>OY998165.1:59879803-60486409 GCA_963921995.1 Oxystoma pomonae | reverse complement strand
CTTTAATTTTTATTTGCCGACACGAGATTCACTTTGTTGCTTTTTAGATGTTAATAGTGCCTCAGTCAAATCAGAGACAACATAATAACTTACGGCGACTAATAGAAAGATGGGGCCGCGCAGAAACTACGTTCCTGTATACTTTTACAGGTTTCTTCTTTATAACCTGCTGAAAAGTACAGGATTCTGTATTTATGGTCTTCTGCACTTTTCAATTTTGATGTTTTTGTTTCTCAGTTTATTCGATAGGTAGTGCACACAGGTACTACGTCTCCGCGGATTACAAGCTTTTTGTTTTAAATTCAAGAGGTGTGATTCCTAATAAGGATGAAACAGGTCTGCAGGTGTCTGGATTCTCCATTAGACATTGGAGGCCTGGTCGTAATGAAGTGAGAAACAAAAATGCTTTGTCCGATATGCCATGAGTGTTACTTTAGTGAAAGTAATGCTTGTATTAAGTAAACACCTACCTAGCCCCGTCCATCTCTTTCTATATGATCATAAAAGAAAAACAGAACATTTTTCAATGTCGAAATATTTTTTACACAATTTTAATTTTGTGCCTGCCAGTTTTTGCCACTACTTGTCAAATTCTGACAAGCCTGGCAAGCGGTTTTTTTAGATTTTCAAAAGTGAGTTATTTTAATCAGTTTTGGTTGGAAATCGCGCGAGTTTATGGGATTACCTATATAGTGGATTAACAACTTATTGTAAAGTCATTAAAGCAAGAGATCATGGGACTATTTGAAGAGTGCCGAAAATTGAGGTTCAGATTTTTTTGAACCAAATCCCTGAAGAAAGTATTGTGATGATTTATACAGAGTTAAGCAAGAAGATAATAGGTTAAAATACAACCAAAAAAAGAAATATAGGTTAAAACATTTATAAAATTTGAAAGACTTTTATACTGGGACTTTTTTTCAATTAATAAAAGAAAATAACGATATAATGTTGTTACCTTCAATATTTAATAATATTCTTCAACATAGTTATAACCCCCTCCTCTTATTTTAGATTTCTAAAGGGTCCAAAAAACTTTTTGTAAGCTAAGGAAAGTTTTTTAGCTGTATAGAATAGTACAAAGTTGGTTAACGTTTGTATAGAGCTAAAACCTTTCGCGAATTCATTGCTTTTTTAACACTAAAAAGTAAGGAAAAATGGCGCCTATTAAGTTTTTTCATATCTTTTTATTATTAAATAAGTAAGCGTTTGTAAAAAATGAACCAAAAGAAAAAATATATTTTATTATACATCTGGCTGTAGTTCCTTCCTGTAGCCACCGGCTGCGCTCGTGTCACCCTCAGATCATGTTTCCCAAGTATAACACAGTATCGGTCACTCTCGCGTAGCTATTACTTTCTCTATGAGTCAAATTTGTTAAGTAGAAAATTCTTTAAAAATTTATATTTCTTTAAATTTTTTTTGTGAAATATTTTTAATAAAAGTGAATAGCTACAAAGGAACGCGTGGACGCTGGGTTAGGGTGGAATATCTAGTCTTAATTATAGATTTATTTCGTTGCTTTTTCTTTTTGTTAGAAATTCCAAAGTTAGATGCAACTCGTATTATTTAGAATAGTTAATTTTCCGATTAAAAAGGGAAAGTAAAATTTGCAACCTTATATAATTATAATTAATAATATGCGCAAAACTCCCGGTTTATTCAAAAAATCCCGGGTTTTTCCCGGTTCTCCCGGTTTTCTCTGTTGCCGGACACCCTGTGATCCTTCATGGTTTACTACTACTTTAGCTTTTTCTTCCATTTCCTAAACCCAGCAAAACTTATCACAAAAAAAATCATAACCCGAAAAAGCTACAACCAAAAGATGAACCCAAGTCCAGAGTGTGGTTACAAGTGGTAAATACCAAAAGCAAATCATGATCACAATTTATCCTACTTTACACCGAACTCTTTAATAAAAGTGAATAGCTATAAAGGGACGCCCAGACGCTGGGTTAGGGTGGAATACCGTTAATACAGAATCCTGTACTTTTCAGCAGGTTATAAAGAAGAAACCTGTAAAAGTATAAGGTTCTGCGCAACAACCCTCCTCCGAAGCGATTGCTTGCTGATGCCTTAAAATTAGGGCCACGTAGTATGAAGCTGCAAACGTTACGTCTTTTTAAGAGTCATGTTACTTAATCTAATTGAAATAAAACCATCATTAATTTTTATACCAATGTGTGGAAAAAAAAGACGTGCATTCTAAATAAATAACAAAGTGCGCGACGTTTTTTGTTCTAAATAAATAACAACGCACGCGATCGACTTCCGACGCGTAGGGGCGTCTTTTCACATACCTAATTTCAAAAATTCCCTCCTCGTCATTTTCACATATATGATGTAGTATCGCCCCAGGACCAAAAATTAACTGGTGTGCTGGACCTCATTCATGGATAAGGGCTCGGCACACCACTCCAAAAGTGGGCAGTTTTAGAGGTCACGTGATGCATAGGGTAACCCCCACAATTTTCACATATGTAGTGTAGTAGCACCCTCAGACCAAAAATCAACTGGTGTGCCGCGCCTTATTCATGGATAAGGGTTTGGCACACCACTCCAAAGGTGGGAAATATTAGAGGTCACGTGATGTATAGGGTAACCCTCATCATTTTCATATATATAGTGTATTAGTACCCCCAGACCAAAAATCAACTGGTGTGCCGGACATCATTCATGGATAAGGGTTCGGCACACCACTTTTAACGTGATGCATAGGGAAAACCCACCATTTTCACATGTATAGTATAGTAGTAACCTCAGACCAAAAATCAACTGGTGTACCGGGCCTTATTCATGAATAAGGGCTCGGCACACCACTCCAAAAGTGGGCAATTTTAGAGGTCACGTGATGCATAGGGTAACCCCCGTCATTTTTACATATATGGTGTAGTAGTACCCCCAGACCAAAAATCAACTGGTGTGCCTGACCTCATTCATGGATAAGGGCTTTACCCACCACATTAAAAGTAGCCAATTTTTAAGAAATAATACAATTTATTCAGTGTTTTACAACGGTTATTATTTTTAACTTGATAAAAATAAAATTCCTCCCTGCCCCCTCCGGGTATGCATGGCGTAACCCCCACTGCTGACCAAAAATCAACTGGTGTGCCGGACGTCATTCATGGATAAGGGTTCGACACACCACTTCAAAAGGGGTCAATTCTTTAGGTCACGTGATGCATAGGGTAACCTCAACCATTTTCACATATATGGTGTAGTCGAAGCTAGTCCCAGAGCAAACTCGTGGGTCACCAGCGATTGATAAACCGGCCCTAAAGGTGGTCAATTTTACGGGTCCCATGATGTATCGGGTGACCCTTAACATTTAACATTTTCACATACAGGTGATAAATGATCATTTAAGGTAAAAAAAATTGGATTTAAAAAATGTATACCTTTTTATACAGGTCGTCCCAAAAACAAGATATGATACTAACTTATCTGATTTTTTTTCTGGAAGAGATTAGAAATGTTTTTTTTATTATTCCCCATACCTAACCTTACCTGTTTTTAAGATGTTGAAATTTATAGTTGATATAGACTTTTTAGTTTAATGTATCCACCACCATTTCCACATACAGTGTGAGAGATCTATACGGTTTTTGAAAAAAGCTATAAAGGCCCTAGGAATAAGTATTACCCCAACTTACCTTTTTACCTACCGGCCAAACATCAACTGGCCTGCCTGACCTCATTCGTGGCTAGGGGCTCGGCACACCCCTATAACAGGGCATTTGACCGCACAGCGTCAGGAAATATCGTATAAAAAACGAATAAAACTTACAAAAATTAAAAAATACTAATTAGGTTGTAAATATAACTTTTACAAATAAAAGATGTGATATATCTTCGACAGGGTTTAGGTCTGTGATTTTATTTTGCAGCTTTAAACTATTGTTTATTTCACAACATTACATTTTTTAAAGCAAAAATAATAAAAAGGTATTCTAAAGAGGTCCAAACACTTTTTTAATTTACTCTAAAACATCGTAACAATACATTCCATTTCCATTTCGCCATTTTCTTTATGTAAAAATAGTACATTTTAAACCTAGGGACTAAAGTGCCACATTTAATCCCGCGACGAAAGGTTTGTAGCCCGACCGTAGGGAGGGCTACAATTGGCTAAGGGATTAAACGACACTTTAGTCCCGAGGTTTCTATACTATTTTATGCACTTTAGGAAAAGATCTTTGTTAAAATTATACGTTATTTCTACGCCAAATGGTTCATCAACTACAAGAAAGGGTGCTAAGAATAAAATCTTGGCCAAGAGCACGTGCTGTTTGGCTTGACTTGCCATAAATTTAATTATAATTTTACAGGGATTAGCTTTTTTTTAATCCCTGAGGGATTAAATTTACTTCCAATCCCTAAGCTGAGGGATTAAATTTATTTTTAATCCCTTGGGGATTAAATTTTATTTGAACATCCTAGGGATTAAAACTGTCACTTTAGTCGCTAAAAAGGGGGATTAAAAGTATCTATTTAATCCCTGATGTGCATAAAGGTACTTTTTTTAAAGAAGTGTCACACAAAACTTAGGTACACTAAAATTATTTGCAATTGCCAAAACCAGAATCAACCGAGTGTTGACTATAAATTACGTACTTAGTGAAAAGGCAATAAGTAGACATAAATTATATTATACATCAAGGGACTAAAGTGTAACTTTTAATCGCGAGGCGGAAAGTTTGTAGCCCCTTTATTATTTTTTTCGAAAAAATCAAAAAAATTAAAAACAAAATGTCAAAATAATGTCGACTATATTCGAAAAGTGTGCGAAATATTTGGTTGCCACTTTTTACTTTAGTCCCTCAGCGAATAAAGTAGCACTTTAGTCCCTGAAGTGCAAAAACTATATTAAAATCATGATTTTCTTGAATAGAAAAGTAGTTTATTGTTTTTTCTCTCAAAATTAAGTTTGTTTTCTCTTTCTCAAGTTCGACCACTATTTGGAGTAGGTAGTTTACTTTATCGCGAGCCTACTGTAGTCAGTCAACCGATTTAATTTTTTTGTAGAGGTGAGGAGTCGTGGGTCACTTTCGGGGTCACTGCATCACGAAAAGTGCTTCTTCTTTCTGGAGACACCAGGCTACGAAAAATGCATCATGTGACCTCTAAAATTGCCCACTTTTGGAGTGGTGTATCGAACCCTTATCCATGAATGAGGTCCGGCCGACCCGGGTGTTGATTCTTGAATTTCGTAGGAAAGGTCGCACGGGAACGGTCACCTCCCTGATATCGACCTATAACAGGCTTTGCTGCTATCACGAGTTATCCGAAACCTATGCGATCAAAGCCGAACGTCACCCAATTGCCGTGGATCGAAGGAACCTTCCTACACTACCTGCCTATGAGTAGGAGAACGGGCGCTCTTGACGAACGATAATCGAGTCAGCTTTGTGCGTGCGCCGTACAAAATTGTAAGCTTCTGAGCATCTATATTGGTCGAAACGAAGGATATGAACCTTCCCAGGCGACCATTCTCTCGAAATTCAAGAATCGGCACTCTGGACGGTCCGGGTCCGATTTCCGGCCGGAGCAACTACTTTGGTGATTGGGTTTGTAGATGTCCGATTTTTAATTACCATGGTGGGGGGTTACGCTATGCATAACCTAAGTGGGGGAGTAGTGTACTCATAACAAATATTTTTATTGGTTTTTTACCATCCGATTTGATTTTTTGAAGTTCAAAATATGTAACACTGAATAAATTGCATCTTGTAATAGCAATTTTCCCACCATTACAGAGGTGTGCCGAGCCCTTATCCACAATGTTGAGGTACAGGATTGTCCTTTTCTTATTCAGGGCAGAAAAATGCCCATCTTATCAAAAAACAGCAAATTAATGAACAAACAGAAGATGACTGTGGCACTGAAAATTTAACGAAAAAACAAGAGTTTTTTGCCCTTCAGTACATCTGTTTGATTGACTTTGTGTGCGAATGCCCAGGGGGGCCTGCCCCCCTCCCCAATTGACGCCCCTGCCGACGCGACGCTTTACCGGTAATAACTATATCTATATAAGTTTAATGTTGGCTTAGATTTGATAAAGGTTTTGCTGGTCTCTATTTTTTTAAAGTCTATGATTTGAAAGCAATTTAAACCGCAAAATTGTTTGTTGACTAAGAGCGTTTGTTGTATTTGTTCACATGTTGCCAAAGGCCGTAGATGAATGTAGAACCAATTTTTTCCATTTTAGGTTTTTCTTTACTATTATGGATAGGAGCAGCACTATGTTTTGCTGCGTGTCTAATAAGAAAATTGTCCACCAACGAATTGGACACCGACAATTTGATATTAGGAATAGTTTTAGTCATCGTGGTTGTCGTAACTGGTTGTTTTATGTTTTTCCAAGAGCACAAAAGTCACAAGGTAAGTATTTTTTTTAGTATAGTACCCAATAGTAGGCCTGAAAATTATTTGTGGGCCTTTTCTGCCTTACCCTGTTACGGACTAGTATCCTCCAAATCTTCCTGTGCGCGCTGCTACCCTGTGTCCGGGCCATCCGGTCTTCTTTACGAAATCCATCATGTCGGTGTCAGTGGGTGTGATCCATGTCAGCTGCTGTAAAACATTTTAAAGACAATAGCTTATTCTCAGCACACCAATAGACGGACCACTTATAAATGTTATATCAAAAATAATTTGTATACTAAAACTGCAGAATTTTTATATTTCAAAATTAAAAATGTACTACGCCACTCAATAGAAGTGTGAAATCGGCTGGCTTTGTATTTTTTTTTGTTTCGTGGACCAATATCTAATTATACCGCTTACCGCTCCTGTGTGTGATTTTTATTTTATCGAAAATTATGTGTCAAAACAAAAAAAAATTATTGAAAGTTTGAGAAAATGATGTGTCTGAAATTAATTCTGTGTTTCGTACTTCCAGGACTTCAGTAAAATCTCTGATCGCCTTCAGGTACAAACTACAATCTATTCCTAAGGCTACGTACTTATATACTATGGGAAATCACTCAACCGTGAAGTTTAAGAAGTTGGCTCCGCTCAAGGAGGGGCTTCCAAATATTTGGAATTTCAACACTTGGTTCACTGAAAATTCACTGATTCTGTCCAATAAACGCAGCTTCAAGGCATTTTCGTGTCTTCCTTATGCAAAACCTTTGCTTCTGTCCACTTTATTCGGTGTTGTTTTGACCATGCATGTTCGGTAATTCCTGATTTCGTTGTTTCACCTCTTTGGGTATTCATCTGATGTTCCTTAAGCCTGATGACGAATCTCTTTATGAACGTACCAGGCTGCTGCTGGAGGGAGTAATGGAGTTGTTGGAGTGCTGTCTGCATAACTTTTATTTTCAGGTGAAAAATAGGTTTTATGCGCAGGATGACGGTCTGCCGATGGGTTCATCGCTTTCGCCAGTGGTGGACAATATTTACATGGAGTGGTTCGAATCACTTGCGGTTGATATCGCAACATATAAACCTAAGCTCTGGCTGAGATATGTTGATGATACTGTTATTGTCTGGACGGGGAATGACCAAAAACTTTCAGACTTTCTTCACCACCTAAATAACGTAAGACCCACCATTAAATTCACAATAGAGTTGGAGCAAAATTGTCAAAATCCCTTTTATTGATGTACTTGTCAAACGAGTAGAAAGCGACATCAGAACAACAATCTATCGTAAACCCACTCACACAGGACAATAGTTAAATCAAGGTTCAAATCATTCTACTACAACCAAACGAGGCATAATAAGAACTTTGTATAACAGAGCCGTTCAAATTTGTAACAATTCTAATGACTTGAAAATCGAAATAAGAAACATTAAGAATTATCTGCAGCAGAATCGTTACAGCCTTAAACTTATAACAGATACTATTTCTAAATTTTATCAATCAGGACAGAGATTACAAGACCAAAACCAAGCAAATGCATTTCTTACAATTCCATACATTAAAGCAGTATCATAGAAAATTCGAAGAGTAGCGAACAACTTTAATATTAAAACAGCCTTTAAATTCAAAAATACAATTCGAAGCCTTCCTAGTAAAACGAAACCGGAGAACAAACAAAATAAGGAATGCTTTTACCAAGTTCCTTGTGAGTATGGTGAATCATACATAGGCGAAACAAAAAGATCACTACCTGTTAGGCTTAAGGAACATCAGACGAATACCCAAAGAGGTAAAACAACGAAATTAGGAATCGCCAAACATGTATAACAACACAAAATGAAGTGAAGAAACGAAAATTACTTGAAGCTGAGTTTATTGCGCAGAATCAGGGTATTTTTAGTAAACTAAATGTTGAAATTCCAAACATTTGTAAGCTCCTTCTTACTTCTATAAGTACGTAGCCTTAGGAATAGATTTTAGTTTGCACCTGAAGACGATCAGAGCTATGACAAAACTCTATAATAATTTTCCTAAGTAGAATTTTGGTTTAAAAAATTGTGGCTAATCCAGACCCAGTCAAGTTTCGTGAAAATGCAATAATTTTTTTCCGAACCGACGTTAGATAAAAAGCGATATTTAAAACAGTTGTCGATTTTTGTACAATCTACAACTTTTGTATTGAAGTTTTTATTTTTGATGTTAAGTTTTGCCGGAAATTGCAATACTCTCCTTTTTCACCCCCCAAATCCAGGTTGCAATACCCCCGCATTTTTTAAAAACGTTTATTACAAACCCCCTTACCATTTCGACACATCATACTTAGACGCAGTTAATAGCTTTTCTCAAAATACAAAAAAACCGTTTGCAAAAAGCAGTTAACTCGAAAAAAAGACCATATGCAAATTTCTGGTGATTTTTAAATAATACTTTTGTCAAATTACCACAATGCTAAGCTAAGTTTTGATAAATAAATCACGTGCCGCCCCCGTATTTAAACCGTCATATTTGGCGTACCTCGACTTTTATTTCAAAGCGCTAGTCTATTTGGGAACCCACAAAAAAGCCGGATTTACAAAAACCGAAACACAATTGAACAGAAAATAAAACGTCTGACACGAAATATGAACGACAGTAAAACACCCAGAAAATAAAATAATTTAATTTTATAGAATGTTCATTTAATCGATCCTTAGGTAAAAGACACGAATATATCATATATAGATAAAATAGCAGAATTGCAAAAATATCGAAAATAGTTTTCTTGAAACGAAAAACACTCGAACCACAAATTAATAGAAAATAATATGTCCGATCCTTAAATGAGCAGAACCACAATCCATCCGAATCGATATTGGGCATGCGTAAAATTTAAATCTCTAAAGCGCCGTAGGCCCTGGATTGCGGCGTTGACAAGTTTCTCTATTTGGAAGATGACACGAGGATTTTTTTTATTAGACGATTTTGTTTCTGTCTATCAAATCTTGCGATTCATTTTTGACACACTTCCCGTGGACCGATGTTGATATTATGAAAAAATTTGGTGAAAGGGGGTGGCTGAAGGATGTAAAGAGGGTAAATTAATATAATATCACAATTTACTTCGACTCTTCCCAGCCATAAGCCTGGCAACGTAGCAATTGAATTCGTGGCTATCGGTTAAAATCATTTTCGGACAGATTTGTGGTTCGGCATTATTATGTTTCTATGAAACTGTTTTGGTTAAAAATATTTTCTGACATTTCGTGTTTCTATAAAAATATGTTTCGTTTAAATTTAATTCTATGCATATATTTTATAGCGATTTAATTTTCCCGTCATTTCATTTTCGAGACAATTCTTTTCGGACCAATTATTTTCTTTTCTTTTAAATTCTGACAAATTATGTTTCAACCAAATTTGGTTTCGAGTTTTTTATAGAAACCCGTCTATTTTATTCAAAATAAATCCCCTTTTTATTTTCATAGTTTTTGAACCACCTTTCGTAAAAAAGTGAAATTTTTGTGTAAAGTGGTACCCATAGGTCAATTTTGCGGTTTTGTAAGTATTACTCTGGAACCACTAAATACTTTGGTTTCCAAAAGCGTCTCCAAAAGTTCCTATTTTTTTATTTGCAGAGTTTTTTTTTATAAAGATAAAGGTTTCATGAAAATATCTCAAAAAACAAGAAAAAAAAAATAGTGATTTCTTGAAAATATTTTCTTTATACAAACGTGAAAAAAGCAAGGTGTTTACTTTGTTTATACGGGTCTCTTAAAGCGTTTTTATATAAGGACGGTTTGAAAATTTTGTCGTATAAGCACCACTAAAATCGTTTTAAGCACTAAATCAATTTTATTTTAAAGCGATTTAAGAATGCGTTTTATCGCTTTCTAAAGAAATAATAATGACATTTAATGAAGGACGTATAAACTCTCGGGGAAAGCGATTTTATTTAAAACCGTCTTTATATAAAAGCAGTTTTAGGTGCGTATAAACCTAGTAATTGATAATAATTTCAGAACATCAAAATTTCTTTGAGAAAAAGCAGTAAATAAATAAGAAAGTTATGATTCTTTGAATAATACTCCTGTCGGCCATGTTTAATGCAAGATGGCGAAGGAAGCAAGGGTCCCTCAGAGGATTTTTTTTTATTTTTATTTCATGTTGTTTAATATTTTATTTAATTTAAAAAAATAGTATATTATATACCTAGGGACTATAGTGATAGTTCTCATACCGAGGTAAAAAATTTGTTGCTCAATTTAAGGAAGGGCTACAATTCGCCGAGGAATAAAAAGTCACTTTTGTCACGTGGTTTATATACTATTTTTCACTCATTGCGGAATGGCACCCATGTAAAACAAAATGCAATATTTCTTGCACGCAATCTTTTTATATAAAGCAAAGTCTTAGTCAAATAATTTGATATCTTGTGCTTTTTGATAGACTTGGCAAACTGTACTTTTTGTACTATAATTTTCTACATCATGTATATAAACTATAATTATCGTAATTTTTCAGATTATGGAATCGTTTGCCAATATGGTACCTCCAAAAGCAACTGTTGTGAGAGGAGGGGAGACCATGACCATTGTGTCCAAAGATCTGGTAGTCGGAGATTTGGTAGATTTAAAATTTGGTGACAGAATACCGGCCGATATTAGAATTATTGAATCGCAAGGATTTAAGGTACGTCTACTATAATATCAGGGAGAAACAAACAATGTATAAAAAAATGCATCCATTGATTGGATTGGTTTGCTGTTAAACAGTTGACTCCTTAATAAATAGTTATAGTACTTTATGGACTAAAGTGGTTACTTCAGTCTCTCGTTGCAGGGACTAAATTGCTACTTTAGTCCCTGAGAGACTAAAGTAAAAAGTGACAATGACTTTGATTCTTCAAAAAAAATATGCAAGAAGAACATTCTGGTTGATGTCGTTTTCAATATTGTTGCACTTGCACCAGTCTGAAATGTTGTTCCTAGATATTCAAAGACTTTTCTGGCAAAAGTTCATTTACTGCCGCTTCAGCAGTAGCTTCAATGTCCATTTTTAGGTTTAGCGACACGATTTAACGATTTATGGTAGGCATGATAAACCTTAAAATAATTTAGTTAAATACCTATTATGGTAAAGCCACGATGACCCTTAAAATAATTTTCTTGAATACCTGTTAAATTATTTTCAGCTTTGCTAAAATATACTTTAGTAGGACACGTTTTTTGGTAAATTTAAAGACTGTAATGAACTTTGATTGAAAGAAATTAATACCACCTTATGTTTTACATAATTTACACTTTGATAAATTACAATTTTTGCTGTTTTTCGAATAAAATTTGCAAAATAAACATCATATGCACGACAACACTCACGATGACAGACGGATGATATAACAGAAATTTTTAGTAAACATTTGCCTTAAATTATGTCCATCTTTCTCTAAAATACTTTTTATAGCCAGCTGTCTCTCTTTCTCTCTTCAACAACCTTAAATATTTTTGCACGTCACTAAATTATCTCTCCATCTACCTCTAAAATTCTGCCCTCCCTCTCTAAACATTTTTCATTTTAACAGAAAAAATGTTTTTTGGCAGTACTTTTTTTGAACGTCTAAAAAAACAGTGAAAAATTTAAGTGTTTTATTTCAGAAATCGAAACTTTGGAAAGAAAGCTTTAAAATGTGAGCAATATCATGGCATAAAAATGTGAAAAACGTACTAAAAAATTGCTTCATCAAGAATATTTTAAGCCTTAAATTACCATCATGGCTTGGCCATTAAATTATTTTTGGATGTGCTATAATACACTTATAGTAGGACACGTTTTTTCGTAAATTTAAAGACTGTAAAGAACTTTGATTGAAAGAAATTAATACCACCTTATGTTTTACACACTTTACGCTTTGAATAATTAGAATTTTTGGTATGTTTTGGATAACAATGGCAAAATAAAAATCAGATGACAGACAGATGACAAAAAAGAAATTTTTATTAAACAATTGCCTTAAAATTTTCCATCTTTCTCTAAAGTACTTTTTATAGCCTGCTGTCTCTCTTCAACAGCTTTAAATATTTTTCATTTTAACAGAGAAAAAATGATTTTTTGCACTACTTTTTTTTGAACTCTTCAAAAAAAGTGAAAACTTAAAAAATTTGAGTGTTTTATTCTAGAAATCGAAAGTTTGTAAAGAAAGCTTTAAAATGTGAGCAAAATTATGGCATAAAATGTGAAAAACATAGTCAAAATTGCTTAAACAAAAACCGCTGCCCCTTAAATTATGCTAAAATATTTTTAGCCTTAAATTACCATCATGGCTTTACCAATATGCAAAAAAAAAAATTAGTTGTCAACTAAGCTTTCTTTACGCCTTGCATTTTTTACATCACAAATGCCTTGGCAACCAAATCTTTTACACACAATATAGTCCAAATTGTCCACCGCTCTACACCGCTCGACATTATTTTGATATTCACTTAATTTTCTTGATTTTTATCTGTTATATTTTTTTGTAAAAAATAATACAGAAGTGCGAAATAGTATAGTAGTTTAAATAACAAGCGTGTTATAATGGTCACTAAACGTGAAGATGTAGGCGAGTGTCTTAATTTATCTGAGCGTGTAATGACCATAATATTCGAGTTAGTGTACTATACTTTACCTACGACCAATGAAAATATCAATATAAAATCAAGAAATTATCAAAAATATTAAACGCGAACACTCTTAAGTCAACAACCTTCATAACCTTAAGTTTCAATAACGTTTTATCTAAAACGTCAAAACAAATGAGGTTACTGAGGGACTTTTTATATATCTTTTTAAAAACAAGGTTTTTTCTTAAAAATACGTAATATATCAATTTAACGGGACTTATTTTTGGTTAGTTGATCGCAGGTAAAATAATATAAAATCCTCTGGAATAAAGTGTCTTTTTATCCCTCTACGAATTGTATCCTTCCCTTTGGTCGGGCTAAAAACTTTTCGACCCAGAATAAAAAGTTACACTTTAGTCCCTTGATGTATAATATAATATTTTTTTATTATTTTCAATGCCTGGCGTGGATTTTAAACTCGAATTTTTGATCCATTCCAATTCCTAATTATTTAAACATTGTTAATGGGCACTTAAAGTAAACATACAAGGCATGGGTATCGGTATATCTAACGCGGCCAAAACAAAGCCAACAGTAACTTCATTTTTGACTTGTCTACGGCATGATTCGAACGAGGTCCGCTTTTATGGTCCATGCGATGAGAGGACAGCTGACGGATCCAGACTAAAACTAAAGAAAAGACCAAACATTCCCTATAGAAATCCTCTAATCTTTACCATCCAACACCCTTTTGGACAACTAAATGAGCAGAAAAGATATAGAACAAAAAAGGGTAACAATGTCGAATATTTCTTTTTCCTTCACCAGTGGCGGCGTGAACTTTGATTTAAACAGATAAATGTGAAAAACGTGATATATAAGGTTGATTTCGTAGGGTACCAGGCAGTACTTCGGATTTTCTTACACTAAAAAGAATTAAAACAAAAAAAATGTAAAATCATTGCCAGATTAAAAGTTTATTAAAGTTTAACCAATGGAAATGTTTTTTTAGATCAATTATTCCAGATAGCAATAATATTTTCTTTTAAAATTGTTCAGTATAAACTCAAATTAAAATTACATTTCACACAAATATAACGAATGTTAAAAATACTTTATTTTGTAAAATTACAAAAAATTTAGAGCTAAAAATTTTTATTGATTAGTATTAATCTTAGATCTTTGAGGTATTAATAATTTAAGTACAAGCTTTTTACAGAGCTTTTTACCTCCAACTACACCCATGACCAAGCTAAACTGACATGATCTTCTTACCTCCTAAATATTAATTCTCGGCTGGAATATCCTATTTTATTGCATACCATGCATTGGTAAACCATTTTGTTGCTCTTCAAAATGAATTTATGCAATTCAAAAACCAACAAACACTACCAACTCCCGTTAACAATACTGCCGTCACGTCCAGCTGCAAACAAATATGTCGGAGTTTATTCGCGGCTCGAAACATAGTTGCCGGATGTGTTCTTTTGTTGACAATCCAGAAATTCTACTCCTTAAAAATTTAAAAAAGGTAATTACTGAGATTAAAAATTAAGTTATTAGCCTAGTTTAACTAAAATGTATAAAATAGTCAATACATTGTACAAAGAGAGTCAAGAAGTTTATGAATTGTTTTGTTACTAGAAAACTCGGCGATTATGGATCGTTGATCGGGGTAGTATTTACTTTTAAGAGAAGGGAACCCCACTATATAGCACAACCACAATATGGCAACGTTTGTTGGAAAATATAACATTTAGGTTATTTTATTTATAACCATATTCTGTTAAGTTAACCAGGGCCGTCTTTGGACCCCTCTTAATTTTTTTTTTGGGATTTGAAAGGATATTGTTAATATCAAATAAATACAATTTATAGCAACGCTAATAATTCGTTTTTATTTTCAGTTTTTTCTTATATCAAGGCTTTGGGAAGTAGTGGGTCAACCAGTTCAGGCAGTAAATGACACACAAAAAATTACATTGGTTTTTCCACACACCTGGTCCAAAACTCCCTGTCCCTGGAAATCTGTAAAAAAATAATAACAATTCAGAAATCATATTTTTTTAAATTTGCTCCTAAGAAAAGGTCATGTGTATAATTATTCTATATATTTTTTTAGCTGTTATTTATAATTTTCCTTGCTCTCTGGCACCGGAGCCTTACGCTCTTTTTTAAAGACGAATAAATGCGTTTTGAGGTAATATTTCGATTCCAGTCCATCGCTGACAAAGTCGCACTGAAAATGTCTGCCATATTCGTGACACCTTCAGAGATAAGGATACCTTATTTACAAAGTTTCCAGCCACTATCATTTTAAGTAAACTGATAATCTGTGTTTAATTTTTTTTGTTTGTAGACAAACCAAATGAATTTGAAATAAGAAATTCGTTTAAAAATTGAAGTTTTGCATCTAAAAAATAAAATCAAAATTCAGTGTTTCAAATACCTTAAACAGTGGTTGCCATATTTTGCAAAATAGCAATTTTCGTTTTATGGAAATCATTAATCAGTCCTGGCTCTTAAATCTCTTTTATTAATCTGGTTTACGGACCTACCAATCAGCTAAATCTCTCAGTTATTACATGCTTCTACCCGTGAGCGCAGTTCCCACTTCCTATTTCTGACATCACAAGCGGGAAATCTCTCAGTTGTTACGTACCTCTAGCCGTCAGAGCATTTTACAGTTTCCATTTCTGACGTCACAAGCACGAAATTTCTCAGTCGTTACGTGCCTCTAATCGTGAGCGCATTTCACAGTTCCCACTTCCCATGTCTGACGTCACAAGCGCGAAATTTCTCAGTTGTTATGCGCTTTTTTAAAAGCGGGTCTCGTTCAAAATATACCATAGGTAAGTGAAAAATATAATGTATTTTGGCTTTGTTGCTCTAAATGCGATAACCTCAAATTGAATCTGTATTCAAACTCTACTAAAGAATTGTGGAACCAACAGAATCGGTCTTTTATGAGTCCCGGGCCACACAGAAATTGAAGGAAACAAAAAAGCTGATTCCTAAGGCAGAGGCGGAATCTGCGTTCTTAGGCCCAGAGCCTGACTTTGGATTAACTAAGGCCACGTTCAACTGGGAAATATTCGAGCCTTTCTGAATAAGCCAAATAAACGTAAAGCAAGACTAAAACAAACAGATACCTAAAAAGAAAGAAGAAAAAGTTACTTCATCCAAAAAGAATATAAAGACAAAAGATAAAAAGATCAAAAGATCTTGGGTGGAAAAAGGAACACATAAAGGACCAAAGCGAAAACACCATCATACACATTATTTTCCAACTCTGAATCACTCACAAATAGGCATCGTTCCGTACTCGTACTTATCTAAGTCACCTGATACGGGTTCGTTCTGGCGTGTTAATATTTTCAATAGGGTTATGCTCCTAAGGCAATTAAAACAAAAAAGCAAGTTAAAAAAACCTCCAAATCAGTTACTTCAACCGAAAAGAATCTAAAAACAAAACATCAAAAGATCTTGAGTGGAAAAAACGAAAATTCAAACTTGGAGGAGCCTACAAGGAACACACATACCTACCTACTATAAATGTGGTGGAGTGAAGAAGGAAACTCCAGTACGCATCCTATATCGCTGCGGAGCACTGATGAGAATAAGGACAAAACTACTTTGCCTTGGGACATAAAAGTGTTTTAAGATGGAGTCTTATCAAACAAACTGATTTCCTTTATAATATGTAAATACATATGCAGAGGAGGGAATGCAAAAGCACCACTCATAACAAACCTAATCTGACCTAGTATTTATAAGTTAAAGCTAAACTAAAATGCCCAATATGTTTGTTTTCTGAAAACATATCTCTTTACTTGTTTTATACTTGGAAAGTATCCAAAAAAATTAACAATATAGAGACACCTGGCTTAAATGCTGGGGCGTATTTTTTCTAAAAATAACTAAACTATTATTGTTGCAAAATATTTTACACTTTACCTTCCTTAACAATAAATTTTAGATTTGTTTACTTAATTGTAAACAATTAAACTTTTATCGGTTGAAATTCTTTTTTTAAGAGACATTTTATTGGTGTTTTTAGAAATAAAGCTTTTTAATTAAAAGAAAAATAAATCACCGTTTATAGGTCAGGTTATAAAGAATTTTTTTAAAACGAGCACATTTTCTTACGTATTTGTATCAGTACCGTTTTAAAATGCAATAATAGGCAGTTTCAGTTGATGCGATTCAGTGCCAGTATTTTGAACTTGTTTTCTTTGGTTCGACATGTTCGTATTACCAATCTATCGATGCTGTGGACTCTCTTCGTCAAAACTCGCTGCGTCAGTGGTTCTTTTTGCGTTAGTTAACGTCTGGTAGATTAGATAATTAGATGGCTAGAAAGATAGATAAATAGACGACTTTTGACGTCTAGGATGAATATACATGAGAGAGGAAGAACTGTTTGGTTCTTGAACAGAGGACGACATGATTTAAAAGGTTTTACATCTGCTAATACTCTTACTACCTTCTTTTGCAGACTATAAAATTTTCTTTACATGTGTGGAGTTGCCCCAAAAGAGAATTCCATATGTCAACCTAGAATTAAAAATCTAAATATATGCCATTCGAAAAAACTTTAAGGAAAGCAGAGTACTCAAATTTCGAAGGCATAAACTGCTGTGGATAATTTTTTACTTAAAAAGTTGCAATTATTTTCAACGACTGATCCAAGTATAAACCCAGCACTTTAACTGAATCTTGTTTCAAACTGCTAATTTTCATAGTGTTCAGCGTAAACTTAAGAGACTGAGTTTTTTTTCTATATTTATAGGTAAAAGGTTGTCTTAAAACACAACTCTACTTGGTTGTTTTAATCTTACTAACCTTTTCGTCCAGACTTTTTGTATTTTTTTCGCTAAAACACAGAGAATTTTCGTCCGCGTAGGTTGCCAAGAGGGCTGCTCTTGATAAGCTTATTGTTAGGTTGTTTGAACCGTTTCATTCTACCCGTTGTTTGCGACCACCCAAGTGAGAAACAGTTAAGTTTGACGCCACATCCCGGATGCCATAGTGGTTCATTTTCTTAATAAGTATCTCATGCTTTAATGTGTGGAGGGCTTCACTTAAGTCTTAAAACCTTCGAACACAGTGATCTCCACTTTCCAAAGTCGTAATAATGCCTTCAAAAATATAATGGTCAAATTTTGAAATCAGTTCGTCAATAGACTCAGACAACAAATTTATTTGTACTTAAAATAGATAAAGTTTTATCTTGTTTTTGTTGTTTGTTCTTAGAAGCACGGTTTTAATTAATTAAGGTCCAAGCTTCTTTATTTTTGATTCTGGGCCTGATCAATACGCAAGCCAATAAATATTTTCAGGGAAAGCCAACATGAAGTTTTTCCAGGGATCATTTAATGATGCTCATTAGGATATTTAAATTATAGAAATTATTCTAATTACAATTAATGAGACCTTCAACAAACGTTTGTTTACCAAATTCTGTGATCGGCTTAGCACTGTAGTAGATGTTATCATTTTTCAAACCTTTGGCTATAAACTCATTTAAAATAAAAAGAATAATAAAAAAACTTTCCAGTTATATAAAAATCAGTCTTATCATCTGGAGACCTGTAAAGGCAGATAATCGCAATGTTTTGTCTAACGAGTTCAATAGCACAAAATGATCTATCTTTGTCAAAAGAAATGTCAGAGTAATCTACTGCCTTGACTTACCTCATTATTTTTAGAGAAAATTCGGACTCCGCCCCTTTCAAAGATAGAACTGCAAAGAAAATTTGTAATCTTAAAACTATTAAATCTATTTTATTCGATATGCTTTGACAATATACATAAAAAATTGATAGACCAGAGGTTTTATTTATTTTTAACTTGATTTCAGTCGTTGTTGGTTTTTTTTAATTGGTCTCAAGGTAAAAAATGCCGTAGACGTGACCTTGATAAAAAAATCTCACGCAAAACCGCCGAGAAGGGAATCTGATATCCGTATTCCAGCGGAAGTCTGTTTTTAACAGATTAAAAGAAGACAGGCTATTGCGCTATATTCTTCGTTTTCTGACTGACTTAATCAGCCTAATAGTTAAAAAACAATACGCAAAAGTTATTGTAAAAAATATTTGGTATGCATTTAGAATGTGCTTTATATACCTTTTTTGATAGCTTACTTACTTCTTCCGGTACGTATACGGATAGGGATAAGTGTTGAAATTTATTTGGTGGTATTAGACACTTAAAGTAAATATTTCAAAGCATCCGTATCGGTATACGTAACGCGTTCGAAACAAAGTCAAAATACGCTACATTTTTGACTTGTTTATGCGATGTTTCGAACGATGCCCGCTTTTTTGAAGGGTTCGATGACAGGACTGCTGATTGAAATCGTTGCGTACGTTCGTGGGTCCCTACGTACATCCTTCCGTACGCAACGAGATTCTGTCATCACACCCGTCAAAGAAGCAGGCATCTTTCAAAAAATGGAATGAGCAAGTCAAAAATGTTGCGTATTTTGACTTTGTTTTGAACGCGTTACGTATACCGATACGGATGCTTTGAAATATTTACTTTAAGTGTCTATTATTTTACTAGCCATTTTGTTGTCTATCTCAGTAAAATATTAAGAGATTTGGCCATTTCTACACTAGTATCTAACCCTCGAGCTGCATCGTCAATTACTGACTGAGTGATTTTCGTCTTTTTCATTCGTTGCCTGCTTGATCAATTTCTAAGTTTTTTTTTTGGATCAGTTTTATATAATATATAATAAATAACTTTATTCAAATTCCAATAAAATGTTACAAAGAATATACTTACAGTTGAAATTATATCCAATTTGGTCACTGGCAGTACACTGGCAGCGCGCAGCACTACTACACATTTTTCGGACGTGCGCCATTTACAATTGTATGCAAAAATAATTGAGTGGATAGTTATACAAAGTATAAAATAGAAAATTAAATTGATAAGCGAAAATATAAGTGTTAGTGAGTAAAAATAAGTATAACTAAATATATTAATATTAATTGGACTAATCTAGTATAATATATAAATAAATATAAATAAATAAATATAAATATATATAAACTTCTCTTAGTTCAGCAGGAAGAAGATTAAATATTTTTGGAGCCATGTAAGATATGCATTTTTGTGAAAGCCTTTTATTTTTTTTAGGAATTTCGGCTGTTTTGAGAGTTACTTGCCTTGTGTTATGGGTTGAATAACACTTTAACTTTAACACATATTTAATATTTTTAGAATTTTAATATTTTTGGAAATGTAAATTAATATTTTGTATGCATATAATTGGGCTAAGTGGAAAACGTGAACATTTTTAAATAAAAGAGCTGTTGAATATGTTGGACTCTTACCGCGGATAGCTTTTATGCAGGTTTTTTGTGTTCTCTCTATGCAGCTAAGTGATAAGTGATAGCTATTTCCCTAGGCTATTATACCATACTGAAGAACGGACTCAAATAGTGCGTGTTAAATCGTTTTGAGATTTTGAATGTTTAACGAACTCCGCAGTTTTCTTTTGACAAAAATTATTTTTCTTAATTTGGAAACTAGTGATTTTGCGTGTAATTTGAAACTTAATTGACTGTCTAGAATAATTCCTAAATATTTCAGAAAATGCGTAATATTGTTGCACTTATGAAGCGTGATTTTGTCAAAATTGGGTTTGGTTCGATCATCTAAAAAAAATGGCAAGAGTTTGGGTTTTTCTCAGTTAAAACTTAAAACATTTAAATTCCGCCAATATTTTACGCTTTTTAGAGCAACCTGACATTTGCTCTCTACTTCAGCTCATGAGCTGCCTTCAATTAAAATGACATCTGCAAAGGATACGCATTCAAAAGCAAGGTCATGGTCAAGAAGGTCGTTAACATAAATAAAAAATAATACTGGACCCAACACCGTTCCTTGGGGTACGCCAAGCTCTACTATTCTTGATGAACTAGTGGATTCTCCTATAGTGACTTTTTGAGTTCTCTCCGTTAGGTAGCTTGTAATTAGTTTTAGTACTACACCCCTAAACCCAATAATTTTCAGTTTTTTTAATAGTACAAGTGTTTAGGTGTAGAATCTATTTTTTGTTAGTTTTATTACTGTACTTAATTGGTCTCTATACAGTCTAAACTATCTTCATTCAGTCATCATTCTGCCGAGTTATTACCCTAATTGTTTGTTTGTCTTTTTCTCTTATTGAATTTATTATGCCTTATGTTATCCTTATATTATCAATTTTTTATCTTTACTTTTCAATGTTTTCTTTCTGTTGTTCTTTTTCTGTGTTTTTTAAGTGTATTTATTGAATAATTAGCACAATATTCAGCTTCCTGAGACTGCAAGAAAATATCCCAATTTTCATTTTTTAGATTTCTATATAACTTTTTGTTATTATGTTTAGAGTAACACTAGTTTGATTTAATATTTTTTTGCTTTCTTTTAGTTTAATATCTAGCATTATAGGGTAGTGATCAGTCATTCCACATCGCATAATTTTAGATTAACTCTCTAAGTGCTTATCCAATACCCTAACAAAAAAAATTATCTAAGCAAGAAGATCTACAGCCTTCCTGTAACCTAGTTGGTTTGTTTATTAGGCTGTGAAACCCAAAACTTTGCAACGGCTAATTGCACCATACTATTAAACTTCATTTAAATTTAATTAAGTCATTTCAAGTTCATTGTGGACCTTGATTCTAAACACCGATTAAATTTAAACTATGTTTTTAGCAGCAATTTATATAGTATGTAACTTCAGTTTTACTAGTTTGTAAGATGTTGAGGTTTATGTCATCCAAAAATATTTAAATATAAAGCATTTTTAGTAATTTTTCTGAATATTAATTTTCTAAATGTGCGATAAAATTTTGTACATCCAGTGATGGCAACCTATATTAGCCTACTAGCCCACTAGTTAGAATAGTTTTCCTACTCGCGTGCGTGAAAGTGCACTTACCGCTTTATTTTAAGAACGGAAAGTTGTGCTTTACCGAGTAATGTATGGTAAAGTAACTTTACCGCACAGTGTCCTGTAAAGTGAAAACATACAAAATTGCATAAAATTTCTCTTTAAAATTCTTGTAGAAAGCAAAAAATTAAACATGGATACACATAATTTTTTTACTTATAAAATGAAATAAAAATATTTTCTAATAAGAGAGTCGACGTTCTTATTTCTCTATAAAAAATGCATGACAATGTCATAAGAAAAAAGTTGATGTGTACAAAATATCTATTCCGTTTGAGCATTCTAGAAAAATTTCGGAGATATATTATATGCAATTTTATATGTTTTCACTTTACTGCACATTGCCCGATAAAGTAGCTTTGTAAAATAAAATTAGAAGAAATTGATGTGTTTTTTAATAAGTAAATATTTAATTTTTAAAGAAATGTGGTTCAATGTTCTTTTTGGCAATAGATATTTATTTAGTTTCTACGGGATCAGTGAAGTGAACTGGGGTGCTGGATGGGGATAAATTATTTGATTACAATTTACCGCACATTGTGCTGCAATGTGCTTTTACAAAACAAATACACTGTTTGGTTACCATACTAGTCACAAACTATGACAGTGACGTTGTAAGTGACTCACTCGACAGCTTATTTCAGTAAAATGAAAATGGCAGAAATTGGTTTGTTGGATTGGAGTTAAAATGTGATAAAAGTGCAAATTTTTATACCTACATGTCGTAGTGCTCTTTTGTCACAGCGCTATAATGTTACGCGTTACTTTGTACGTTACTCTTTCGTTCCAGAGCCCATATTTTCGTTCTTTTGTTTGCGCCGCATTGACTTGCCGATTCACTTGTTCTAACCTCATTTTGAGTATGCAGCTCTTCTCCATGTACCCCTATAGACCTAAGCAGTCGGGGTGAAACCATAGTTTACACGTTCCACATAATAGTTTTAACTTTGTTTTAGGTATATTTTCATCACAAATACCACACTTTATTTTCGCAACACCTGTGAAATTTTCGCAACGTTACCAAGAACCAATACAATTGACATATTGTTTGAATATCCATTCTTTTTATAATCAATATAGTTTTATCGAAAACTTTAGCAACGAAAGGATTTTTAAAGCAGAAATTAAACTTTGGAATTAAAAATGTGAAAATAACAATATAAAACAAGTTCCTAAAAACAAAGATCAAAAGATCTTGGGTGAAAACAACGAAAATTCAAACTTGGATGAGCATCCCACAAGGGACACCCAAAGGACCAAAGCGAAAAGAGAAATAATTAAACGATGTTTTGCCCTGGGCAACCAGCGTGGGCTTATCAGTGGTTTCACTGGTCACCCTCCCTAAACATCATTAAACACCATTATACACTTTGATTTCCAGCTTTGAATCACTCACAAATAGTCATCGTTCCGCACTGGTACTTATCTAAGTCATCTGATGTGGGTTCGTAATGGAGTGTTAATATTTCCAATAGGATTATATGTGCTCCTAAGGCCATTAAAATAAAAAATAAGTTAAAAAAAACTCCAAATCAGTTACTTCAATCGAAAAGAACCTAAAAACAAAATATCAAAAGATCTTGGGTGGAAACAACGAAAATTCAAACTTGGATGAGCATCCCACAAGGGACACCCAAAGAATCAAAGCAAAATGATTAAACGATGTTTCGTCCTGTTCAACTCGCGAGGGTTTATCAGTGGTTTCACTGGTTAGCGTCCCATTTTTTTTTAATTTTTTTTTGTTGAAATATTTTTTGAATATCAGAAAACTGGTTTAAATATTCATATCTTTGCCAATAACCTCCGCAACATCAGAAAGATCTTTTTCAAATCTAAAATATCTTCAAAATTTGGAAATGTTTTTGAAAATAGCTAGTTTAATGGTTTGTCTGCTCTTTACACCAATCAAGACATTGACATCGACGAGATGGTAAAATCGAAACACCGAATTCTATTAGAATAGGTTTTTATTTTTTGTATTAGTTTGTTGTATCAGTTTATGAAAACGTTTTTCTTATAATAACATAATATCCAAGGACGTTTTGCATTTTTATAGAGTAAATATAAATATATCAAAGATTATACGAATAAATGTCCTAACCAAGCTTAGGTACATATTTTTTAATGGTTTTCCTAGTCTTAAAATTAATTCGAGCCCCCAAAAACATTTTTCTAGGTGCGCCACTGCAGCCCTAGAATTTTTATGGGCCGTTTCCCCTAACTTACGCCCTAAAAATGTCAATTTAACGATGTTTTGTCCACAAAATTTTATCGCAATCATTTAAGAAGGCCTGTGCACCACCGCGGACTATGAGTGTACTCGATAAAAAAAGCAAATTTTCCATCAGATCCTATCGAGTAATCTAATAATTTTCAGGTTGACAATTCTGCCCTAACGGGCGAATCTGAGCCCCAAAATAGAGGTGTAGATTGTTCCAGCGACAACCTCTTGGAAACCAAAAATTTCGTATTTTTCTCCACAAATGCAGTAGAAGGAACAGCCAAAGGTAAGCGGAAGTATACAAAAATACATAAATTTAAAATGTATTGGTATTATTTTTAGTATATTCGTCACTCACGGGAAACTTAAAATTGTTACTATTTTTAAATCAATAAGCAGTTATTATGATATTCACAAAGAGACTGAATTAATCATACCAATCAAAAAGTAGTTGACCGTTTTATTAAGAAAAAAAGGTTTTAATTGTGATTATGACACATTTCGATTTATTACCTGAAAAAAAAAAAATGAACGCAAAGAAACCTTTGTGCTCTGGCACCTCACCGGCGCGGCGGCGGCGCGCGGCGCGGCGATCCTTTAGGGACATGCTGGTTGCACGTTGCAGTTTTGAAATATGAAGTTGTGTTGGAATGGGATTAATTAATTTACAAAACTTTTTTGTATTTCTTGAAACAAAAATAATACAAAAATAAAAATTACTTGGAAAAAATCGCTTCCCCCTCCCCCTTCCTTAATCAAATCCCTGTGGATTGCCGGTGAATTTAAAATAAAAGAAGAAGAAATAATATTTTATTCATCTAATGCCTGTAAGTTTTAAGTATATCTTGATGAAAAATATAAACCAACACAATATTTATTAGTTTCTTATTTTCTTTGCATTTGGCAGGTATTGTGGTAGAAACTGGCGATCAAACCGTGATGGGTAGAATCGCTGGTCTAACAGCACGTCTACAGCCCAACAAAACACCCATAGCACAAGAATTGGAGCATTTCATGAAGATTATTAGTGTATGGGCTTGTTTTCTTGGTAAGATTCTTGAGACTTTAATGATCTAACCATGTAAGGAATTGATATAATACCTATATATGAATAATATTATTGATGGATGAACTACACCGTGGTTCTATTCTGTCTACAAATATACTGGCATTTGTAAAAAATAAATATACAACTTCTCCGTTGCGGTTCATCGATCAGAAATTATAACAATATACAAGGTGGTCCAAGAAGACTTGATTTATCTAAAACATAAGTTTTAGAGCTCTCATAACTGGAGCAATTGAACTTTTGACCTTTAAGTAATTGAATTGGAGAAAGTTTGCCTGTCGGATGCTGAATATGGCTGGTTTGGCATTGGGGGAAGGCTGTTGATATTCAGCTTTCAGATTGACATATAACAGATGATACAGATGACAGATCCTGCGCGCGGGACGTCTGCGCACCCTGAGATCTGGGATACTACTCCTATATCAAATATCTTGACAGGTATTACTTGAAATACAGTAATAAAAGTAAAGTGTAATATTAAAATATTTATTTATTATTTCTTAATAAAACTTCAAGAATGTAATATCAGTAAAATTTGATTTATAAAAAAAAAATTTCTGCGCAGACATCTCACGTGTAGGATCTGTCATCTGTGTCATCTGTCCCTGTAATTTGACAAACTTTCTCCAATTCAATTACTACAAAATTTCGCATATCTATACTAGTTATAACTACGCTTTGGGATAGTTGATCTGCACAAAATTATTTCTAATGAAAAGGCAGGCCACATTTTTCACCAAGTCTGTAGAACTCATGTTTTTCCAAATAAATCCGATATATACTTCAATTGTACCCCCCTCCACCCCTTTCGAGTAGGGGAGAGCTATCAATTTAATCATACTATATTCTTGTGTTGTTACCGTAACTATATAAGCAAGCCAAATTTGAAGCCGATCGGATGTCGGGAAGTCGGTCAAAATTAAGTTGCAAGAGTCCATTGGACTACCCATCCAGTGACCTTGTCTTATTGGACCATCATGTATATACCTAACTGCACTATTAAATATCCGTAAAAACTTAATTGGTTGACATAAAAATTTGATTTTTTGGCGAAACTCCAACACTATAAAAGTCAATCGTATTCCATGTTACGGCTAGACCTAAAATTTAAATTAAATAAAAAAGCGTAGCATGGAAAATTATCTGCAAAAAAACTACGACTAACAATGGATAACCTGGGGATAATTAAGGGTCGGACTTCATGTTGTTAAGTACGTCCAAAAGCATTCAGATTCAAAGCCGGGTGAAGTTTAAAAAAGTAATACCGTCAACTCAGACCACCAACCCCTTTTCGAACAAAAGTTTAACTTGGTCTAACTAACGAAAGAAAAGGTTTAGGATGGCTTTCAAAAGGGACCGCCATTATTAAAATACCTCAATGTGCATATTTTTTGAAAAGTTTTTAAATCACAAAAGTCTAACTTGGTCTAACTAACGAAAGAAAAGGTTTAGGATGGCTTTCAAAAGTCATCCTATTATTGAAATATCTCAATGTGAATCTTTTTTGACAAGTTTTTATAAGCCGTATATATAGTCGAGTTTAACTACATTTAGAAGATTCTCATCCCAGATTGCTTTTCCTGCACTGATATAAAAATTTAGAGGGATGAAACGCACTTGCTCCGAAAACGCACTTAAATGAAGAATAAAATAGAGAGAGAGAGATATACTTATCATATCTTGATATATTTTTTAGGATTTGTGTTTGGATCAGCTGCTTTAGCAATGAACTACTCTTGGATCGAGGCCTCTTTGTTCTTGATTGGTATAATTGTCGCTAATGTGCCAGAAGGTAATAATAATCTAATTTCGTATAAGTATGCTTACAGTTTTTGCAATTGAAATGATTTGATCATAACAGTTTTGTTAAGGAAATGTGTCTCCATTCTGAATATTTATTATAAGGCAGGTCCTCGTGGAAATTCTGGTAATTCAATTTGATTTTAGGTTTACTTGCTACGGTAACCGTCTGCCTCTCGGTTACAGCCAAACGTATGGCTGCCAAAAGCTGTTTGGTAAAGAATTTGGAAGCGGTTGAAACATTAGGTTCCACGTCTATCATCTGTTCGGATAAGACCGGAACCCTAACTCAGAATAAAATGACCGTGTGCCATTTTTGGTGCGACAACAAGATCATGTGCGCCGATTCCACGCCTCAACAGAGTGATGCTGAGGGGTACAAAAAGAGCCAAGGTAATTTTTTTAAATGTATTTGTTTAATGGACAAGTAACTACCTATATATAAAATAAACTGCATTTTATTTGACAGGTGACTGAGTTAAACCATGCGTGCACATAGCAAGTATGCACTTTAGCTTACTAATAAAGAAGCACACTAAGTTTATTCAAAACAGTTTCTATTTGTTCATATCTGGTGCAAATTGTGAGATATCTGATGAATTTGGTCTAGGTCAGATTTTTTGCTTGTTTGTACAATTTTGATAAGGCTAAGATTCTCCAGAAAACGAATATTTTAAAAATCACCAAATTTATGTTTTAGAAATTCCCCATTTTGTAAATAATCTAAAAGTAAAAGTTTTAACATTATAGTAAATCAACAAAATAATTGAGCGGATAATCGTTTATTTACCTTATATTTTATTTTGTATACTTTACCCGCTAACGAGAAAGGCAACTGGGCATTTTATCTGCCTATAGGGCAGTCTAACAAAAATAATATGGCCGATTCAATATGGCCGCTGTAGGATAAACAAACCGTTTTTACATAAGACGTAATGGTAACTTAAATCAAAAGTTTAGCAAAGTGGGAAAAGACGCAGATTAAGCAAACTTATTTTTTTTAGAGTAAACCTTTTTGAATTCGAATAGGGGAAATGTCTCTCTACCTTAATTTTTTTTTAATAGGTACTGGGACTTTCTATCCATTATGGATCAATGCCCAGTGTCAGCTAAGTTTTTGCAAAGTTAAAGACAAACACAGAATATCCATGCACCTAGCCAAGATTCGAACCCGAGACCTTCCGTGCGGTAGCCCGATACGCTACCCACTGTGCTACGGAGGCGGCTTGTCCCTATTCCTTTATTATTCTATAAAACAGTCACTTTGTTTAATCTGAATCTTTTTCCACTTTCCCAAAATTTTCATTTTTACCAGCATTACGACTTATGGAAAATCGCTTTGTTTACCCTACAGCCACCATTTTTAAAAATGATTAACGGTTGACTTTGACAATTTGCTAGACAGTCCTATAGAGTTTTCCTTACTTTTTCTACTACTAATGGTACGGCCATGATAAAGTTTAAAATATTTTAGGTAAATACCTGTTAAAATATTTTTAAATATGGACACGCTTTTTTCTAATTTTAAAGATTTTTAGAACTTAATACTTAAAAAAAGGAAGTTATTATACTAGTTTAAGGGTTTAAAATATCCTTTGAGCATTAAAAAAAAGAAAAGTCCACGTTTTTAGTCCACCATACCAATATGGTATGGGGGACTATTAAAATCGTGAAATTTTGACTTTTCCTAATTTTATCAAATTTATCAAAAATGAGTTACTAAGGTTCCAAAACACCTTAACCGACGAAAAAAAAAAACTTGTCTGTCGATCGGTTGTCTGTTGTTTGGTGTCTGTTGTCTGTCTGTATACACAATAACTCAAGAACGACTTAATCGATTTTAACAAAATTTTGTACAAAAGTCCTCTGTCGACTGACCATCAACTGATTAACTTTTGGGTAGGGTGGTGGGGGTTTGAAGGGGGGAAAAGGGGGATAAAATATTTTAAAAAATTTTAACAAAGCAAGCAGCGATATATATATATATATATATATATATATATATGTATACGGTTTTCAGATTTAAGTTTCCATGAATATGGACTACAAATTTTGTTATGAACTCCAAATTCGTTGGAACTTTAGTTTCCAAGTTATTTGAAAAAATGTTAAAATATATAAGTAAGCTATTGACATGCGGTTTTCAGATTTTGGTTTTCATAAATATTACCAAAAAATTTTGTTATAAGTTTTAAATCTTTCAAATCTGCAGTTTTCGAAATATTTTAATTTCCTTTCAACATAAAATAATTGATTGTATGGTGGACTATTCGTGCTTTCTAGTACCAATTTCTTTTAATATAAATTGTAAAGTAAAGATAATATTCTCTGGGGAAAAAATGACACAGAACTGAACCTGAAATTTTTGTTATTATAATTATGCCACTCATAAATATATTTCTAATAATTTCAAAAGTTTTTTACAAAGTTATTCACAAAAACCTTCTTACATCTTTTTAATTCAAACCTATAGTAAACATCCCCAGAAGTACCGATGGTTTTTATAGCCAACCTTTAGTTGTCTGTAAAAAAATATTTAAAAACCCGGTTTTAAAACCAATTGACTCTAACATCCAAATGGCCCCCAGGAAAGCTTAATAAAAACTATACAGCTATTTAGTTGTAGCTTTGCTTTAAGAAAGATTCTAGAACCAATAAAAAGCAAATAATTAACCAATTGGTTTTGCTTTTTCGGCTAGGGTCGGGTTAGGTCAGTTTCTTGAGACGTCTGTTGGTGAAATATAGTATATGGATATCAAAATCCGTAAATATTTTGGTAACTACTTGAAAATTTATACTTTAATGAGTGTAAATTAGTTCAGGCCTGAGTACTTTTGTGTTTTCAAGTTATATTTTTCTGATATCTGAAACGTAACCCTAAATAAATCATTACCAAAAACTCCAAAGATGCCAAATTTTTTAAGCGCTTGTATTTTGACAAGGTAAAATATAGCTATTTGTGTAATAAGAGCGCAAAGTAATACATTGCCGCTTCACGTGGCGCGGCAATGTTTTGAAAGTGGCAATCTTTTGAAGCCTAAACGTAAACTTTTCGCTCGGTTGTAGAAAATAGTAGTTTTCCTAATCAGTGCACAAAGTTATTTTTTCTCGCACACGAAAGCAGTTAGACGAACGACACGAAGCGGAGTTTGGATAAGCCTGAAGTGCGGGAAAACTACTTTGCGAACGTGTAAGGAACAATATTTTTTCTGAGAGTGAAATAACTATACATTTTTTAAAAATTTTTAATTTCTATTGGCATCAAAAACAACAGCTTATAACTATCTATACCTAAATTTCTTATTTATTATTCTTAAGAACATTAATATTAAATGTGCAATTTCCTAGTTCATTAGTACTGTCGCGTTGTAAAAAAAGAAACTTGTTGCTTAGTTTTTTTTGTGTTGTGGATCAATGTGTCCCTCAGCTACCGCAGTAGATTTCCAATCCCCCAAGCATTTTATGTCAGTGATTCTTTCACCGGAATGGGCCAGTAACGTTGCTGATAACCTCAAAAAGGCAGCTTTTTCAGAAGGCATCTTTACGAAACTTTTTACTTCAACACATTGTGAAACGCATTTACCTTTTTTGTAGACTAAGAAAAATCGGTTGCTTGACGTTATCGGGCGTAAGCTGGTGTATTTTTTGCACAGTTACAGTTAGGCTCCATTATGAATTTCTTCCGATATTATAAAGTTTCTTGCTGTATGTTTTTTTAATTCCTAGTTTTAACAATTATGAGGTTTTCTTTATTTTATATTATCGGCAGTAGTTAATTTTGCTAGCTCTTCTCTTTGACATGCGCCGGCAAATCCGAAAAAAATTTGAGAAAGAAGAAGGTTTTACTATTTCGGCAGCAGATGAAATTTAGCTTTTAACTGGCAACTTCAATTAAAAGCTAAATTTCATCTGCTGCCGAAATAGTAAAACCTTCTTCATTCTCAAATTTTTTTCGGTTTAAAACCAAAATTCACCAATATCAATGTCTCTTTTCATTATTCATTGTATTTATTAACGATCTTTGTTATTACATGACCAATACAGCAATTACCAACTTTGCTGATGACACAAACTTTGTGTCTTATAGCAAGATATTAGCTGCTTTAGATCAAATTTCCAATCGAAAGGTTCTCAAAGCTCAGTGGTTCTCAGCCAAGTCTTCTACTAAATGCTGATAAGACTCAAACTTTATTCATTCCTACCGACAATCGTCTTTCCAAAGGGAAAAGTGTCAAACTACTAGGCATAACGATTGACGATAGTTTAAATTGGACTGCACACGTAGACGTTTTATGCGCTGAGCTTGCAAGTATTATTTTCTTGTTTCGTAGACTAAAATCTTCTATTAATTTTGAAACCATGATAATTTGTTATTTTGGTTTTTTCACTCAAAGATGTCATATGGAATATCACTTTGGGGACGCATTTCTGCTGCAAAAAGTGCATTTATTATGCAAAAACGAGTCATTAGAGTTTTGGCTGGAGTAGGCTATAGAGATCATTGCCGACCGCTTTTTCTTAAATACAAAATCATGCCGCTACTCTGTGTGTATTTATATTTTGCCTTGATTGAAATCTACAATGAAAAAGACAAACTTTCATCTAATTTAAATTTGTATAATTCTATTATGACGAGCTGTCGTCTAGATATATCAAAGTTTAAATTAACAAAAAGCAAGAAAAGTTATTTTGACGTAAACATTTATAATAAACTACCCAAAGCAGTACAAAATTCAAGTTTAAAAAAATTTAAAATCACGATTAAAAAATATCTTTTATTAAATTGCTTTTACAGCATAGATGATTATTTAAGATATGACTTTAATATCTAACAACATTGTTATCATCATTTTAAGAAATTACTTGTATTGATTGCTTGCTACTTGCTTACCTACTACTATACTATGTATAAATGGCTAAAAAAGCGATGGATTCAAAATAATACAACGGATTGAAAACAACTAAATATTAAATAGTTAATACAAAAAAATTAGTATTTAGTGGGTGCACCATTCTTTTCAATAATACTCTGGAAACACCTGTGCATCGAAAAACTTAAATTGTGAAAATATTAATGATCTTCTGAGAGCACCTCCAATGCGCGATAAATTGCATCGCTTAACTCTTTAGCATATTGTGGTCTCCAGTTTTTCTGATAAAAGTTGTGACAAGTCGACCCCATATATTTTCTATTGATTTGAGATCAGGGCTGTTGGATGGCCAAAGAAGAGTTTAAAAATTATTGTTTTGACACCACTGGCGAATAACATTAGCCGCGTACACGGGACAGTTGTCCTGCTAGTAAACGAAGTCGTTGTTTTCGTAAAAAATCTGGACAGATGGCAATATAACATCCTCAAGAATCTTAACATATCTTTGACTAAAAACAAAAGATCAAAAGATCTTCGGTGGAAGAAAAAAAAGAAAATTCAAACTTGGATAAGCATCACACAAGGAACACACAAAGGACCAAAGCGAAAAGGGAAATGATTAAACGATGTTTCGCACTGGGCAACCAGCGTGGGCTCATCAGTAGTTTTACCGATCACCCTCCCCAAACATCATTAAACACCATCATACACTTTGATTTCCAACTTTGAATTACGCACAAATAGGCATTGTTCCGCAATGGCACTTATCTAAGTCATCTGATACGGGTTCGTCCTGGCATTTTAATATTTTCAATAGGATATAAACCATTTCCAGACTTTGACACTAACCCGGCTTGTGAACCTTAAACTCAATTTTGACAAACACTGATTATGACTCTATCTCAACCGAACCGGACAAAAACAAAACCACGCACAAGCGCTTTTAGTGCTTCTGTGGTTATTTCCCAACGTTTATATTCTACATTGTAAGTTTTGTAGTTACTTGTTCACTTTTTGTATATTTTTTGAATAAACGTTTTTTGAATTGAATTGAATTGAATTATGCTCCTAAGGCAATTAAAACAAGAAAGAAGTTAAAAAAACCTCCAAATCAGTTACTTCAACCGAGACTAATCTAAAACGAAAAGTTCAAAAGATCTTGGGTGGAAAGAACGAAAAATCAAACTTGGAACGGCATCCCACAAGGAACACACAAAGGACCAAAGCGAAAAGGGACATGATTAAACGATGTTTCGCACAGGGTAACCAGCGTGGACTCATAAGTGGGGAGGGTGACCGTTGAAACCACTGACCTATTTTCGTTCTTCCGTTAAAAAAGGTTTTCTTTTGCAGCAAATCGACAGGAAATTGCAGATTTTTTAATTCTGCTGTTAATAGTTGATAAGAAACCTGGGAACATCGGTACATTAGATGCTTCAACGGATGTGGCAAAAGGATTTTGTCTGAGGTGGTCGATAAGCTTCTCATCTCAGAACTTATAGGTTTTCATCCTGATCCATGTTTTCTATTCATCGAATTATTTTGTATCCAGCGCTTTTTCCATCGTACTATCGTTATTTTGTCAACGCCAAAATGAGTGACCGCTCTCTTTATAATAGACCAGCCGTCTTCTATAACTCGAGTGATAATTCGTGATTTTTGACTTTGAAAAATATTGTCAAAATCACTTTTATGCATACTCTATTATGGTAAAGCCATGATGACCCGATAGAGAAAGTAATAGCTGGTGGTTAATTTTTTACAGAAATTTACTTATTTAATAATAAAAAGATATGAAAAAACTGAACAGGCGCAGTTTTTCCATACTTTTTATTGTTAAAAATGCAATGCATTCGCGAAAGGTTTTAGCTCTATACAAACCTTAACCAGTTTTTTACTGTTCCATGCAGCTAAAAAACTTTCTTTAGCTTGCAAAAAGTTTTTTGGAACCTTTGAAAGTCTTAAGTAGGAGTACTATGTTGAGGAATATTATCAAATATTAAAGGTAACAACATTTTATTATGTTATTTTCTTTTATTAATTGGGAAAAAATCTCAATATAAGTCTTACAGATTTTATAAATGTTTTAACCTATATCTCTTTTTTTTGTTGTTTTTAACCTATTATCTTCTTGCTTAAATCTGTATAAATCATCACAATATTTTCTTCAGATATTTGGTTCGCAAAAATCTGAACCCCAATTTTCGGCAGTTTTCAAATAGTCCCATGCTCTCTAGCTTTAATGGTAGTGATTCAACCTGATTTGAATGGCATTTTAGACTTTACAATAAGTTGTTAATCCACTGTATACCAACCAAAACTAATTAAAATAACTCACTTTTGAAAATCTAAAAAAACCGCTTGCCAGGCTTGACAGACTTTGACAAGCGGTGACAAAAACCGGCGGCTACTAAATTAAAATTGTGTGAAATATAGTTCAACATTGAAAAATGTTCTGTCTTTTTTTCATGATCATATAGAAAGAGATGGACGGGGCAAGGTAGGTGTTGACTTTATACAAGCATTACTTTCACTCTCCGCCGCAACGTGCTATGCGCTACAGGAACGTAGTTCCTGCGCGGCCCTATCTTTTTGTTAGTCTCCGTAAGTTATTAGTTTATCTCTGGATGACCCTTAAAATAATTTTCTTAAATACCTGTTAAATTATTTTTAGATGTGCTAAAATACACTTTAGGAGGACACGTTTTTTGGTAAATTCAAAGACTGTAGAGAACTTTGAATGAAAGAAATTAATACCACCTTATGTTTTTTACACACTTTGAAAAATTACAATTTTTCTCCTCCACTCAAGATGACAGACAGATGACATAACAGAAATTTTTAGTAAACATTTGCCTTAAATTATGTCCATCTTTCTCTAAAATACTTTTTTATAGCCTGCTGTCAACCACTAAAATCACTAAAATATCTCTCCACCTACCTCTAAAATTCTGCCCTCTCTCTCTAAATATTTTTCATTTTAACAGAGAAAAATTTTTGTTGGAGGAATTTTTTTTGAACACCTAGAAAACAGTGAAAGCTTGAAAAATTTGAGTGTTTTATTCTAGAAATCAAAAGCTTGGAAAGAAAGCTTTAAAATGCGAGCAATATCATGGCATAGAAATTTGAAAAACGTAGTCAAAAATTGCTTCATCAAAAACGTTACCCCTTAAATTATGTTAAAATATTTTAAGCCTTAAATTACCATCATGGCTTGACCATTAGAAAAGTAAATTTTGCGGGATAGGAAAAACGCATGTATTTTTTTGAAAACAAGAGTACATTCCTCTGCAGTAAAGTGCTTTCCCCTTGAATTTTTAATGCCCTCCTCCATCAGACAACAAACAACCCAGGGAGGAAAATGGCACATTTTCGCTTGGTACGTAAATAACAATTACCTACCAACATGTGACCCAAATCAGCAGATCTAAAATTTGTAAGACATTGTTCATTATTTTATCAGATTTGATATAGGGTGTTCCAAAAAAACCTTTTGGATTGCCTACAACTTCCATAATAATTATCTCAAATTTAAAATTTAAAGTTTATTTAAAAAAGGAAGCTTTAAAATTTATGCGCTTAACGTCGAATTTGATTAAAATTTATCAATATTTAAAGATTTTAAGGTTTCTTAAAAGCTAATAAAAGTCTAGATTTTACACGCCCAGTATAAAAACTGACATTTGTTTAAAATTCAAGATGACGGACAGATTTAAAAAATGGGTATTTTTTACCTCCCCTGCAAAAAAATTGTGTGCGTCACTGTAACAAAATTATGACGTTCTCGAAATAGCCCTATCGTTTAAAGGTATATACGCGTTTTGATTTTTTAAATCGGTTAAGAAATAAGAAAGTTCTGGAGTGTTACGTTTAATGCTGTTGGTGTGGTAAAAGACTGTTTCACTAAAAGTTATCATCTTTTCGACGGTATATGGTTTGGTCAAAAATAATCAGAATTTAAAGATTTTAAGCTGCATTAGAAGATAAAAGTCCAAATTTTATGTACTTTATGTGAAAACTGCCATTTCTTTAAAATTCAAGATGGCGGACAAATCTGAAAAGTGCTTTTTTTTCCTTCCTGAAAAAAAATTTGCCACCACTGTAACAAAATTAAGTTGTGCGCTAAATAGCCTTATTCTTTTTACTTTTATTTAAATCGGTTAAGAAATAAGAAAGTTACTTTAGTAATCGTTACGCGAATATACCTTAAAAAAATAGGGCTTACTTATTACACTGGCGCACACATTCTTTTTTCAGAGGGTATAAAAAATGCCCATTTTTCAAATCTGTCCGCCATCTTGAATTTTAAAGAAATGTCAATTTTGAGATTAGGCGCATAAAGTTTGTACTTTTAGCTATTTATAAAGCTTAAAATCTTTAGATTCTGATCATTTTTAACCAAACTGTACACAGTCGAATAAAAAGATGACTTCAGTAAGAAAACTGCATAACTTTCTTATTTCTTAGCCGATTTAAATAAAAGTAACGTGTGTGTTGACGTTCAAAGAATATAGATATTTAGCAAATAACTCAATTTTGTTACAGTGGCGCACACTTTTTTTTTCAGGAGGGAATTTTTTTAAAAATATGTCCGCCATCTTGAATTTTAAACAAATGTCAGTTTTTATACTGGGCGTGTAAAATCTAGACTTTTATTAGCTTTTAAGAAACCTTAAAATCTTTAAATATTGATAAATTTTAATCAAATTGTATAACGTCGAATAAAAAGATTACTTATAGTAAGAAAGTTTTCTACCATACAAACACCATCAAATTTAACACTGCAGAAATTTCTTATTTCTTAACCGATTTAAAAAAACAAAACAGTTATACAACTTTAAATGATAAGGCTATTTATAGCGTATCTTAAATTCTTAAATTTATTACAGTAGCGCACACAATTTTTTTGCAGGGGGGGGGGTAAAAAATACCCATTTTTGAAATCTGTCCGCCATCTTGAATTTTAAAGAAATGTCAGTTTTTAAATTCTGAAGTTTCCTTTTTCAAATAAACTTTAAACTTTAACGGTGGGATTTACTAACAAAAAGGTTTAGTCTATTTTAGAACGGTCCTAAGTTTAAGTGAATTTTTGGTTTTAAGCATTTTAAACCAACCCTCCTTGAGTTTTGGACACAGTTTGAATTATAAGAAAAAATTTAACAAATTTGTTTATTGAATAACCATCTTAACACAATCTTTTGTCGGATTTAAGAAGAAAGTTTCAATTTAGAAGAAAATAAAATTTAAAAATTGAAACCCATGCGGGGTTTAAATAGTAAACACTCTGTAGAACAAATCAAAATTGAGGTTATATGTCACTCTAATTAAAACTTACCCTTAATAATTGATTTTTCCAATTAATACTTGATGTCACACAACGATTTGGATGGGTAATAATAAAATAAGGAGTAGATTAATTTTGTATTTATTTAAAAGCTGTTTTTATTTATAAAATATATTAAAAAACTTAAATGCAAGTTTTTTTTAACATTTCTGTCACTGTCGAAATGTCAGTTTAAAAATATTGGTGCTGCGTTCAATCACAAACAGCGAGTTCAAATCTTTTACCTCTGCTTGCACCTTGGCTTAAAATGAGTGGACTTTGAGTAAGGAAAGTTATTTTGACTGAGCTTTTAGATAACCTTAATGTTTTACTTTCAGTTTGTAAATAAGTTAATATAGTTGTTTTGGGTTTTTTTTTGGTATATTTTTCGTGCATAATCAGTGACCTTCACTTATGTTTGTTTTGCCTCGTAGTGCCTTCATAAATATATTTTTTGTGCTGAAAACGGGTTGAAAATATGGCGTTTTTCTGGACAAAATTGGAGGTGTTTTATTGATTAATAAACAACTTGGGATATTAAATAAGGTAAATTACTTCTTGTAAAAACGGTTACTTAGGGAAATTTTAAACTAACTTATTACCAATTGCCTCAAAACAATCCTTTCTGGGGGCTATTAATTTAAACAACCCCCCAGAGGTGGTCTAAGAAATCACCAACTTTATAACCTCAAACACAGATGATGAAGCTATTATGTGCCAAATTTTTGGCGTATTCACCATATGCCATTTTGAAACCTGTCAGAAAAAAATTAGTTTTAGGGCATTTTCTCCTAAAATATGGTATATTTTTAGAAAAAAAAAGCTGTTTTTCAATGGTATTTTGCAATAATAATACAAAATAATGAATAACTTTGTGTCTTTTCTGTATGGGTAAGTGTTTTTTTTTTATTGGTTTTAAAATTTAGTACACCCCACAGGTGTAAATATTTAGATTTGTGGGGGGTACTATTTTAGATCTTAGTAAATCCCACTGCAAAATTATTGTGGAAGTTGTAGGCAATCCAAGAAGTCCGGTTTTTTTGGAACACCCTATACATTCCTCTGGAGAGATGCACGGGAGAAAATGGCGCTTACTCCCTTGATATGTACACTTCTCTCCACACAAAACTGGTACAGCAGAAGTTAGCAGAATGTTTTATTTTTAAAATTTTTATTGTACGGCATTGTCTTCCTATAAGTGAAAATGTCAGAGGCTTCTGACAATATCATTTTTTGCATGTCAGTGTCATCCAAATTTAAAAAAATACGGCCGCATCTTTCCGAATTTATTAAAGCTCAAATCTTAGGAAAATTAAACGGTGGTTGGTCTATTTGGCAAGAAGCTGTTCATTAAAAAACGATTTCAACAGGAGGGAACTATCCACCGAAAGGAAGGCACCGGTTTTACGAAACTTACTAGTCCAGAGGAAGACCAAGAGGCAAATTGAATCAAATTTTTCGGGATCCATACAAACATTAGGCAGGAGGATTACACGTTCGAGGCTAAGGTGGCGCATTGCGCTATTAAAATAAGTATTTTTTTATATGTTTTTAGTTTTGCTATTTTTTTTAACTTTATTTATTTCGAAAAATTGATTTGGTCTTTTAATTGTTTTGGGCTTGTAACTTTCGTCACACCGGTGCCTTCCTTTCGAGGGACAGTTTCTTCTTCTTGAAATCGATGTATCATGGTTACTATCGTAGACTTGCTTCTTTTATAATCAGCTAGTCGATTAGACCAATTACTGTGTAGCTTTTGTGTAGTTAATAAAACATTTTTGCTTTTTTGAAATGGGGTTTTTATTTCTAGTGACCTTATATTTTGAATTAGTAAAAAATAAACAAGCCGTCTCCTTATAAAAAGTTATACATGTCAAAAATATAACCTAAAATGACAAAGTCATAAAGTCAGTGTTGCACATAGGAAAATATAAAAAATCGTATTTGCAGCTACCTTCTGCTGTACCAGTTTTATGTGGAGAGAAGTGTAAATAACTATTAGCCCTTAAAAAGTCAGGATGGTTAAATCGCACCTTTAGCTTTCAGTATCTTGATGAGATGCGCCACTTTATGTAACCGCGCAGAATTTATCCACAATGAAACAAATGACAAGCAACCAATTCAAACGCGAGATGTCAGAGGGGATGCTTCGGAAGCGGCCATTTTGAAATTCGTAGAACTTTCCCAAACTCACGGAGATCCCACCGAATTTAGGAAAAGGAATCCCAAGTTGTTGGAGATACCGTTTAGTTCTACCACTAAATATCAGGTTAGTTCGTTATGAAGGGCGTTAAAATTGTTGTAATAGGGAAGTAAAGTACATAACATTTAACAAAAAGCTCTACTACTTAACAAAAAACCAGTCGCATAGCCAGAAACCAGCTCTGTGGGGTGGGGGGTGGTTATGTTATTTAATAAAAATCAACTAATACCTAACCTAATTCCTATTGCAAATTTTTCAAAAATTAGGCGGGTACCTTTTGATTTTTACTGATGGGGTTACGGCGTCACGTGGCCTTCAGTGGGGATCGGAGTTCTTGAATTAAAGAGAGGGGGTGGGGCAGCTTGATATGTGTTGGATTAGTGTCTACAAAGCAAAAGTACTTTTGCCAATTTGAACAGCAGATTTAAAAAAAAATTAAGCCTTAAATGAGCAGCAGGCAAAAATTTTGAGAAAATTATACTAAAATGCTATTTTTTACGCGTCTGAAATATTCTTGACAAAAATATTGCTTCAAATTAAAAAAAAATGTTATAATTATTTGTTATAGCGCCGCGGGCGCAAATTTTGGCAATAAAGAATTCTAGAAAAATTTAAATCTTGGGTTGCGGTGGTATATATATAGATATATATATATATATATATATATACAGGGTGTTCATTTGAAAACTTTCCACCCCCGATATTTGAAGAACCACAAGAGCTATTTAAAAACGTATCAAGGGGTTCGAGTGGGAACACTAATAATGTATTTACTGGATTGCCCTTGGACACCCCTACGGCGAAGGCTACACCTCCGCCACTTTTTAAAAATTGGAACACCCCTCTTGTGATACCTTGTTTGAAAATGTTTTTCATCAGCTTTATAACAGTGTATTGTGTTTTTAATTTAAACCAGTAGTTTTCGAGATATTAGCGGTTGAATTTCAGAAAATGTCAATTTTGTTTATTTGTTCCATAAACTAATGCATAGAATTAAAAAAAGAAGAGGCTGTTTTAAGGACATGAAAACACCTTAAAAAAAATATATCAAAAGGGGCCAATTCTGGTATTTTAATATTTGGTGGGCGTGGCTTTCATTGGAGGGGGGGGGGGGCGGTGAGTAAGAAGCTAATAAAAACCCAGTTGCATTACCTTTTTAAAAAGGTGTTGTCATGGCCTTTAAAACTGCGTCTTATTAAATTTTAAATTTTCGGAAATTTAACTGCTAATATCTCGAAAACTACTGGTTTAAATTTAAAATGCAAGACATCGTTGTAAAGCTGATGACAACTCCTTTCAAACAAGGTATCACAAGAGGGGTACTCCAATTTAAAAAAATGGTGGAGGTGTGGCCTGCGCCGAGAAGGGTGCAAGTCAGTAAATACATTATTAGCGTTCCCACTCGAACCCCCTTGATACTTTTTTAAGATTATATAAATATATCTTTTGGTTCTTAAAATATCGGGAGTGGAAAGTTTTTAAATGAACACCCTATATATATACTATGCTAAAAATGCCATTTCTTACATACTTGAACACTGTTGATAAAAAATGTTTAATATAAAACTAAAATTGTAACAATCAATGATGTCACAGCGTTACAGGCAAAATTTTTGAAATTTAAGACATCATCAACAAATCACAGGTTACAAACCGGAGTAAAGGGTCAAAAAAGTAGGGTGGGGGGCTATAGTTCCCCCTGGTGCATTCGACGAAACGCACTTGCTAAGCCAATAAAAAAACCTTTCAGATCGTTTAAACTTTTTTTTCGCTCCTACTAGTGGAATATTAAAAAATCCCTGTTTTACAAAGAGAATTCAGGCCTATGAGCCTAACTTACTCAAGGTAGTAACTAATCTTTTGTACAACTTTATCTTTAACCGTCAAACTCCTAATAAAAGCTTTAATTATTTAATTATAAAATTAAGCGGTTGGAACGTACCTTTAGGCAAGACATTATATTTTTTTCATTGTCCTCGTCAAAATCAGAACTGCTCTTCTTCTACCCATTCTGAGAAAATCTAAACATTTATCTGTTAATTAACAAAATAAACAAACTTTAGAAAAACTTTTGTGTAGTGAACCCGCGTTTGTTAGTAAGTTTTACCTATTTTCAATAATTATTTATTTAGTCTATGATTTTAGATAAGTATCCATGCCCTGCAAGAAGGAAAAGTTGTTGTCGTAATGAAAGGGGCGCCCGAGAGAATTCTGGCAAGGTAAGAAACGTATATTTTTTTTATTTTGAAGATTTTATGGCTCCAAATTTCTTAGTAACTGTAAGCGTACATACAGAACGAGTAGTGTAGATTTTAGGGTGATTTAGGTCACACAGTTTTACGGCCTATTTCGTTACTTTTATGGTTAAATTTACCGTAAATAAACGACTCAAAAATAACGTTTGGCGGTAAAAACAACCTCACCGTTTCGTGTTTTTTTTCTTTCTGCGTTATAAAGTCTTGGCGTTTGTCAATTTAATTCAATTCAATATATTTTATTGTTCTAAAAACATAATTGTTTTATACAATAGGATACCAGTATAATGTTTACTACATACAGTTTGTAGTCACTTAAATTACCTAATATAAAAAAATCTTGCAAAAATAGGAAAAAAATTATCTTCATATTCATTTGCATGTGACAAAAACCGCTTATAACAAGAGAAAAAAAAAAACATAAATTTGCTATACTACTACAGTAACAGAAGAAAAAAAGTTATGTATTGGTTAAAGTAATGAAGTATCTAAGGTTTTTGTGAGGTTGTTATCTGCCTAGTAAGATACAAAAAAAATAATATAAGGAAAAAAAAATAACACTAAGAAGCAAGTTTCATATCTGCTTGAAAAGTTTTTTTTAGCGTTTTGGCGTTAGGAAATTAACTTCACCATGTCTAACAGAAGACAAAATTGGACACTCAAACAAAAAGTGACTTAACGATTCTTTGCATTGGAGGTTACATAATATGCAAGTTGTATCGGGGTTCCACCAACATGTACAAGAATTAGAAGAAAATTTTAGGTAGTACAAACTAGCTGTTCTTAATTGGGCAAGTATTTTAATGACATTAATAGGCAAATTTATCCGCAAACACGAAGCAGCAAAGTTTGGCAAGCTAAGAAAAGTATACAATGTCAAAAATGAAGAACCTGAGGTCAAGCGTTTGTCAGTTTCTCTGAGTTTGCTAAAACAAGGGTAAAGAAGCTTCTTTCTGTTTGCACTAAAAAACTGCGTTGTCCATTGGACATTTGCTGTATCAAAGTAATCAATCATCCAGAATTATCTATGAGTTGAAGTTGACGCCAAAAACACTTTTTGGGTAATCTTGAATTGTCCATCTTTGATAGAGGATTTAAAAAAGTTGTAAAGTAAACCAACTCTGCCAGTTTCTGCTCGAACTACACAATTGGGTGTATTCAAAGGAAGGTGTAAGGCTTTTTTAAAATAGCTAGTTTGCACTTGATCTAACAGGTCAATGATTCTGGGACCACAAATTGGAAGACAGTTAGAAGCAATACTGACTACTAAAGAATCGAACAACCTAGTGTGAGTGTGCCAATAATTGCATTTTAATCTGCACAAAATATTAGAAACAGACCCTGAAGCTTGATTTGCTTTTTCGTAAGTTAATGTACCCATATCTACCCACACAAATCACGTAAAAACAAAATAAAAATCAAAAATTAAATCAGTTATGTATCACAGAATCACACCAAGTTTATATAGTTGTTTTTTAACGGTAAAGGTAGTTCTGTTCGGTGCTAATTAATTAATAAAGGTAATAGCCTCATAGATCTAACCTAAGGAACAATTTGTCGACATTAACGTTGACAAATAGCAACTCACTTTTACCAATTTGGCGCGACTAGAGTCGCGTGCAACGTTTTCACACCGTTATCACCGAAGCGACTACGACTGGATAATATTTTTATTAATATAATTGATTTTAAATCAAGACTTCCACGTCCGCAACCACAAATGGACTAATTTCTAAACAACATTTATTAATAATTCTAAAATACGTAGCTATAGCTAACTTACAGTTAATTTATAATATTAGAGAGTTAATAGACCACTAATTTATCGTCCCCTTATTTGCTGACCGTTTTACTGTAACCGTATTCTTTTGTCCACATACAAACTGCCAAAAAAAAACGAATTATCGCCTACCAGCTGCAGCTTTTGCACGGAAATAAATCTGGTTGGGTGCAAAAAATAACCAAGCGGGTCTCGTTAAGCCTCCGTAAGTAACGTATTTCGAAAAATAACCGATTTTACCGACGGTACCACCAATTATTAACGCTATATTAAAGTCGCTTTTTAAAATAAACGCACCTGAGGTTTCCACCAAAAATGGATATTTTGGCTTTAAAAAATAAGCAGGCCTTCAATCTCTCTTATTTTTTTGCTAAATTATTTTTTGACTTAAATACTGAAAATTTAAAAAATGCAACAAACCTATTTTAAACTGTAGCCTGTTTAAAAGGATGCTTAAAAATTACTAAAACTAACTAAAAAATCATCAAAATCCAGCAAAAAACAAGATTTTTTTAACGATTTACAAAAATGGCGTAGCGGCGCAAATCAGGAATAGAAAACACTATGGCGGCAATAATACTTAACTTCTTGGTCAGATAGTTATATTTTGAAATTGGCCACAACTGCATTGATTATTTAGCCACAATTGTCTCGTAAAGAGAAACGTTGAAAGAACATAAATTAATTAACTTTAGTTAAATATAAACGTTTTGGCGTCGTTGATCCGTCGTTCGTTGTGTTCGTTAAAAACCCCACAATATTCCAGTAAAAATAAACGTTATCAGAGGGTTTCCAAATTTACCATAGTTAATAACAACGGTGTGCCGTCGTTTTTTCGTCCATCATAGTGGCCGTTGCACAAATGACTAGTTTTTATAATTTATGCACCGTTAATTTCAGTGTATCTCTTAGATATGGCAATTAAGGCAACTAAAAATTGTTATTTGGTTAAGGGTAACAGACTTGCCAAAAACCTGAGCAGAATCACCCTTTTAGTTTTAATATTGCAGCTGCTTCTTTAGTTTAGATAGTTTATGGTATATAGAAACATACCTAACCATAGAGCGTATCAGCACAGCCCATATAATCTAAGTTCGACATATTTTTTGTGAAAAAATAATAAATTTTAAAACTGTAGTCGTTACACAAGAAATGTTGACTTCAACAAACAAAAATTAAAATCAAGTTAAAAAAAACTACATGTATGTCAACGCAGCTAGCTTAAGAGTAGATATTCTCTTTTTTTCTGTGACCTTAGCTCAGGAAATGTCAAATTACGTTCAAAACAGCTCATGGAAAATCCATACTTTTTGGAGTCAAATAAATATATAAAAAATGGCTATATGCATTTTGCATGCCGCCTGTCGGAATAAAGTGAAAAGCAAAATGTTAAAGGATGCAAATATCAATAAGAATGAAATTTGCGAGCAGGACATAAAAAGCGGAACCTTCGAAAATGTAGCAGTTACTGAAAGAAGACCGTTCAAAATACAACGTTCGCAGCAACTCCACCCCCAATTGAAGTTTATACTACGTGGCCTTATAATAAGGCTCAGTAACACATCACTCCGGAGGAGGCTTTTTGCGCAAAACAAAGCCAAGTAAAATTTAAGAAAAGTAGCCCGCTAAACAAAACTAAAAAAAACCGTTATTTTCATGGTGAAAAAAACGCTGAATATCCGCTAAATAAACGTTTTTTCAAAAAAACGTTTTAATAACCTAACGTTTTTTACACAAAAACGTTTATTTGGCGGATATTCAGCTTGTTTTCTTTATGAAAATAACGTTTTTATTAGTTTTGTTTAGTGGGAGATTCCTTGTCCGTGAAAAATAAATAAAAAGAAAGGTTCGTGGCATCGAACCCACAAGAGGAAGTTATAAGCTGGATTATTTTTTTCCTAGTTTTGACCATGACACAATGTTGATCAAGACCAACCTAAAAAATTAAATCAAAAATACAAATAAAGATTAAAAAAGACGATTTTTTTCAGAGGAAAGCATTAAGTTGTTTGAAACAGCACTTCAAAACGAGAATTGGGGGTCTGCTTTTGAGATATCAAGCTTAGACGAGGCATTTCAGCAATTCCACTCAACATTTATTTTTCACTTCAACAATAGCTTTCCACTGAAAAAATCGTTTTGTTCCACTCTTAAAAAAAACTGGGTTAATCAGAAGGTCAAAATCTCAAGTCAGAACCTTAAAAATATGCACAATCTAACTAGGAACTTCCCGTCCCTAAAAACAATATATAAAGTTGAAAAACGAGAACATAGCATTCTAGTAAAAAATACAACATTTCTTTTATCAAAATAAAATAATAAATTCGGATAACCCCTCAAAGTCAGCGTGGAATGTTATCAACCAAATAACTAACAGCAAACCACCAAAAAAGCAAATGCCCAAATCAGTAGACCTTGAGACACTATCAGAGAATTTTAATACATTTTTTGCTCGCTCCAAAGACCGTAATTAAAAAACTTGATCAAAATTTTATTAGAAAAAATGGAATTAAAATAGTAAACAATTCAATGACTCTAAATGAATATAATAGACGGGATTTTCTAAAACTATTAAAAGATAAACTCAATCTTAAAAAATCGTTTGGATACGACAGCGTGCCTTCCTTTATTATAAAAAGAGTAAACAAATCGTTTCGAGGTGGGGACTTTCCGAAACTATTAAAAATAAACAAAGTGTCACCAATCTATAAAAAAGGAGATTCCGATCAATTAGAGAACTATAGGCCAATAACGATATCTTCAAGCTTTTCAAAAATATTTGAGTATTGTGTTTTGGAGCGTTTAAATAGTTTCCTGATATTAGAAAACATAATTAACAAAAACCAATTTGGTTTTCATGGTGGCCTTTCCACCTCCGATGCCATACACCATTTTTTAAGAGAAATTCTTGCGCGGATGGAAGCAGGCGAGCGTCCTGTTGGGATCTTCTGTGACCTCAGCAGGGCGTTCGACTATGTTGACCATGAGGTGCTGATCTCCAAGCTAGAAGCCTACGGTATTAGAGGTGCGGCTTTATCATGGTTGTCAAAATTTATAAAAAATAGATGACAGTAAGTGGACATCTCTGGTGTCATATCTAGCATCTTGAAAGTTAACATGGGTGTACCCCAAGGATCAATATTGGGCCCCATACTGTTCATCTTATATGTTAACGATATTACTGATAGCTTAGAGCCAGACTCTGTAACAGCACAATTTGCAGATGACCAGTTTAGTGTTTTTTCACATAAAGACAAACAACTCCTAAAATCAAAAGTCAACAAAAACCTGGAAAGTCTTGTGGAGTGGTTTAATGGTAACTCACTTTACTTAAATATTACTAAAACCAGTTTCGTAAGATTTTGTAACCCACAAAATGAAAAAGACTTAGATTTGGACAATTGCAAAAAAATGAGCCACTGAAGCAGGTTAAAAGCAATAAATTTTTGGAAGTAATTATAGACCATAATCTTAACTGGCATGCGAACTGTGAATCGGTGAATTTAAATTCATATTGCTACATGACGAGAAACTTAAAAACTATTTTAACAGAAAAACAACTATTGTATGTCTATCACGCAAAAATTGCTTCTCGTATAAGATATGGGATTTGCTTCTGGGGTTCCTCCTGTGGTGGTAGCGCAGTGTTTAAAAGTCAAAAGAGAGTGGTTCGCTGTATTGCTGATAAAACAAAATAGAGTCTTGCCGCCCTCTTTTTCAAAAATATAATAATAACTTTAATATTGGAACTTAGTATTTATGCCTTCGAGCAGAAACTATCAAATACCCTAAATAATAACACAGATGGCTTTAATACTCGATTCCAAAAAAATAATTTTCGAGTACCTTTTAACCGGCTTAATGTAGGCAGAAAATCTTCAGATTCACTTGGAATAAAAATATTCAATCACCTACTGCAAAAAATTAAAACCTCCAACACCTTAAATAAATTCAAACGTGATCTAAAAAAGTTTCTATCAGAAAAATGTTTTTATACCTTGGAGGAATTTTTTTGTGCAAAATGATATTCATGTTTTGTTTGTAAACATCGTGTTTGTTTTGAACTGTCTCAGTTTGTTATTTACTTTTTATATTTCTTGAAGTTTTACAACTTTTAAGTAAAATTGTATTTTTCTTCACTATTTGACATTTTCCATACGGAAATAAAAGACAACATCCTATACGCATTGTATTGTATTGTATTTTGCTTTTTAATTCCTTACGACTAGGCCTCCAAGATCTAATGGATAGTCCAGAAACCTACAGGTCTGTTTCATCCGTGTTAGGAATCATCAGGGTAACATAGAACCTGGCGTATGAAGCATAAAATTGAAATCTATTTTCAAGACCACCGATTCAAATGCTTGAATATTTCGAATTGGTAGCCTTAGAAAGAAATTTTAGCTTATTCGGTCAAAAATCAAAAAAATTCTCCGAGCCATATCTTAGATTTTACAAAATGTGTCTCCCATTGAAATTTCAGCCAGCTCTGATGTTTAGTTGACTCCAAAAAGTATGGATATCATATGACCCGTTTTGAACGTGACGTCACTTCGACATTTCCTGAGATAAGGTTACTGACAGAAAAAAAAGAATCTTTACTCTTAAGGTTGGCTATTAATAAACCTATCTTCCACTAGATTATGACAAATAGTATTTACCTAAAAGCAGCTCATGACAAAACAATGGCGGTTTTTGTGTATTGATTAGTGTATTTAAGACATGATCAAAACACACTTTATAAAATGATTAAAGTCTGTCAACTTGTAGTGAAAATTCAACAAAAAAAAAATATACATTTTTTTAGGTTATAAAAATTGCTATTTCATAGTAGGGGATAACTTTTACTCTGCTTTACTGCGGCGATTCCTTTTAACGCGGTTATTTTCGGATGGTAAGAATTTTGGCCTAATTGCCTATCAGGCAAGTCGAAGAAACTTTTTGTCATATTTTAAATTTTACTGTTATTTTCAGGTGTTCCAAAATTTGTACCGAAAATGGGACCGAAGAAATTACGGACGAAATTCGTGAAACATGCGACAAGGCTTGTACTTCATTAGCGGAGAAAGGAGAACGTGTTTTAGGATTTGCCGACTTAGGTAACAGCTTGAGTTTTAGTAGGAACTAAAAGCAATTATTTAAAGGATACTAAAACGAAAATGAGTTAACTGACTTTTTAGTTGAGTACGGTGTTGGGTAGTGCCATGATGAGTCTTAAAGTAATTTAGTTAAATACCTGTTAAATTATTTTTAGATATGCTAAAATACACTTAGTAGGACACGTTTTTTTGTAAAATTATAGACTGTGGAAGAGCTTTGATTAAAATAAATTAATACCACCTTATGTCTTACACACTTTACGCTTTGAACAATTAAAATTTTTGCTGTTCTTTTGCATAAAAATGGCAAAATTAAGATCATATGCACGACACAACTAAAGATGACAGACAAATGACAAAACAGAAATTTTTATTAAACAATAACCCTTAATTATTTCCATTTTTCTCTTAAATACGTTTTTATAGCCGGTCGTCTCTCTTCAACAACTTTAGAGGCAACGTTTTTGTTTAAAAAATTTTTATTATGTTTTTTAAATTTTTATGCCATGATTTTGCTCACATTTTAAAGCTTTCTTTCCAAACTTCCGACTTCTGGAATAAAATACTCACATTTTTCAAGTTTTCACTGTTTTTTAAGCGTTCAAAAAAAGTACTGCCAAAAAACATTTTTTCTCTGTTAAAATAAAAAATATTTAAGATTGTTGAAGAAAGACACCAGGCTATAAAAATTATTTTAGGAAAAGATGGAAATAATTTCAGGCAATTGTTTAATAAAAATTTCTGTTTTGTCATCTGTCTGTTATCTTTAGTGGTGTCGTTCATATGATTTCTATTTTGCCATTTTTATCCAAAAAACATCAAAAATATTAATTGTTCAAAGCGTAAAGTGTGTAAAACATAAGGTGTTATTAATTGTTTTAATTAAAGCTCTTTACAGTCTTTAAATTTACCAAAAAACGTGTCCCACTATAAGTGTATTTTAGCACATCTAAAAATAATTTAATGGTAAAATGATGGTAATTTAAGCATAGTTTAAGGGATAACGTTTTGTTAAGCATTTTTTACTATGTTTTTTACATTTTTATGCCATGATTTTGCTTACATTTTAAAGCCTCTTTCCCAAATTTTCGATTTCTAGAATAAAACACTCACTTTTTTCAAGTTTTCACTGTTTTTTTTTAGCGTTTAAAACAAGTACTGGCACAAAACATTTTTTTCTCTGTTAAAATGAAAAATATTTAGAGAGAGAGAGGGTAGAATTTTAGAGGTAGATGGAGAGATAATTTAGTGAAGTGCAAAAATATTTAAGGTTGGTGAAGTGAGACAGCAGGCTATAAAAAAGTATTTTAGAGAAAGATGAAAATAATTTCAGGCAATTGTTTAATAAAAATTTCTGTTATGTCATCTGTCTGTCATCTTGAGTGGTGTCGTGCATTTGATTTTTATTTTGCCATTCTTATACAAAAACAGTAACTTGTAATTTTTCAAAGCATAAAGTGTGTGAGGCGTAAGGTGGTATTAATTTCTTTCAATCAAAGTTCTTTACAGTCTTTTAATTTACCAAAAAACGTATTTTACTATAAGTGTATTTAAGAACATATATAAATCATTTAACAGGTATTTAACTAAATTATTGTACGGGTCATCATGGCACGTTTATGACACTGCGGGTATAGCTATAAATGTATTTGTAAGTGGCTAATAGCAGAATAAAATTAATTAGCTATGTAAACAATTATTCTCAAGCCCAGAATTCGGTGACAACCATTACTGGCCATATATTAGTAAAATCTTTTTTTAATTGAAACTCATTAAAAAATTATAAATAAAAAACATTTTTTCTACGAGTGAACGCAAAAAGCTACTTTGTGCTTACTTTTGCTAATGCAAAGTTGCACAGAGTGCGGGAATGAATTTACCCCGAGACTTTCTCGCACACCTGCGGGAAGATTGCCGTAATATAGGCACATAATAAATAATTTACAGAAAATCGAGCCTTCGGTTACCATTATCATTTTGAGCAAATGCTCGAAATTTTATTGTTTTTATGTAAATTTTTTTTGTGATTTGAACAAAAAATTTAAGAAGATGTAGATTTTGAACTGAAGAAAAAATATTGTTCTTTACACGTTAGTAAAACCGTTTTCAAGCACTTAAAGCTTATCCGAACCTCGGTTCGTTCATCAACTGCTGTCGCGTTCAGAAAAACGCAACTTTGCGCACTGTGAGAAAAAGTACTGTTAATTAAAGTGTATGTTTAACATTTCAATCGAGCTATATTTTTCCAAAAAAAATTTTCAATTCAAAAATTCAAAATTATTGTGTCAATCTCTTTTAAGAATTTATACAAACAAAACTGAAATACAAAAGCGTGATAAATGTTAAATTGGCCTTTTTTCGTAAAAGAGTTGTCTAAGTAATTATTAACTAATTATCATATGTTTCTGATTTCTAGTTTTGGACAGTTCCTACACCAAAGACTATAAATTTTGCGCAGAACCAGCGAATTTTCCTCGAAAAGATTTACGTTTCGTTGGTTTTATGTCCTTGATTGACCCACCCAGGCCCCAAGTTCCGGATGCTGTTGAAAGATGCAGAAGTGCTGGCATTCGAGTTGTAATGGTTACCGGGGATCATCCTGTAAGTAGATAGTTTGTTTGTCTTAATTAAGTTCCGAGAAAGTAGAGAATAAAAACTAACCAAATCTATTGCGTTTATTTAAATCCGTTTTAAAGCAGGTACCTATTCAATTAAGCATGAAATAACGCGCAAACACAAAAACACGCTTGGGTGTGTCTTGGGTATACTGAGCGCAACGCCATCCTGTCGGAAATAGGAGTGAAATTTAATGAAATATTGCCAAAATCCAAATCCGCATGGCATACGTACTTTTGTTTTCAAACAAAACGCACACATGCGTTTTTCCTATCTCGCAAAATTTACTTTTATGCGTCAAACGTTAATTTTCAAAGGTAAAGATGCCGCAAATTATAACATTTACGAAAGCACAAATTATCACTCGAGTTACAGACTCAAAATATGTACCTAGGAGTATAGAAGGCGATCTGACAACTTAGGTCCCTGTTATAAGTTATTTACTACCGTTGCGCCTCTAGTGACTCGGTCTCGAAGCTTAAATTAGGGTAGCAGCGCCGCGCCGGCGCTGGAAAATTTTAATTCGGGTATTTTTTAAAGTATTTCAGTTCATTAGAAACAACATTATTTTGAAAAACCTAATTAATTTTATTTTCCAAAATATTGTTGATTCTAATGATTATAAATTTAAGAAATAAATCAAATGCATCGTATTTAATATATTATATTATTCTTTTAAGAAGATATACATATCGAAACCTCAATGCAGCAGTTTCTTTTAAGTCTTGTTAAGTGTAACTGGTTACCCATCAGCATTTTTTAACGCAATGGGCCGTAGGCAAAATCGGTTATTTTTCTCCCGCATCCAAAAATAATCGAACCGAAATACGTTACTTACGGAGGCTTAACGGGACCCGCTCGGTTACTTTTTGGAACCAACCAGATTTATTTCTGAGCAAAAGCTGCAGGTGGTAGGTGATAATTCGTTTTTTGTTTAGTTATGTCTTTAATTTTTTTGTGAAAGTGAATTTGCAAAAACAGGAATTGTTGTTTTCTTTTATATTCTATTTACATTGACAGTTTGTATGTGGGCAAAAGAATACGGTTACTGTAACTCGTGTTTGTAGTTTAAAAACTATTTTTAGCATCTCAATTACGGTAATACGGTAAGCCACTGACGGTAAGCAAATAAGGTGACGATAAATTAGTGGTCTATTAACTCTCTATTAAATAGGCTGTTTTTCCTCTGGTATATAGAAACCTTGTGCAGTACTTACCATTAAAGTCTGTTTCAGACTCTGGCGGTAACTGCAACGATGGAATTACATGCCGCATTAGAAGGCTTCGTCCACAGTTTTTTGAATAGTTTTCTGGTTTAGAATGTCTTTGGCGAGCTTGATATCTAGGGTATGGAAAGCGATAAAGCAGAGGATCACTGGGACACTCTGGGACACAACACTTGGGCATTGTTTTTCAATTGTACTTATTACAAAAATCCAAGAAATTACTGTAACAGTTCAAAACAGGCCAAAAACACACAAAAAGACCTCGTGAAAAGAACAAAAAGACGATGACATTGATGGGCATTGATTAAGATAGATGTCATCGATGCAATTTGTCTTATGAGATTGGAGACCGAGTCCCCAGAGACGCTGTAACTTGTTTTTTAAGATGCGCTTAGTAAGAGTTTTCTCTAAGTCCGACGGCTGGTCTATAAGGAGAGCGGATACTCATTTTGGAGTTGATAAAATGACGATAGTACGATGGAAAAAGCGCTAAATACAAAGTAATTCGATTTATAGAAAACATGGATGAGAACGAAAGCCTGTAAGTTCTGAGATACAAAATGAAAGGCTTATCGACCACCTTAGACAAAATCCTTTTGCCACATCCGTTGAAGCATCTAATGTACCGATGTTCTCTCATTAACTATTAACATAGAGATTAAAAAATCTGAAATTTTCTGTCGAATTGCTACAAAAAAACTTTTTTAACGAAAGAACAAAAACAGGACACACACACACAGATGAAAAAATATTTCAGTCATCTTCGAGCGGCAGAGAAATTTTAGTGTATCGTCCACCAGACTCTAGGTTTGATCCAAAATACACCAACCAAATTGAGAAAGTTGGACATTTTTCAGTGAATATGTGGGGCAGGTTTAGCGCTAGAGTTTTGGGTATGTTTTGGGAAATCGAAGGCAAATTCAACAGTCAAAGATATGTTGAGATACTTGAGGATGTTATGTTGCCATCTGTGCAGATGTTTTACCAAAACAACTACTTCGTTTACCAGCAGGACAACTGTCCCATGCACACGGCTAATATTGTTCGTCAGTGGTTTGAAAACAATAATATTGAAACTCTTCTTTGGCCATCAAACACCCTGGATCTGAACCCAATAGAAAATATATAGGGCCGACTTGTCAAAATGATTTATCAGAAAAACTGGAGACCACAAAATACTGAAGAGTTAAGCGATGTAATGCATCTCGCGTTTCAATTCCGTTGTGTTATATTAAATCCATCGTTTTTTCATCAATCTCCATTCAAAATGAGTGGCCGCTCCTCTTGTAGACCAGCCGTCTTCTGTACCTGGAGTGATAATTATTCTTTTTCAAAATTAACCCATTTTTTTGGTCCAGAGGCTTTTTTTTTTCTTTTTGATTTTATGAATATGACAGAACATCATCGTAATAGAAAATTTAATGCTGTCAGACATTACAAGCCGGTGGTCTGTTTGAGTATACACTAAAAAGTCAAAGTTTGAGATATTTCTTATGTTAACCGACCATACATTTGCGGCGTTTCACGACAGCCCTTAACCAATATGACGTTCAAATGTCAACAGTGTCAAATAGCGTTAGTCGTCGGGCATTTTTGGCACGACCAAAAACTACCTAAAATGTAATTTCTAACAAGGTTAAATGGCTCAGGAACACTGCTAAGAACACTGCTAAGGCATTTTTGAAATATGTTATCAAAAATGCGTAAGAATTGACAATTTTTGATTACTCTTAATTCGTTGATTTTTTGGCGAGGTGAACGTAAATATTAGTTATTAATTTTATGACTATACCTCAGAACAATTTGTATACGATTTTCAAAATGGTAATTTTTTAAGTACGTAATATGTTGCGAAGTTATGGGAAATTTACAGCCAAGCAATGTAAAAGTACTACGGAAGTACTTATTACGAAACTTCTGTGAGTCATAATGTACACGTATTTCACAAAAAAAAAATCAAAAAATGGAAAAAAACATGTATACAGAAAACTGGAACACATCGGTCCAGTCCACAAACCAGTCCAGTTTTTGTTGCTTTCGAACATGAGTATATGGGTCCACACTCTGTGAAACATATGTTGCGATGCCATCGACTCCTCAGCATTGGCATCAGTTGCGACTTGCGGCGATACGGGGCTACATCGCCGAGTCTGTGAAGCTGATGCAAGTTTCATAGTGTGTGCGCTACTTTATAACTGATGCAAACCTCATGATTCCACGTCCGTTAAACTGGGGAGGCCATCATAAGGGCCCAAATATTTTCAATGCAACATTTTATAGCCATTTTGTGGCTCTGTTACGGTTAAATTAATTTTGTAGATGTTGCCGTTTGCGAGATATTTTTATTTTTTTTAATCGGCAAAATATATAGGCGAAATGTACTTTGAGATATATTTTTCCAACCCAACCCAATCCTAGGAATATTTTAAAAACTTTTTATATATGATCCCCTCGAACAAGCCGATCTACAAAATGTGGTGTTCATTTGAACTTTCTAGCTGTAGCAGAATTGAAGTTATGGGGTGGCCCCTCAACTTAAAGGTTAAGCTACGGCCACAGCTACAAAATGTAGCATTGAACATATTTGGGCCTCTTATGATGATCCTCCCAGGTTAGAGCATTTGACCAGTTGTTGTTTTACCAGAGGTGGGCAACTCTCTTTCTAGTTTTTTTCATATTTGCATGTAAAAGCAATTTTATGAAATGGACCGACTTCTCAAATACCTCCAATCTTTGACAACATTTGACAATTGCCAAATTCTCACCTCTGTCTCTAATAAAACAATAACTGTCAAAAATTTTATTTAGGGCCTCTACCCCAGGTTAACTGGCGTCATGATTCTCGGTGTCGGCGGCATGCAACTTCGCAACATATTTATGGTGTGTGGGACCCTTAAAATGTTATCTTTGTTAAACATTTAAAAAGGTATATTTTTAAAGATTACCGCTAAAGCAATCGCCAGAGAGGTGGGAATAATTAGCTGCGAAGAAGTCATCGACGCTTTCAACATCAATATTATCGAATGCTTGCCACCGGATTTAAGAAATAAGGGCATCGTCATTCACGGTTCGGCTTTGAGGGACATGAACAATGACGAATTGGACAGAATCTTGTACAGCTTTAAGGAAATCGTTTTTGCAAGGACTTCGCCAACGCAGAAGTTGCATATTGTTGAAGGGTGTCAGAGATTAGGAGAAATTGGTAAGTTTTTAGTAATAATTATTAGAAAGATGCAAGTGGTAAGTTTTTAGTAATAATTATTAGAAAGATGCAAGTGGTTACATTTTAAAAACTAGAGAGAGAGAAAAAAGGATGTAAAAAGTATGAGTGCAAATATTTTAATGTTATAATAAGAGGAGGGGAATCAACATTCTCTTTTCTATCCATTTTCCCCTTTTCATGTAGTCTTGTTCATATACAGCACACAAATCCAACTATTTAATCCAAGGCAACAACATGTTTAGACAATGTTAATTCAAAGGACCAACTCGTGTTACATTTGTCTCAAATTATAGTTTCCTTGTAACTGGGTGTAAATCCAAAATCACGTTATATTCGGACCTTAGACCACACATGCACAGCGAGAAAAAAAACTCAAAAATTTTTAATTTGCCGGATTTTAGTATAAACTTTATCAGCACCTTAGTTAAAAGATTGAAGCACTTACAGTTAAAATAAAAAAATTTGAACATGTTAAGGTTTGACTAGTAATTTTCTAACAGAAAAATAGAGTTATAAAAAACTGATTGTCAACCAAAAGAACAAAACAATAAGCAAACATTTATTTTATTTTACAAAATGAGAAATAAATTCCCAATGTCCATAGTGGAGTCAATTATAAATAAAAAACGGAATTTTACCAAATAAAAAACTATTGGATTTTTGGCCTTCTCCACTAGTTCCACCACTAACTGGTTTTAAACTCAGTCCATCCACCAGTCGGGATTTTTACTATGACAAATCAATAGCAAAAAACAAACTATGTAAAATGCAGCGGAGTACCACAAGAAAACATACCGGGTGAAACTTGGAGACTAGACGCAAATTCGTGTTTCACCCTTGTTGGTCAAAGTTTTGATTTTTTTTGACTTGTTGATTTGATCGTTCGTATTCGTCTATAAATACTTATCACAACTGATGATACATAGAAAGTATGAAACACGTGTTTGAATTTAGTCTCCAAGTCGCACCCGGTAAGTATTTTACTCCGCTGTTTTGTATAATAATAAAAGGCCTGACTGGTAGATGGACTGTGTCTGAAACCAGTTAGTGGTAGAAGTAGGGGAGGACAAATTCTCTTTTATATTATTATTATTATATTTTATTCGTTTTATTTATTACTTTATTGTTTAGTGAAAGATCATATATTTTGTTTTAACTGTGAGTTTGTTTATACTAAAATATATTAAACGTTCACCGAAAGATAAAATTTGTTATTTTTGTCCTCATCCAACAGGCCCGTCGCCAGCCTTTCGGCCGCCGGGTGCAAGTTCAGGAATGGCCGCCCCCTCTCCCCATAAAATGTTGTGGCAAATATATTTTTTGTTGTTTGAGTTTTTCCGTTGAAATTAAAGACTAAAATAATTTTTCGAGAAACAAAAATATTTACTATTGCCTTGCGTTAAGAGATACGTAGGCGCAGTAAACAAAAAAAAAAGTATGAGTGATATATCTTAAAAAATATCATGTATGACTAAAAAATAAAATAAACATCTATATTGTAAAAGAACTCGTAAAGCTACATTACATAAAAAAGGTAGGTAAGTTTTCGAATGATCTCGGAAATTTAATTTTTTAAAAAACTTTTATTTCGTATAAGCGGTAGCATACAACAACCTAATTATGATGTTTCACATATACTTATAAACTAATTAATGCAAAGCTAGCAAAATGAAAATCTAAGAAAAATATAAGGCACAGGTGTTCTTGTGAGAACGTAACTCCTCCCACGCTAGTTGAAAGCACAGTCTGAAGGACTTGATTTCAAAAATTTTTATTAGAATCTTCGATTGTTTCTGTTTTCCTAACTCTAATTAAAAATCTATTGATTAACATATAGCAAATACTAATAACTAATATTATATATAGAAAAATAGTCCAAAAACTGGCCTTTGTCACATATACTAGAGATGTCATGTCTTGAAGATCTTTCTTTTGGGCTGTCAATTAGGTCTGATGAGACAGGAACCAAAGAGTAGTTTGTCGGATTCGGAATTGCCACAATTGATTTTGGCAATTGTATTGACTGGGATGGTTATTATCCATTTACCATCTGAGACTCTGGTAAACTGATTGTTGTGTAGGTGGATAATGAATTTAATTGAAACTTTTGAAGCTGTACAGCACATGGTGGATGTTCCTCAATGGTGCGAGTGTGGGTGTTCTTGCAGATGAATTCGTTTGTTTGGACTTCTTCACATTTTTCGTCTTGGTATACATATCTGGATTCGCGAAGTGCTAGGTAGGGTTTGTGGGGTAGGTTGACGAGAAAGGATTGATTATTGGGAATTGGTAATGGGAACAAATTATAATATTGATACGTTTCTTTTTCAATCAAAGGCAATTGAAAAATAAATATTATTTGATAATCTCTTATAAAACTTTTAATTTCAATGAATTTTTCTAAAATAAGTATATTTTTTGAGACACCCTGTATAGGCAGCGAGTCTTCATTATGAAGATGTTTACTTATTTCTTGAATTTTTGCAAGTAATTCATTTGGGTCAATAATAGAGCTATGAAGAGTGTTAATTTTCGAGAACGTTAAGGCTATTTCAATTTTATCCAATATATTATAAATCGATTGATATAGTAGTGTTATTTGATTAATAATAATAAACGTTTGGATGTACTCGTGGAGCTGCATGTTATGAATGTCTGATCGTTTAATATCGCTCTCAGTCTGTAAAATACGCGATTTTAAGATTATTTGGTTATGACTTACATTGGACATCATGGTTCTAAACTTATTAATGGTTCCGTCGCGTAAGAGTCGAATATGTTCGATCAGCGTAGAATGTAGGCGTTCGACAGGAGAATTTGATTCATGGTGATGAGGTGTAGTAAAATGTATTTTTATTTTATGAGCTTTTAATAATCCATCAACCACCTCGTTTCGAAATTCTGATCCGTTTTCTGAAACAATCAATTTCGGAACTCCCATAAAAGAAAACATTTTTATTAATTGATCGCAACATGAGATGGCATTTCCGTGGTAAGGTAATGCTTGCGCAAACTTTGAGAATTTATCTATTAATGTTAAAAATTTTTGATTTCCTATAATAAATGTATCAATATGAACTATTTCAAAAGGTTTACTCGGAGTTTCGGTAAGAACTAAAGGTTGATTAGGAGGTTTGCGATGGTATTTGGATCTTTGGCATACTTCGCAATTATTTATATAATTTGTCACATCGTTTTTTTAAGATTTCCAATAATAATTGGCTCTCAAAAATTTAAGAGTTTCATCGATGCCACGATGGTTAGTTATGCCTTCGTGTTTATATTTTATTAACATGGTTCTCTCCTCTTCTTTAATGTTATTTATTAATTTAGTGCATTCTATTAATTTGCATATTTGGAAGTGATTAGACATGGCCTGTTGAAAATAAACTCAAAAATTGACTGAAAATATATATGCATTGCTGATTTTGACAAATATTATTTTTAAAATGTTACAATATGCGAGACACTTGCTGTTAAGGTGGCTTTTATAATTTTATTGCCGTCGAAATCTTCTTTATCGATTTTAACGTACGTTTCGTATGGTGATTGATTAACAATAATTTGATTGCTTTTATTATTGATTATTTCATCAAGCAATGTCATTACAACATAATTCTGATCGGCGTTCGTAGTGTGGACAGTATTACAGTTTTGATTTTGATTTATGTTTTGTAGATTTGGATCTTGTAGGGTCGGTTGAGGCGCTTGATCTGGTGGTTTAATTTGCAAATTTGAAGTTATGTTTATTTTCGGTTTTCCGTTATTTATGGTTTGCAGGTAATCAGAAATTAGTTCCGAAGAAAGTGCGTTTGGATCAAAGTCTTCCCTTAAAAATTTAGAAATATCAGAATCAATGTCTCCCGGAGAAATGATAACAGACTCCGATTCTAATGCGTTTAACTGAATGCGTGACAGCGCGTCGGCATTAGTATTTTGTTTGCCTTTTTTATGTATAATTTCGAAATCATATTCTTCTAATTTTAACCTCCAACGTACCAATTTACTGTTGGGTTCTTTAAGGTTACACAGCCACACTAAAGGGCGATGGTCTGTATAGTTTTTAAATTTGTGACCGTAAAGATATGGCCTAAAATATTTGCAAGCCCAAACGATCCCTAACAATTCCTTTTCAATCGTGCTGTATCTTTGTTCCGTTTCATTTAGCGTTCGCGATGCATAGGCGATAGGTTGGTCATTTGGGGGATTACCTTGTGGTAACACGGCGCCAAGAGCAATGTTTGATGCGTCCGTTGTAAGTACGAAAGGCTTTTCGAAATCTGGGTATTTTAGGATAGGTGCATTTATTAGTAGATTTTTTAAGTGATTAAATGAATTTAAAAAGGCTGGCGTGTGTTCGACTTTGGCATTTTTCTTTTCTTTTCTTTCTCTCTTCTCGCCTATAATAGCCCGCTAATCCTAAAAATCCTTTAATTTCTTTTTGTGTTTTCGGTAAAAGATAGTTTTTTACAGCTATAATTTTATCAGGGTTCGGTTTTACTCCCTCATTAGTAATTGTATGGCCTAAATATGCTACTTCTTTATGTAGGAATTTGCTTTTGTCGAGTTGGATTTTAAAGTTAGCCTGCCGAAGCCTTTCAAATACAGCTTTTAAACGGTCAATGTGTTCTTGAAGAGAGGTGGAAAATACCATATCATCAAGGTACACCAGGCAGATTTCATTTTGAAAACCACGTAATACGTTATTCATAACGCGTTGAAAGGTCGAAGGTGCATTTTGTAGCCCAAATGGCATGCGCCGGAATTCGTAGTGACCTGTATCCGTTGAAAAGGCTGTTTTTTGTATATCGTTTGGATCCATTTGAATTTGGTGGTACCCACTGGCCAAATCGAGCGTAGTGAAGTATTGGGATTTGCCCAATTTATCCAAGATGTCTGAGATATTGAGTAACGGGAATTTTTCGTCAATACTTTTATCGTTAAGGCGTCGATAATCGATCACGATGCGCCATTTGCGTTTACCAGTTGCGTCCATCTTTTTTGGGACTATCCACATAGAACTACTCCAGGGTGATGTTGATTCTTGTATAATTTCATTATTTAACATTGCCGAAATTTGAGAATTAACTTCAGCTTTATGTACGTGTGGGTATCGATAGGTTTTGGTAAAAATAAGTGTTTCATCTGTTAAATTTATTTTATGTTTTATTTGATTAGTAAATGTCAGTGGTGTATTTTCGCAGTAAAAGATGTCTCGGTACTCGTAACCTAAATTTCGAATAGCTTTATATTCTTCCGTGTTACAGTGTTCAAGGCGCAGATTTTTCAAATTTTGTTTTTGTAAATTATCGATATTTTGATCATATTCGTTATCTAATTCCATTTTTTCAATAAAGTGAAATTCAGTTTCTTCCAAAATTTCAACATATATGGGTTGTAGTAATTTGATTTTTATAGGATTTTCGCGTGAGTTAGTAATTATGGTAAATGCGTAGGAATCAATGATTTTTACTAATGCCCGAGGCATTTCGGCACTACCAAAATCAATGTAATTAATAATACCAATACCATTGGATTCGTTGACAGGTATTTTTACTTGTTGAGACGTTCTTGGTTGAATTATAATTTCGCAGGGGAATATTTTAAAGTTTGATTGTGACTTATTATTTGCCTAATAGTACAAAGGCAAAACTGAATTTTTTGATTCTAAACAAAAGTCCTTTAAATTGATACTAGCGCCTATCTGTGTTAAAAAATCTATTCCCAATAAGCCATCGAATTTGGGAGAGAAATCAAAAAGATAAAATTTATGATGTCCGTGACAATTAAAAGATGGAAATATTGGTATATTCGTCACCTCATTATGATTTGATGTCGCGTGGGCTGTTCGCACAAAAAACGGTTTAGTAATTATCGAGTTAGGACAAATTTGGTATGTTAATTTTGGTATTATAAAACTGCGACCGCTACCAGTGTCTATTAAAAATTCGGTTCTACCGTTTGGTTAAAGAGTTCTTCAACTATAAAATCGCGACGGAGTTGATTTTGTGGGTTTTTATTTAAAACAGTATTGCCAGATGAAGTATCCATCGGTTCTGGTCTATTTGTTGATCGAACGACTGACGAAGTCGCTAGTCGTTTGTTATTTTGATTAAAACTATTATTTTGACTAAAATTAGGGTTATAATTGTTAAATTGAGGGAGTAAGTTATTATGGACCATTGGACGATTTATTGGATATCGGGGTGCAAATGCGTTTGATTCATTTTGAAAGGTAGGCGGGTTTTGTCTCCACCTTCCAAAGCCTGAAAATTGATTATTTGGTGTTGCAAAACGTGATTTGTTGAACATGTTAGGATATTGATTCTGCCTAGACAAATTATGATTGTAGTGAGGTGGCCAAGAGGGTGCAAAATTAGGTCTGTGGTACATTTTGGGATAGTGGGGGTGCTAAAATTTGTCTTTGTTGGTTTCTTGATTCAAACATGTTATGGGTTTTATAATACATAAAGTTTTCTTCTTCTTCCGCGAAACTCATAGCTTCTTCAAGTGTTTGAGGATTTTTTAAACGTACTATTAATTGCATTTGATAGTTTAAACCGTGAATAAAGGTTTTCAATACCAATTTATCGTATTCATTGATTTTTAATAATTTGATATCCTCAGCGTCATTGGTTACATTTATTTTCGAGAATAAAAGGCTTCTGATATCTTGAAGTTTTAGACCAAACTGTTGCGGTGTTTCATTTTTTCCCGGTTTTAAAGATATTATATCTTGTACTACGCAATCAATCGATCTCTGATCGGCAAAGGTGGAAATTATTGATTGTTTTACGAGTTCCCAACTTGTTAATTCAACGCGGGACGCTATTAAATCTGCAGCACTACCAGTAAGTTTACTTCAAATTGTATCAAAAAGGCAGCTATTAATAGGAGCGTTCGTATTAGTTCTATCTTTGTGATTTGATAGAAAATTTTCACATGCCGATATGAATCGATTTATTTGTTTTGGATTGCCGTCAAAACAGGGGATATTATCCGCTTGATACCTAATTAACGCCTAATTAGGTTGTGCCATTTCTTAATATTATATAGTTCAAAATGCCTTAAATATCTAAACAACGTATCAATATAAATTTTTTTGTTTTTTTAAGGATTAATAATCAAGAATGCACTTACAGTAGTAATGTTTTCTTCATTCCAATAGGACGAGCGATGGTGTCTCTTTCCTGGTATCTAACTATGAGGATTGTCTGGACGATGCTTGTTCCATACACCTCGCACCAATAGGACACTGTATTCCCTGGTCTTGGTTGTTTCACCACTTTTACAACACCACTTTCCTGAAATTTTAGTTCTTTTTGTAGGCTCGTTCCACCACTAATCGTTAACACGAAAACGGTTACTTTTCCGCACGATGCGCAATAGTTGTCCGCTGGCGGTCGATTATCCTACCGACTGCGCCAGTTTTCGAATGATCTCGGAAATTTAATTTTTTAAAAAACTTTTATTTCGTATAAGCCGTAGCAAAGCTAGAATACAACAACCTAATTATGATGTTTCACATATACTTATAAACTAAAAAGCTTGCAAAATGAAAATCTAAGAAAAATATAAGGCACAGGTGTTCTTGTGAGAACGTAACTGGTAATTGAATAAAATTTTCTTGCCTTTTTTTCGGAAAATTTTTTCCATGTCAAGATTGTTGGCAATTAAATGTTCGATTGAAATTATCGCTAACCCATTTAAACGTTCTTGTGACATACTAGATTGCAAGTAATTTTCAATGCTTTTTAGTTTTGAAGAACTTTGTTCACCAGTTACTACCGACACTGGTAACGTTAAAAGGATTCTAAGTGATATATATAAATTTGGATAACATCCTTCAAGATAATGAGCCTTCAGATAAATTAGTGTTTTTTTTTTGGCGTTTTAAGGTTTTCGGTTTGGCAAGACATTATTGCAATTGATGAAATTTCGTTTCTTTCGTTCAAGTTCATTTATATCGCGTTTATCTCTGTCAGTCAGAAAGTTGTGCAAGTCCATATAAGTTTTCGTTATTTCGTGTCTGTCAAGTTCTGAAAGAAGCGGAAGATTATACAAAAATGAAAAGTAGTCTGAGTGCTGTTTTAACTGTTCAAAACTCTCTTAAATAGACCCATGAATCGTATCAAGAACTGCGAAAAGGTGTGTGGTTGTGGGTCTTCGATTGGCTCATCCGCCCCTTCATAATTAAATTGCCAACTTTTTTTTGCGGTGTAGCCCTGACATCGTTTGTGAAAACTGCGATTTCTAGTTTTGTGGTTAATTCACCGGCCAACTTCAAAAGCTGTTGAAAACAATAATTGTCATTTCTCATTTTTTGAAAATGACCATGCAAGGCATCGAGAACTTTGGTAGCCGCGACTATAATATAATCATTACCATCCAAGGAATCCCCGCGCCGCCTCTAGAATACTCCTTAGAGTACAGACGTGCTGCTACAGAGAATTTGCAAAAGTTCGACACGCCTGCGTAAATTCAGTTGACCGGTGGACGCTCATAGTCATAACCAGTAACCCCGCGCCCACAATTGCACACATTGAATAGAAATTCATGAAAACTAAACGTTGACAAAACACGCTGCTAAAAAGGTTGATTAGTAATTAACTTCAAAATATAAAACAGTTATTACCTATGTACAAGTATTATTATTTTTTTTAAATACATACATTCCAAAATGCAGCCGCACCCCCCTGGCAATGGCCCCGCATATATCTACCACAAAAATTAGTAATTCAAGGGAAGCCATTTTACGGTTTATTTTAAAATAATTTTAATTTATATCTATCTAAAATACGATAGCAAAACAAATTCACATTCACACAATATTGCAACAAAAGCTAAAAATACCTTTTTTGTGTATTTTTGTTATAAACTTGGCAATAACCTTTAAATCATAAATAAATTTAACGCAATTGACATATTAAAGTAACATGCATTATTTGCATGCATTACGTATTGCATTATATTATGAATCGCATACAATTTACTTGTGATCCGAAAGAGACAGTACTCCAAATCTTATTTGCTTACATTATATTTTCTTCAGTTTCATAATTATTTTTTTATTTCAAGAAAAGCAATCACATTTAGTTATAACACAAACTTTTATCAAAATTTATCGGTAATTTTCAACCACTCGTGATATTAATGAACGACAATTTGCGTTTATATTATTTTTTATTTTTAGTTGCAGTAACTGGCGATGGTGTAAACGATGCTCCGGCACTCAAAAAAGCTGACATTGGTATAGCTATGGGAATTTCTGGATCGGAAGTATCCCAACAGTCAGCAGATATGATTCTTTTAGATGACAACTTTGCCTCTATTATCACAGGAGTAGAAGAAGGCAGAAGAATTTTTGATAATCTAAAAAAATCTATTGCTTATACCTTAGCGTCTAACGTTCCCGAGATATTGCCATTTTTAGCATTTGTGTTGCTTAACATTCCACTTCCCTTAGGTATGATTTAATTTCTGAATACTTATTCATTTAAAAAAAAATGCCATTCTAAATTAAAGGTTGGGTGTCAAAAAAGTTAAATTGCAAAACATTTTGTGCCAGTTCTTTACTTAAACACGAAAAACAAAGAAAATAAGGAATAAATACGGGTTAAGAACATAACATAGATTTTAGGCATAATAATACCTACAATACCTACATGTAGGTACGAAGTTAATTTAAAAAGTGAATGTTAATTTATATATATTTTTTTAATCAAATTTTATAAACGTTTTTTATTTTTTGAAAGTCACACAAGATTTATTTCTTTGCTTTACAAAAAAGTTTTCAATAACTTAAACAAATTTAGAACCATGTAAAAATTATATAGCTTTATAAGAATATTTAAGTAGTTTTCCTATCCCATCCCATCCTATTTATATAAAATCTTTAGGAAGTTGGGAATATATTTTTTTGTTTTTCTTGTATGTAAGAAAATTTGTAAGCATTTTTATTGTATTATTTTTTAGGATCATCTTAGTTATACCTCAGAACTTTCGTACTTATAAAAAGCGCACGCAATTGAAGTGTCTCACTCTCTCTCTCTTTCCTCAACACCTGTCTAATTATTAGCCAAAAAGCAGAGAAAAATGAATCACATGGTGATTTTTAACATCCGCGTTTTATTAATCATCAAAGCCTCTATAAAATAGATATTTTTTGAAATTTTAAAGCAACATAGTGGACCTAAATTTTCTACCACTTGACCTTAATAGTTTTATATCTACCTACTGACCACCAATTTATACACCCAGTTGCCTTATTTTTAGGTGTTATGGCCATCCTTTGCATCGATTTGTTAACAGACATGTTACCGGCCATCAGTTTAGCTTATGAAAAAGCTGAAAGCGACATTATGTTAAGACCCCCTAGAAATCCAAGAAAAGACAAACTTGTAACTCGAAAATTGTATTTCTTAGCATATGGCCACATCGGACTGATTGAAGCTCTCGGTGGGTTTTTCGTTTATTTTGCTATTATGGCAGAAAATGGGTTCTTCCCCTCGAGATTATTTGGTAAGTAGGAATACTTAATTGTAGTGCTGAGTAATACAGTTATACATTTTATTCAGTTTACATTTGTGCCAAAGTCTTTTTTAAACTTGATATACATAATTGCTAATATTTTTGTTGCCTATTTATTAAAACCATTGAATTGAAATTATTCACAGTCACGAAGGGTACTCGAATAAACATTAAGTAAATTTTGTATTAGGCCCTTTGAGTAAGCCTTTATTATCTTCGGCTTAAAAAGTAACAGCAACAGCATTTAAATCGTGTATAAACAAGTAATTTCTAGTAAAATTTTCTAAAATTTTTACCTGCGGCACTTTTAAGACATTTTGGGTAAAAAATTATAATTGAGGCTAGATTTCCTAACTAGCAGGCTTCTGGCACAGTCTTAAATACACTGGCAAACGCAAAAGCAGGAAATATTGCAACTAATAAAAAACTTTTTCAGTCATGTATCTTGAGTATCTTTTCCAGCTGCCTCCCTGTCTGGGGTCCTTGGTATTATGAGGCCAACGAAAAAGTTCAAACATCTTTTTTTAAAACTTTTCTGTCACTATGTCCGCACTCATTCACTTATTGCTCAGATTAGGGTTTCTACAAAATTCGTTTGACGACCAAGACGAGCTGTGTAGTGTTTGTAACATGCTCACAGATGAGATACTCTTTTATGTGCTCTTTATTTGCCCATTTTAAAGGTCTAACGTTAGAATGATCCTGGAAAATTTGCCATTACCTTGGAAATTTTAACGCCTAGTGGTGTCAAGCAGATATGCAAACCCCTTTTAAATATACTCAAGTTAAGTGCCTTTCTTAGAAGTGAGTAAGTTACTATTTATGTATTAATTTTTAGGCTTGTTTTTATTTAGAAGTTTTTTTTCATGAAATCGTATAAAACAATACAATTAAAGTGGAAAATAACTTTTAGTATTATTTAGTTAAATTTTGCCTTGTATTGTAGCATTAGTCGGACTCTATTGTAACGAAAATATTATATTTTTCGAAAAGAATAAAAGTTCAGTTCAGTTGAGTTCAACATTTAATAAAATAATTCCTCTTTGAAAGAAACTGCTGACGCCCCTCTTTTAGCGGTTACTGATGTTACTCATTTCGATCTCAAATACGCAAAACAAATCAAACTGATATTTTAAACTACTTCTCAAATTCAACCAATACACGTTGCGGTTACTAAGGTTATCATGTAAATGCAACCTTTAGGAGGTAAATAAATAAGTAATAAAAGTAAGTAAGTACCTTAGAAATTTTGGGAGTAAAATAAACTTTTATGGAATAAAATTTTCATCAAAACAGAAATCCAAAGTGAAAAAAACTGGCCTCCGGTTAAAATGTGCCACTTTAGTCTCTAGGTATAACCTTCCACTATTTGTAGTATTACAGACAAAACCTATATGCAAAATTTACATTATTTTTCATTAATCTTACACCGCCAAATTTTTGCGGTTCAAATTCGTTCGAATATACACTAACAGCTCAAAAATACTTAATCATAACAATTCTGGAAAAATGAAGTTTTAATTTTTAATTTCATTTATTTAAAAAAAACTTATTTAGAAAAATTAGGTTATTAATTCGAAGCGGATTTTTTTTACATGTTTGTTTTAGCAATTATTTCCAACGGCTCCACCGATTTTCATCCTTATTTTTTTATTTGATTCAGGAGAGTTCCAATTTTGTCCCGTTTTATTAAAAAAAACATAAGTTTTCCACCACTTTTACGATAATACCAGTAAAATCTATAATATAAAGGGTGGCCCAAAAAAAGGAAATTTTCTGATTCCCATTACTTAAAAAGTTTTTGTCCGAATTTAAAAAATTGAACCGTTTTGAAAAGCCCATACTTTAAAATTTAAGAATTTGATGTCAAAATTGATAGTTAATAAAAATCCAAGATGGTGAATATTTTTTGAAAATAGGTATTTTTACCCTACCTTTGCAAATTTTTTATGTGCGCTACTGGTGAAAAATCTAACTTTCGCCTGTAGAGCTTTATCTTTTCCGTGTACACTAGTACAGTGTATTAATGAATATTTTTTTTTATATCGGGTAAAAAATAAGAAAGTTAAAAATTCTTTAAATGAATGCGTTTGGTAAACCACCTTCAGTCAAACCAAAAAAAATCTTGAATTTTTTTGAAAATTTTTCGAAATTATGTCAATATTCATATAAAATAACAAAATTTTAAAACCATATCTTTTTAAAATGATTTTATTTAAATCGGAAAAATATATCCGAAAGCATAGCCTACCAAAAATGCTTTTTTTGGCCCGAATTTGTTTTACCAAACGCACTTATTTTGAAAAATTCATAGCTTGTTTCTTACCCGATGTTAACAAGTTATACATCAGTGCACTTGGAAAAGATAAAGCCCCACACACACCCCACAACAGTGGCGTACAAAAATATCTATTTTAAAAAAGGTCCACCATCTTGGATTTTCACAAATTGTCAATTTTGGCATCAAATTCTTAATTGAAATTTAAGAAGTCTTATTTTTTCAAAATGGTTAACATTTTTTAAGTCGAACAAAAACTTTTTAAGTAATAGGTAGTTACATAAGTCTGTTTTTTCTTGGGACACTCTCTATATATATATATATATATATATATATAAAAGGTTCTAAAAAATGCCGAAAAGGTGCATTAGGAAAGCCTTTTATCACTAAAAAATAAAAACTTAAAGAAAACCATTAAACCGACTTAAAATGAATATATAAAATCAAACTTTTTATGGAAAATTACTTTTTTTTTAATAATTTTTTTAAAGTTGTGCAAAACATTCGATTTTTTAGTATATTTTCATAAATTTATTTATGTATCTCATTTTCTACACATTTTCGTTCGGCTTTAAAAACTTGTCATTTTGAAGTAAATTTAAGAGGCGGAGGCACCATGCATTTTTTATGTTACATAGAACATTAAGGCCATAGCACATAACGCAACGTATCTAAACGTAACGTACGTTAAAGTCATTATACTTAACCCATAGCGTCACTTCTTGCCACTGACTTCTATTTTTATTTTTATCAAAAAGGGAGAGAGGGTAATAGAAAATTTAACGATAACCAGGATCGATAATAAATACTACATATATCACATCTACTGTAGCACTAGCTACTATTCTTCTTTTGGATGTTGACTGTTCACAAAGAGGGCGCTGGAAACAGGATAGGGCGGTTTGCTTTTATGGCTGTATTATTTGCTTATAAGGGTAAGCGATAGAGAAGCTTTTTTGTTCTTTGGTTACGGTTTTACGTACGGAAGGTGGCGTAAGTTTATACGTTGACCGTATTACGCAACGCGCGCTGTTAATTTTGTTGCGTTAAGTCGCCTCTTGCCGAACAACCTTAAAAATTTAGTATTTAATTTGTGACGTAGAAATTCATCTATGGGCACTGAAGTGGTATTGTCTCATCGGGCTTTCCTACGAGACCAATTTTTGAAAACTAATCAGTCTGATTGGCATTTTAGGACTTCGAGAAGCCTGGGATAACGAATCCATCAACGACCTAAAGGATACCTATGGACAAGAATGGACCTACGCACACAGAAAACAACTTGAGTATACCTGTTACACGGCTTTCATGATTTCCGTCGTTGTCACTCAGTGGCTTGATCTGATCGTATGCAAGACTAGAATTAATTCGATATTTACTCAAGGTAAAATACCGTCCACCGAAAATTAACCCTTCAGGGTGCTGATTATCGTTTCCGTAGAATATGATTAATCGATTAAGAAAAGTGTAGTGGTGTAGTGGTTTTGAATGTATAAGGGGATACCCGACACTTTCTTACAACTGTTGTTTGAGGTGGTAGACAATGTTGAATTTGAGAGTAAACTAGAGTTTCGAACTTCCATTGTCTTTAGTTTCACTTTTTCACAACGTTTCGCATGCTTATTTATCTGCAATCGTGATCAGGTGAATACTAATAAAAAACTAAGACTACCTAATCTTATATACTAGAATGTGTTCAGTGAACCATGAAGTTTACACTTGATTGGCTCCACCCTTTTACAGTTAAAATCTGTTACCTCCGAAACGTGTGGATTTCCAAATATTCTTGATGGTGACGCTTGTTTGAGAAAATACATTCTGGTTCCTCAGGATGAATGCCGTTTCTTTGAATTTTCGGTTGAAAAGGTTTTCCTCCTTGGCAACGATCTTTGCCTATTTCCATTCCATATGATGTTGATAGTCCCAGCAATGTTGAGATATTTTTGATCCAGTTGTGTCCCCTTGTCGAGTTTTGCGTTTGTGTTCGGTAAGTCGAACTTCCTTAGCTCGGCTAGTTTCTTCGATGTACTTATCCGCACACTCGAATGGTACCTGGTAGATGCAGTTCTTGGTGTCGTGGCGTTGTGATTGCCTATTCTTCTTATCTTTTCTGAAATTCCTTTGACGTATGGAATTATAAGTATGGCCTATATTTTAGTATTTACGTCCGTATGTGTTGGTGTGGTCTGAAGAGTTTATTTAATTTAAAATGTAGTTGGAGAAACCATTTCTTCGCAGATCGGATCAAATTTTTGACTTTTCTTTATTTAAAGCTTATTCTGTGTTGCAGATGTAGGTGGCTCGATCTATGAGATATTTTGCAATTCCCAGTTTGGTTGATGTTGAGTGGTTTGATTTGAAATCAAGATATTGTTCAGTATGAGTTGGTTTGCAATATACGGAAGTAATTATGGTTGAATAATTTTTGGCGACTAAAAAATCGAGAAAAGGGAGCTGACAACTTTCTTCTTTGTCCAGAGTGAATTTGATGCAGTTTCTTATGCTGTTGACACGACTGAAAATATATTTTACTAAACACCCAGCCTCTTCAAGGAAAGTCACCATCATTCGTCAAAAATTCAAAGCCCTACAACCTGACAACTAGTTTGTTAGTTTTGACGTCAAAAGTTTTTAGACTAACGTACCACTGGAAGAATCACTCCAAATCATTGAAGAAAAAGCTGCTCACTGACAGCCAACTCTCTGACAGAACCAACGGTGCTGTCTGCAGAATTCTTATTTCCAGGAGAAGGACAGATATTTTCCACAGGAAGATGGTCTACCCATGGGATCTCTACTTTCGCCGGTAGTGGCCAATATCTTTATGGAATCCTTTGAAGAAGAAGCTCTGCGAACATTATGTCAGAAACCCAAACTAAGGCTAAGATCGATGGACGACATATTCATCATCTGGGACCACAACACACTAGAACTGCAAGAAACTGCATCAAATTTACTCTGGGAAAAGAAGAAAGTTGTTAGCTCCCTCGATGTTCTAGTCACCAAAATTAACTCAACCATAATCGCTTCCGTATATCCAAAACCAACTCATACTGGACAATATTTTAATTTCAAATCAAACCAAAACCATTCCACATCAACCAAACTGGGAATGCAAAATCTTTTATAGATCGAGTCACCTACATGTGCAATACAGAAGAAGCTTTAAATACAGAAAAGTGAAAAATTCGATCTGATCTTCAACTACACTATCAATAAAACTCTTCAGACCACACCAACACCAAAGCCTACAGACGTAAATACTGAAAGATAGGAGACACTTATAATTCCATATGTCAAAGGAATCTCAGAAAAGATAAGAAGAATATGCAACTAATACCATCTTCGGACAAAACGACCACAACAATAAGAAGTAAATGGACAAAAACTAAACCACAATGCCACGACGCCAATATCTACATCGGAGAAACCAGCTGACCTATGGAAGTTCGACTTACACAACACAAATACAGAACTCGACTAGGGGACACAACTGGATCAAAAATAGCTCAACATTGCTGAAAAAATCAACATTATACGGAATGGAAAAAGGCAAAGATCGGCGCCAAGGAAGACAAACTGTTCAAGCGAAAATTCAAAGAAACAGCATTCATACTCAAACAAGCGCCACCATCAAGTTTATTTGTAAACCCACACTTTTCGGAGGTAATAGATTTTAAATGTGAAAGGGCGAAGCCAACTAAGTGTAAACTTCATGGTTCACTGAACACATACTAGTATATAAGATTAGGTAGTCTTAGTTTTTTGTTAGTATTCACCTGATGACGACTTCAGATACATAAGCATTCGAAACGTTGTGAAAAAGTAAAAACAAAGACAGTGGAAGTTCGAAACTCTAGTTTACTCTCATTTTCTTAAAAGTCTTATTTACTGGTTCTGGGCAAGAGAATGGCTTCTCTTAAAAATAGTTGTTCGCGACAGCTCTGCACATGCCCCGTAAAAGTTTCGCGACCCTTCGGTTGTCTTATCACTGCTTTTGACCGCCTTTATTAGTTTAAAACCACTTTACATCTTTTTATCGATCAATCCCATCCTACGAAACCCAGGTACATAGAAAATATATATTTTTAATCGAAATAAGGAAACTAGGAACTAAGAATCCTTTTTTTCTACTTGTACAGAGCATTTTATTAATATGGCATTTTTATAATCAGCCTAAATTTTTCATTTTAGGAATGGGTAACATGATATTAAACATCAGTTTGGTCGTCGAAACTATAGTCGCCTGTATGTTAACTTACTTGCCAAACATGTATTATCTTAAGTTTTATCCAGTTTTATTTAGATGGTAAGTATTTTTAGCTGAGACAATTAGCGGTTTCCATTGGTAAAACTGGTACGCCACCAGTGCACAACTGAATCGGTGCTGCTATTCCATTGGAGTGCACTTTTTTAGTTTTCATGTTCGATTGGGAAACTGATAATTTCGGTTTTACACTTGCAACTTTTTCCACACCGGCTCGTGGCGCACCGAAAACTTTTTCCCGCCTTTATATTTTAAGTCAAAACCCACTAATCAACCTCAAAGAGAGTTTTTCAATGGTCCTAAGCTACTTTTAGATACATTGAGTATTTGAATAAAACGAGTGTTCTGGTTTGAGAGCAGTTTTTTTCATGTTCCATTTAATCTGCACTCATACTGCACTGATGCAATTTTTTGACAGCACCAAGTCAGTGTTAGTGCACTACGAGTAGCGCACCAATTTTACCAGTGGAAACCCCTGTATAATACTCCTTTATAAGCACAAAGGGCTTGTCTGAAACTGAACTAAACACTATTTTACTAATAGTTAATTTTTGGGCATATGAGTGTACGAATAATCACAAAGAATAATAATTATCATTTGTGTGATATGAACTAAAATGCTTATTAAAACTATAGAAAAGGTAAGAATAAGAATGAGCCACAAAAATGAGACTCTTTAAATTTTCTACAACTTTAAAACCTATAGACTGATTTAAAAAAAATACATAACTGATGGACAGAATAAAGTTTGTATTGTTCAGAAAGTATAAGAATAAGAAAATTCAAAGTGGTGGAGAATTTTAAAAATAGCTATTTTTCACCCCTCATAAAACTTTTGTTTGTGCACCACTAGCACAAAAAAATTTTCCTTGGAAGATGCATTGTTCCTGAATAGAAAAATGTATTGATTGCGGAAATCAGTAAAGAATTAACATTTGACAGGTGAATGCTCTTGATGGATTTAAATTAAGTAAAATTAATGAAATCTTTAATTTGGCTATAAATTGACTAAAGACTAAATCCAAGCCATCCAAGCCAATACCAGTATGACATTTTTAAAAACTTCAAAATGGAGCCCATTAAAGTTAATTTAGCTTCTAACTACAAATTACTACAAATTTTCTAACATGTTGAATTCTTACAAAACGTAATTTTTGACACCCATTCTGAAAAATATTGGATGTAATCTTTATCGGACCTCTGGTTTCAAAATTATAGGCAATTTTTGTGGCACTACACTGAGCGTTTCTCATTTTTTGTCAACTTTGCAGGTATTCTATTATGCCTATTGCACGTGCGGCAAAATATTTTTGGCAAAATTTTCCTAAATGTTTCTTAAGAATCAAAAAATATTACTTCAAATCGATTTCTTTTTATCCCAGCTTAACGGAATATCACAAATTTCTGAACAATTTTTAGAAAACATCACGAAATTTAGTTGGCTATGGAAAAATCATTTTTTTTACCTTCTGATATGCGATGGCGATGCACTGAGAGACCAGGGCCTTTGCAAGGGCAAAGAGGACAAAGTGGTCCATCTGGCAATCGAGGAGCTGGCAACAAAAGGCTTGCCTTTCCTAGACATACCCTGAAAACACTCTTGAAACTATGAAGGTTCGACAAGAATACAAGGTCAGATTACGAACGGAATATATGGCAGAATGAGGAATTTCGAACGGAATTAAGTAGAGAGGCGACAGTCTGTTGCACAGATGGCTCTAAACTGTCAAGTGACTACAGGCGCGGCCAGTGTAGCTATTCTTGAAAACAGGAAGAAAACAATTATTTCTCTAAAACGCACAGATACTATTGGTCATAGCCGCCAATTTCCCCAAAAATGGCACTAGTGGTATGAATTTTAATGAAATTTATTTCTACTGGTCTTTATCGAGAGAAATAAGAAACCCAATTCTATTTAAAATTCCGTCATTAGTGTCATTTATGAGGAATTATTTTCTTTTCACTGAACTCAAGAATAGCTACTCAGGAGTGTACAGAGGACTTAGAAGTTCAGGAAAGTTATTCACTTGGTGAACAGGTTACGGTCTTCCAAGCACAAGTATACGTTATTATTCATTAACCTTCCCGGAGGTAAAAAATAACAGAAAGGGCAGATGCATTTGTTCCGACAGGCAGACTGCTCTCAAGGTTCTGAGAGCACCAAAAATGGTTAGCAGCCTAGTGAAGGAAGACAAGAGATGACACTGATGCGCGTCCCGGACTATGAGGGAATACCAGGGAACGAGATGGCGGACGAGCCACCAGAGTAAGTGCCGGAACTCAATATATAGGATCGGAACCTCTTCTTGGAATGACAAGGAAACATGTGCAAAGCGAATAAAATGTAAGGGAACCGCATAGATTTGTGTCAAATGATGTTACGTCGAACGCATTTCGTGTTCTTGAGCGGTGATCGCTCATTTCATTCTATCAAAGATTGAGTGTTCGCGCTCCCCTACTCCAAAGTCAGGGATTGGTCTTATTTCTCATGCAAGCATAAGCGTAAAATGTACAATTTTCAATCTAAAATTTCGTAAAGGTTTCAAGGAAAAGCACCAATTTTTCGAGGGATGGGATTATTCCATGGGTTTGATCCCTTCTCTTGAGGGATCGTTTCTTCTCTCGAGATTCAAGAATTAGACCCCTGGGAGCAAAAGTCAGGGTGCAAATAGTCCAAACTATTTTTGAATTGCCAAGACGCAGCCAGAGAAAAATTCGAAAAAACATTGACTTGCTGACAGAGCACAATCGGCTCAAAAAACTCCTGTCACGCATCAGAGTAGCAGAGGATCCTGACTGACCAGCTTGGGAGTAGAAAGAGGAATCTGAACACCACATTTTTAGAGTGACGAGCCGGCCAGATTAAGGCAGATGACGTGAAGTTTATCCACGATAAAGAAGGAAGAAGTACACTTGCTTAGATGGGCCGATATACTGAACTTCGTAAAGAAGATAGGAAGGCCTGGAGAGAGAGTTGCAGCAGGGAGTACGAAGATAGACGTGTCAAATGAGGTATGGTTGAAGGGACCATCAAACGACCTCATTACCAGGCACAAAGGCCGCCCCCCTTATTACTACTACTACTACTGATATGCTAAACTAATTAGTTATTAGACACTTAAAGTAAATATTTCAACGCATCGGTATCGGGATACGTATCGCGTTCGAAATAAAGCCAAAATACACTACATTTTTGACTTGCTCATGCCATGTTTCGAACGATGCCCGCTTTTTTGACGGGTGCGATGATACAATCAATGCGTACGAAGTGATGAACGTATCGTTACGTCCATCTAAACGCACGCATCCATTGATGTTAGCAGTTCCGTCATCGCACCTTTCAAAAAAGCGAGCATCGTTCGAAACATCGCATAAACAAGTCAAAAATGTAGTATATTTTGGCTTTATTTTGAACGCGATACGTATACCGATACCGATGCGTTGAAATATTTACTTTAAGTGTTTATTGACTAAAACAAAGAGGAATTTCTTAAAACATGCATGTTTTTATCTTTGCAAAAAATGGGTTCAATGTCAAAAACTTAAATTTTTGTATTTTACGTGCCTTTTCCTCCAGTGAAAATAAACAGTTTTTACAGTATTTTCACCCGAAACATTGATTGACGTCAACTGTTAACGAGAATTTCAGTCTGACTTTTATTTTTTTGTTTCTCCCTAGATTTTTGCCACACTGAAAATTTTCGATTTCTTTTGGGGCACAGGCATGGTGAACGCACGCATTGGTCATTTTTAGGGCACATAGCCGCAAGAGTAGCAAGATCGCATATTTGTAGCAGCCTTAAGGCTGCTACGAATGTGCAGTTTTTAGGTAGTTGTTATGAATTTACAGCTTTGGACCAAAACTTATGAATTTTCACCTATATCAATCCCCTCAACCTCCCCTTAAATTATTTTTTTTTTCAAAATTAGAAAACATTAAGTTTATTATTACAAGCTTTTATTTAACTTCACCTCTACTATGTATGTATGTTTCTATGTTCAGGTCAAATCTTGCAACTCAATTTTAACTAATTTGTAGATGTCCGATTGAATTCAAACTTGGTAGGCGATTATAGTTCCGGTCACAAAAAGCTTAGATTTGAAAAGCTTGTTTTAATGTAAAATAATTTTTTAATTTTTAGATTTGTACTCTAAATCGTCCATTTTGAACCTGCCATATTGAAATTTTCAAATCTAAGAACCCCATGCCAATTTTGATTGAAATCTACCAAACTAAATCTTTTTCCCCCTTCACTTTCCTCGTGAGGGGGAGGCGGGTATCTGATAATACCATATTATTGTATTGTCATCGGAACTATAAACGCATACCAAATTTAAAGACCAAAAATCGTTTATAGTGAATCCGCCATTTTGAATTTTCAAAATCTGATCAAAAATTCGTATTCCTTATCCCCAAGAAACCCTGTATACCAATTCTGGTTGAAATCGGACAAACTTAGGTGTTTTCCCCCTCCAGTCCCTTCGTAGGGAGGTGACTAATAATACCAAGTTTTTGTATTATTTCCGGAACTTTAACCGCATACCAAATTTGAAGACAGGCGAGGCGGATGTGTGTCAGTTGGTTAGCAAAACACGAGAAAAATCATCCCTCTTGAATTGAATAAATGAAAAATTCGTATTCCTTATCCCCAAAAACCTCCGTATACTAATTTTGGTCGACATCGGACAAACTTAGGTGTTTTTCCCCTCTAATCCCCTTATATTGTATTGTTACAAGAGCTATTGTTAACAAAACATGACCAAAAATCGTCCATGTTGAATCCACCATATTGAATTTTCCAAATCTGATCAAAAATTCGTATTCCTTATCCTCAAAAACCCCCGTATACCAATTTTAGTTGAAGTCAGACAAACTTACGCATTTCCCCCCCTCTAGGGGGTGCCTAATAATACCATATTATTGTATTGTCCCCGGAACTATAATCGCATACCAAATTTGAATTCATTTGGACATCTAGAGGTTAGTCAAAATTGAGTTGCAAGATTTGGCCCGAACATATAAACATACATACATACATTTTTATCGATCCAAAGCAGTGGCGGCGCACAGAAAAATCGTATTTTTTTGGAATGAGTTCCACGTTGGGAACTATCCATAATATCGATCGCCGCGTTGCGCTGCAGACAATAGACCCGTGCCGGTACCTATCGGCATCATAAAAGTGGTACACAATACTTTTTGTTGTAATACCTTGGTCTATTTTTACAAACAAAGTCACCCATTATTGTATTTTTCTTAAACTGTCAAAGTATGTCATTCTGTATTTCAGTCTGACAAATAAATAAAAAATGCCTCCACAAATTTTTTTATTTGATAAAGCCCAACTCTACAACTACATTTATGGTCAATGGTCAATTAGGGACGTGGCTAGACATTATGGACACAGTAAAACCACGATTATAAAAATTAAAAAACGATAGGAAGAAGATCAGACAATAGAGAGAAAACAAGGGACTGGTTTATTGAAAGTTTCAACTTATGAACAAGATTATGACCTTATCGCTTTTATGAAAAAAAAGGCAAAGAGATTAACCCAATTTCCAGGATGTGTAAGAGTGGCACGAAATCGCGTAAGAAAAGGCTCTAATTTAAGATGTCGTGTAGCCGCTAAAAAAAATAAACTTACGAATGCAAAAAAAACAGGGCAGGTTACTTTTTGCCCTTAATTACTCTCTAAAGGAACCAGAGTTTTGGCGAAAGGTAATATTTTCCGATGAAAAAGTTTTCCAGTCCTGTAGTGACAGAAAACAAATTCGGGTGTATCGTCCACCAAGAACGCGCTATGAGATCGCGCTGGAAGATTTTCGGTAAATATGTGGGGTTGGATTTCTGCTAGAGGTCATGGTGCTCTATGTCGAATCAATGGAAGGCTCACAGCACAGCTTTACGTGGACATTTTAGAGAACACTATGCTTCCAGCCATCACAGAACTTTATCAAGACCAGATTATTTTTCAACAAGACAACTGCCCTGCTCATACGGCCAGAATTTGCCAAACTTGGTTTCGGGAGCAAAATATTGAAGTTCTTCCTTGACCTGCGAAAACCCCAGACGCCAATCCTATGGAAAATATCTGGGATTTAATTTCAAAAAAGCTGGAAAGCTTTAATATTATGCCGGGAAATCAACATCACTTGGTCCAGTAATAGTCTATGCTTATGAAGAATTGATTGGTGAAAATGAAAACCTTTTTGAAATTTTGGCTGATTCTCTACCAAGAAGGTTAAACGGTATAATTGAGGTGAATGGCGCAATGACTAGATATTAAAATTTATATACCTAATAATTTGTTTCTATTGTTTTATAATTTTCGTTACAGTGGTGTTTTTTAATTTTTGTTACAGTTGTTTTATGCGTTAGCTTATTATTGTAATATAAAAATTATTTTTGTAAGCAACCTTTGATGTCAATATTTTTACATTTTAATACCAGTCTGTCACAAAATATAATCCGGTAGTTAACCATACAATTTAAAAAATACCTATGTTTATCACGTACCACTTTTATGATGCCGATAGTGTACAGTCACAGGTTGCGAATACAGAGGGAGGCGATCGACCCCCTCTCCGCCTAAATTACGTACCAACTACCCCAAAAATTTTGCCCTGCGGCGCCAGTTTTTTTCTTTTATTTTAAATTAGATATTACTCTTTTGCAAGGTTTCGTCTTCGGCGGTCAAATTTAAAAAAAAAAATTCTTTGCCTCTCCCTTTTGGAGAGGACTTCCCATGATGGGAATTGACACGGTTACGTCACAACAGCCTCTTTTGGATTAGGAGAACAGAACCATTGAAGGAATATCCAAGGGAATTTATCATATGAGACCGTCAGTTTTTACATACCTTCTCACCCATTCTGATCTCCTAATCATGTATTTTTCAAAAATTCGGAAATGACGGGGTTATTAAAATTTGGTACAGCAGCATAGTTTGGGTGGTTTGCAGCAAATGTTGGTCTTTTATAGCAAAATTGAAGTAACCTTAGATAGCAAAATATTTAAAAAAATAAATAAAAAACACTTATTTGTTACCGGAGAAAACCTAAATTCTATGCTCTCTGCTTTTTCCTAAATTATTACAAGTAATAAAGGCTTGAAAAATATATACAATAAAATCTTTCGGACAGCTCCCTTAGCAAGAAGTTCATGCAAAATTGCATTAAATATAAGTATTTATGCCAGTGATAAATCGATATTCATTCAACGCGCGGAAATATTGCTGTTTTAATTTTAAATAAATATTACCCCGGTTCACGCTGGCGCATTCAGCTAATAATTAAAAACTCTTTGTGAATCGCATTGGCTTGCTGGTCCGATGTTATCATTACGTGTCCTCTCTATTTAGATTTATATGCTCTCTGATTTGCCGTACGGAGTTACGACTATTTACCTCTCAGCGTAAATAGAGAATCTCTCTCAGCTACACATATAATAATTTTATAAAGAAATTGTAAAACACCTAAGGAAGTCATTTTCTTCTATTCTGAGATTCTAGACTTGAGAAACTTCTTTTACTTGTTTTTTCTCCACTTCCTATGGCACGAGAGTAAAGCTTTTCGAGTTGGATGAGTATATATACAGGGTTCCTAAGGATTTATTTAGGCAGTAGTATTTCAACAAATAAAACTGAAATGGCATATAAAGTTCTGGGCGCACAAAAGAAACGGATACATGTGTATTGAACAATGCTGCCATTTTCTTATTATCTCCGGACCGCATCGGTTATCAATATCCAGTCAATCAAATGTTTCAGTATTTCAAATTGGTGGATTTAAAAAGAAATTTTGGCTTATTTGGAAAAAAAATTAAAAAAGTGCTCCGAGCAGTGTCTTGGTTTTTACAAAATTCAAAGTTCTGCCATTTCTGATATTTGTTTGACTGACTATTGTTTTAAACGTCACTTAAACATTTTCTGAGCTAAGGTCAATGACAGAAAAAAAAATCACTCTTAACGGCGCAAGAACAATCCAGAGATAATATAAATTTGTCAATCGATTTCAATACGTCATCTACCACTCATTATCTATCTCTGGTTTCTTTACTGTATTCTCCTGTTCACAGATTGCGCCGCGAATCATTGGGGATTAGGGTCACTGGATCCTAAAACCTGCGGCTGGGACCGCAGGTCTCAGGATCCAGTGACCCTATGAGGGATTGTTTATTTATCACCTAGGTGATCGAATTGAGAGCAGTGACAACTAGTCAAATGGTCATACACACAGACCACTTAAGGGTTCTAAAAAGTAGCTTTTCACCAAAGGAAAAATTATTAAATAAAACACAAAAACCAGGCCGACGAACTCCAAAACAAAACGACAAAACTAAGGTTATGAAGAATGTCAGGCAGACACACTGACATTGGTTAGTTGCAAATACAGTGAGTCGACCAATTTCGATGTTTGCATGGCATATTTTTTTTTTCCTGGTAAGGGGTGTTACCTAGGTATATATGCTAGATCTCTCTTAGCCGAATACATTTAGGAAAGGAGAACACTAGAAACTATGCCTAGGGTAAGCTCACAAAAAAAAGACGTGGGTGGTTAATTTTGATGGTGGCGGTATCTATAATATAACCATTTAAGTAATTTTTGATGCTAGGCATATAACTAATATTGATAGGTAACCCTTATAGTCCATGTTTTTACATTTCCGCATGTTTTAGCTTTAGAGGAAAATAATACTCAATTTGTTTTTTATTAGAGGAAGAGGATTACAAAGCTTATTAATACAATCTAGAGAGTTTTTGAAATTAGGTGTCCATTATTTGGAAAATTACAAATATTTCCAATTTAGTTTTACAGGTCTCTATAAAGGGTATTTCTGACTGTTTCTGACGTAATATGGGCGCGCCAATTTTGAAACACCACAAAAGCTAAAACAGTTTTTTTCAAAAAATAAACAAAATTTTAAAAAAGTACCAAGATTTGATGGAAAAACATAGTCCAATAAACAATTTAGGCAAAATTTCAGGCCATTTGGAAGTCCCGTTTCCGAGAAACATGCGGAAAAAGAATTGCCTAATAAACGGACCCAACAGCGTTGCCGGTTTAACGATGTAATTGGGCCGTTAAATCCCAATTTCGTTGCATTCAGTTACTACTAGTGCCATCTTTCTGGAAAAAGGACAAACCAGCATTCGCTACGCTACAGGAGCAAAGAAATCAATAAACAGCGCTCTTTTTCATACAGAAGCGTTTGTGTTGCTTTGTCATCCCATTCATTTTGAATAAAGCGACCTCAACACGGAGGATTCTCGCTGTTCGTCACTTTGAAATAACTTTTTTTCAAAAATTTGATATGTGTTTTACAGGGTATTTTATGTCCTAATACCGACATAAATAGCGAAACAATTCTTCAAAACTAGCGGGAGAGTAAAAGGAGCCTCCAATATTTGCAATACCCCAAAATTGGGGAAGCGCGCCTTTATTTAGCTCTGTTTCGTTACAGATGTGTTTTGCTTTACGAAAAAAAATTAAGTCCTGCCACTTTTTTTTTCTTCAACTTTCTCGAAATTTTCACTGGTCATAGTATATTATTTTTCGAAGAAATCTAGGAATAAGTATTTCCTTACAATGCAATGTTGGACCGACAAGGGTCCTAAATGGGGGAAGGGGTGTTTTAGTATAGGTCTTAGTTTAGAGTATAAAGATAAAGGCCACTGCAGACGAAATTTTTTCAACTAAATTAGGGTGCAAAATAAAAATGGGCGCCATTTTTATTTTGCACCCTAATTTAGAAACAAGATTTTTTCAAAAATTAGATAGTAAATTCGGGTACAAAATAGCGCAACAGGTGAACATTTTAGAAAATTGTAGTGTTAAGGAAGACTGCGCCGAGAATGAAATATTTTATAAAAAAAGCAAAAAATAGATCTAAAAGTTATGATTTTTACATATATATAATATATCAATTTCCGTCGCCTTCCCTCTTTGGACCACCACTGAACAGCTTGTTATTGAAATCGAGCAAAAAAAAATTTTTATTCCAGTCCTAAACGTATGAAAGTGAAAACCATTAGAAAACAATAACCTCGAATGAATTTACTACATGTATGATGTAGTGACAACGTCGCTCTATATCCGTCTTTCTCTGCCTAATGTGCTTTTCCGTTTGGCTCCGTCATATAAACAGCTGCTTGGCACCCTACGGATTTGTTTATGTGCGATGATAGAGACCAAACGGGTGAACCGATTTTGATTATCGGTGGAACACTGAAAGCCCCAAGAGTCCCATTTTATTTGACAAAAATCAATATGGCGTCATTTTGCTATGTTTTTGGAGGTGTATCTTGGATTTTGATATTTTTTTTGCTTAATTAATCCCCCTCGCCAACTGATCCCTCTTCACTGACTGATCCGTCCTCTCTACCCAAATATTACGGAGTTAAAGCTTTCTTAGGGTCTAAAAATTTTCAATCTCGTCTAAAATGTAAGTGTTTTGACTCGAACTTGTAACGGCCAAAAAATTTTGCACTTTGAATTTGGTATAGTAAATTTTGAACAAGTTGTTCGAGATTTAAAATTTTTAGCCCCTATTAAGGGGTCGCCCCTGGGGTTTGAGATTTTTATATTTTATAATTTGGGTTTAAATGTGCATACGGAGTGTTTTCTGAAATATGAAAGTGGCGAAAATTAGATCGTCTCCCCTTACAGCCTCTAGGGGCTGGGGTAATCTTGGGGGTGTTTCAAATTGAGAAATAGTCCACTGCCCCCGGGTGGTGCATTTTTCTTGACATTGGCTAAAAAATAATTGAAATATAATTTTTTAATTGAAATCGACAAAATTTTTTGCCTCTAACCTGTGGGCCTTGTTAACAGCCACGATTTTTTTTCGTTATAGTAGACTTGTAGGTACTAGAATGAACTACCAACTGACCGAGATTCAGATGTGCACATTTTGGCCCCTGTTGCCCCCTAGGGGTCACATAGGTAATGTTTTGTAACACCGGAGGGTATGATACCAGAAGGCCAACATATGTGCCAAATTTAATTGCTCTAGCTTAAACTATCTGAATTTCTTTTTGACTGCAGCATTTTTGGGGCTGTTAACAGGTTAGACAGTGTTGGTGGGTCCATTAGTAATCGATTAAAACAGGTTTCGTAAAATCTTCATCAAAAGTACCACGGAATACACTATACCCCCTTAAGTATTAGGTGACACATAAAAAAATATGTTTAAATAAGAAAAAAGACACGACTGCCACTTCTAAATAGGGTTTAGTACAGACTAGAGAAATGTTATTTAGAACCGGCAGTCGGCTAGTTTTTTTTAACAAATATACGTATGGTACTACTTTGATTTTAGGTGGTGCTACTCAGTCCCCTTCGCCGTTTTCATTTTCTCTTTTGACGAATTTAGAAAATGGCGTATACGAAAGAATCCTGATGGATGGTACAGAAAGGAAACTTACTATTAAAATTAACAAAAAAGTGGTCATTAGTTTTTTTTAAAGATAATTTTTAGTTGGTTGTTAAAAATATAAATTTACTACTTCAGTGGATTTATTTAATAAGCAGATTATTTAACCCCCAAATAGTAAAAGTGAAAATAATTTAATTAAGTCTCATTTTAATTAAATGTTTCGATTTACTTTATTCATTTAATATTATGTTTTTAATTTATATTTTAGTTCCTAGTTTATAATTAAATATATCCGTAAGATTATTTCTTGTGCAGCAAAAATGAATATGAATTTTGCATATTGTGTATTTCGGTAGAATGGTTATTTGTTTAAATTAGAAATATTTTAAAGCTATTATAATTATTTATAATACCTAACTTTGCTTATATTTGTCTAACATATACACACTGTGCATGCAGTTTAAAGGCTATGTTATTTGCTTGCTGTTTTATTCATTTAGAAAATGTGTTCAATTAGATTATGTTTGATTGTATAGGCATTAACTATAGGTAATTAAATGATTTTTATACTATATTTTAGTCGTGCTAAAAAAATACCGTGTATCTAAAGTTTTAAACCATAATAGAAGAACAAAACTTGCGGAATTAAAAACTGGAAAACTTTAAACGAGTATAAATGTTGGAGTCGGATACAGCTTTAATTTCGTTTAAGTATGTAATTAAAAATTAGACGGATTTTATTTTAGTTTACTTGCGGTAGCTACTTGTATAAATATAGTAGTACGCCATGTAGCTTAGCTTGGATGTGTATCTGAGATTCTAGGTGTCTAAGTAATCTAATAAAAAATGAATGCACATTTAAATTAGGTTATTATTGCTAGAAATAAGCGTTTTTAAATTAAATAAGCTTTCTTTGTTTTAATGTGGCAAAAGTCTTTAAATTTTTACAATGAAATCGCTTAATCGCTCCAGAGTATTATTCATCCCATGTAAATTGTTGCTAAGGCAAGCTTGCTCAATTCTTTCTCACTAGAGATGCAAAAAAGTTGCAGTACTATGCTAACTTTTAGACTGGAGAAATGTTGTCCACGTATAATTTGTAAAACAACGTATTTAATAATTTTAATGGCATACAATTTCGTTAAATATGAAAAATATTTTTCAGATAAATAATTTCACTCTCTGAACTTCATGTCGTGTCCGGTATTTTAACCAGCATTTAAAATTTTTATCTTATAATCCATATTCATCAGAGAGCAGATTTAGTTTATTTTTTCAGAAAAATATTTTTTCTACAAGCGCGTGGAAAATGTGATTTACCACACTACTTTTAATGCAGAAAATTCTGCTTTGGAGCACTAGCGTGGAAAAAATTTCCGCATAGAAATGTCAAAAACCAGTAAATTGCATTATTGAGGGTATACTAAGTGCATATAGTAGGCTTTGAAATATTTGGCTGCTATGGATGACAATTGCTTGTTTATTAAGTAGGTTTTGAAATATTTGTTGCTACGGATGGCAATTGTTTTTCAACTGTCAGTGTGACGTCTCCTTTTCTTGTCAATTTGTCTTTTCTTTATCAAAATACTTATAAACTTAATATACACGCAATTGCAATGCATCTCCGTGAAAATTTTTGTCAGCAATATAATCATCTAAATCCAGAAGGCTATTAAAATTTCTGGAATTTCAGCCGATGTGAAATTTCCAAGGCAGTTGTTTTCTCTAGATGATACCAAAAATTTTACAGGTAAGTTTGTATTTCCCACAAACCAAATAAACACACGGTTGAAATTATAAATGCCTGCCATAAACATAGAAGATAAAGTAAAATCACAGTATAGTGTGTGTACTGTGAGTAAAATTAAAAACAGAAAAAATACACCTGCACTTTCGGAATTAAAAATCAAAACAAACAAAAGTGGCGTCAGGAATAACATCAAAACAACGCACTTGCGCAAAACGGCCCTAAAATCTTTATGTTCATGGCCTACTTGACCACGATTTTGCTAACAAAATTGCCACTTCCAGGGCGTGTATATTAAGTTTATAGGCTTGAATCTGAAAGAACACGATCTAGAAAATATGGAAAACTTTCCAGAAGATATCTTAAATGCAGCTGAAGGGGTCAAGGCGGCTTTGCTAACCAAAACGTCGAAGAAAAAGTACGAGAAAGAGTTCCCCACGTTGTGTACCTGAATGGGACACATGAAATGCTACCAAAATTCGATAATTGTCAAGCACCATTCCGTAAGCTCAAAACTGGATTCCATGAAATCCTAGCTGATCCATTTTTAAAAATTTGGACAAAATATTACGTTTTTGAGAAAAAAATATAAAAAATTAAAAAAAGCGGAAGTTGATGAAATTATTATAAAATATTTAAATTCAATATTTTAAATTGATGCTATGGACATAGAAATATTTTTTGAGAACCATAAACGTTTATTTGAAATAATTTAAAAACCTGAGATAACTCCAGATTTTTATTTGGTAATATAAGCTTAAACCATTTTCAGCAATCAAATATTTTTTGAAGAAAATTCTACCACAGCAAGGTAAAAATTTATAGTCTAACTCGGATTTTTAATCAAATTAATTTTGTATTTTGACCAGTACTTCAAAAACTCTCGGTGAACCGATTTACCGGCCTGCTCCGACAGGTGCCCAATCTACAATCTAGGTAATCCAATATTCATATAAAAATCAGTCTGGGCTACTGATAACATAAAAACCTTTACGAATTGTACAGCCAAACGAAATATTATCGCCAGTCGTACTGAAGCTAGCCGAACAGAAACCGTCACAGGCAACCACCATCAATCAAAATGGCGAACATAAGATCAAGGCTAACAAACCAGTTAAAAATCCCTTCAGAAATATTAAGCAAATTCGAACAAACAGTACTGGTAGTTTCCCAGTTGCAGATCAAACTATAACAAGAGTGTCGTCTTGAATCTGGGAAAGAAACAATAAAAAAAGAACTTCTTGCATACATAGGATTTTAGATTAGCGTAACTAGACCTATTTCCAAAACATGTCTTGACCATATATTTGCTAAAGATAGAAAAATAAGGGAAAACAAAACTAAGGCCATTGTACTTGGAAGTAAAATTTAGGATCATTGCCCAACCATCATACAATATGTTTTCACCGAACAGTCTAAATTAAAAACAATCAATTCTTATAAGAAAATTAAAAATATAAATTTCGTTAAATTGGAAAAAGATTTAAACAATGAGAACTGGTTGGAGGTTTATAGTCAGAATGATTTAAACAGAGCGACAGAACTTTTTATAAATAAACTAAAATTTCTTACTGAAAAAAATACAAAAATTTGAACAAAAAAAGATTGAAAGATAAAAAAAAACACCATGGGTCACATACATATTCTACTAAATCTAAAAAAGAAATACATCTGAACAAATATGAATAATTTTAAAAGACTCAAACTCAAAGTTTTAATAAAAGCAACTAAAAAAGAGGTCTACCAAAGAAAAATTGAGGGAAACAAAGGCGATTCACAAGAAATATGGAAATGTGTAAAAAAAAATTCGCAAGAAATTTAAAAAATTGAAATTGAAAGTATAGAGGTTAATAACGCAGAAATTACTGACGAAAAATATATCTGCCAAAATTTTTCAATTTTTTTTGCTGCGGTTGGGTTGGGTTGGGTTGGGTGATCTTGCCAACAATATTAATGAGTGCAGTAAACCTTTACCATTCAAAAATAAAAATAAAACAGAAACTCAATCTACTTTAAACCTACCAACCGCTCGGACGTGATCAATCTGATCAAGCAGCTAAAAAACAAAAAATCTTCTGGAATAGATCGGATAAACTCCGAACTCATTAAATTGTTCATTGTTTAACCACTGCCTTGAACAAGGAACTTTCCCGAAAGTTTTTAGGGAAACAATCGTAAAACCAATTTTTAAAAGTGCCAATAAGTTGGAAGTAAATAACTTTGCCAAACTTCTTGAAAAAATTATTAAAGTCAGAGTTGAAAGTTGAAAAAAAAAAATACATCAACGGAGGACGCGATTATTTTTTTGACATCTAAAATCTACACAACTTTAAATAATAGCCTTCCATTATTGGGCGGCGGACGAAAGATCGAAAAACAAAAGGTCGAAAGACAAAAAGTTCGAAAGGTAGAAAATACCAATGGTCGAAATTACATAAGGTGGAAAATACAAAAGGTCAGAATTACAAAAGATCGAAATAACAAAAAATCGAATATCAAAAGGTCGAAAATACAAAAGTCGAAGATAAAAAGGGCAAGGTTCTGATACATTATATCCCCCTCCTCATTTCTTGCTTAGAATATGTAGTTTGACTCTTTTTACAACCATCCAGGTATAATAATAAATCTGTTCGGATTTGGGTTGGATTAAGGCGGGATAGGGTTTTGTTATGGTTGTATTAGTTTTGGGTTAGGTTTAATTTAGTATGTTTTAATATTTCGACCTTTGTACATTTTTAATCTTGTGTGATTTCGACCTTTTCATGTTCGATCTTTTATATCTTTGACCTCTTGTAAATTAAATTTTTTTATATTCGACCTTTTTTAATTTTGACATTTTGTAGTTTCGACCTTTTGATATTCCAGCTTTTGCAATGTCGATCTTTTGTAATTTCGACCTTTTGTAGTTTCGACCTTCTGTAATGTCGACCTTTTTGCATTCAACCTTTTGCTATTTCGACCTTTTGGTATTTGACCTTTTGTAATTTTGACCTTTTGTTGTTTCGACCTTTCAATTTTCGATCTTATGTTTTCGACTTTTTTGTCTTTCGACCTTTCGTTTATCGATCTTTCACCCGTAGTATATAGATATTTCATAAGTAGTCTTCATCGATTTCAAAAAAGCCTTTGACACGGTGAATCACGGAAAACTTTTGGATTGTCTCGAGGCTCATGGCTTCAGAGGAAATGCCCTAAAACTAATGGGAGATTATCTGTACAAATAAAAAAAAATTGTTTAGCAACAAGTAAACAGTTACCTGCGACGTTCCTCAAGCAACAGTCTTGGGTCCACTGTTATTTAATCTCTACATAAATGATATGTTTAACCTTGACCACTACGGTGAAATTTTAAGCTTTGCCGATAACACGGCAATCTTTTTCACAGCTAAAAATTGGAACGATCTGAAGCAATAAGCTGAAATTATTCTAGAAAAACTTTTTCATTACTTCCAAGCTAAAAGTTTAACTTTCAATTACTCAAAAAGTAACTATGTCCTCTTCGCTTCTTTGTCTTCAAGCCTTCCTGGGTTTGAGTGCCTTACGTTAAACACGGAATGTCAATGTAATGGTGCTCAGATTCAGGGGGTAAAAAAAATCAAATATTTGGTTTTTTTTTTGGATATGGGATGGGGTACTCACATAACCTACGTAACAAAAAAATTGAGATGGCTTTTGGGCAAGTTCAAAAAGTTTGCAGAAATCTTTGATTTAAAGCAATTAAAAACTTTGTATTATGCTCTGGTGCAGAGCCACATAACAAACTACAAATAATTATTTAAATCAGTTAGAAATAGTTCAGAAATGGTTATTAAAAATAATCTTTAAAAAATACTATAGATTCCCTACTGAGACTCTTTTTGAACAAACCAAAATGTTTGATATAAGGCAGCTTTTTTGCTTAACAATAATAAAAAAACAACATTTTTCTAAAAAAATCATAAACACAGCAACAACAAATACTCGACATAATAGTCACTTAAAGTTAATTTTTCAGTTTTAGCAGCATTGGTATCCTTATCTCTATCGAGTCGACCAATCTAGCAGGTGCACTTTTAAAATCATGGCGAATGCGTGACAGCTCCAGCTGATCAAATGCACGAAAACCTCGTTAGGTACGATAAGGGGGTCGTAACGTTACGACCATCAGTTGGAGCTGTCACGCATTCGCCATTAGTTTAAAAGTATACCTGCTTGATAGGTCGAGTCGACTTGATAGAGATAAGGATACGAATGCTGATAAAACCGAAAATTAACTTTAAGAGTCTAATGAAAATCAACTTTTAGTTCCTAAATCTACCAAAACAATCTTGCAAATAAGTTATGGATATTTAGCTTCAAAAATCTACGACATTTAATGAGTTAAAAATAATAAATAATTAGTTTCTTTTTAAAAACAAGGTAAAACATAAAATTGAAAGTAAAACTAGGCTGTATATCCATTTTATCATAGACCTGAAAAATAACTGACAAATTAGGTTATTATTAGGTCAAAACTAAAAGTTATTAGAAACTTAGTTTAGTTAATTTTCGGGTTTATCAGCATTTGTATCCTTATATCTATGGAGTCGACCTATCGAGCAGGTGTACTTTTAAACTAATGGCGAATGCGTGACAGCCCAATCTGATCAAATGCGTCAAAACATCTTTTCGTATGCAGGGAAGGTCGCAACTTTACCTTATCGTACCTAAACGCGTTTCGTGCATTTAATCATCTGGAGCTGTCACGCATTCGCCATGATTTTAAAAGTGCACCTGCTTGATTGGTCGACTTAATAGAGATAAGGATACGATTGATGATAAAACTTAATACTAATTTAACGAGCGTCTCTACACGACTGTAATGGACCATTTACGCTCCTAGGATAATAATGAAGCTTAAACGTAAACCACAAGATGGCGTGACAAGCGATGAAACTTTATTTTAGAAGATACACTAATTAACGCAAAAATAAAAATAACCTACTCAAAAAAAAGTCCCGTTAAATTGACAAAAAAAAATTGTTTTTAAAAAGATATATGAAAAGTCCCTTAGTAGCCTTATTTGTTTTGACGTTTTAAATTGAACGTCAGTGAAACTTCAGGTTATGAAAGTTGTTGACTTAACAGTGTTCGCGTGTGATATTTTTAATAATTTCTGATATTTATGATAACATTTTCATTGGTCGTAGGTAAAGTATAGTACACTAACTTGCATTTTATGGTCATTACACGCTCAGATAAATTAAGACAGTCGCTTGCGGCTCGCGTCTCAAACTTTATCTTTTTAAGTAATTTTTTAACCACACAAGCCTCTGGCTTTGGTTGGTTTCTGTATATTTATTCTGTTTGCTATGTCGATGTAATTTGATGATTTTATAATTTTGGCTTTTATAACACTTGGCCGACAGTTTGGATTGGCCTGTGAATCGGTTCACCAGGAGTTTTTGAAGTACTGGTCAAAATACAAAATTAATTCGATTGAAAATCCGAGGTATGCTAGAAATCTTTACCTTGCTGTGGTAGAATTTTCTTCAAAAAATATTTAATTGCTGAAAATGGTTTCTTATATTTTGGAGTTAAACTATCAAACAAAGGTTAATTTTCAGTAGGTAACTTTTTGTTTTGGCCTACAATAAAATATTGAATTTAAATATTTTAGAATAATTTTATCACCCTATTACATGACGAATTTTGGTGGCATTTTCATTGTCCTACAGCCCATTCAGACACAGCAAGAATATGAATAAAATTTAAATTTTCATCTAAATAACTTACTATTTTTTTTACCTTTGATTCCCTCATGCTTGTAGAAAAACAATTGTTCCTAAGGCTTGCGGAAAATCATTTTACGCACTCTACTACTTTGACCGAACTCCTGTGTCATTCGGTCAACTAGGCACTCTCGTGCAGAAAAAGTGAATTTTTCACATTTGATAGGACAATAGCTATTTTCTACGATCTTGTGGGAAATCGCTTTTTCTTAACTGTTTGCCGTGCAGGACGAGTTAACAATGTTAAAACCATAGTTAATTTATCGCAACTAATTTTATGGACTTCAGGGATTAAATAGGTACTTTTAATCCCTCTTTTGAGGACTAAAGTGACACTTTTAATACCTAAGGGATTCAAAGAAAATTTAATCCCTCAGTATAGGGATTAGAAGTAAAATTAATCCCTCAGGGATTAAAAAAAAACTAATCCCTGGAACATTATAAATAACTTTATGGCAAGTCAAGCCAAACAGCACTTGCTCTTTTGCGTAGAAATAAAGTGCATAAAATAGTATATAAACCTCGAGACTAAAGTGTCGTTTAATCCCTTAGCGAATTGTAGCCCTCCCTACGGTTGGGCTAAAAACCTTTCGCCGCGGGAATAAATATGGCACTTTAGTCCCTAGGTTTATAATGTACTATTAAACTTCAGATTTGTGCCGGAAATACTGTTTCCCGTTCAGGAAGACGTCAAATAATGGCATTGTTGATTTATCAAAAAGTGTTGATTGACTTGACAACTAATTTTAAACTATCAGATTGTCTGACATAAATCCGTAAAATACGGATCACGAAATTTTGCAAGAAATTTTGCATTCGGCAAATGTAGCTTTTTTATAAATTTTTTCGAGTCAAGTAAGTTCCTAGAAAAAATATAGTTCCTAGCACTTGCGGGAATAATTTTTCGACGTGGTGGTAGGCACTCCTAAAATTTTTTTGTTATCGTTTCTATTCTAATAAAAGAAGTCGATATTCTGTAAAATATGGCGGCCGTCACGCGATTTTGCACCTTAGGGTAATCTCTAGGAGCCTGAAAGAGGATTGAATCCAGTGTTGCGCAGAAAGTTTTTCCTAGGGGAACAGAAATACCTGCGTCATCTTGGATTTTTAAGAAATATCAAATTTGACATCGGATCTATAAATTTTGATGCCTTTGCTTTCGAATAACTTTAATATTATTTAAATCGAGCAGTTTTTTGCTTAGTTATAATTAGAGGTAATTAGATACAATTTTTAACAGTTTTTGTTTTACCAGACGTAAGCAACTCGATTTGGCAGTTATTAGGGAAATGTTAATAATCTTCTTGTGTATTGGCAACCATTGGAAATAAATAATTTTGTTAATGTCACATGTTTGATTAATAAACGTAAGTAACTACATCAAATTTTAAATTTGATTATTTATATACGGTTTAAAAATCTAATATTGCGATAAGAAACTGTAAAAATGCTCGCGCCTACGACCTTGTACTGTTTCATTGCTCACTGGAACAAAAAACGCAAGAAAAATGGAAAGAGAAAATAGTCGAATTTGCGAGTTAAGTTATATTAGTTAAATTTAAATAATACTATATATTGTTATTTTAAGAAAAAGAAGAATAAGAAAATAGATCAATAATATTTTTTCTATTTTATGGTCAAGCCATGATGGTAATTTAAGACTTAAAATATTTTAGCACTATTTTAGAGGGTACCGTTTTTGATTAACCAATTTTTACTATGTTTTTCACATTTTTATGCCATGATGTTGCACACATTTTAAAGCTTTCTATCCAAACTTTCGATTTCTAGAATAAAACACTCAGATTTTTTAAGTGTGTTATCTCTTAAAATGAAAAATATTTAGAGAGAGAGCAGAATTTTAGAGGTAGAGGAAGAGATATTTTAGTGAGGTGCAAAAATATTTAAGGTTGTTGAAGAGAGACAGCAGGCTATAAGAAAGTATTTTAGAGAAAGATGAAAATAATTTAAGGTAATTGTTTACTAAAAATTTCTGTTGTCATCTGTCTGTCATTTTGAGTAGTGTCGTGCATATGATTTTTATTTTGCCATTTTTATCTAAAAAACAGTAAAAATTGTAATTTTGGTATTAATTTCTTTCAATCAAAGTTCTTTACAGTCTTTAAATTTATAAAAAACGTGTCCTTCTAAAGTGTATACACATATAAAAATAATTTAACAGGTATTTAAGAAAATTATTTTAAGGGTCATTACTTACTGTTAACATTTTTAAATCTTGCGTGAAGCTTAATGTTTTTTTTTGTCAAAGCTTGACATATTTTACTAACCAAAAAAGTCATTATCATTCAAACACTGTCTGGGGAAACTATAAAAGGAGAAAACAAAACATCAGTCCATTTCATAAAATTGGTTTTATATGCAAATATGAAAAAAACTAGAAAGAGAGGATGTTTGGAGCTGACCCTTTTTTGGAATATCAGTTTTGTTTTTATAAATTTTCCGGTCTGTTGACCACAAATTGGTTCTAGGAATTTGTTGTTTGAATACACTACCATTGCTGTTACCAGCAGTGCCTATTTGTCTATTCGTTTTTGTTGTTGTTACAGTTAGTGGAGGATCATGGTAAGGACTACCCCCTTGCTTGTGACATTTTAAGGCATGGGACATATGTCTACGATTGTTTGGGGACAGCCAATATGCTTGAGGAAGCTCTGGAGAAGCATAGACAGTTGATCTTTGTTGGGGCAAGGATGCTTCGAACTGAAAAAGTGGGCAACTAATCGGCCAGAATTGTTGCTCTCAGTTCTTGAAGGCCATCAGCAGCCTATTGTTTTTTCTAAAAAGGAGTCACAAAATTTGAAAGTGTTGGGTTTACAGTGGAATCCTACTTTGAACTTTTTTTTGTATAGTGCTTGAACCAAGAGAAATTTTTGAGCGAAATTGCGCGATTGTATGATCCCTTGGCATTTGTAACTCTAGTTGTTCTTGTTGCAAAACTATTGATGCAACAAATGTGGCGAGATGGCATTTCATGGGATGACCGTCCCTCTGAAGAAATTGTCGTAAAATGGAAATCCTATCTTTACCAACTTCCTGCTTTGGCATCCTTAGCAACTCCTTAATATATTGTCCAAGAAGATGCAATTTTGAAGAAATTTTACGCTTTTAGTGATGCATCGAATGTTGCATATGGCATATCCATTTATTTAAAACAAATTGAGAAATATGGAAGTGTTTATATTTCTCTTTTATGTGGGAAAAGCAAAGTCGCACCTCTTAAAAATGTATTTCTGCCAAGGCTAGAGCTGATTGCTCCTCAGAAAGCATATATTTGTTTGTTTATTTGTCTCCCAATGTATGCCCTGCACCTTGAACTTGTCTCTGACATGTCCACAGACACATATTTAGCTGCGTTGCGCAGGTTTATTGTCCGTCGCGGCACCTGCAGCGAATTGTATAGTGACCAGGGCACGAATTTTCAAGGCGTAAACAACCACCCAATAAATATTTGGACGTGACAGCGACGTCGCCTCAGGCGACCCGACGTCAACTGCCGACTTCGTGTGTCGTACCTAATGACCCAAATTTCTACGTAAATCGAGCATACGAATTTGGGTCATAACGACGTCGGCTGCCGACCAACCATAAGTGCAAGAGCGTTTATTAAAACTGACGTTAAAATTTTTTTACTAGTAATGTAGTAGAGAAAAATTGTAAAAGTTGACAAAGTAACTTACCTTGCAGCAATATTCTCCAAAGTTCTAAAATGTAAAGATGTCGATTATTTTTGTTGAAAGTATTCATCATTGAGTAATTGACTTTTAAGGAATGTTCCACATCAAAATTTCCATGCGACGGGTATTTTATTGATAAATATAGTAAGGTTAGGTGGAAAAAATGCGTGGGCTTCAAAAATAATTCAGATTTGATGTATTTTGTATTTTTTTTTGCAAAAAAAAAGAAGTTTTAAAACTATGTTTTTTAAGTCATATTTTAATACATATCATAAAAACTAGCATTCAAATTACAAAAAATATGTTATTTGGTCATAAATAATCGCTAAAATCTTTAAAAAACGCAACTTTTTTTTAATGCGCCTAATTTGCCCGCGTCGGTTAACCAGAACCCCATAAAAATACATCTCATAGACGTCTGCAGATTAGAATTCCAATGTCCGACAAAATTGCGCCCTTGAGTCATTTAAACTACTAAAATTCGACGACGTTTGGCTCTAACCAATCTATAATCTTTGTCTATAACCTCAAAACGCGGGAACATGGATATTTTTTTTACGCCCTGCTAGTTTCTATATTTTTATGAAGACTCAATAGTTATTCAGACACTCCTATTTATTATGAAGTGGGCAAATACCGAGATAAATACATACTATACCCCTACCCCCTCCTTGACTTTACTTACCATGGTGTTTTTTTTATATCCATAAGTAATTTGTGCCTTTTTCTATAAAATGTGTTAGTATGCCGAAAACTTCTTTTCTTCTCTTTAGCCATGTTTTTAAAAGACGTTTTTTTTTTAATTTGCAAATTCATAACCTAAAAGTGAGGTTAGCTTCCCAACAGACAACTTCCGTTACTTTTTTTTACGAAATTGGTCGTTGCGACATGAAGTTGAACAGAGGTAGGAATCTGTTTAGAAAAATTGACCAAATGAACAAGGAAAAACCTTAACGAGCTTCAGACAATGTCGGAATTTTTTACTTAAAATTACTTTCTACTCGAAAATGTTGCTACCAACAACACTGAAACGCCAAAACTTTTATTGCAAATCACGTCTAAGTTCCAAATGCCAACGAAAACACAACGATAGTTCGAGGTCGTATGTAGAACTACAATATTTTTTACCTAAAGTGAGGTCACGATTGATGCAAATTTGGTCGAGCTTGAAGAACTTCAAAATTTTTTTCCTAAAGTGTCGTCGCGATTGGTGCAAAGTTGGTCGGAAGTCAGAAAAATGTTTATTGGGCAATTGTTAAAGTTTTGTCAGTTTTTTGTCGACATGATAGGAATAAAATGGCATTTTAATCCCTTTGGCGCTCCCCACTTTGGTCGGTTCTGAGAGTCGGGGGTCAAGTCGGTGAAGAATCACCTAAAGTGGGTGGTAGGCAAACAAGTTTTAACCTACGAAGAATGGCAAACTCTATTGATTCAAATTGAGGTTTTACTCAATTCGCGTCCTCTTTGTTGCATGAGCTGTGACCCTCATGAGTTATTGAGTCTCACACCAGCCCATTTATTAACGTTGGAACCTATGACTGCACCTTCAGATGAGGATATAGGTAATAATAATCTTGCAAGGTTAAATCGGTGGCAACTCCTTCAAAAAATGTACCAGCATATTTGGAAGCGGTGGAATGTTGAATACCTCAACACTCTTCAACAAAGGAGTAAATGGTAAAATGTGTGGCACTTTCTCCGAAGTGGGTGCTTTGGTTGTCGTTCGAGACGAGAACACTCATCCGTTAAAGTGGCTATAAGGGCGAATTGTCAAGTAATATCCCGGGTCGGATAATGTACCACGGGTTGCCAGAGTTCGATTAGCAAAGGGCGAAATGGATCGGCCCACATTGTAATGGCTTTGTGTGATTTGTATGTAATGTGTTCGTCAAAAAGGTTGAATAGTGATAGTTTCTAGAGCATGAACTTTCCTTTCCACTGGTGTGCATTTCAAAAACCTAAAGGTTACCCTAAGTTGTAAAAAATAGTCGGAAACACATAAGTACAAAATCGCACATATCTAAGCCACCATATTTGACATAATATATAATAGAAATGGTATCAAATCTAAATTTTAGTAGCTCTTCTTCGCGTTTAAAACTCATAAAAAAGTGAATTTTTGGTGTCTAGGGGTATCCCTAGACAATTTCGTAGTTATTTAAGCATAACTCCAAAACCTTTTCATCTATGGTAAAAATGGTACCCACTATGGATAAACATCTTTATTATTTACTGTGAGTTTTTTTCAAAATCGACAGTTACTCTATAAAAAACAAAAATCACCATAGAGAAAACTACAATAAAGAGAGGGTTCGATTTAATGGTGGGAATCTGGCAACAAGTTTGGCTCGATACTGCCGCCTCCATTGAGAGCGTAGAGAAACAAAAGTCGTTTTTTATTATGTTGGGAATTTTTTTATGGTGGGCTTTTTTAATTTTTTTTTAGGATCACGAAAACTGCGAAAAAAGACGTGATACAGTGAACCTGTTTTATTTTAAGAAACAATGCCCTCCTTAAACCAACCTAAAACTACAAAAATAAAAATAAATTTAGCAAATATAATTGTTTTACAGAAAAGATTTGTCGCGAAAAAGTTTTTCCTCGACCAGGATTTGAACCCAGGACCTCTAGACTACCAGTCTAATGAACTCCTTCATTTTGTAAAAATTGTTTTATTTCAAAAGCTGCTTTTGTGCTCTTTATTTATAGTTTTAGTTTGGTTTTTAAGGTCATTGTTTTCAAAGTATTTGCCATCAGAATGAACCAGTCTTTTTTGGTACAAAAAAATCATTACATTTATTCTATAAATAACACAATAAATAACAAAATAGGTCAACAGCGAAAAATTAGTAAAACTTTGCCCAACTACGAGTTAATTTTCTTCAATTTTGAGTTAAATATTTTTTTTGCCACAAGTTTCAGCAAAATTTTAGTTAAAATTGAGGTAAACCCGTAATTGAGCAAATTAAGTTTTACTAATTTATTACGGTGAAATTGATTTTCACAGAACATAAGAGAAGTTGGGGGGGGGGGGGAAATTACACTGAAAAAAATATTTTTTTTCAAAAGGTAGCCAGGTGCAACAACTCAGGACTTCTTGGTTTAAAGACGGTATTTCTTTGAAACAAGACCAAAATTACTTCTTGTACTAATTAAATTTGCACCACTTCCCTGGCAGTCGGTTTCTTGAAAATCACCGAACAAATCATGAGGACTGGGAAACCTAAAAAAAAATCGTAAATGCAAATGCAATCAGAATGGCTTATAAGTCCTTCGAACCGTACAAATCACCAGATGTGGACGGAATCTTTCCAGCGCTGATTCAAAACGGCCTAGAAGTCCTAAAACGGCATCTGATTAATCTCTTTCGGGACAGCTTAGCTTGGAACTATATACCAACTAGCTGGACAAAGGTCAAAGTAATTTACATACCTAAGTTAGGACGCACGGACAATAGTCCCAAATCACTGCGTCCAATTAGCCTTACATAATTTCTGCTAAAGGGCCTGGAAAAGATAATGGATTTGCACATTAGAGGTGGCATCCTTATAACCCACCCCTAAACACTCACCAATATGCGTACTAGGCGGGTAAATCGACAGAACTAGCACTAAGAAACCTGGTAGGTAACATAAACGAAGCCTTTGATGCCAAAAGCATCGCTCTGGGCATTTTCCTTGACATAGAAGGAGCGTTTAACAACGCACTACCACAATCCCTTTTTGAGGCAGCGTTCGCTAGAGGGATTGAATCCACTATCACTGGATTCATAAGAAGCACGCTAGAAAATCGAGTAATCGACACGACCATAAACAACGAAATTGTTAGGTTCAGGGCCGCAAGAGGCTGCCCTCAGGGGGGTGTTCTGTCACCCCTCCTCTGGTCGCTCCTAGTGGATGACCCCTCCTTGCGAGTCTACAACTGATGGACGTAATTGCACAAGGCTTTGCTGTCGACATAGTAGTCGTGGTAAAAAATATTCTATAGAGGTCCATCTCCGGAAAGACACAACAGGTCTTAGACACAGTAAATGACTGGTGCAACAGGTAACAAATATCTGTAAACCCTAGCAAAACAATCATTATACCGTTCACCAAAAAAAGGAAGGTTGACTTCCTTGTTCCTCCGTTACTAAACGGTGAAATGCATGCGCATCTGTATTAAAATATCTGAGGGTGACCCTCGATAAAACACTTACATGGAATGCGCATTTGGAGAAAGTAAAGCAAAAGGCAGCACTGTCTCTATGGACGTGCAAACGAATCTGCGGTAAGTCTTGGGGCGTTAGCCTCAAACAAATGTACTGGCTGTATACCACGGTAGCTAGACCCATGATACATACATACAGGGCAATAGTTTGGTACACGAAGGGCAGGCAAACGCTGGCTCGTGCCAAACTAACAAGCATCCAACGTCAAGCAAGTATGCTGATATGTAGTGCTATGAGCACAACACCATCAGCAGCACTTGAATGCCTTTTAAACCTTCCTCCTCTACACCTTGTCTTGGAGTGGTAGGGCAAGTCAAGTACCAAACTCTTTAACGCAAGCAATTGAGAGCCACTGAATTCTAGGGCTGCTACCTGATTTATAGGGAGGACTGGACGACCAACAGAATAAGTATCTCAAGTGAAGATAGCTGCTGGTACACTGACGGATCCAAAATGCCTTCAGGCGTTGGATCTCGAGCTTATTGCAGCCGGGAAAATATCAGGATTATATTGGACGAATGGCTACAATTTTCCAGGCGGAACTCTTCGCCATTGAAATGAGCGTACGTTGGATGATAGATCATAACTGGCGCAACAAATCTCTCCGACAGTCAAGCGGCCCTTAAGGCTCTTGAATCCTATAGGTGCTCATCGAGAACCGTTAGGAGCTACCAGGACACACTGAACACCCTAGGGCGAATAAAAACTGTGTCGCTGGTATGGATTCCGGGACATTCTGGGCATCGGGGAAATGAGACTGCCGACCAGCTGGCACGGCCTCTGCCGTCTTTATTGGCCCCGAACCAGCCCTTAGAATAGCATACAACACAATCAACACTGCTCTCTCAGGCTGGATGGAAAACAAGTTCCACCAATGCTGAAGAGAATTGCCGGGACTGGCACATTCCAAAGAGTTCATTACAGAATCCTGCAGGAAGAGGACCGGGAAACTCATTGAGCTCACCAGGCAGGATATCCGGACATTGGGTGATCTATACACCGGATACTGCAGGCTGAATGTACCATATGTACATAGAATGGGTTTAAGTGACGACACCGAATGTAGGCTCTGTATGGAGTATGTTGAGACGGCAAGACATGTGCTTTGTGAATGTCCGGCCATTGCACGTCAGCGTCAACGTATCTTCGATAAACCACATATCGATGGACTGGATATGAATGATGCTTCACCAAAGCAAGTTTCGAGCCTCTTTAAGGGACTGAATATTCTGTAGCAGCAAAAAATGTTAAAAGTGAGCCACAATAGACCCAATAGTGGTTGCAGTGGACAGTGCCATACTGGCACACTCACAAACGAATCAATCAATCAATCAATCAATTACATCTTCTAAACGCTGAAATATTAAATGCACTTAGTTTGTACGCACTGACAACAAGTTATTTAACATGCGTACTGTTGATAACTAAGAAATACGTTTTCAGAGACAAAACTAACGTCAGTCCGCTCATCAAAAAATTGGACTATAATAACTTAAATATTTATTTTTTCCTTAACTGTGCAGCCGTTTTTCATAATTCTTTTATTATTAATTTGAGGGAACCCATCCCACTTTTACGACAAAATTGAAAAAATCTATTAACTTTCACACGGTTTAACCGATTTTTATAAATATTTTTTTATTTGAATTGGGAGAGCGTTAATTTGGTCTCGTTTTTTAAAAACATAATTCCCCCACTACTTTTACGCGAACACTAAAGAAATCTATAATGCAGAGAAACTATAGTCACCTACTAAAAAAAAACCCGAATAAGTTGTACCAGGACAGCCATTTATACCATAAAGAAGGCTCAAAATAAATTTCCCTATAAAAAAAATATAATAAATCTCTATATCTACTAAAATTTTTGGTGTTGGCTTCTAAACAAACCATAGAGATAAAAAAGAGTTAAAAAAAAACTCTGAATCAGTTACATCACAACGAAATTCAAACTTGGATGAGTATTCCACAAGCAACACACAAATGACCAAAGTGAAGAGAGAAATGATCAATTGATGTTTCGCCTTGGGTAACCAGCGTAGGCTCATCAGTGGTTCCACTGGTCACCCTTCCCAAACATCATTCAACACCATCATATACTTTGATTTCCAACTTTGAATCACTCACAAATAGGCATCGTTCCGCACTGGCATTTATCCAATTCACCTGATACGGGTTCGTCCTGGCATGTAAATCTTTCCAATAGGGTTACTTTCCTAAGGCGATTAAAACAAAAAGAAGTTAAAAAACCTCCGAATCAGTTACATCAACCGAAAAGAATCTAAAAAACAAAAGATCAAAAGATCTTTGGTGGATAAACGAAAATTCAAACTTGGATGAGTATTCCACAAGGAACACACAAATGACCAAAGCGAAAAGAGAAATGACCAAATAATGTTTCGCCTTGGGTAACCAGCGTAGGCTCATCAGTGGTTCCACTGATCACTCTCTCCAAACATCCTTCAACACCATCATATACTTTGATTTCCAACTTTCAACCGAAAAGAATCTAAAAAACAAAAGATCAAAAGATCTTTGGTGGAAAAAATGAAAATTCAAACTTGGATGAGTATTCCATAAGGAACACACAAATGACCAAAGCGAAAAGAGAAATGACCAAATACAGATACACTTTGATTTCCAACTTTCAACCGAAGAGAATCTAAAAAACAAAAGACCAAAAAATCTTTGGTGGGAAAAAACGAAAATTCAAACTTGGATGAGTATTCCACAAGGAACACACAAATGACCAAAGCAAAAAGAGAAATGATCAAATGATGTTTCGCCTTGGGTATCCAGCGTAGGCTCATCAGTGGTTCCACTGGTCACTCCCCTCAAACATCCTTCAACACCATCATACACTTTGATTTTCAACTTTGAATCACTCACAAATAGGCATTGTTCCGCACTGGCACTTATCCAAGGCACCTGATACGGGTTCATCCTGGCGTGTTAATCTTTCCAATAGGGTTACGCTCCTAAGGCGATTAAAACAAAAAGAAGTTAAAAAACCTCTGAATCAGTTACATCAACCGAAAAGAATCTAAACAACAAAAGATCCTTGGTGGAAAAAACGAAAATTCAAACTTGGATGAATATTCCACAAGGAACACACAAATGACCAAAGCGAAAAGAGAAATGATCAAATGATGTTTTGCCTTGGGTAACCCAGCGTAGGCTCATCAAGTTTTTTCCACCAAAGATCTTTTGATCTTTTGTTTTTTAAACCATATAGATTCCAAAAATCCAATCTTTAGAATTTTTGTCTGTTTGTTTATTTGTTCCAGCATCACGCAAAAACTTGTGAACGAATTTTGATGGATCTTATAGTTACTGGATTTGTTTGAGTGTGGACATAGGCTTTATTTCATCAAAATCGGTTCACCGGAACCAAAGTGCTGATCATTTAAGGCAAGACAAACGGGGAAAATTAGGCAAAACGGCAAGCGAAGCTGCTTATATACAATACTCAACTTTTTTAAGTTACATAGTATTTATTTATAGTGGGCCGCTTACAGATTTTTATGAAACACCGCCAAATTGTTCTACGCAAGAAATAAATTTAGTAAGGTTGATAAGAAGCAAAAATTTTAAGAGATTTAACCCGAGTAGACCAAAAAAAGGTTCATTAGGACTCGCTATACCGCCATTTTTTCAAAATGACGGTCAAAAAAATTTTGGCTTATGAGATCTTGTAGGTTTCTATTAACAATGTCTTAAACAATCTCATAGAAACTTACTTCTGGCGACAAAAAAGTACTTAGGTAAACAAGAAAAAATTTCTATTAGATCTGTAGAGCTTGTGACAAGTTGTGTTATTATATTATAGTGCGTTAGGTTGTTGTAGTTTATAATTTAAGTTAGGTAGTTTAGTTTGCCTGTATTATTCCATATGATATTGTAAACTTTTATAAACCAACTGGCTGGTAAAGTATTATGAAATTCCATGCAAGATTTGTGTTTCAGTTTCACTAGTCAAAAATTATAAAATTTATTCTCTAGCCACCCATGAAAATACCAAAACAAAAGACATTAGACACTTAAAGTAAAAATTTAAACGCATTGGTATCGGTATACCTAACACTTTCGAAACAAATCCAAAATACACTACATTTTTGATTTGTTCATGCCAGTTTTCGAAGGATGCCGGCTTTGAGTCCGATGACAGTACAGCTGATTCTACTCGTTGCGTACGGAGGAATATACGTAACGTTACGGGCCAACGAACATACGCAACGATTTCAATCAGCAGTTCTGTCATCGCACCCTTCAAAAAAGCGGGCATCGTTCGAAACATCGCATAAACAAGTCAAAAATGTAGTGTATTTTGGCTTTATTTCGAACGCATTAGGTATACTGATACCGATACTTTTAGCTGTTTTTTAAACGTATCCGCATACTTATACTATAGGCGTTCAAAACAAAGCTAAGTGACTGTAGTGGATAAGTGCGTTGCTGTGGTCGCAAAGTTACATCCATCACGACGTACGCAACGAGTACAGTCGGCTGTTCTACTATCACAATCCGCCATAAAATCGGGACACGTCCGAAACATGGCATAAACAAGTCAAAAACGTAGGCTATGACTTTGTTTTGAACGTGTTCGGTATAAGTACACAACAGCTAAATGTCCCTCCCACTAAGCAGAAACCTGTTACATTTACGTAACAGTATTACATTCGATTTTTTTAACAAGTATGTGACTTGCATGTAATTTACCTCTAACTTGTTAAAATATTGGTTCAAGGAACATAAAAAATATATTTTTGTATAATAATAATAATCAAAATAAAAGAAAAGAAATATGCGCTGATGGGACTCGAACCCTCACTACAAAGACGAGACACCAGGGTTTTAGCGCCTTAGACCACTAGGTCATCTCGGATGTGTTCACGATATATTAATGCAGTGGTGTCATTGGTTGATACGATTTTTACAGAAAATAAGAAATTGCTTTTTGATCATCAATTTAATTAATTGTTTTTAATAAATAAAATACATATAAAAAGGTTTCAGTTGCAATAAAGAAAATTATACACAAATATTGAATCACAATAATTTGATCGAATTATAATTTGCCAAAATTAAAAAAAAAAACTGAAAATACCTATATATATATATATAATTTTATCGGACCTTAAAAAAATCAAATCATAAAATCAATAAAATGATCGTACGTTACTGCGAATACATATGATTAAATTTATTCTTATTTTCCCCTTTGTGGGAAACTAAAGTTGTTTTGACTTTGATTTTATTACACTTACAATTCTGGATTTTGTCGTGTCACAATAAAGAACCTAATTTGTTTTAAATTTGACATTTAATAAACTTACAATATTGTGTAATATCATGTAACTGTAAAGAAGCATATTTGTTTCAACACTGACATTTATGAAACTTCAAATAATGTTATTTTTCAGTTACTTGATCGTTTACATTTCTTGTTAAATCCAAGTTAAATATTAACGTAAAATTAGCGCTTCTTTCGTGTATCAGCGATACTTTCACATAGAATGTTAATTTTGAACTTACATTTAACTTTTTTCAAACATTTTTCTTAACGTATACAAAGTTACATACTTTTTCAATGTTGAAAACCTGTAATGTAACAGACCTTGCTTAGTGGGCTATTTACCAAATCAATGAATAGCGTAAATCCGGATTTCGCACTTGTGATGCTCATCAGTGGTGTGCTAGGAATTAGGAGATGAAATGATGATGAAAAAATCTCACAGGATTTATGTAAAATACAACCATTTGTCAAATTGTAGAATCGGCAGATGTACCTTCAATTTGAAGAAAAATTAAGCGTCTCTGCGAAGAAAGATAAGCTCGCTATTAGGGATATTTTGGAACGCTTCAAATTTTGACAACTCTGACAGCCGCTGTGGTAGTCGCATCGATTTTACCAGAGTTTTTGGAACACATTAAAAACTGTCACTTGTAAAACAATTTATAGATGAGAAAAAACAAAAAATTGTCAAAATTCTCTAAAATTTACTAGAAAAATAACCACAACCACAATGAAGTGGATTCGTAGCTTACGGCAGTGGTAGTGGTTAATTACCACAACGGAATGACGTTTAGCTATTAAGCAGACGCAGTAATTACCACAACCACTATGAAGAGTCAAATAAGCGTTCCAAAATATCCCTATTCATTTATTTGGTTATTTATTCACCCTCACTAAATCCCTTTTTAAATTTATCAACTCCAGAGCTTAGGATATCTGTAAAGATAATTATATCTGTCTCCGTAGAGACGCTTTATTTTCCTTCAAATTAAATGTACATCTGCCGATTCTGCAATTTGACATATGGTTGTCTTTTACATGAATCCTGTGTCAGATTTTTTCATGCGAAATCCGGATCTACGGTTACCATCACCTTTTTTGAGTAAAAGCTCGCTATTCATTGGTTTGGTTATTTATTCACTCTCACTAAATCCGTTTTTAAGGTCCCTATTAACTTTAAGTGTCTATTCTCTCTTCTCCTGCCTTTTGCACATGTGTGAAAATTTGTCGTTCCGAGGGGTTTTGGACAGTTTCTGCCGGCTTCGCACCCTACGTCATACGTTTTTAATCGAGGCGACGCTATTTTTGTTGTTTATTTGTTTTGATTATTTTTCACTGTTAGCAATTATAAAAAAGTAAGTTAAAAGATGCCGCTTCATAAAAATGACATGCTGTGTTTATGGAGAGCATCAGACAACGAAAGAGGAGTGATACCATCGGAGGTATCAAGAGGAGAAGTTCCAGAGGTTGATAGCTCTTTTGTTTTGGAAAGCTGCAGTTAAATATCAACGGGATTATGTTTCTTCCTCAGTAGCACACATTTATATTTCTTTCTTCGACAAAAATACCAAAATCCTGGATTTTTGAGAAAAGTAAACAAATACATGATAAATACCAAATTCTTTTAGTCAAACAACAACGATCGGCTACCTTCGTCGCTTCGGGTCTTAGCCGATAGCGCTGATGCGGGGCATGTGCAGAAACACGTTACTAAGCCAAAAGAGATAAAGAGAGAAAAATTAACATAAACAAGATAATCAACACAAACAACGCTATAATTTACAAGTGACAAGCAAGTCAAATCTTAAGAGTATGTGCCAAAAATGCGGAGGGTTCATATTAGAAGCCCATCGTCCGTCTATAAGTCTCCTTACAGCGAATTCTTTTGAGAAAATCAGTGCACCGCTCGTGTTTCACTGACACTATTGTAATGGTGTCAAAGATTTGCCCCAGTGCAGCTTCCATAGAAGAATACGACTGACGCACTTACTACGTTTATACGCACCTAAAACCGGTTTTATTTAAGGACGGTTTAAAATAAAATCGCTTTCTTCAAGGGTATCTACGTCCTTCATTAAATGCCATTTAATATGTCAGTTTAAACAAAAAAAAATAAATTTAGCAACTGATTTTTTGGAAAAACCAGAGTTGAGTATTTCTTTAGGTAGAAAGAAATACACCAAAGCGTTTTTAATGGGTTTTTACCGACCCTAAAAGTGGTTTTAAAGTGATAAACCACTTTCTTAAATCGCTTTAAAATAAACTCGATTTAGTGCTTAAAACGGTTTTAGTGGTGTTTATACGACAAAATTTTTAAACCGTACTCATATAGAGGCGCTTTAATAAAAAATATTAACTAGGTTAACTTTTAATAAATATAATATAAATTTGTACAAACGAAAATATCACAAACTTATTTATACCCCAAGTAAACAATCAAATCTATAAATAACATCTCTTCTCCGTGCCACAAAGCAACAAATTCTTCCTCAAAATTTCATCAAACTTCCATTTTAAGAGGCACGTGCATCAGTCGGAATTTGCTAAAAAGGGTCTATGAAGGCCTACTTGTTATGGTAATGATTCCGCACTAATTGCCCAGGGAGAAACATCATTTGATGATGATGATTTCTCTTTTCGCTTTGGTTCTTTGTGTGTTCCTTGTGGGGTACTCATGCAAGTTTGAATTTTCGTTTTTCCCACCCAAGATCTTTTGATCTTTTGATCTTTTGTTTTTAGATTCTTTTTCAGTTGAAGTTACTGATTCTGAGGTTTTTTAACTTCTTTTTGCTTTTACTTTTTCGTACTTTTGACAGTGTAACTTTTTATCCCATTAAAAAGTAATTAATTGGCCACCAGACAGTTTTATTTGACATGTTTCTTTTGGTAGAGTACCAATTTGGTGCGTATACGAATGTCGTATAGTGAAAATAATATCTTCTGAGTTATATTTACACAGAATGGGTCTAAGTGAAGACACCGAATGTAGGCTCTGTATGGAGTGTGATGAGACGGCCAGACATGTGCTGTCCGGCCATTGCACGTCAGCGTCAACGTATCTTCGGTAAACCACAGATCAACGGACTGGATCTGAATGATGCTTCACCAAAGCAAGTTGCTAGCCTCTTTAAGGGGCTATTCTGTAGCAACAAAAAATGTTACAAGTGAGCCACAATAGACCCAATAGTGGTCGCAGTGGACAGTGCCATTCTGGCACACTCACAAACGAATTAATCAATCAAAATATATGAGTATAATGATAACAAAATAACTTGAAAGGTAAGAAAAATGGTATATACACCTCTATAATAAAGTCTCTTTTTATACCTCTACAAATTGTAGCCCTCCCTTCGTTCAGGCTAAAAACTTTTCGCCTCGGGATAAAAGTAACAATTTAGTCCCTTGGTTTATAATATACTATTACTACCCTATGCCCAGTACTTACAGGAGTAACCTTTATATGCCGGGTTAGATAAAAGTACAGATGTCTTTGCGGTTGCGCCAAAGCTTCAAACCAAATATATTACTTCTGAGTTTCTGTCTAATATCAAGAAAATCACCGCTCACGCTGCTGAAAATTCCACAAATGCTATCCGACTTTTAGTCAGGGAGCTGGAAAATTGGCATAAACCAAACAGAAACGAAAATTACAGCGTGAATAAAAACGGTTGTCTAACAAAGCACAAAACAATTCGACGAATAGGAAACTTGGATTAGGACAAAAACGATGGTAAACTTAATACTAATTATTTTAACTTAAAAAGAACTAAAATAATTAATTTAGTGTTTAATAGGATAACCATTTTTCTCTACTACAAGCCGCAAACGTTTAGGCATTGAAAAGGTTAAATTTTGAAAATACTGATAGCCTTTTGAGAGCTGATCCAACGCGCAATAAATAGCATCGCTTAACTCTTCAGCATTTCGTGGTCTCCAATTCCTTTGGTATATTATTTTAACGATTCGACCCCATATATTTTCCATTGGGTTAAGGTCAGGGCTGTTGGCTGGCCAAGGAAGTGTTTCTATATTATTATTCTGAAACCCATTTTCATGTAAAGCCCGTACAGATGGCAGAAAAACGTTTTCAAGGATTTCAATATATCGTTCACTATTGAATCTTCCTTCGATTCTCCAAAAAAAACCCAAACCTCTAGCACTAAACCAGCCCCACATGTTTACAGAAAAATGTCCAGCCTTTTTAATTTGGTTTGTATATTCGGGTTCAAATCTAGAATAAGCTGGTGGTGCCTTATAATAGTATACACTAATCAACACCGTTCTTAACTAAAAAGCCTGTTAACTCCTATCGCCTCAGTACCCTTTAGCCTATTGTGGCTGCCATTTTTATAACCAAATTGACAAGTAAAACATGGATTTTCTGTCAGTTTGGTGTCAATATAGCACCGATCACAGGCCAAAGGATACTAAAACGAAAATGAGTTAACTGGCTTTTTAGTTGAGAACGGTGTGCACTAATGGAAAGCTAAATTTTGTGGCATAGGAAAAAATGCATGTATGAGTTTTTTTTTGAAATCAAGTGTACCTACAGTATTTTCTACTCAAAGTTCATACAAATTTAATTGATATCAACTGTCAGCAAGAATTTTCGATCTGACGTTTGTTAATTTTGTTTCTCCCTAAAAAGACAGTAGGTTATAGTTGGGCCATCAGTGTCGCATAATTTTCTTTAATTTTACTTTTATTCTGTGTGCTGATAATATTGTTATTAGAGTTTCATAAAACTTTTTTTGCACACTTTTTTTAACAATAATTTTAGGGATAAAAGCAACACGCGAATGCATCAATTCAAAATTTTTTTCTACATTTCCAGCCTTGTCTAGCCAAAAATACGAATACATTTTGTTATAACATGTCAAAAAGTGCAAACTATGAAAAATAAAACGAATGTGTGTCACACTAGGTTTACTGGTGGCACAATGGTTAGACATTTTTAAATAATTTTATTTTCACGAGCCCTCCATGGCCAAAATGTAAACAAGAAAAAAACCCACCCTAAAATCTTCAAATCTAGTGCGTTTGAATTTCTGTCAACTTTTAAACCTGGTTTTATTCAGTGCATCATTGAGGTTACCCTGCCAAAAAAACCTCATAAAAGATCATAGCAAATAACAGATAAAACATCATATCATAAATTTTCATAATCTATGCTCATATAATCTTATGATATTTTATAATTTTTGACTCGTGAGAGTGAAACACAAATCCCGCATAGGAGTTCATCATATTTTATTGTTATTATTATTACTATTTAGCCAGTTGGCTCATAAAAGTTAACAATATTTTATGATTTTTAATATGACAATTCCTCATAAAGGTTTGAAAGATTTTATAAGATTTTATAAGATCTACCTGTAAAATTCTAAAATAAAAAATTACGGCACAAATTTAGCAGTTGTAGTGGTAGTAATAGTATTAGAAGTAAGTAACTAAACTATAACCTAACCTAAACTATACACTACGACGACCTAACCTACTATAATACAATAACACTCCTTGTGCTTGCACAATATGTACATATCTAATAGAAAATTGTTCTCGTATAAGTACTTATTTATCGCCAGAGAGAGAGAGAGATGTTACTTTGATAAATTTTTATGAGATTGTTTGAGGCATTTTTTATAATATATTACAAGATTTCATAAGCCAAAAACTATTTTTTGTTGTAAAAGTATTTACGACAGATGATGTGATTATAGTTTTTTTTCATAAGATTTTATAAGTTCCGGTGGGTGACGACTTAATATATTTGTTTCAAAGGTAAAATCTTATTACTTACTTTGATAAGTTTCTATGAGGTTACTAATTACATAATGTTATTACTAGATAATAAAACAGTATGTAGTGTGTTAAATAATAATTATCAGATAATTTAATATGTAATTCCGTCATTCTATACAACTTAAAATCTATAAATCAAGTAAGTTCAAAAAAAAGTTTTTTTTTTAAATAAAAATATTTCTTGAGCCGACGATAAAGACACAAAATTTTAATATTTATTATGTAGATAAATAGAACAGAAACAATTTAAAAAACATTCAAACGTTTTTTTACAATTCATAAAACAACCGAAGAAACCTATACTGCCTACTTATATTGATAGATATTGATTTCATTGAACAGGAAATTTTTTAGTTTTAAATAATTTTACCGCCTCCATAGTTTTGATATTTACTTTCTAGATCGTTATATTTTCTTAACCCTTTAAAATACAGAGAGTTTTGAGACCTTTCCTGTTCAACTTTTGGTATATAAAAATTTTCCCTACGTACACGTATACGTAATGGTACGTTTTTGGGATGTAGCACAGTATGTACATTTACATTACATTACGTAAAATGACCTAGGTACGTACACTTTGTTACGTACTAGGTACGTACATTTTTTACGTACAACATAGTAAGTCCCTAATTGGTCCCGGGACGTACCGATGTAAAATGGACATAAAATGTTCGTTCCTGGGACGAGGAGTGCTGCATGGGATCATGAGTCAAAAAACATTTTTTTGTACAAATAAGTAAATATACTAAATAGGTATAGTTTTTTAATTGGTTTTGAGGTGGTCGAAAAAACTGATAAAAATCCAGTATGTTTTTTATGAGATTTAATGAGGTTTTTTTCGCAGGGTAGAAACATAAACAAAAATCTATAAAATCTTATAAGTTTGTTTGAGTGTAAAATCTATTTAAAGACTTATAAAAAAAAGTTGTTCTTGCCAACTCATCACAAATTATAAATGATCATAGAAAACTGTCAAATTCTGTAAGTTGGTCTGATCATAAAATATCCCATAATCTCAGGCATTTTTTTACAAACTCTTAAAATATTATATTAAGGAACATGCTGGGTGTAATCATAGAAACCGATAAAATGTTATGAGTTGTTTTGACTATAAAATCTCTTAGAAAATGGTGCTGTTATAAAACCATAAAATATGTAAAAAAAAAATTTCTGCACTTATCCAATTTTATAAAAATTCATAGGTCTGTCTGATTATATGATCAGATAAAAAACACACATATGAAACCACGTAAATTCTTCATAAATTATTAAAAACTTTTATAATCCTAAAATTTTGCCTCACAAAAGCTTATAAACCTTATAAAAACTGATAAAAATCAGGTGTGTTTTTTATGAGCTTTAATGCAGTTTTTTGACAGGGTAGGCTTTGTCTAAATAAAAATGGAATGGACTGTATATACGTAGTGCTAAATTAAAGTCTTAGAAGTTAGTAAGAAATCAGTCATAATATTTATTTAAAAAAATAAAATATAGCAAGTTTTGAAAATGGACTAAAAAGTGTAAAATAATTTTTCCTAGCTCCATACAGATGAACAACACACAAAAATGTGTGGCGCATGAATTGTTCAGCTAAAATAAGTGACTGTCTTTTACCGTGCAAAACAAGATTTCTGCCCGTTTTTTACCCAAAATTAAAGAGAAATAGCAGAAAATAGTAATATTAAAAAAAATCTATTTATTCTTGCCTAAAAATTAAGCTATTTCCGCCAGTTTTTACCAAGTAAGTATTTACGAAAACATCATTCAAAAATATCGTCAAAATATCAAACTGTTAAAGATTAAAATGTCGCAAAAATGAACCTCACCGATTAAAAAAGCACATCGCTATGGAAACCATTGTTATTTCATTTATCAGCCGCCTTGATTTATAGTGTAAAGGTGGTGTGTTGCGAGAAGTGCTTTTCGTTCGAGATTTTTAAATGTATTTTCCCGTTTTTCTTGGATTTTTTGATAAAGGTCGAGGTCGATTTTTTTTATGCAGCTAATCCCATAGCGAATGGTGGCAGCAAATAAGGTGTAAGTATAATAAATGTAAAAATTTAACTTTTTTCTATTCTAAATGTTCCATGCTGACTATCTTGTTATTAGTTATGTTTTTATATTTTAGTTGTAACTTATGTTAAATATTAGAAGAGTTTTGTTGATGTTTTTATAGGTATCAATGTTAATATCAATGCTGAATATCGATGTTGACCTTTCGATGTCCCACCTCTAGCAACAAACAAGTGAATAGAAAACAATGCATATGCGTGGTGGTTCCATCTTTCATGAAACAACCGAACAACGACACCTGACCATATTGCCAATACGACTCATAACTATTATATTATTCCTATTATAAATTGCAGGTGCCCAACGTTTTTGTGTATTGTGTATCTGTATGGTACGAAAGCGTAGAAAGGTCAAATGTAGATTTTTTTCTGAAATTCACAACATTTTTTGAGAATTCACTATTTCTTTTGCGAATTCACAAATATTTCTGTGACTTCACAACTTTTTTTGTGAATACACAAATAATTTCGTAAATTCAAAGATTTCATGACCTGAACTCACCCTAACTTGTATGAAAATGTCCCATTAGCCAAGTCTGGCTAAGTGGCCTACTTGTCAAAATCAGAAAATAGGAATTCCGATTTTAAACTCGGAAGTTGGAATTTAAATCCAGAATTATAAAATGGCCAATCGGTCAAATGGCCATGTAACTAAATGTTCAAAATGGCCGAATGATTAAATCGCCAAGCGGCCAAATGGTTAAGTGGCCGAATGACTAAATAGCAAATTGGCTAAATGGCCAAGTGGTTAAATGACCAAGTCAAATGGCCAAGTAGGCCACTTAGCCACACTTCGCTACTGGGCCATTTTCATACAAGTTAGGTTGAGTTCAGGTCAGAAAACCTGTGAATTCACATAAAAATTTCTGAATTCACAGGAAAATCTGTGAATTCACAGAAATATTTGTGAACTCACAGAAAAATTTGTGAATAATCAAGAAAATTTTTAAGTTCTTAAAAAAAGTTGTGAATTAACAGAAATATTTGTGAATTCACAAAAAAAGTAGTGAATCTTCAAAAAAAGTAAATCACCGAAAAATCTGTGAATTATCAAAAATTCTGTGCAGTCACAGAAAAATTTGTGAATATACAAAAATATCTGTACATTTACAGAAACATCTGTGAATTCGCAGAAATATTTGTGAATTCACAGAAAAATATGTGAATTTACCGAAATATGTGTCACAAATCACAAAATTCACAAAAAAAGTTGTGAATTAACAGAAATATTTGTAAATTCACAAAAAAAGTAGTGAATTCTCAAAAAAAGTAATGAATTCACATAATTTGTGAATTCAAAGAAATATTTGTGAATTTACAAAAAAAGTTGTAAATTTCAAAAAAATATATATATGTGGCCTTTCTACGCTTTCGTAGTATTTTAATCTTTTTAGTCCGTTTTAAAAACGTAGTATACTAAATAATATTTATCTGAAATAACCATTTATTACTCCTTTTTAGGTATGTCTGTGATAAATTTTTCAATATTTTTGTACCATCCCCCACCAACATAGTTTTTGTTTCTCTAAAATCAAAAAAAATTGTCATAACAAGTTTTTTTTTTATTTTAGATTTTATAACGTTCTTACATTATTTATACTATTTAGCCGCAGAGGCTGAAGATCTCCACTATCAAGAAAATTTACTGTTTTTGGGATTCCTTTTAAATTACTGGAATTTCTTGATACACAAACTAGATGACATATTTCTGTCAAATTCATAAGCCAGATTTTGATGCCCTTTACCAAATTTTAGACCAATCCAGATGGTAATTGCTTATTCCGATGAATAAGCAAACACTTATTTAATTCTCAAAATAAACATCTTTAACTAAGAAATGAAGCAATTCAATATATTAACTAAAATTGGTCAAACAATATTGCGAAAACATGGCCAAAAATGGTAAATATGGAAGATATTTTGAATGGCATGCCTTATTGGAAATCTATCAACTTAATATTTGCATTTACAACAACGTAGACGATAATGGTTCAAAATTAAATATACCTTTAACTTAAATAGCCACTACCAGAATAAAATGCACCTACTTTTTTAGGGATTCTAATTCATACTGCGATATATTTAAAAACTATTTTAAAAATCCAAGTGGTCTTAAACTCCATCTTTCAAAATCCCACAAAGATTTACAGATTTACACAAAAAATACTAACCCAGAAATAGTAACTCCAAAAATTCTTCATTCCAAAACTATTCTACTATTGCTCACTTTGTGGCAAATTTTTTTCCGGCGAAAATGGGCTCATAGAATTAAACATATAAATTTTAATATTTCTTCCGAAGATTATTTGAAACCATCTTTTCTTTGCAAATTCTTCGCAAGGGTCAAATCAAAAATTCCTATTCTGAAAATAATTCCCAAAGGGCAAGAAAATGTCTTGCAGAAGAATTTTCTTTTCTTTTGAATAAATGTGTTTCCCAAAACATTTCCCACAATTGGTTTCTACTTTTTATTTTTTCGTATGCGGCTCTGAGAATACCAAATAAATAAAAAAACAGGAATTCGTCTTTGACTGCCGCCGTAAAAGAAAATTTATCAAAATGGAGATTAAACAAGAGTTCCGAATTAGAAGCTTTAATTAGCTTATATCAACCAAGATTCATTAAGAAAACCAGTTTAAGAAAATTCATGTCCTACGACCAATTCTTAGCCAAGAAAGTCCAGTCAAAATTATCTGATGGAAATATCAGTGGTGCTGTTCGTCTTTTATGTTCTGATGGCACATTGGCATTGTTTGATTTGAACACCTGCAATGTTTTCCAAGAAAAACATCCCGTCCACTCTGAAACACGCAACTTTCCAGAAAACAATTAAAACAAAAACGTCACCAACATCGACGAAGTCATGACTCATGAGATTAAAAACGCTGTATTGTCCTTTACAGCTGGGTCGGCTGGAAGTTTGGATGATTTGCGGCACCAACATCTCAAAGATTTACTTTGTTTTTTAACTTCTTTTTTTATTTTAATTGCCTTAGGAGCATAATCTTACTGGAAATATTAATACAGAACAATGTCTATTTGTGAGTGATTTAAGGTTGGAAATCAAAGTGTATGATGGTGTTTAATGATGTATGGGGAGGGTGACCAGTGAAACCACTGATGAGCTCATGCTGGTTACCCAGAGCGAAACATCGTTTAATCATTTCTCTTTCACTTTCGTTCTTTGTATGTTCCTTGTGGGATGCTCATCCAAGTTTAAATTTTCGTTATTTCCACCCAAGATCTTTTGTTTTTTGTTTTCTTTTCGGCTAAAGTAACTGATTTGGAGGTTTTTAACTTCTTTTCTTGTTTTAATTGCCTAAGAAGCATATTCCTATTGGAAATATTAACACGCCAGGACGAATCCGTATCAGGTAACTTGGATAAGTACCAGTGCGAAACGATGCCTATTTGTGAGTGATTCAACGTTGGAAATCAAACTGTATGATGGTCTTTAATACTGTATGGGGAGGGTGACCAGTGAAACCACTGATGAGCTCACGCTGGTTACCCAGAGCGAAACATCGTTTAATAATTTCCCTTTTCGCTTTGGTCCTTTGTGTGTTCCTTGTGGGATGCTCATCAAAGTTTGAATTTTAGCTATTTCTACCCAAGATCTTTTGATCTTTTGTTTTTTGTTTTCTTTTCGGTTGAAGTAACTGATTTGGAGGTTTTTTAACTTATTTTCTTGTTTTAACACGGCAGGATGAATCCGTATCAGGTAACTTGGATAAGTACCAGTACGGAACGATGCCTATTTGTGAGTGATTCAAGGTTGGAAATTAAAGTGTATGATGGTGTGTAATGAAGTATGGGGAGGGTGACCAGTGAAACCACTGATGAGCTCATGCTGGTTACCCAGAGCGAAACATCGTTTAATCATTTCTCTTTTCGCTTTGGTCTTTTGTGTGTTCCTTATGGGATGCTCATCCAAGTTTGAATTTTCGTTATTTCCACCCAAGATCTTTTAACCTTTTTTTTTTGTTATAGAAAAAAACTAAAGTAATAAAAATGTCCTGCAGGGGCACATTTCAACAAAATATCTAGGGAGCATTCATTCGAACATATTAAATTTATTTTTTATGGCATTATTTTTCAATTAATTGAAAGAAATTAAGAAAGGAAAGGAACCAGACCGAATACACCGAAGAGTTGCAATATGCAACAGTATTGCCCCTTAAATGGGATTTTTCTTCCGTACGTAAAATGAGATCATAATTTAATATTTAGTGTAATTTACTATAAGTTCTTTGTAGCTTTTTAAACTTTTTTATATTGTTCAAATGTGCCTCAGAAATGTTCAAAGCTACTCAAGGGTATACAGTAGGGGAGATCATGGGGGTCATGAAACCTCCCCTGTGCGGTTCAAATCTGTTTTTTTATGTCTAAATAACAACAAATAACAATAACAGTATAAATATTGGACATCATCTCTTGTCCCTTCCCAAAATTTTATGTGAAATTCTTACAACATACATAAAAACTATTGAGGAGTCAGATAGAGTGACGTAAAATTCATAACCCAGTGCAAATTTTTTCTGAAAATTGAAAACACTGTTGTTTTACAGCGTCGTGCAAAACAAAAACGAATGCTGTCGGTAATATTGCTTTCGCAGGAGCGTCTACATCCTCCCTCTAGACTCCATAATAAACAACCTCCAAGAGCGGTTATCTCTAGAGGTACTAACAGGATTGGCACTTCTCCATGTTCATAAAAACGTTCCTATGGAAGTGGAGGAAGTAATTAATCGTTTCGCAAGAAGATAGAAGAAGAAAATTGATTTTGTTATTTGATTCCTTTTTTTGAGTAACATTTTTGGTTTTTCTGTGTCTTTTTTTTCTCGTCTTGGAAGGGGGAAAATATGTCCGCTTACCTTTGAGACACATTTACATATCTGCAGGTCTTTTTACTTTTTTTTAATGTGATTGCTATTATTATTTTTTAAAGTTCTTTGGTTAAATATTAGTTATATTACTTACAATAAAAATATAAACCTAATTGGAAAAAATTCAACTCTTCCCTACTATATTTTGGTTATTGGAGCAAAATAAGCAGGGCACAATTCGGAATTTAATGAAGGGCGGGTACGGACGGACGTTACGTAGTTGAGATCTTTAATTTGTTGTTTTTGGTTTTGCTTGTTTTCTTTACAAAGTCAGTATAAATATTAAGGACGCTGTTTTTTTTATTTTCAATAAGGAAATAAGTAAAAATCGCCACTTTCCAGAATTCTGAGTGGCAACATTTTCTGCCGTTTCTGGACAGTCGCAACAAATATACAAGTTGTATTGAGGACACTTTCAGGTGGGAACTTTTGGGAGTTTTATTCTTTTACGAATATATAGACAATATATAAAAACTTGAAATTAACTCTGTTTCGGACATTGTCTATATTTTATTTATACATGACGTTTCGATCAGAGATTGTACTGATCGAAACGTCGTGTATAAATCAAATATTGACAATGGAGGTCCGAAACACAAAGTTAATTTCAAATACATCATTGTCTCAAACTTTCATATAAAAATTTCATATTTTTTTTCCTAAAAAGCATAATAATTTTGGTGTCGTTAACAAAAATAACTTTCGTAACTAGGTACTCAGCCATTCCACGATAAGTGAAACCACATGTCGCGGCCGTTACCCTGATTTTAATTTAAAATACTGTCCATACAATGTGACAAAATTATTTGGTTGCAGTCTCCTTCTTGCCTTAAGGATACGCACGTAATACGTTGTTATTTGAGTATGATGTAGCGTCCGTACTATGGAATGACTGTATTACTATAAAAATTTTAACGTATAGTCGTCCGGCTTAAGTTCCAAATAGCAATCAATTGTTCACTTTGTGCAGAAAGCATGAAATTTTGCACACTTGTTCTTTAGACAATTCTTTAAAATTTTGGTCGAGGAAATCGATGATCGTAGCCAAGATGGCGGCGATTTTTTCAAAATGGACGTCTATTTTTTTTTAAATTGTAGGTTCGCCATCAAAACATTATACTCGAATCCATATAATTCGATAGAGAGGAATTGAAAAAAAAATGGTTACATTGACGTATGACCTTGGAGAAGTGACATTTTATTTTAAAAAAATACATTTTGAGAATTTTTTTTTGATAATTTTTCATAATTTATTAAGCCACGAGAGTTCTTTTGTTGTAATTTTATAATTTAGAAAGAACATCAGGGTGATTGGTTTGGTTATACCAGGCCAGTCAAAGTAAGATTTAAGAAAAAGTACATTATCATCCGTATCTTTTTTAGTTTTTGAGGAAAATATGTCAAATTTGGTAAGATTATTACAACTGTCAAGAGCAACTGATATTCTAAAAAAATTTTGGATAGGTGGCGTTATGGACGACGTGGTGGAGTTCATATTTTTTTAATAGCTTAGATAGATAGATAGATAAATAGATTCTTTATTGGTGCTAATAATGCTTACGCACTTACACAAGTCAAAAATTTTACAAAAATAATGTCACAATGTCTTATTAATAACAATATTTAGCATTAAAAAAAATCATTAACAAATCTAAAAACAAATTTTAAAAGTCGTAAAAACAAAAAAAAAAATAAGTATAATAATTATGATAAAAGATAAGAGAAACATAAGAAATTTAAAAAGTTCATCAAAAATTGTTAAAACTAGAACATCTAAAATATAAAAATAAAATTCAACACCTATCTTTTGAATAAGTGAAATACAACAAACAAAATTAAAAGATAAGTCAAAAAATTGGCACTAACAAATTGTGAAAAACCAAAACAAAAAATAAGCTAAAAATATAAATATAAAAACAGTAAAGAAAAAATAACAAATAAAGGTGAAAACAGCCATTCAAAAGGGTACATATTTCAGCGTAGACGTTAATCAAACAAACTAACCCAATCGCTCATAACCGGCGTCTGCTCTATATGGCAGAAAAATCAGCAGTCAAAAATTGTTCCATATCATAATAGGCTTTTTGTGTTAAAAATTGTTTTATTATTTTTTTGTATGGTTTGCATTCTAAAACCCTTATCCTGCCTGGCAGTGCATTAAAGAACTTTATGCAATAGTAGTCAGTGCCGTTTCTAGTCTTTGTCAGACGCTGCAAAGGTAACACAACATTATTTCTACTCCGGGTATTAACAGCATGGATGTCACTATGAAATTTAAACTTTGAAATGTTCTCTTTTATGTATAAAAGACACACTAAAATGTACTGGCACGGTAGCGTCAATACTTTAAGCATTCACACAATCCTCACGATAAGAGCCCTGCCAAAATTCTGATTGCTCTTCTTTGCATTCTAAAAGCCAATTCAGCATGTGGAGAATGACCCCAAGCTAACATTGCATAGGATATTATTGAATTAATTAGCCCATAATAACATGTCAAAAGCGTGTTTTGCCCCACAATGCTTGAGAGTGATCTTAATAGATATATGTTCCTAGCGAGTCTGTCTGTAAGTGTATTCAAGTGCCCTTCCCAGGTTAATTTTGAATCCAATTGTACTCCCAAGAATCTCACAAATTTATTTGGATCAATGTCACCACTTTTGTTTAAATTTTTAAGGGTAAAAATAATTCGTTTTTGTGTGCTCTGTGTAAGTGTATGATGTTGAAGCAATGCTGTCAAGCTCATCGGCACATAAAAGGGATTGGAGGTCAGTTGTGTCATCGCAATATTGAATTAATTCTGATAAAGGTGAAGCCTGATGAAGGTCATTAACATATATCAAGAATAAAATGGGACCCAACACAGACCCTTGAGGGACGCCATAATTAATTGAAAGCCTGTCAGATTCCACTCCCACCATCGACACATACTGTTCTCGTCCTGTCAAGTAGGACATAAGTAACTCATTGCTTTTTGTATCAAAACCGTAAGACGAAAGCTTCACTAGCAATATATCATGTGAAACACAATCAAACGCTTTTGTTAAATCTAAAAATCGAGCAGAAACATATTCACATTTTTCAAAACCTCTATTTATTAACTCTACCAACCTGCTTGCTCTTAAACCGAACTGACTAGTACAAAAAAGATTGTTTTCTTCTAGGTAATCAAAAACTTGATTTTTTAAAGCTTTTTCGAAAATTTTACCGAATATAGGTGTTATTGAAATGGGCCTGTAATTACTTGGATTGTCTTTGTCACCTTTTTTGTGCAAAGGTAGCACTTTGGATATTTTAAGGATGGTGGGAAAAGTGCTTTTAGAAATACATTCGTTAATTAGTTTTGTCAAGGGTATAATAATTATATCTTTAATCGAATTTAGTATTTTTTTGTTTAATCCATAGGCATCTCTGCACTTACTGTTTTTTAAAGTCTTAATAATTTCATGCACTTCATTAAATGTTACATGTCTAAAGCTAAAACTACAATTATTTTTGTTAATGAATGATTTAAAAATTTTTTGAAAGTAGTGTCAGTGGTTTCCAAACCGTTAATGATTTCAATGGGAACATTAGCAAAGTAACTATTAAAATGGTTGAGGGAAATTGTTTCTGGAATGTGACTTTTTTGGTTTTTGTTTCTATTATTGATTTCCCACATGGTTTTCTGAGAGTTACCTGAATCGGCTATGAATTTATCGTGTGCTGCTTTTTTTGCCACAGACAGCTCTTTTCTGTATGTTCTTTTAACTAAATTTAGAGTATTTTTAATGCTTCTGAAGGGTATTTTTTAAGTAACTCATTCACAAAATTTAACATATTCCTTTGATGACGAAGATTATCATTAAACCAATTTAAGATAATTTTTTTACTATTAGTATTATTGGACACTATTTTTGATTTTTCGGGGTAAACGACTTCCACACACTTATCTAAAATAGAAAGGAAATATTTAAACTTTTGTCTCATGTCAAATTCTGTCAAACTTATAAAACTAAGATCTGTTCCACCAAGTATAATATTAAAATTAAACAACCCTACATCGCTTATCGGTCTATAAACAATTCTTTTGGTGCTTTTAGGTTCATAATATTTAAGTTTAAAATGTATAGCTTCATGATCAGACATACTAGGATCTACCACGAAGCACTTGCAAATTGAAGGATCAAAATTAATGTATATATTGTCCAGGCAGTTATTTTTTCTAGTATTATCTGTGTTTATAGCAGAGTAACCGAATGAGTGAAATAAAGTTTTAAGTAGGATTTCTCTTTTCTCGTTTGTGTTAAAATGAACGTTAAAGTCACCGGTTATTACTGTTTTTACGGGTGTTTTTATATCAGATTTACTTATTATATTTAGGACTTGTGACATTTTTTCCAGAAAAAGCTCAAAATTTCCACTTGTTGATCTATAAACAGTTACTACTCGGAAATTTTTAAAATCTACTGCAGCAAACTCAGTTTCCATCTCTAAAGACAAATTTACAATTTTTGGCATTTCATCACCCATGTTTATATATCCATCAGAAACAAACACTGCTGCTCCCTCTCGAATATGCATACTCCTACAAAAACTAGAAACAAGCACATACCCTGTAATTATTGTATTGTTAATCTCATGACTATGCAACCAATGCTCATTAAGACAAAGTACATCAATTTTATATTGATTTAAAAAAATTTCTAGTTGATTTAATTTACTTTCCAAACCTTGAATATTATAATGCAGGACACCAAAATTAAGATTAGGGTCTTTTTTTGTTAATCTATTTGTATTAGAAGAGGAGTTTGCCCTAAAAAAGTTGGTTGTTCCTGTGCAATAGTTTGTTGTGCTGGAAGAGTTGTTTGTTCCTGGTAATTAGTCTCAGGTTTAAATAAATGTTCCTGCGTTAAAACATGTATTAGATTTTTATTTATTCTACTAAAATTATTTTTATTACTAACAAAATCACACAACATATTTGCAATATGAAATTTGCTTTTTTTTAAGTAGGATAAAGGTAGTAGGTAGGTTAAGTAGGTAAAGTAGGATACAGCAGCCTCAGCATATTTGTTTAGTTCAAAAGCATATTTGTTTAGACTTTCATTAAATTTATAGATATTAGGATTAAAACTAGACAATTTCCCACTATAATATGGAACAGACGAAAAAATTTTTGATTTATGTGCCGAAAAGATGGATACTTACTATTTTTAAAGTCATTTGATCCGGCTATTATGACAACATAATCATTTTTTGAAAAATTTTTAGATAGTGATTTAATATCGCAAATTACGTCACTGAAACATGCACCTGGCTTAACTATTGATTCCACTGTACTATTAATAAAGTTTATCTTTTCACGCAAATTACTACTTAACTTAGAACCTTGTTCATCACATAATATTAAAAGTTTTTGTTTTGTTTTGTCTTTAATTCGAGACTCTTTGTGTATATCACCTGTCCGTTTATTTAGGTCAAGTGTTGTTTGTTTCATTTTTTCACGCATTTCTCTTAGCTCATCCTTCAGCCCTTCAAGTTTTATTTCATATTCTTCGTTTTCCCTCGTCAGGAACCTAATACTTTTCGTCAAATTAGCGTTCATTGCTTTTAGTTCATTAATTTCTCTTTGAAGCAGAGTTAGATCATTATTATTTTCCAAGGTAGTGGAAAGTTGCAACATTTCAGATTTTAGTTCTTCTATGTGAGTTTTCTTTGCGTTTAAATTCTCCTTCATGTTAAAGTTTTCCAATTTGGTCAATTTTAGTTCTTTTAATATATCTGCTGCCTCAGTTTCTAAGTTATTGATCCAAGACTGTAATCTCTGATTGTTGCGTTTTGACTCTGCTCTAATTGCATTTCAACCCCTTCTATGTTTTTATTTTTAAATAAATCCTCCTCTTTGTATTTTTTAATTTTAAGATTTAGTTTCAATTATTTGGTTTTGACTATTCATTATTTTCTGTCTCTCCTCATCCTGGTCACAAACCATATCTTCAAAAATTCCTTTGAAGTCGCATTATGTATCTGTTTTTATCATTTAATTCAATTTTCAAAATTTTTATCTCTTTCTCCAAAATTTCATATTGGTTTTGAATATCCTCCATACAGATGTCCTTCTCCTTTACACTTTCTAAAGATCCTTTATAAGCTTTCTTTAAGCAAACTAACTCATCTTTGTAGTTATTTACCTTGAGTTTACATTCTGGACACAAAAATAAAGGAGTTTTCTGGCTGAATACTAGGGTGTCACAAAGACATGCACATTTAATAAAATGTTCGATTATGTATAACTGAAGTATGTAAATTTTTATAAAAATAATTCGTTTCTTCAATACTTCCTAGCGACCAAAAATTTGGCCGGATATACATGCTGATGATTTCTGATGAATTAGAACGCCCCATCAAATTGACTCAGATATGAAATTCCAAATTCTATCGGGCCATTTTCACGCTATAGGCCAGTAAAGTTGACCTAACATATGTTTAGTTGCCCCGAATAATACTCTAATGTACCCTATTGTTAATTTTCTTTTGTGAAAAGCACCAAATTTGGTACGCTTACATTTTTAACAATTTTTTAGGATCATGGTCAAGAAAATTTATGATCGGATGTGCAGAAACCAAGTTGGCGGAGAATTCTTCAAAAACACGTTCTTAAATCGAAAGTAACTCATCAAAAAAAAAATTATACTTGAATCTATAGAACTTAATGAAGAGAAATTTGACAATTATAGTTAAATTGATGTGCAACCTTCGATGACTTTAAAAAATATCATTTTACCTAAAAAAGTACTTTTCCAGAGCAAATTTGCAAATTCTACTTTACAAAGTAAAAAAAAATAATAACGTGGTTTTTTTAAAAATCTTACTAAACCAATTACTTTGTAAGCAAGAAGTCACTTAGGAATTAGGAATTATAAAACATTTAAAAAAAAGGCCCTGGAAAAGTTTTTTTTAAAGTAAAATGATTTCAAGGTCATCGACGTTAATTTAACTAGTATTTTCCAATTTCTCGTCATTAAGTTCTATAGATTAAAATATATTTTTTTTTGATAAGTAGCTTTCGATTTAAGACCGTCATTTTAAAGAATTCGCCGCCAACTTGGTTTCTGTAAATCCGATCATAAATTTTCTTAACCACGATCCTAAAAAATTGTTAAAATGGTAAGCTTACCAAATTTGTTGCTTTCCGCAAAAAATGAACAATAGGGTACATTAGAGTACTATTCGTGGCGACTAACCATATGTTAGTTAGGTAAACTTTACTGGCCTATAGCGTAAAAACGGCCCGATAGAATGTGGAATTTTATATCTGAATCGATTTATTGGGACCTTCTTATTCACAAAAAGTCATCAATGTTTATATCCAGCCAAATTTTTGGTCGCTAGGAAGAATTGAAGAAAACGTTGAAAGACCCGTTTTTTTACATATTAAAAAAAAAAATTAGGCGACCAATGACCATATCAAACTAAAATTATTTTTATAAAAATCTACATACTTTAGCTATATATAATCGATTATTTTATTAAATATGCATGTCTTATTTTAGCTATTAAAAAAATATGAACTTTTATCAAATTTAAAATCGGAAATTTGAGTGCCACGTCGTCCGCAGCGCCACCTATACAAAAATTTTTTTAAAATGTCAGTTGACCTTGACATTTGTAATACTGGTACTAAATTTTACATTTTTTCCTCAAAAACTAAAAAAGATACGGATGATAATGTAGCTTTTTTTAAAAATCTTATTTTGACTGGCCTGGTATAACTAAACCAATCACCCTGTAAGGAAAAAGTCAATTAGAAAAGTTATTTTGATGTTCTTTCTTAATTATAAAATTACAACAAAAGACCTATCCCGGCTTACTAAATTATGAAAAATTATCAAATAAAAAATCTAAAAATGCATTTAAAAAAAATAGAATGTCAGTTTTCAAGGATAATAAAGGTCATACGTCAATGTATCCATTTTTTTTTCAATTCCTCTCTATCGAGTTATATGAATTCAAGTATAATATTGTTTTGATGGCAAACCTACAATTAAATAAAAATATACATACGATCATCGATTTCCTCGACCAAAATTTTAAAGAATTGTCTAAAGAATAAGTGTGCCAAATTTAATGCTTTCTGCACAAAATGAACAATTGGGGACCTAAGCCGAACGGCTAGTAGATGTATGGAACTATGTACTTATACTTATAAAATCTAAACTATAAGATGACTGCTGGACTTTTTTTGTCAGTTATTATTATTATTATCGGGCAAGTGTGCCCTTCCCCCGACTATTCTCTCCTCATCCCCAAAGGGGCGTGCGCGAGCCACGCGAAAGGCCGCAGCAGGCTAAAGAGGAGCAGTTTTGGCTCCGGGGTGCTCCGGGACTAGCTCGTTTTTCGCTCCGGACGTCTTTACTTGCGACTCGGTATATTTGATCCCCTGCTTGCCAAAGTGTTGTTTTAACGTATCCGGTGTAGTTTGACCTGGATTACGTCCCATATTACGCACGGCCGATTGAAAATGTAGCCGAGTTTCATTCATACTTGGGGAGTTTGATTCAGAATAAGGTTAGTAAATATGAAAATAAAAAGGGTGGACTTATGAATGACACAAGATATGTTCGATAGATAAAATTTAAAGAACTCGTGATACTTTAGTTCATCCTGTTAATAACTGGTAAACAAATTTCACATTTATCCTCGTTTCAAAAATCCTTTTTCAGATTTTTCATCATCGTTTCATCTCCTATTTTCACAAGTTAGTACCGTAATAATAACCAGCACTAGTGCGAAACACGTGGCTACGGTTTCCTTAACCTTTTTTGAGAGAATGCTCAAAATTTTTTTGATTTTGCTAATATTTATCTTCGTAAAACCCTTTTTAAATTTAAGCTTTTATTATTTATAATTAATTTCAATTGTTTGATAAATAATATTTTTTTTTGTTTTAACATCAGCTTTTAACTCAAGTAGGCAAGTTTTTTAGAGTGGCTTACCTAGGAATTGGCTTTGGGGGGGGGGGAGTTAAGGATAGATAATAAAAAAAACTTAATTTCAAGTAAAAATGTGACCATAATTGATACAAAGAAACAGGTGCTTACAATCGCGGACCTGGGCTCAAATTTAAAATTGTTTATTTATCCAAAATTTTATGTCAAAATCATGGTTCAATCAGACAAAATATTTTGAGAAAATAAAACACTTAAAATGCGATTTTTGACACCAAATCGCAGGCAAAATGTCGGCGTCATCACTTGATTTATCTATCTCTACATTCAAAAAAATAAACAGGTAGAAGGTTTGCAAAATAAATTCTTAAGATCTGTGGCCTTTAAATGTGGCTATCATAGAGACGAATATAAATATGCACAGATTGGAGAAAACTTAAATTTGATGACTCTTGAATCAACACGGTTGTTGTTTGATTTGTCATTCTTACAGAGGGTCATAAAAGCTGCCATTGATTTTCTTGAGTTGTTGGCTCATTTTAAATTAAGAACACCTTCCAATAACAACCGAAATACATATGATATATTTAATGTTTCCTTCCACAGAACAAATTATGGTATGAATGAGCCAATAACTCGGTTGGCAAGATCAGCGAATAATGTTCTTTCACTTTATGGAGAGACATTGATATCTTTGATTTCTCACTAAATAGTTTCAAAAAACAGTTAAAAAGACATCTGGGCTATGGGTAACTCGGAAATGAAAAGAAGGAACAAATTGCTGTTAAAATTGTAAAATGGCTAGTTCGTATATTGATAAAAATAAAAATAAAACAAAATAAAATAAAATTACATTAAAAAGACCATGCTAGTGATCCAAATTGAAAATACATTAAAAATTAAATATAGCGGTCATGAACGAACGAAATCGTAAAAATGAAAGGTGGAGCAGGCGAAAAAAATGTGCAGTGGCAGTTCATTTTATTCCCAATATTCTATTAGAGACGTAGATTATTGTTGTTACTTTTCACATGGATTTTGGGAAATAAATATTATGTAACATAACATTTTATCCTATACAATATCAAGCATACCTATAAAAAAGGTAATGAATGGAACTGAACTGAACTTTTATTGCTTTCGAAAAATATAACATTTTTATTACAATAGAGTCTGACTAATGCTACAATACAATGCAAAAAAGTTATTTTCCACTTTATTTATACGTAATCATGAAAAAAAAATAACTTCTAAATAAAAAACAAGCCCAAAAAAACTCCAAAAAAAAAACAAAAGTAACTTGCTCATTTCTAAGAAAGGCACGTAACTCTAGTATATTTAAAAGGGCTTTGCATACCTGCTTGACGTCGCTAGGCGTTAAACTATTCAAGGTAATGGTAAAATGTCCAGGATAGTTGCAACTCAAAGGTCGATGCCGATAAAATGGGCAAACAAAGAGTAGATGACAGAGTGTCTCATCTGTGAGCATGTTACAAACACTTCACAGTTCGTTTTGGTTTATTCGGTAGAAAATTCCTATATAAGAAAAGCGTGAAACAAATTTTGTAGAAACCCTAATCTGAGCTGCAAAAAAAGTAATGATAACCGTAGACACGTGTTTCGCACTAGTGGTGCTCATCAGTACGGTAATACCTAAATGAAGTAGGAGATGAAATTATGATGAAAAATCAAAAAAAGGATTCATGAAACGAAGATAAATAGTGAAGAGGCATGTGTGAGTCCGTGGGATTTTGGATGAAGGAGTTTTGTGACTATGTGGGATTGATAGCTCTTTAGTAACACAATCGAGTGATATCGGGTGTTTTGTTCGTATCCGTGTAGAAGAGGTTGATATGACGTCATCTTTCAAGATGGCGGCCAAAAATCATAAAAAATACAACTTTCGCAACCGGGGCATGATTATACTCGATTCCATATAACTCGAAAACGAGGATTACAAAAAACTTTCAATTCTTGTGTTTTGCGATTTTCAAGATTATTTAAGGTCGGATGACCTCGAAAGTAAATTTTGTGGAATCCTTGTTCCTGAATTATATAGAATCGGGTATAAGCATGCCCAGGTTGCGAAAGTTGTATCTTTGATGATTTTTGGCCGCCATCTTGAAAGATGACGTCATATTAACCCCTTCTACACGGATATGAACGAAACACTCGGTAATACTCGATGGTGTGATGAAAGAGCTATCAATCCCACATAATCACAAAACTTCTTCATTCAAAATCCCACGGGATAGAAATTATCGACATATGCTCCTACACTAAAATGTAAAACACAACAAACTGTCAGAAGCATCTTCACTCCGAAAGAAAACCCAACCTATTGGTATATTCCAAGCTCTAGAGTAAATACATTTAAGGGAAACCAGGGAAAATATTTACGAAAATAATAGAATTTTGATTATCCTACAAAAAAATTAATGTTAACCGTAGACACGCGTATGGCGCTAGTGTTGCTTATCGGTATGGTGATACCGCCCTAATGGAAAAATACAAGATGAAATGATGAAAAATCGGCAGAAGCACCTTCATTCCAAAGGAAAACCCAAGCGTCTCCACGTTAAAAATAAAGATTTTCTGGAATTTTGGCTTTACTTTAGTATTACAGTTTAGTACCAGTTACATTGTTTATACGGGCCCCTTAAAGCGCTTTTATGTAAGGTTTATAAAACTAAAACCGTTTTGAGAACTAAATCGATTTTATTTTAAAGCGATTTAAGAAAGCGGTCTATCGCTTGAAAACTTATTTTAGGGTCGGTATAAACACTTAAAAAAGCTTTAGCGCATTTCTTCCAACCTAAAGAAATACGCAACCCTGGTTTTACCGAAAAATCTGTTGTTAACTTAGCCGTTTTATTTGTGTTCTTTTTAAAATTGCATTTAATGAAGGATGTATAAAGCTTCGGGGAAAGCGATTTTATTTTAAAAGCGGTTTTAGGTGCGTATAAACGAAGTAATTATCACAGACCTAGAAATAATTCTTGGTCTTTCTTTATAATATTAATATTTGAGCTTTTCAAAATTTGTTAATAGATTGATTGTACCGTTTATCCTTCCTCATTTTACTGTTTTTGTCATGTGAGTTCTTTCTTAAGGAAGAAACTCACTCTGACGTAATAAACAGAACAGAACAGATCAGAACAGAACCATTAATGAGTCTACGATGGTTGCCTGAGGCGAAACATCGTTCGATCATTTCTCTTTTTTCTTTGGTCCTTTGTGAGTTCCTTGTCTCATCTCATCCGAGTTTGAAGTTTCGTTTTTTCCACCCAAGATCTTTTGGTCTTTTGTTTTTAGATTCTTTTCGGTGGAAGTAACTGATTCGGAGGTTTTTTTAACTTCTTTTTATAATAAACAGTGGCGCACCTAGGGGGTTTTGGGGTTAACTTCCCTCCCAAGAAGTCTGGTTATATACAATTGGCACAATCAAATAACAGCAACAGTTGTTGCCTTTTTGTTCATAATATTAGAAAGCTCAATGATATTTCTCAAAAAAAGAATGATTTCTCTTGGCTAAGAATTGAAACTTTATACACGGTAAAAAATGCTGACTGAATTTTCACTCAAAAATCACTCCGAATTTGCCCAAAAAAGTCCACACCAAAATGAGTATAATATATAACGTAAAGCTTTTTTGAGTGTTGTTGTACTCATCTCTGAGTACTTTTTGGGTGGTTGATCCGGTTAGGAGTATTAAAACACTCAATTATCAGTAATTTTTAACATAATTCGGAGTAATTTTTACATAATATTGAGTATTTTTAATACAATTCGGAGTAATTTTCACACAATATTGAGTATTTCTTCCAATTATGAGTACTTAAAAACTCAATTATGAGTAATTTTTAACACAATTCGGAGTAGTTTTCACAGAATATTGAGTATCGTTTGACAAGTAGTGAGTTCAAAAAGTACAGGGTGATAATTTATAAACGTATACGCCCCGTAACTGTATTATTATTTATCGTGAAAAAAAGTAAATAACCTATAAAATTTTGTAGTTTTTACGACAGTTTTATTTTTTTTATACCTGTACAGGTAGGGTGACGATAAGGCAACTCTGCCTATAACAGGGTAATCAAAAAAAAAAAGATTGACCTACAAAATTTCATAAATTATTCATTTTTTATTTCACCTTTTTAAGGTCAATATTAACAAAGTTAAGGGGGTGTACGTTCATAAATGATCACCCTATACCAGAGGAGTACATTTTTTACTAAGCATAGTAAAAGAAAACTGAAAAAAACTAAATTATTAGTCAAGCCTTTTAAATGAGCATGAGCAAGTAAATTTCTTTTAATTTCCATTAGTTAATTAAAAAATGAATTTATATGGTATTTTATTAACTATCACAGGGTTACTACACCCCGATCGGCATGTTTGTTTACCAAAATAATCTTAATTGAGTAAGAAAAACTCAAAAATATGTGTTTTTATAAATTACACATAATTGATTATAACTAAGATTATTTTATCAATTTTGACCAAATGTACTCCAAAATTCACTCCATAATTTTTTTACTCAGAAACTTTTGCTAATTTATACCACTAGTTTTAATGGCATTTTTTACTGTGTATATATACTTGTTTTTAGTGCTTATTTTTAAACTTTTAAAAACATCAGCACCGCCCTATCTGATGTAACTTGTCGCAGTGAGTTACATAACGTCACAATAAGAACTAACAAACTTACTATGCCCCAAGTATTTTTGCAAGTTACTTGAACTTAGATTTACTTTACAATAGTGTTAAATATCAAAACGAATTTTAACAATATTTTAATTGCACATCAGTACCATCCTTCAAAAAAGTTTAAAATTTTTTTTTTTTAACAAACAAATACAATCAAGTTTTACTCTTTGGAATGTAGTTTACTTGAGTATACAACTGTACAGCTTTTGCTTATTCTTTATTCTATGTTTACCTTTACATATATTTTTTATTTACTTAATATAAGTAAATAAAAGGGTAATTCAGCTAGACTTCGCCCTTTGAAAATTGCCTCTAATTTTTTTATTATTTTAAATTCGTCATTAAAAGTAAAGTTTGCTTGCTTTTATTATTTTTACCGACCCTTCTCTCGATAACCGATAAAGCATTACTCAAAATTGTCGGAGTCGAAATCGCTACTGTTTTCTTTCTCAGAAATATAATTTGGCAATTGTGGCTTTTGGAGAAGCTCTAAAACCTCTTTTAAAAAGGGTTTCTTATTTGAGCGAGTACCGACACATTGAGATAAAGATTATATAAGTGGATCAGACGAAAGCAGTAACCTAGAAAATACGTCATTCATTGTCTCCTCCCTTGAAAAGTTCCTGGAGTAACATTCCCGATATTTTCTGAAGTCTTTGTTGCGAGACTCAAGCGCTTCTTCCGAAAACATGCTTACAGGAAGTAGCACTGCTTTTATAATTTCTGGCCCATGAATAAGTATTCGGTGCAAACTCGCTGTCATATAATACCATGAGTATAGCTGAATGTAGAGTTTTGCAGTTTTTTTGCAGTACTCTGCAAATGCTTCTGTATTAATTTCATAGCCGGATGACATTGTGCTTAAAATTATAAAAAGACGTTTTATAAAATCTTGTGTACAAAATGCCAGATAAAAAAATATATATCTGTAATTGAAGCAGCTTTCTCATAGTTTTGAAAAAACATACGAGCGGTATTTCCATCGTTCGTTGTTCCATATCCCTGTTTAGGGATGTCAACTAATAAACTTAGGTCTTGCTTTAACAATTGAATTATGTGATTTTTTCTTTCTTTCATAATTTGTTTTTCACTTGCATCTCGTATTTGCGAATTTTTCAAATCAAGTCTGTAGGATATATGGAAACAGCTTTTTAAACATCTTATCCACGCATTTAATGTGGAAATTCCGTAACCATATAAACTCTCGTCTACTGGCAGCGCCATTATTTTGTCCAGGCTGTTCATAATTTTCGGACTTGCTCCACATATTCCACAGGTCTGTGTTGATGAATTGCACACAACCAAAAACATTTTGACAATTGATCAATAATTGTAGGTTTAATTTCAGATATTTGGTTTTCAATATTTTGAATTTCATTTTTACATAACTCAGGAGTTTCTTTGTCAAAAATCAGTTTTATGGGTCTGCAAAATCTCGTGGACGATGACCGCGGACTCTGCCATAATATAGTGCCATTATTTGATGTCATCTGCAAAGAAACGATACAAACTGAAAATAAATTTAAATCTGCACTTAATTCATTTTTTTGACCGCTAAATTCTTGCTTATAATGCGAATGTCCCGCACTACCATCACATCCCCATTTGTAACTAATAGTAATTGCATTTTTTGACACATTTGATGGTAGGTTATTGTAAAGATCTTGTTGAGATTCTATTATTCTGTTTACAGTGTGGTCAATGAGTGCCTGAAGGGTAACTTCAGCAGATATCTCTGTTATACAAATATCATTTTGATTTGGAGAACATTTCTTTTTAGCCTCCAAAAGTTTATTGTACTACAGGATAAATTTGAGCATTTTGCTCTTTTGCTCCTTGTTGCATCAAAATATAAGATTTTTTGGTAAGAGAACAATCTAGAAAAAGAGTAAGAGCTTCATCTCCTGAATACTTAATGGGTAAGACTTCTTTTTTCTCTATGATTTTTTTATTTTGTTGCTCTTGTCGGAGAGAGGTTGAGTGACACATTTCGTTGGTCAGCAGCATGTAGACTTTTTTGAAAAGCAAATGCAATTTCTGCCTTAGAATAATTTTCTAAGAGCGGTATTAATTTTTGTCTTTTTCTTTGTTCGCCAAGTTCTTCAAAAGGCTTTTCTGGTCTGCCCCTACTAAATTCAGAGATTCAATAAAATTTATAGACTCATTAAGCCACGACCTGTGCCTCGCTTCAAAAATTTTTCTCGACCGATTGCAATTTTTCCACAATGTGGTAACTTTACTGTTAAAATTATGAATTTTTTGTACTACCATATCATATTATTCATGTCGATCTTCATCTAAATCGAGTTCATTTGTTACAAATTGAAAAACAGCCGAATTTTTGTCGGTAAGTGAGCTTTGTCCACACCAGACATCAAATAAGTTGTTTCTAAGTCATGACATTATGCCTAAAAAAAATGTTTTTTTAAGTGCTTGGCACTCCTTGGCACCCAACAGTGTAAATAACAAAAAAGTAACAAAGCAATTGAACTTTTAAGACTATTTGTGTGGCGAATATTGGCATTGGCAGCCTTTGAAAAAAATGGTATATTTAAAAAAAAAACTGTAAAAAATGAATGAGCTAACATATATCTATTTTTTATAGCTGCCCAATTCTATAAAATATGTTTTTTTATTAAAATATTAAAGCTCTTACCTTACTCTCTAATCAAACAATATCAAAATTTAAAAAACTTTAATCAGAAAACAACAAAACACAATGCAAACAACTCAAGATCTTGTAACGAAAACAAACGCGATATTTTCATCATAAATGTCTTCCACGGTTTTTTGTTTTTCCATGGCTAACTCGAATCAGAAAAAAAAATACGTTTGATAATATTGTACTATGGGGTGTTTTATTAAAAATTAAGGCGTAATATAAATTTTTTGAGAACATTGATATTTTTATTTATTAATTCCTAAAAAAATTAAAATGACCTCTGTGCGTCGTGCCGTTCGGGGTGTAGTAACCCTGTGATAGTTAATAAAATACCATATAAATTAATTTTTTTAACTAACTAATGTAAATTAAAAGAAATTTACATGCTCTCATTTAAAAGGTTTGACTAAAAATTTAGTTTTTTTCAGTTTTCTTTTACTATGCTTAGTAAAAAATGTACTCCCCTGGTGATTATTTATGAACGCACACCCCCTTAACTTTGTTAATATTGACCTTAAAAAGGTGAAATAAAAAATGAATAATTAATGAAATTTTGTAGGTCAATCTTTTTTTTTTTTTGATTACCCTGTTATAGGCAGAGTTGCCTTATCGTCAACCTGCCTCTACAGGCATAAAAAAAACAATAAAACTGTCGTAAAAACTACAAAATTTTGTAGGTTATTTACTTTTTTTCACGATAAATAATAATACAGTTACGAGGCGTATACGTTTATAAATTATGACCTTATACTTTTTGAACTCAGTACTTGTCAAACGATACTCAAAATTCTGCGAAAACTACTCCGAATTGTGTTAAAAATTACTCAAAATTGAGTTTTTAAATATTCATAATTGGAAGAAATACTCAATACTGTGTGAAAATCACTCCGAATTGTATTAAAAATACTCAATATTGTGTGAAAATTACTCAGAATTATGTTCTTACTCATAATTGAGTGTTTTAATACCCCTAACCGGATCAACCCCCCAAAAAGTACTCAGAAATGAGTACAACAACACTCAAAAAAGCGTTACGTTATATATTATACTAGGAGTATCATTTACTCCCAAAAATTGAGCGAAAATTTTACTCATTTTGGTGTTGATCTTTTTGGGCAAATTCGGAGTGATTCTTGAGTGAAGATTCACTCAGAATTTTTTACCGTGTATAAACTTTCAATTCTCAGTCAAGAGATATCATTCATTTTTTGAGAAATATCATTGAACTTTCTAATATTATGAACAAAACGGCAACAACTGTTGGAAGACGTTACTACTGAGAAAATATAATAAGTTGTGTAGTTTCCACCAGCATGTGTATTTAAGTCTTAAATTAGTTATTTTTAGTTTGTTTTTAATTTGTTCACTTATCATATCACATATCCTTCTCAGAGATACGTCTACGGAAATGTGGGATGTTATGTTTTAGCTGTTTGAGACAAAATGTATCGATCAGGCGTAATCTGTCATCATTTTGTTTCCTCAAAACTTGTTTACTTGACTCTTTTATCGTATTTTAAGCGATGGCAATACTCATTTTTTTGAAAGATAAAAATAAAGAAAAATAAACAAAAACGAATTGCGGTTTTAATACCATTAAATACTGAATTTAGTCGGGATTCGTTACGTATAACGACTGGTCGGTATCGGGTCTGCACATGCATAGTACATCCCTGGAACGTTGTAGGAGAAAGTTCTAAAAACAATTCCAATTAAACGTTCAGGGGACGTCCTTTGTAGATCCGCATAGGTCGCGAAAGTCACAGATTTAAAAAATTAGTCCCTGGAACATTCCAAGAGAAAGGTTTCAATTGAAAATTCAGAGTACATCTCAAACAGAGATGTACAGAATTGGAACAAATTAAGCCGTTTATCGTACATTTTATAACCGTATCATACAACGTTCGACCAACGTCTCAGAAAATACATTTGAGGGACATTTAGTATTAGTAGTAGTAGTAGAATAAGGATGGGGGCTCCCGGCCGAGCGACTAGGCTGTACGCGAGCCCTTTTCACCATCCCCCAGAGCTCCTCCCTTACGCTCCTACTCCACTACGGTCGAACCTTCCCGTCCTTTGAATAAAGGTTAGGATATCCGACCATTTCAGAGTCGGAAGGTGTTCCGGCTCGAACACTTCCTCTCCGAAGATTTCCTCTCTGATTCCTCTGTAGGCCGAACACCTTGCAAGATATTGGTGTGAGGATTCATCCTCCTCCCAGCACTCTCTGCAAGTTTAGTCCCACAGTACCTTCATCCTTGCCAGGTGCTTTTGGAGCGCGACGTGTCCAGTGAGGACTACTATTAGGGATCCCATTTCTGTACGTTTCCTGTCCAGTCCCTTCTTGTCTTGCTGAAGCCCTGTATAAGCTCCTTGGCCTACCTGGCGTCCCCTGTGTGTATTGCCACTCCTGATTTATTCTTGTGTGGGTCCATTCCTTGGTGGCAGATTTCATCTGACCTCTGGTAAAACCCAGACACGGTTCCGACGTCAGTTGAGCTGACCCTTTCCTTGCAAGCTCGCCCGCCATCTCGTTACCTGGGATCCCCATATGTACTGGAACCCAGAAAAGTTCAACTTCTTTTTCCCCTGTTAGATCCTGGAGGGCGACCGCGCACTCCTGGACCAGTCCTTTTGGCCTTGTAGATTCACTAAGTGCTTGTATGGCAGCCTTTTTGAGGGACATAATAATTTCAAAAAAATTCTGATTGACAGAGTGATTATGCAGTTTTTTTAGAAAATGGTAAAATAGGTCCCGCTAAGACCAAAGGTAACCCCAACTTAAATCATCTGTCCTGGGGATCTCTTATGCCGGGTCCACACCAAACCAACAAGACAAAAACATCTACAAAACACCAACCAAAAAAACTGCAAGTTTTCTGAAACAGGAACACATTGTCAACTGCTGTCCCCATATAGGAAAAAAATAGTGAACTTTGTGATCCCCGATAGAAAATGTGGCGTGTTCGAAATTTTGAATTACAAAGGAACAGTTACTACGTTTATACTCGCCTAAAACCGTTTTATATAGGGACGGTTTTAAATAACATCGCTTTCTCCGAGGGTATAAACGTCCTTTATTAAATGTCATTAAACTTAAAAAAAAAATAAAACAACCACGTTAACAACAGATTTTGCGGTAAAACCAGGGTTAAGGTCGTAGTTACAATCTGGGGAATTGTTTTTAACAACACTGTACGGGAAATCAATTTAACTATGTCGACCTGATTTTTTTTGCAAAATTTGACGTTATTGAATTTGTTTTCCATGGCAACGCGGAGACTTTATTTATGTTTATTCACAGCTCGACTTTTCGCATTCTATGCCGCTAAAAAATCAAGTAAAATACTAAAATAAAAAAAAACCATTTATTGCAGAATTACCTGCTAAAAAAAACGCTACCCAACTACTTATTAAAGTAACCGGATGTAATGTTTAAGGTTGCATTTACAGGTGCATTTATAATTGAATTGGAAACTATCCCAGCTAATACCGACAACAGATTAACTTAAAAACATGCACATTTAAAAATCGGCTACTGGCGCTAGACGAAATAATCGTATTCTGTTTTAAACAGGAGCGTCAAGTATCCGTGTGTTTTTGAAACTTAGGCTCTAAAATCCTTTACATTTCAAGATTTTACTAGTACACTTGCACATAACTATGCCGCAATAATTTAAATTTTAAAAAAATTGTTGAATCAAAATAAAACCAAAATTATGTGGGGTTATGGGTGTCAAATGTTTCTATGCGAATTCCTAGTAATCCCAGCGAGCCAGCAAAGTTCTCTTGGTTCTTTGATAGACTCGGGGTAATGCCCGTGCAGCGCTAGGCCTTTTCCGGAGGGCGACCGGACACGCGCAGCGGTTTCATATTTGTTTTAGCACAATGTTTTTGAAAACACATTTTTGAAAAATAAACATAACCTCGAATGGTTTTCTGTCAGAAAACGTAAAAATAGTCTTCTGTCCCACTGCGGCCCCCTGCAAAATTTCAGCTAATTCTGATGTTTAGTTTTCCCTGTGCACTCTGGCAAAAGATTAAAAAATTAAAGAACAAGGCGTTGCCAGTTGTACTTTTTTTTACTTAAAATCTGGGGAGAAACTATAGCCTTAAGTATTTCTTTAAGTTAGAAGCAATGCGCTAAAGCATTTTTATAGTGTCCATGCCGACCATAAAATTGGTATTAAAGCCATAAACCGCTTGCTTAGTTCGATTTCAAATAAAATAGATTTAGTGCTTAAAGCGGTTTTAATGGTGTTTATACGAAATTTTTTTTTAAGGCATCCTTACATATAAAAACGCTTTAAGAGGCTCGCGCGTATAAACAAAGTAAATGACTAATTTATTATGGCAGTTGGTTTTCTATTTTTAACCCAAAAAAAGGAAAAACGTTTTTGGGTTACACCGAACTTAAGGCCACAAAAACGGCATAGATTTGACAACACTGCTTTGCTATTTCTTTGAAAGATCAACAATAGGTGGCATCACTAATACCATTTCGAGTGAGATCGTGCAGGGTTCAGAACACGGTGCGAACACCATATGTGAGAAAAAGTATCTTATTAGGAACGTAATCATCTATTAATGCTTCTTTAAAAGGTTTAGATACTCGGGTTCATGCTTCATGGATTGCAGTGTCTCGAAATTGAAAAATAATCAAAAGAAAAATCATTATTCAACATAAAAAAAATCAATTTATTGGCCGAATGTTCCATTAGACAAGTGGCCGGTGGCTATGCGGAACCTGAATTCCAATACTCCAATCGAACTCACTTCAGTTTCCTTGGGCCTACTAAATCACATGACCTTGGAGTTTTAGAATTCCGACAGAATATTGCTTACAAAGAAAAAAACCATAACTTTTTTGTTATCAGATAATAGGATTTATAAAAATGTACAACCGTATCCAAAGGATTTTTTAAAATTTGGTGTATTTTTTCAAAAAATAAAAAAATCCAAAAATTGCTATTACATATTTCTGTATTATCGACGAGGCTAAAGAAAAAGCCAGGTAAGATTTTTGACTATTGTTAGCCGTGTTTATTTTATTTCGCAATCCAGAAAAAAACTGTCTGGATACGGTTGTGAGGAATTCAAAAATAAACATTCCTGCCAAATTTCAACATATTACGTTTTCTGGTTTCCGATATCCTGCCGGTAAAGATTGGTCCAAAAACAGCAAAGCAGTGTTGTCAAATCTATGCCGTTTTTGTGGCCTTAAAGAAGAATGACCAGTACTGATCTTGAATATCTAATACAAATTATCGGACCTCGATAAAGAAAAAAGAAACACATTTTCGAAATGTCATCAGTCGTAACAGAGAGTTTAGTAATTACTTTTAGATTTTTGGAAACTGGGGAGTATTGCCAGAGTCTGATGTACCTCTTGAATTTATTTTAAAAAGGTCTTGTTTAAGAATGCCCTGTAAAGTAAAACTTTCCGTATAAAAATAACAACAAAAACTGTACGGAAAGTGCCTATATTCTAATCGGTTGAAAAAACACCTTGCAATGCAAATGCAAAAGAGTTAAACAAATACTATATATAGTCCTGACTCCCACAGAGACAAAAATAAACAAATTTTCTCCTTCCTGTTTAAAAAATATTGATGATTTTTAAAGGACCTGTATTACGGCCCCTTATAAAACGGGATTTCTGAATCTCAAACACAAACCTTTAAAAGGTTATAGTTTGCAATTAAAGTGTAGAGCGCGATTTTGGTAAGGAGAAAACAGCGGCGTATCCAGCCTTGACGCCTGTGGGGGGTATTTTATTGAGATATAAATTTTCTGAATGGACGAAAAAATTGGGACCCAAATTTTTTTTTTCATTAAAGCTTAGGAACGTTCATCGTTTAACATACTAAAAGTCCCCATTTTTACCGCCTTGGGAACTGGGAAAATCTCCAAAAAAGAGTCAAAAACAAAATTTGACAAATTTGGATAGTATAATCTTACTTTGGTGTTTGTCAAAACGAGACTTCTTGACCAAGAAATAAAGCTAAAAATACTTTATACTGATAAAACAAATCCAACAACAAACAAAATAAAAAGTGTAAGGTATAAAAATGCAAAACCTAACTTTAAAAACAAAAATAAATTTAAACCAAACGAATTTTTTAATAAAACAAATTCTTTTAAAGTTTCCAAGATAAGATGTGATTTTTGTGGCCGTAGAAACCACGAGAGAAAAGATTGTTTTTACCACAAAAAAACTGATTGGTTAAAGTGCCAATCATGCAGCACACGGTGATGAGTTATTGAAATTAGTTTTTGCTTGATTCAGACGCATCTGATCACATAATAAATACAATAAATGTTTTTGAATCGTGCGCGAAACTGAATCCGTCAATAAAAAAAAATGTATGTAGCTAAAAGTTGTGTTGCTATTTATGCTACAAAAAGAGGTTCAATCCAAAGAACCATCAATCTTGGAATTAGTGGCAGATTGGACAATGTGTTACACAGTTCGGAAATTTCGAAGAGTCCAGGAGGCTGGTATGTCTGTCATTTTTGATAAGGATGGTGCTAAAGTAAAAAAATCAAACCAATGAATTGATTTTAACAGGTAAGCCCTCAAGTGGGTTATATTATGTACACCTGAAAATTTATGATATAATTGCAAATATTAGTAAATAGCAAGATTATTATAAATTGTGGCACGCCTAGGTCATACAAGCGTTGAAAAGTTTTCAAAACTTAAGAAATTTAATTTGGTCGACGACATTAATAATATTGCAAATATTAATCCAGAAAATACGTTGTGGGAAGCACTTATTTATGCTACAAAAACGCGTATCACTTTTTCTAAAACTAAAGATAAAAGTTATGTTGAAAGATCGTTATTTATCATACACACTGATGTATGTGGTCCTATTTGACCAACTACTATAAACAATAAAAATTATTTTGTTAATTTTATTGATGAATACACCCATTACACAGTCACGTACCTGATAACATACAAATCAGGGATTTTATCTGTTTTCACAGATTTCGTAGCAAAAAGTGAAGCACATTTTAATTAAAAATGTCAAAAACTATATTGTGATAATGGTGGAGAATATTTATCAAAAGATTATCAAGAATTTTGTATCGAAAAAGGGATAAGTTATCATCTCATTGTGGCTCATACACCTCAACAAAATGGTGTAGGGGAGCGAATGAATCGCACCCTTGTTGAAAAATCACGCACAATGTTAGTTCCTGCTGACCTCGATAAATCTTTTTGGGGCGAAGCTATTTTAACAGCTACTTATATAACAAATTTATTACCAACTAAAGCCTAGATTAGAAGGTCTTAAAATTTTTGGATCGGAAGCTTACGTTCATAACAAAAATAAAAAGACTATGGCATATTAAAAAGCCTAGATTAGAAGGTCTTAAAATTTCTGGATCGACAGCTTACGTTCATAACAAAAATAAAAAGACCAAATTGGATGCAAAATCTTTTAAATCTATTTTGACGGGATATGAGTCAAGTGAGTATAGATTGTGGGACGTTGAAAATGAAAAATTTATTACTGCTCGAGATATAATTTTTCGACGAAATTAGTTTTAAACAAACAAGACCCACAAAATTAGTTAGAAAAAGCAATGAAAAAAAAATCACTAAGAAAACTAAGTTTTCTGATCAACTTGATAGGAAACTATCTCAAAACGATACAAATTCTTCACAATCTGATAGTATTCTTTAAAAAAAGTGAAAGATTACAAAATAAACCTATTGTCTCTTACAACGAAAATCAGTACGATGAAATGTATAGTTATATTTTAAATCTGGAAACATATACTACAAAACTTCCAAATAGTTTTTCAGATATTAAAAATATGGACGATCGTTGTAACTGGGAGCAAGCGGTAAAAGAAGAAATCGATTCACTTTTGTTAAATAATACTTGGATTTTAGTAAATAAACCATGAAATAAAAATATAAATATTTAATATAAAAAAAAATGATAAGCTATACAGCCCCAGTAGATATAAAGCTCGTTTGGTAGCAAAAGGTTTTAGTCAAAAATACTTATGTGACTATAATGAAACTTTTGTGCCAGTAGTGAGAATGACTACATTAAGGTTTATCCTAGCATTTTCAAATCAATATCAACTGCAAGTACACCATATTGATGTCAAAACAGCATTCCTAAATGGAATTCTGAAAGAATAGATCTATATAAATGTTCGTAAAGGATTAAAAGCAAAAGAGAGTCAAGTATGTAAAAATAAAAAATCTTTATTTTTTAAACATGATATCTTTAAAAATGTCTACATTGTTTTGCATATAGAGGATGTTCCAATTAGTACTAAAACTACAGACACGTTATTGCACAAAAACAATTTTTAACAAAACATCTTAAAATACAAGATTTAAAATCAGTAAAGCTCTTCTTAAGTATCAAAATTAAAAGAACTTGTGATACTTTAACTATAGACCAAAGCCACTATTTAAAGTTAATTTTAAATAAATTTAAAATGATAGATTGCCACCCGTTGGACACCCCATTACAACCAAAGCTAAATTTTCAAGCATTGAACCAGGAAAGCAATACCTTGTAGAAATTTCATTGGTTGCTTGATGTACGTAATGGTGTGTTCACGGCCTGATCTCTATGCGGCAATCAATATTTTAAGTAGATTTCAAAATAAAAATAGTGAAGAGTTGTGAAAAAATTTTAAAAGAGTTTTAAGGTACATACAAGGTACTATAAATTTAAAATTAACAAACACAAGAAAAGAAAACTTTTTTTGATTTACTAGTTGGCTACGAAGACTCTTATTGGGCAAATTGTGAGATTGACAGAAAGAGCACTACTGGTGATTTATTTAAAGCATTTTCAATTTTCGTGGAATTCTAAACGTCAGCATACAGTCGCAGCATCTTCGACTGAGGCTGAATATAGGGCTGTTTTTGAAAGCGTGCGTGAGGCAAAATGGTTAAAGTCTCTTTTAAAAAGCATGCATATTGAACTAACAAAGCCAATAGTTTTATATGAAGATAATACAAGCTGTATATCTATAGCAAACAATCCTGAAAATCACAAAAAAAAAACAAAACATATAGACATAAAGTATCATTATATAAGGCAACAAATACAGCAACAAAATATTATGTTGAAATATATTTCTACAGGACAAAAACAAGCAGATATGTTTACAAAATCACTGCCAGCTCGAAAATTTACACAAATCAGACTGCAATTGGGAATTAAATAAACTACATAAAAATAGGAAAGATTTTCGTGTTTTAAGTATTTACAGATATCAATTAAATGTAATATTTTATAGATTTCGAAATAATAATTAAAAGATATTGGTATAGTTATTAAAACTTTTTTTTGATCTAATAAAATTAAATTAGATGTTTATTTTTTTTTTCTTTAAAAGAAATGTTTCTTAAAATATATATATATATATATATATAACAGTTGTAATATTTTGGTCCAATTTTTGAGTGGGAGTGTTGGCATATTAATTTAATTTATATTCATATACATAGCAAAAAGTAACGAAAATAAATATGTACTTACGACCTTATAATAATCACAGCATGTAAATAAAATATGCGGTACTATATACAGTATCGACTGAATATGTATATCGAGTGATGAATCAGTTTTCTTTTGTTTAAGAATGAGAACAATAATACATATAAGATAAGAACTTTTCCTTTGTCTGAATAATAAATAAAAACAGTTAGTTAGTTATCATAGGACACCTGTGCGTTTCATTATAAACAATCCCCATATTTTAATACTATCAATTACTTAGTTTATACGGGCTCGTTAAACCATTTAAATTTCAAGCCGTTTTCCTAAAACGCATGTATAAACACTACCTAAACCGTTTTAAGAGGTCCGATGCGCTTTAGCTAAAATCGTTTTAAAAATGCGGATTACCGTTTGTAAAACCGTTTAAAAGTGCGTATAAACCCTCAAACCGTTTTTGAAGTCAGTGCTGACAACCGAAAACTTCAAAATGAGTTCAAGATCGATTCCGATGTGAAACCAGGAATGTACCCACTATACCAACCAGTCGGCTTTCGGTTGCGTCAAGGTTGGCAGCGCTGGAGCATCTGATCCGGAAGCGTTTTTAATTTCAACGTATAAACAGTAGGCGAAATGCGTATTGGCGTTAAACCGCATTAAAATAAAAACGGTTTACGGGCCGTATAAACTAAGTAAGTGTAGCTTAAACCACTTCTTCTACCAGAATAATTGAAGAATCCCAAGCAAAAATAATGCCAATTTGAACAATTTATTGCATATGCCTTTTTAGCATTTTCATCAAGATTTCTCAACCTACGCGTACCAAACTTGGCAGGGTTGATCTAAGAATAATGACCTAAATTATGTCAGAAAATTTAATTTTTCCAGTAGCGTAGTCCGATTTTCTTAATAGGAAAATTTCAAAATGTACCAAAACTCTTTGATCTTTCACTGAATCTTATATTAGATAAAATTGAATTTCCAACGACACCTTCCGCTTGTATTTGCTGCTTCTAGTAATAAAATAAGAATCTTTTTAAATCATAATATTTTTATATTTTTTTTAGTAAATTTCTTAAATGAAAGAGCCAACAACAAACTCTTCCGATACCAATTGTGATTTAAAATTTATTTTATTACTTCTTATTCAAGTGCCATGCTCTCTTCAAACGTTAGCTACCATCAGTGCGATCTGTACTCTATCCACTGCTTTTCGGAAAAGTGTCGTAGTACTAACACCATATATAGTGGCTTTCACTAAAGCTTCAACTGGCATAAGTTGAAGACAAAGTATCAAGCCTAAATTAAGTTTTGTAGTCTGCAGGATTTTTTTAGTTTCCTGGGTCGTATGTGTTTAAATTGCGATCTTTAAAATCTCAGTAGATACCTGGGCCGAGGGGTAAGTGCATAGCCATTTTTTGTACACCAAAGGGCAATGTATTGTCCCAATGCCCTAAAATTGCTAAACATTGCCCCAAAAATGCTTAACATTGCCCAACATTGCCCAGAAATCCCCAACATTGCCCAACAATGCATAACATTGCTTAAAATTGCCTAACAATGCCCCACATTGCCCTGCAATGCCCCACATTACCCTGCAATACCGCACATTGCCCTGCAATGCCCCACATTGCCCCTGTTTGTCCTATATGTCTTTCTCTTTTTATTTTATGCACTAAAGAGAGACACAAAATAAGAGGCGGGAAATAGTAGAGGTATAAAGTAAATCCTTTTATATAGACTTACAAAAGTTTAAGAAAGTTAAGAAACTTCACAGTCTAGTTATACAGTTAGATAATATATTACAAAGCTACAAGCAACTACAGATATGCTAAACGCAAATCAAATATAAAATTAAAAAAAAACGATTCAAAAACTAATTGAGTACACAAAATACTTATATCTAAATCTTTGCTTAAAATACTATGTTTTATGGCAAAGTTTGGCAAGGTATGTTTGCATAAAAGTAAAGCATAAAAGTAAAGATCCGCCAATATTCTGAGATAACCTTTTGGTAGGAAAACACAAAGGCATCACATTAGTTTTCTTTATGAATTCCAAATATTTTTTTTGACTTTAAATAAAGTTTAATAATTTTGACTTTGTCTGCTCTTTTTAGCAAATTGGGAGAATTTTGGCCTATTGCAACCGGTCCATAAAAAATGCATTCTTTAGGAATACAATTTTAAATGTCTAGTTTTTGTGGCCACATGTATTTGTCGCCTTTTGGAATGGAATTCCACAGTATAGAACTTATCTACTTCGCGTCCGAATTTCTCTGGTTGTTGTTTTGTCTTCTTCCAGGGAAGAGAATGATTCCACATCTGTGGAATCATTTAAAACTATATTAAGACCGTTTTCTTTCTCAGAAGCATCCCCCTCGGTATCCTCAATGTAGTCAGTTTCCTTCTGTTTTTTATTTTTTGAGGTTTCAGCACGAGATTCTAATTTCCTTTTTTGGAAAGAGTCAGAACTAAAACGTTGCAAGCGGTCGGTACTGATACGTCCTTTTCCCCCATTTAGGAGCCAGCACAAAGAAGATTTTTTAATAACTTTGGTTTTATTATTTCTACTATCTTCTACATCAAAAATTCAAAAAATGTTTCTTTGATTTCTAAATCTTTATCGTTGTTTAGAAAGTTTTGTAGCTCGTCGCTGTCTTCAGATTCAACGAACACATGCTCTAAGTCCTGGTCACTTATTACATCGCTCAGTTTGTCTAGGCTTATATCGAATGAAAAATCACGTCCAATGGATGTCCATGGGATATCCATTAAACATCCAATGGATGTCCATTGGATATCCACCGAAGATCCAGTGAATGTTCATCTTATAAATATACATTGGACATATAGTGATGAAGCTGCAATGGACAACCAAGTGTGATGAAAAATCACGTCCAATGGATGACCACTGGATATCCAGCAAACATCCAATAGATGTCCATTGAATATCCACGAAACATCCAATAAATGTCCATTGTATATCCACGTGAAATTTATTGCGTTTTTATGCCCATATTACCCACATACAATGAATATACACCAACGGAGATCCATATAGACATCCAAGTGTGATGAAAAATCACGTCCAATGAAGGTCCATTGGATATTCACTGGACGTCCAGTGGATCCATTGTATTGTATATTGTTGGTTGCCATGCCCCTAGGTTGTACAACACATTGCCCTATGTACTTACCCCTCGACCTGGGCACGGTAGAGAGCTAAGCACCAGTTTTAAATACATACATACATACATAAAACATCATATATTGTCTAAGATTTTTAGTCCACCATATCAATATGGTATGGGAAACTATTAAAATCGTGAAATTTTGACTTTTTTTAAATTTTATCAAAAATGAGTTAACAAGGTTCCAAAACAACTTAATCGACGAAAAAAAAAGTTGTCTGTCGGTCTGTTGTCTGTTGTCTGTCTTTCTGTGTATACAGGATAACTCAAGAACGCCTTAATCGATTTTAACAAAATTTGGTACAAAAAAAAGGGTGGTAGGGGGTTAAAGAGGAAAACAGGAGGATAAAATATTTTAAAAAATGGTAACTTTAGTAAAAAAGCAAGTAGGTATATACGGTTTTCAGATTTTGGTTTTCGTAAATATTACCCAAAAATTTTGTTATAAGGTTCAAATCTTTTAAAGCTACAGTTTTCGAGATATTTTCATTTACTTTCAACATAAAATAATTGATTGTATGGTGGACTATCCGTGCTTTCTAGCACTAATTTTTTAGCCATGATATCCGTCTACGACCCGGACCACTTCTGCCTTCAATTTTATCTTCTATTATCAATTTTAAAAGTGTATATTTGTAACTTCTCAAAATATGGCCAAAATATTCAAGTTTTCGTTTTTTGATGGTATATAAAACTTCAAGATCTTTATCTATTCTAAGCAGAACATCCACATTACTTACTCGGTCCATCCAAGATACCCTTAGTATTCTACGAAACCACCACTTCTCGAATGCCACCAACTTTTTGCACATGGCCTCAGTAAGATGCCCAAAACATAACACCGACGCACACAAATTTGAAGATGGGTATTAAGATCGCGACTACACAACACTGATTCCATTTTGATAATAGATGATCTGGCCTGTTCAATTCTTGCATGAACTTCTTGCCATGTGTTCCAGTTCTCATTGAGGAGGCAACCCAAGTATTTGTATGAATCCACGCGTTCGACGCGCTGCCCATTTACTTCTAACATGCCTCGGATGTTCTTTTCCTTGAATATGGTCATCCATTTTGTTGTCAACATTTAAGTTAATCCAGAATTGCGCACTTTTGGCAGCAAATTGATTCAACAACTCTTGCAGCCCTTCCAGCATGTCTGCTATTATCACACTGTCGTCGGCATATCGTGTGTTGTTGATTTTTATGCCGTTTATGGTCAGACCCTCTTCGCAGATATGAAGTGCATTCTCTATTATTTTGTTGGTTGCTATAGATATTAAACGACAGCGGAGACAATATACAACCTTGGCGTACTCCTCTTCTTATTTGGACCTCTTCGGACAGCTGGCAATCAACCTCTATTTAAGCAGTCTGATTCCAGTATAGATTAGCGATTATCTTTAGACCTCGGTCATCTAGACCAACTTCTTTTAGCGATTTTATGAGCTTTTCCTGTTGGACTCGATCAAATTTTTTCTAATAATCTATAAAACAGGCATATACTGGCACCGACACATCCCTAGACCGCTGAACTAAGACTTAAATGCTAAACAATGCCTCTCTTGTTCTGGACCCACCACAAAATCTAAACAGCATGTTGCCCATAAAGGATTCGCATTTCCCATAAATTCTTTTATGGATAATTTTTTAAAATATTTTTAGGCGATAATCACTACAATTCTTTGCTGAATGTTTTTTAGGCAGGGTAACCAAGGTTGATTTTAGCCAATCAGCAGGGATTTTACCGCTACGATAAATTAAGTGAAAAAGTTTGACCAGCGTATTTAGCGAATCTTTGTTTTTTATTAGCTTTAAAACCTCAGTGTATACTTCGTCTTGTCCTACCGCTTTTCTGTTTTTAGCTGAAGATATTGCGTGTTGTACTTTCTCTGGTGTTATATCTGTGCCTTGGTTTGAGAGTTCTTCTGGTTGTTCGGATCGGTTATCGGTAAAGAGATATTCTATATAGCTACACCATTCTTTTAGTTTTGGTATCCGGTATGATTTTGCCCTGAATGTCCACAAGGATTTTAGCTTGTCGTTTATTAAATAATCCGGCCGCTTCCTATATGCGTTTATGTACAGATGGGTCCTTTAAATTTTAGGACGACTCTTAAAGCAGTTTTTTTTTAATTTGAACAGTGTATTTTATTTAATTTCAATTTAATGTCAGTCAAATTATAGTGTCAGTCTACTTCAAAAATTTATTTTCAACGTCAAAATCCAGTCACATAAAATTCTTAAATTTAGTCAAGAAACTCAGATCATAGCCCCACACACGACGAATAAATTGAGAGCACGGATTGTAACGAAGCTGGAGGACGGATGGTCTCTTGCAGCTGTGGCAGAACATTTCAATCTGAACCGGAATACTGTATTCTTGATCAACAAAAGGTGGAGGGAAGAAAGAACGCTAGAGAGGAGAAGAGGTTCAGGCAGACCCGCAGTTTCCAGAGGATGAAGATGCAGCTCTCATTCAAACACTCGTAGAGGACCCTTTTTTAAAAGCAAAACAAGCAAGGATTTTGTCTCAGTTCCCAGGATACAAGACAAACGCTTTTAGGAGGATAAAGAGATCACACTTAAATTGCCGGATTGCAGCTACTAAAACTGTGCTTACACCGCAACACAATCTCGTTTCCTTTTGAAAGGCAGGCCAAGAAAATTTCACGGTGTCTTTCTATGTATCAGTGTCTCACAGATTACAAAGAGTTATCGACGTAAACGGAGATATGACAAAATATTGATTTTTTGTAGTTTTTTGTTATTATTATAACAACTAAATAGACACACACAAAATGTATTTATTATTTTTGGTATAAAAGTCTTAAAATAAAGTAAACAAAATAAAAAAATAAAGAAGACCTTAGTGTAGGAACTATAACCAGTTCCCTTAAAGAAACATAGATCATCCTAAAATTTAAAAGTGTCATGTTTAGCATCTAGATCTTCTATTTCTTGACATGGCTGTGTTATCCAGTCTTGTTTTGCTGACCTTATCTTGTTTTTTATTGCTCTTGATTTCATGATACTGATCGCTGCATTTTTTACTGCGTCTTTTATCCATCAACTCAAGGATTTCATCCAAACTTCCTTTTTATTTGTTGTTTCATTCTTACCTAAGAGTGTTGTGCTTTCGACTATGGCACTTTTAACCTTTGTCCAGAGCATTTCTGCATTTTGTTTGGTAGACTAATTAATATATTTAAGCTTTTCGTTAAGTTCGACTTTAAGTAAGTCTGGGTTTATTATTTGGGGGACGATTTTACTTGAGGGTAAATTTAATTTTCGCCACAACTGGATTGTGATTCGAGCCTACGTCTACGACAGGGTAAGTTTTTGCAGATTTAATACAGTTTTTAAATCGTTTATTAATTAACATAAAGTCTATTTAGTTTCTAATGATACTCTCAGAAGTGTCGGATTTAGAAGTCCAAGTATCAAGCCGTCTATCTGAAATAAAAAAAAATAAAATCCCTTTCCTGACAGAACTGGAAAAGGCGATCTCCACGTTCATTTAATGTACCAAGACTGTATCTTCCAACAATGCCTTCTCTTGGGGCGTTTTAGAAAGACTAAATACAAGCGGAAGGTGTCGCTGGAATTGCAATTTTATTTAGTATATATGTTAGGATCAAACACCGATTTCGGACAATGGACGAAAAATATGACCAAAACGCGTTCTGGCAAAAGATTCAGAACGCGTTCTGGTCTATATGCTGGTGACCAGGATACGTTTTGGTCATATTTTTCCGTCCATTGGCCGAAATCGATGTTTGATCCTAACATATATATTATATAATAATTGCGTATCAAAGAGTTTTGGTACATTTTAACATTTTCCAATTAAGAAAATCGGACTATGCCACTGGAAAAATTTAAGTTTCTTGATATTACTTCATTGTTTATAGATCAACCCTGCCAAGTTTGGTATTCATAGGCTGAGAAATCTTGACGAAAATGCTAAAAAGGAATACTTATGCAAGAAATTGTTCAAATTGGCATCATATTTGCTTGAGTTTTTTAAATTTTTCTGGTAGAAAGAGTGGTGTAAACTACACTATCTTTTAACTTATTGATAAAGAATTAAATTTGCAATATTTTTCTATTTGTTAGTTTTGATAGTCTGTCACCGTTTAGGAGTTATCCAAAAAAAAAACTCTTTTTTGGAGTTTTTTGGAGGTTAGAAATAACAGTGCCCGAGGGGGTAGGAATGGGGACTTTTAGTTTGTTAAACGGTAGACCTCCCTAAACTTTTTTCCTCTATTTTTCCCATGTAGCTTAGCCTAATAGCCTATAAAGAAAGTTACTGCTACATATACATTTGTGAGCCTAAATCAGTTGGTATTGACAAAATTCCCCTAACGCTGAAGCTGATAATAGGGATATTTTGGATACTTCGTAGTGGTTGTGGTAATTACTGTGTCTGCGCGATAGCTAAACGTCATTCCGTTGTGGTAATTAATCACTACCACTGCCGTAAGCTAAGCCATTTCGTTGTGGTTGTGGTTATTTTTCTGGTTAATTTTAGATAATTTTGCCGCCATTAATTTTAAAATAAAATTAAGCAAAAATTTTTGTTTTTTCTTATCTCCAAATCTTTTTACAAGTGACAGTTTTTAATGTGTTCCAAAAACTCTGGTAAAATCGATGCGTGGTAGTGGTTGTTAAACACTACCACACCGGCTGTCAAAGTTGTCGAAATTTTAAGCGTTCCAAAATTTCTCTAATATAAGGCGTTTTCACACACTTATGAAGGGTAAAAAAACTAGTTATTCCACTATATTTTTAGCAAAAGCAAAAAGGCCGAAAACACTTTACTTTGACTAAAGAAACAACGCACTTATAAAATGACTGATCCTAGCAACTTTTGGTTTGGTGCAAACACATGCGTGGCTATAAAAGAAAACACGCAAATATGTATCATATTTACAGGCGGCCTTGAAACACATCTTAAAATGATATACTTTTACTTTTTCTAACATAAACAAAATATATTGCAAAAAAGCATAATAAAAAAAATACCATTTACTGATTGTGGAAGCGAAACCTAAACAAATATAATGTCAAGTCGATTCGATTAATGTAACTATGTTCTCTTAGGCTCAAACTGTAACCTATATAAGGCTGTTATTTTTGTGAAATTTCTCAGGGGATATTATCTTGTTACTTGCCACACCATTTCAACTAAAAAGCCAGTTAACTGATCTTTATCTTTTTAGTATCTTTTGGCCTACAGTCTCGACCGTATTGAGACCAAACATACACAAAATCCATGTTTTACCTGTAAATTTGGAAAAACTGGAATGCCATATTCTCAGTGGCGGCTCGTCAGATGAGTCTTATAAACTTTTTTTGGAAAAACTCTTTAGTTTAAATGTATCTATAATTTTTTAGTTTTGACGTACGAAAAAAAACGCCTTCCTTAACATTTTTCTTTTATTTTTCTATTACGGTATTATTTCCTTTATTTGTTTTCTTATTTTACCTTTGCTTTATGTTTTGTGTGTTCCATTAAAGATGAATGAAGCACTCATTTCTGTAGCGTCGCTTCCCCACTCTGCTTTGTGGGGCTGGGTGAGGCGAGAATAAATTCTCCTCTTGTGTGCCGCAGTCAGGGAAAACAGAACATATAGAAAGAGCGCTTGGAACAATTTGAGAGGCATAACGGTTAAGTAAATTTATATTCCCTGGGTAAATTTGATCTCTGGTCCGACTTGACGTATAACCCTACAATTTTGTTTGCTTTTTCTTTTGTGTTGTTTACTTTTTAAAGTTGAAATTTCTTGGTCTTTTTTTGAGTCTTTTCTCTAAAATAGCTAATAACTTTCTTATCTAGTTAAAAAAAATTCAATAAAACACAACTTTAGGTACTTGCTCCATTTCAACTTCTAGAGTTGTCCTGTTTCGCGGATTGTATAAAAAATCCACAAAAAGTAAGTATTCTCTGCAAGGAACAGATGAGGTATCCTAAAGGTTAATTTGTAACTTAAATTTCTGTCTTTGTGTCACTACAAACTCACTGGCTAGCGTAAATTACTCAAAATTTAATCAAAATAAAGAAAATTATTGCCATGAAAACAACAATAAGTACGCCAAAAAAAACAAAAAACGAGGTTAAAAAACCTCCAAATCAGTTACTTCAACCGGAAAGAAACCAAAAAACAAAAGATCAAAAGATCTTGGGTGGAAATAACGAAAACTCAAACTTGGATGAGCATCCCACAAGGAACACACACAGGACCAAAGCAAAAAGAGAAATTATTAAACGATGTTTCGCTCTGGGTAACCAGCGCGAGCTCATCAGTGGTTTCACTGGTAACCCTCCCCATACATCATTAAACAACATTATACACTTTGATTTTCAACCTTGAATCACTCACAAATAGGCATCGTTCCGTACTGGTACTTATCCAAGATACCTGATACGGATTCGTCCTGGCGTGTTAATATTTTCAATAAGATTATGCTCCTAAGGCAATTAAAACAAAAAAAAGAGGTTAAAAAACCTCCAAATCAGTTACTTCAACCGGAAAGAAACCAAAAAACAAAAGATCAAAAGATCTTGGGTGGAAATAACGAAAATTCAAACTTGGATGAGCATCCCACAAGGAACACCACCGCTCTGGTTACAACCATCGTTTAATCATTTCTCTTTTCGCTTTGGACCTTTGTGTGTTCCTTGTGGGATGCTCATCCAACTTTGAATTTTCTTTATTTCCACCCAAGATCTTTTGATCTTTTGTTTTTTGGTTTCTTTTCGGTTGAAGTAACTGATTTGGAGGTTTTCTTAACCTCTTATTTTATTTTAATTGCCTTAGGAGCATAATCCCATTGAAAATATTAACACGGCAGAACGAATCCGTAGTATCAGGTATCTTTGATAAGTACCAGTGGGGAACGATGCCTATTTGTGAGTGATTCAAGGTTGGAAATCATGTATGGGGAGGGTGACCAGTGAAAGCACTGATAAGCTCGCGCTGGTTACCCAGAGCGAAACATCGTTTAATCGTTTCTCTTTTCGCAAGTTTGAATTTTCGTTATTTCCACCCAAGATCTTTTGATCTTTTGTTTAATAGGTACGCCATTTTGAAAAGCCGTTGTCAACCCCTTGTGTCAAAGCATAGAAAAAGTGAGTTTCCCCAACCGTTACGCCTTTTTAGCTATGAAACTATCAATCGTATCGTTACTCCTAATTTTCTAGATTGGTCGATTGGGATATCCATTCCCTATGTGTTCTATTTTCCTTTGCCGCTTTAAAATTTTATAAATAGAAAGACGCAAAATCCCGTTTTTTTTTATTGCAACCCTTGAGGTTATAAAATCAACAATATAGAGTAGATATAGCCTTGCGACGATTTTTCCTGTTGTTAGATTAGAAATGAGGCGACTAAAAAATCCACGTGATCCATACCTTCCCAGTGGACAGTCGTATGCGCGCAGTACGCTTACTGGTTCGTTTGAGAATTCAGAACCCTCTGAAGAAAGATTTTGATTTTGTCACACACAAAAAAATTACAAACCAAAACACTTCTGCGCCCAAATAATTATTGATATGTCCAACTTTTTACTCAAAACTCTTGTTTGTGTTTCTTTGGTTCTTGAACTTTCTGATGAAAAAAATATTTAAAGCAATTTGAAGAATAGCTTTTTTCTTGGTGCCTCATCAGTTTTATAAGTCACGAGCCGCCACTGCATCGTCTTGTAAAAAAAGTGTATTGGTTTGATAGTTGGGCCAGCTAACACAACCTTCACACACTATTCACACTAGATAATATATATTCTGAAATTAAAATTTACCCACATCTGAGTAATTATTTATTATCAGTTATTGGTTTACACCTTAGATTAAAGGAAGAAAAGATACCCGATGCTTATGGAGACTTTGGTTACATTATTATCTGAGAAATCTTGAGAGCTAATTTTCGAAATCGCGAGAGGAATCGATCACTCAGCAGCCAAAGCACATCAAATGCATGCTTACTGTTCATGAATGACCGCGGCAAAATCGATGCTCGCTCTCATATACTTATAAACTTAATATATCATAATCAAGTAGGCCATGAAAATAAATATTTTTAATACCGTTTTGCGCAAGTGTGTCAGATTGATGTTACTCCTGACCCCATTTTTGTTTGTTTTGATGTGGTATGTTTTTTCGATTTTTAATTTTACTCACAGTACACACACAGTTAAGTTTGGAATGGTTTGCACCTTGTACTTATAAATTTACATAGGGAAAAATAAACTTACCTGTAAAATTTTTGGTATCGTCCATAGAAAACATCTGCCTTGGCACTTTTTTGTTTTGGGCGGCACATATTTTACATAAAAAAACGACAACTGCTTGGTTTTTAAAAAGTAAACACTACTTCTGGCAACATGAAACGTGACATTCATATGCCATCGGCCATCGCAGTGAACGTTTTTGAGCATGCGTAAAATGGCTAAAATTCCAGAAATTTTCATAGCCTCCTGAATTTAGATGATTAATTTAGTGTTTATTAAGTTTATAAATATATGCTCGCTCTGCCATTCTCCTGTTCATTTAGGCTGGTTTTCGCGACTGCGTTACACCCTACATATCTCCATCGGTTTTCCTCTCTAACGTATAGAATAATATTGAATTTATTCCAACTCATTGTTTTGGTTTTGTCGGGTGTTGGCAAATTTTGTAAATAACCAGTGCTTTGCCAAGGAGTTTTCGTTGGACCAGGTATCTTTTCTTTATTTAATCTAAGGTTTACATACAAAAAAAAAGAATCAAATACTTAAAACATACAAAAACAACAAACGAAATAAAAGTAAAGTAGTTTTATGTCTAAATATTGAATTTGCCTATTTTGCGGTGTAATTTTTTTTGTCTTGGGAGGGGGGTAATTAGCCCCCCTTATATACGCCAGTGGGAGAAAATTGAAAATCTCTTTTCCTTAACGTAATATGTTGTAAAATGTTGGGTCAAGTAAATCCAAGGTTAAAAATTTATTAGGTACTTTTGAAACGTTTCAAAATGTTTACTTATCCGTATACATATCGAACTGCGCATGTGCAGACTCAATACGAGCCGGTCGTTACGTTACGTTCAACATATCGTTACGACCAATAAATATTTAAAGTAAATATTTCAACGCATCGGTATCGGTTTACCTAACGCGTTCGAACGAAATAAAGTCAAAATTAACTACATTTTTGACTCGTTTATGCGATATTTCGAACGATGCCCACTTTTTTAAACGGTGCGATGACAGAACTGCTGATTGAAATCGTTGCGTATGTTCGTGGGTCCGTAACGTTACGTACATCCCTCCATACGCAACGAGTGGTATCAACTGTTCTGTCATCGCACCCTTCAAAAAAGCGGGCATGGTTCGAAACATGGCATGAAAAAGTCAAAAATGTAGTGTATTTTGGCTTTGTTTCGAACGCGTTAGTTATACCGATACCGATGCGTTGAATTATTTACTTTAAGTAGGGAGTAAAAGCCACGTCACTCTACTTGAACGTATCATACGCCGACTTCCAGCAACCTCATTTGTCAGAAGTTGTCAATATCACGTCAAGCGAGACTGATTTTCATGATTTACGGGCGCTAGGTGGTGTATCGTTACGTGACCCGGTATCTGAAATCGCGTTAGTCGAAGTGGAAACGCCCATCTCTGCCGGTTTTCATCAATGAGGGCACTGGATTTCAGAGCTACGTTACGTTTACGCGGTGGTTTGGCTTTTACTCTCTAGTGTCTACTGCCTACTTAACCTATCCCGATCAAAATCAGTATTCAATGGTTTCATGTCCGTGGTTTTTATCTTTTTGTTTTTTTATGTAATATCACTAGAGTGATACGCCATTTTTTTCTGTGGTTTTACTTGAGATTTCAGATTCAGACTTTATTGCTTCAAAAAACATTTCGTTTTCTCTTTTTCTAAACGTCATTCCGTAGTGGTAATTAACCACTACCACTGCCGTAAGCTACAAATCCATTTCTTCGTGGTTGTGGTTATTTTTCTGTTTAGTTTTAAAGAATTTTGGCGTAGTTAACTTTTAAAATAATGAAATATTATCAGGTTTCAACATATAAAACACTTATTTTGTAAAATTAAGTCAAATTTTTAATTTTTTTCATCTCTATAAATTTTTTTACAAGTGACAGTTTTTAATTTGTTCCCAAAACTCTCTGTCTGGCTGTCAAAGTTGTCAAAATTTTAAGTGCTCCAAAATATCCCTAATAATAAGTTTGACTTTAAATATTCACAATTTAATTCTAAATGTTATAGGTAATGCATATAATATTGTTATGTTATAGGTAATGCATATAATATTTAAATTTCTACCTAATAACAGTATTGTACCCAAAAAATTTAAAAAAAATTAAAAAAATTATAAAAAGCAAAACTAAATTAGTTTCCTAAAAATAAATCACTTATTAGCTTAAAACTAATAACTTTTTAGTTAATTAGTTAAAGTTTTTCGAATTGAATTTGTTAACATTTGTGGTTGACATAAAAAAGAAAAAAAAAAGAAAATGGTTTTTCTAATTTTTCTTTAAAAATCCACAGAATCAAGCAACAGAGGGAATGCCATAAAAGCCTAAATAATATTCTTGTTATCCTCCCATACAACATGCTCTCTTCATCAGTATATTCCATATTTGCTTGGATAAGATTGTGGCACTTTCAAAGTTAATATTATTAAGTTCTATTACTAAATCATCGATTGAAATTAGGTGATAACTCACAATGTCCCTATTATCCACGTATAACGGACATTCAAAAAGAACATGGTTTAAGGTCTCTTTTACCTGCATGTTGCAAATTGTACATTGTAAATCAGAGTTTATGTATACTGAGCCCCTGTATGTAAATTTTATAATATATTTACTAGCTACTCTTTGCTGGGCTGGTTTTTCTTAATAATATGCGAGTGGGAAGATGGATGACTTCCCGTTATGTCATTTTAAACGAAACGTAATTTAAAACAAAAAATGATGAAAGTCACAGAAGTATTATTTTACTTTTTACCTACATTGGCTTGTGAAAAAATATTTGTATGAAAAAAAACAACAACAATGAATTTTTATGTCGAAATCTAGGCCACACTGCCAACAGGCGCAGATGTTGGCAAACTGAAACTCTCGAATCATATAAAAAAAATACGAAGATCAGCTAAGCCGGTTGCAGGTAATGCCGGATACCTATATAAAACCTCGTAATAAACGTTATAAAAATAATATTAACAAAAAACCTATCGATTTACCTAGCATTTTCCTGAAAAAAATTCCAGAAATGTCATTAGTTTATTTTGACCTCGATTTTCATTAACAAATCCAAAGTAGGTACGAATGCATGGTTAGTGTTATCTGATAAAGAAATCTTTTAGAGCAAAGTGCTGAATGACACGCGAATACATCCGCCAGAAAGTGTATTATTATGGCACGGTCTAAAAATATTACTTTGCCAAAACAATGTGAAAGCTTAAACTATAGCTTACATCAAGCTAGCCAAAACGTACTTGCCATAACTGACGCGCGACGTTAACAACTTTATTTCAACTGTAGGTATATATGTTTAAAGTACCATTTAGGTAACAGGCTTAATTTAAAGTTACCCGAGTAGAACAATGGTTTGTGATAGTGAATAGGTACGTTTAGAAAAAATATTGAAAGTGAGTTATTGTAAAATTAGAACTAACTGAATTACAATAATTTCTAATTAAAAGACTGATAAACTTATATTTTTGAGAAGTTGTGAAAAGTTAAATTAGATCTTAAGAATGATTATTAAGTTTCTTTTTTAATATTGTAATCTTTTATTGGCACATGTATTTATTCTGTTGATTACTTAATAGATAAAATAAAATAATACGAAGTATGCTGTTCAACAAATGGATTGAACTAAAACTCTTATCACAAGTCACATATTGGGTTTATTCGTGGTACGGTGCCTTATTCAGTGGTTTTAGTAGGCTCGAACATGAAATGAAAGTAAGGAAGTCGGAAAACAACCCTTCCCAGACAGCACAAAAACGTCCATTGTACGTCCATTGGACTTCCATGCCTGGACATTCTCGACGTCCATAAAACGTCCAAAGATGGGCGACGGACGTACATTGGACGTTCAATGAACTATACATATGGCACACTTTTGCCTGTTAAATGGGCGTTCGCTACGGGACACTTTCTAGACGTTATGTACTACCATTGAAAGTTCAATGTACGTGTTTTGAATTTATTGCTCGATTGGACGTCCAATGGGAGTCTTTTGGACCATCGTCTATTGGACGTCCATTTAAGTTTGGGATTGTACGCTTTTTGCTAAAAAAAAGACATGCATATGTATTTTAAATAATTATAAAACCCTATATTGTATTTCTTTGAATTGTTGTAATTATTCTAATAACTTGAAATCCATAAGAATATACATGAGCTACAGAAGAAGGGAGTCTTCGTAATGACTATGAATACGGTCTTAAAGTATATCTTTTTTAAAGTCGTGTAAATGTGCGGCCAGCGGAAAATTGACTTTGCGATAACACGCACAAGTCGAATTTTGGCGAGAAGCATGTATCTGATATCTAATTATATTTCTGGACCAAAGATATACTTGGACGTTTTACGATAAACGCCCTTGAGGTTCTGGACGTTCTGGACCAAAAATTAATTTAAACTGGACGTCCATTGGACAACGTGTGCTGTTAATGTATGACCTCTAGAACATAGAATAACCGCGCACCCCTCGGCAAATTGTTAGAAAGAGAAGGAAGACCAGTGGAGGGCAACTGTATATCTGTTCCTAACTCACGTTGAATTGTCTGCGGCCAATCACGTTGCTGCTTTCATTAACCGACAATTCTGGTGTTTTTGTCTGGATTTTCTAAAATATCAAATTTTTAATGGAAATTAATTCTATTTCAACTGATGGTCCTAAATATAAAGAGATGGATGATCAGTGCAGCGCAAAATTATAGTTACCTATTTTTTGAGATGTACCATTTTGTTGTTTTTGCTCTTTTTTTGTGATCCAAAGGCAACACAGTTCGTCTAAATTTCATATCTAAAAAAAACATATAAACTTTGAACTACATATTTTTGAGATAGACAAACCCCTTTAATAAAATTAAAAAATTAAAATCTTTGATGTAGCTATCTTTGGGGGAAATTTTAAAATTTTGTGTGCCTTCTTCTGTTTTTAATACCAAATTTAAAATCCTTATAACCTCTGCTTTTTAAAGATGCCCCATACCATAGGTATCCTATATGTAGTTTTCGAGATATCTGCAATAAAATCCTTAAAATTTCAGTTTTTAAAAGCGATTATCTCACAAACTAAATAAAATACCCTAAGGTGTTTGGTGGTGTTAGTTTAAAAGATTTTTTAAGGATAATTCCTTAAATACAAGAAAAATTAAAAACACCCTGCAGCAATTCGAAAAAGTTTCCTCTTATAGAAACACACACAACCGTTTACGCTCGCAAATGTTAAGCAAAAGTGCAATTCCCCATGTTACAACTGTCAATTTCCTGCTTGCTTAATTGCTTGATTGGCCAGCGTAAATGCGCCTTAAATGCTTCACGCTTAATTTGATCGCGTTTTAAAATATCAAAATAAAAATACCGTATTATTTTAAATTTCGCAATATTATTAAAAAAGTTAACTTAATAATTTTTATTGAAAAAAAAGGAAATTAAGCAAATATTTAGCTGAATATAATTAGCGATAAAAGCGTATTAAAGTAAGCTTGGAAATTCTTCTTCTTCTTTTTCTCTCCTCTTTTCTTATTGGCGCTATCTCTTAGTGAGATAATCTGCCAGATCCAGTGGTCGAGTCCTAATATATATATATATATATATATATATATATTTGAATTTGAATTTGAATATATATATATATGCAATCCGACCCTATGAACTAAGCCTACTACCCACTTACGACGCCCGAATTCGAGCGGAAAAGTGATCCTAGGCCGTTATGCATAATAGTTATTAATAACGGAAATATTTAACGCCCGCAGCGTTGAAATCACGAGCCGTAGGCGAGGGTTTTCACACGTTGAGGGCGTTAAACGTATTTTGCATACAATGATTTATGCACGACCATATTTATAAGGAGAAAACAATTTAAAATTATTTAAAAAGTATTCGTATAGGCTAAGCTACATAGCAAGAATAGATGAAAAAATTAGATCATAATTTTTTTTATTAACAAGCTTAGGAAGATCCACCGATTAACATTCTAGAAGTCTCCATTACTCGGGGACTGTAATTTCTAACCTCCAAAAAAGCATTTTTCTTGGATAATAAATGGCGAAACTGTCAAAAGTGATAAATAGGAAAAATGTTGCAAATTTACCACTCCTTCTACCAGAATAATTTAAAAAAATTAAAGCAAAAATGATGTCAATTTGAACAATTTCTTGCATATCCCTTTTTAGAATTTTAATCAAGGTTTCTCAACCTACCAGTACCAAACTTGGCAGGAGTGATCTAAAAACAATGGCCTAAATTATATTTAAAAAATAAATTGTTCCAGTGGAGACTAGGAAAATTTCAAATTGTACCAAAACTCTTTGATACGCCACTGTTATTGACACATACAAAATAAGGCTTCGCTTTTCACTGCTCTTCTAGATAAAATTGCCTTTTCAACGGCACCTTCTGATTGTATCTCCTGCTTCTAGTCATGCAATAAGAATTTTTACTAAATAATTATTTTTTTTGTTGAATTTCATAAATTGAAGAACCAAGGTCCCTACTCATCCAATCATTTTTTATAATGCCAATTACTATCTATCTACATCTATGGATTGTTTTTTTTTAAATCTGATTTTGTGAGTCTTTTTGGATATTTTTATGTTAAAGCGTAGATTTTTGAATTTATGAAATTTAACAAAAAACAAATAAAAAAATTGTGATTTAAAAATTTTTTTATTTCATTATTATAAGATCCCACTGAAAAGCGGGGCTCTTTTTTGTACATGTCAGCAATCAGCGTATCAAAGAATTTTGGTAAATTTTGAAATTTTCTAGATGAGAAAATCGGACTACGCCAATATAAAAAATTTCTGATATAATTTAGGTCATTGCTCTTAGATCAACCCTGCCAAGCTTGGTACTCGTAGATTGAGAAATGTGAATAAAAAGGCTAAAAAGGAATATGCAAGAAATTGTTTAAATTGGGATCATTTTTGCTTGTGTTTTTTTCAATTTTTCTGATAGAAGGGTTGGTTTAACCTACACTATCGGTATTTACTTATTGATAGAAAATTAAATTTGCAATTGCATTTGTCACTTTTGACAGTCTGTCACCGTTTAGGAGTTATTCAAGAAAAACACTTTTTTTTAAGTTTTTTGGAGGTTATAAATGACAGTTTCCGAGGAGGTAGGAAGGGGGACTTTTAGTATGTTAAATGGTGGACCTTCCTAAGCCTTTTAAGAAAAAACAATTAAGTTCTAGTTTTTCCCCTATTCAAAAAATTTATATCTAAATTGCCTATCCTAGTATGTCTAAACCACATTTTGATGCCAATTTTGACAATATACAAATCATGAGTGACAAGACTTAAAAAGTAATCCAGAACTAACCATTTAATTTCACACCCGCGGGCAGAAAAGTGGCCCTAGGGCGTTAAAGTACCACAATAAGCTCTAAAACACTGGCGTTGCAGTTACACTTTCCTGCCGGGTAGTGCATAAAATCATAAAAAAGTCACTTTTTTCAAATATTTTTTAAAGCCAGCCAGATAAAAAGACAAACCGCACCTTTAAAAGGCTTGGTAACAATCGAAATATTCCAATAGATCTACTACCCGCTCTATTTTAAAGATATTTTTCAAAAATCCCACCAGTTTTTTACAAAACCCGCCATAATGTTTAAAAATCAAAATATACAGTATTGAATAGGTCCCACGGTGGATCTGAAGCCCGGCGGTATTGACAAGATGACGCCCGCAAGATCTGGAAATACCGCCGAGCTTCAGATCCACCGTGGGACCTATTGAATACTGTATATTCTCGAGTTCGACTGGCAAACGCTAAGGATGAGCATGCCCATCACTATATCAAATATATATATATATATATATATATATATATTTGAATTTGAATTTGAATATATATATATATGCAATCCGACCCTACGAACTAAGCCTACTACCCACTTACGACGCCCGAATTCGGGCTTCTTAAAAACACCGTGTATATTTTTGCCATAGTGATGGGCATGCTCATCCTTAGCGTTTGCCAGTCGAACTCGAGAATATACAGTATTCAATAGGTCCCACGGTGGATCTGAAGCTCGGCGGTATTTCCAGATCTTGCGGGCGTCATCTTGTCAATACCGCCGGGCTTCAGATCCACCGTGGGACCTATTCAATACTGTATATTTTGATTTTTAAACATTATGGCGGGTTTTGTAAAAAACTGGTGGGATTTTTGAAAAATATCTTTAAAATAGAGCGGGTAGTAGATCTATTGGAATATTTCGATTGTTACCAAGCCTTTTAAAGGTGCGGTTTGTCTTTTTATCTGGCTGGCTTTAAAAAATATTTGAAAAAAGTGACTTTTTTATGATTTTATGCACTACCCGGCAGGAAAGTGTAACTGCAACGCCAGTGTTTTAGAGCTTATTGTGGTACTTTAACGCCCTAGGGCCACTTTTCTGCCCGCGGGTGTGAAATTAAATGGTTAGTTCTGGATTACTTTTTAAGTCTTGTCACTCATGATTTGTATATTGTCAAAATTGGCATCAAAATGTGGTTTAGACATACTAGGATAGGCAATTTAGATATAAATTTTTTGAATAGGGGAAAAACTAGAACTTAATTGTTTTTTCTTAAAAGGCTTAGGAAGGTCCACCATTTAACATACTAAAAGTCCCCCTTCCTACCTCCTCGGAAACTGTCATTTATAACCTCCAAAAAACTTAAAAAAAAAGTGTTTTTCTTGAATAACTCCTAAACGGTGACAGACTGTCAAAAGTGACAAATGCAATTGCAAATTTAATTTTCTATCAATAAGTAAATACCGATAGTGTAGGTTAAACCAACCCTTCTATCAGAAAAATTGAAAAAAACACAAGCAAAAATGATCCCAATTTAAACAATTTCTTGCATATTCCTTTTTAGCCTTTTTATTCACATTTCTCAATCTACGAGTACCAAGCTTGGCAGGGTTGATCTAAGAGCAATGACCTAAATTATATCAGAAATTTTTTATATTGGCGTAGTCCGATTTTCTCATCTAGAAAATTTCAAAATTTACCAAAATTCTTTGATACGCTGATTGCTGACATGTACAAAAAAGAGCCCCGCTTTTCACTGGGATCTTATAATAATGAAATAAAAAAATTTTTAAATCACAATTTTTTTATTTGTTTTTTGTTAAATTTCATAAATTCAAAAATCTACGCTTTAACATAAAAATATCCAAAAAGACTCACAAAATCAGATTTAAAAAAAAACAATCCATAGATGTAGATAGATAGTAATTGGCATTATAAAAAATGATTGGATGAGTAGGGACCTTGGTTCTTCAATTTATGAAATTCAACAAAAAAAATAATTATTTAGTAAAAATTCTTATTGCATGACTAGAAGCAGGAGATACAATCAGAAGGTGCCGTTGAAAAGGCAATTTTATCTAGAAGAGCAGTGAAAAGCGAAGCCTTATTTTGTATGTGTCAATAACAGTGGCGTATCAAAGAGTTTTGGTACAATTTGAAATTTTCCTAGTCTCCACTGGAACAATTTATTTTTTAAATATAATTTAGGCCATTGTTTTTAGATCACTCCTGCCAAGTTTGGTACTGGTAGGTTGAGAAACCTTGATTAAAATGCTAAAAAGGGATAGGCAAGAAATTGTTCAAATTGACATCATTTTTGCTTTAATTTTTTTAAATTATTCTGGTAGAAGGAGTGGTAAATTTGCAACATTTTTCCTATTTATCACTTTTGACAGTTTCGCCATTTATTATCCAAGAAAAATGCTTTTGTGGAGGTTAGAAATTACAGTCCCCGAGTAATGGGGACTTCTAGAATGTTAATCGGTGGATCTTCCTAAGCTTGTTAATAAAAAAAATTATGATCTAATTTTCTCATCTATTCTTGCTATGTAGCTTAGCCTATACGAATACTTTTTAAATAATTTTAAATTGTTTTCTCCTTATAAATATGGTCGTGCATAAATCATTGTATGCAAAATACGTTTAACGCCCTCAACGTGTGAAAACCCTCGCCTACGGCTCGTGATTTCAACGCTGCGGGCGTTAAATATTTTCGTTATTAATAACTATTATGCATAACGGCCTAGGATCACTTTTCCGCTCGAGGGTGTTAAAATAAAACTTTAGGGGTTAATGTGGTACTTTCCAAGCAGAACTAGACCAAAGAAAGGAAACCTCCGAAGAGGAAAAAGGAGGTAGAAAAAGAGGTGACACATCTGGAGCAGGTGATTCTGACCAGCTTCGAAGAGCCCCTACGTAGGGTACCTTGGTGGAACAACAAGGTCGAATGACTGCGTAAGAAAACCAAGCGAACTCTCAACAGAGCAACGGCAAAAAAGGACGAGGCAACTTGGGAAGATTATAGTGAGCTAAGAAAAGCGTTTAAAAAAGAGGTAAGACGTAGCAAAAGGAAGCGCTGGAGAACATACTGTGGTGAAATCAACTCACTCCCACTCTTAAAAATCTTAAGCAACGAAACGCAAGACAGAAGCTGGACCACCTCTGTGTAGGATTCACTCAGACACCTCCTAAAGGTACATTTCCCAGAGGACGGAGACCAACATGGCGAGCCAATGCCGGCCATATTTGACAAGGTTGCAGCAAATTGGGAGCTGGCAGTCCCTACAAGTCACCCGGTCCAGACGGAATCTTCCCAGCGGGGCCTAGAAACACTATTTCCTCACACGAGGAGGGTGTTCAGGGCCAGCGTAGCTTTGGGATATGTTACTACCTCATGGAGGAAGGCCAACGTAATCTTTATCCCGAAACCGGGAACAAAGTACTAAACCACGGCTAAATCTTTCAGACCGATAAGTCTTACATCATTTATGATGAAGGCACTGAAGAAAATGGTAGGCAGGTACTTCCTGGAGGGAAAACTGGCCAACAGGCCATTCTTTAGGGACCAGCACGCGTACAGGGAGGAAAGATGTACGGACTCAGCCCTTCACGCAGTAGTGCAAAAGGCAGAAAAGGCAATTCAGCACAAATAGTATGCCTTTATGGTGTTTTTCGATATGGAAGGAGCCTTCGACAAGGCAAGAACGTGGATTATAACATCTGCCCTTCAGGAATGAGGAGCGGTGGAAGACTGAATGGGTCAAATCTGAGTTAATAAAAAGGGAAGAACAGGCCAGCTTAGGAGATTCCAAGGGGAAGGTGGATGTGACGGAAGGCTACCCCCAGGGTAGCAGCTTGTCTCCCCACTTGTGGTGCCTAATAATGGATGATCTACTGAATCGCCTGACGCAGGAGAGATTCCACGCGCAAGCATATGCGGACGACGGTGTAGTGAATTCTGAAAAGACCGAGTTGTTTCTATTCACCAGACAGAGAAAACTAGAGGGATTCAGAGCTCCATAATGTATGACAGACCCCTAACTTTGGTATCACAACTTAAGTATTTGGAAGTGACGCTGGACAAGGGACTCAAGTGGAGCGAGCATGTTGCCAGAATGACTATTAAAGTCCAGGCAACATTGTGACAGTTGCTCCGAGTGGTTGGTCGAACCTGGGGCATTAGCCCGAGGATCCTACACTGGATATACACGGCCATCATAAGACCAAGAATCCAATACGGATCAGTGGTCTGGTGGCTCGCTGTAGAGAAGCTGACCATATCCAAAAAGCTTACGAGCCTACAAGAGCTCTTATGCAGAGGAATAACCGGCGCAATGAGGACGATCCCCATTCACGCCCTGGAAACAATCTTAGGTCTCACCTCAACTTCAACAAGAAGGAGGCGATGGCGACGCACCTGCGATTAAGAGACCAGGGACTATGGAAGGGCAGGGAGGAAAGAGGGGGCCATCTGGTGGTCGAGGGACTGGTGACGAAAGAGTTGCCTCTCGTAAGACTGCAAGTGAAAGCACCGCTTAAACCATGGAGGCTCGATAAAAAGTACTAAGTCACAATACCAGAAAGCAATGCATGGCAAAGGGAAGAATTCCGGACGGAATTAAGCAGAGAGGCGATGGTCTGCTACACGGATGACTCTAAACTGTTAGCCAGGCAGACATCAGGCGCAGGAGTGTACGCGGAAACCTAGAAGTTCCAGAAAAGTTATCCACTTGGAGAACATGCTACGGTGTTTCAAGCGGAGGTATAAGAGTAGCCGGAGATCCCGTGTGTCCCGCTTGCGGGCTCGAAGAGGAATCGGCGCAGCTCTTAATAGCAGAGTGCGATGCATATGCCAGATCAAGGCAGCTGAAGTGGAGATTTCCCACGCTAGAGAAAGAAGAACTGCACTCGCTCAAATGGACCGTCATACTGAACTTCGTAAAGAAGACAGGGAGACCCGGAAAGAGAGTTGCAGCGGAAGTAGGGGCATAGGGGTAAAGGACGGTTATGGCAGAAAGGGCCCATGAAAAGGCCTAATTGTCAGGCCTACGGGCCGCCCCTATACTACTACTACTACTACTACTACTAATACTACTGCTACCTTATTGTCCTAGGGCAAATTTTCCGCCCACGGGTGTAAAAGTTAAACTTTAACGACCAGCAGTGCCTGTTTATGGATTACTTTGAAAGAAAGAGAGAATAATCTAAGCTTTAATCTCTTTCTAACACATTACGCTTTTGGTGAGGATTTTTCCATTTTTCTTGCAAACTAATACAGATAGAGGTAAAGTGTTTAAAAATTTAACAATACACAGACAGGGTGTTTTATTTAAAATAACAAACTTGGTGTCAAAATTTGACATTTGCAATGACATTTAGCTATTTTAGACAGGTAACTCTTAAAGTATGCAAAAAGTTATACAAGTTTTGCTTTTAATCTTTTTTCTAATATTAATGTAAACGTCGCTAACTGGGGGTCAGAATATAGTGTATATGCCATCCGACCTTACGAAGACAAAAACGGTACATTTGAGGGTTAATACGAAGCCCACCACCAACTTACGATGCACGAATTCGAGCACCCTAAAAAACTGTATATATTAAATTCAAAAAATTATAACTCCTACCCGTATAAATTGTACTGTCCTCAAATGTAAAAAAAAAGAAAAAAAAATGCAGGCTCATATAGGTAGGTACAATATGATGTTGCACTTTTAAAATCGCTGGAATAATAAAAACTAGCTGATGTATTACAACATAAGCGCTATTCACTTGCCAAAACATCAAAGGAAAAAACTGCCCTCATATACATGCAATCCAACCTTACGAAGCCAAAAACGGTACATTTGAAGGTATATGTGAAGCCCAGTACCGATTTTCGACGCCCGAATTTGATCGTCGGCGTCTAAGAAAACTGTATGTTATTAAATACAAAATAAAATAGAAAATATTCATAAATTTTTATTTATACTTAAAACAACAAAAACTAACCGATGTATTATCCTAAAGCGCCATTAACTTGCTTAAACTTTAAAGGGGTCAAACTGCACTCATTTACATACAAACCGACCGACAAAAACGGCATATTAGACGGTATTTATAAAATCCAAAAAAGAAAAATTCCAGCCTGCATATGGTGTCACACATTCAAATTAGACTAGAACAATAAAAACTAACCGAGGTATTACCTCATTAGGCGACGTTAACTTGTCAAAACTTTTAAAAGGTTGAAAATGCCCTCGTATACATGCAATCCGACCTTGAGAATCCAAAAACGGTACGTACCGACTTACGACGCTCGAATTCAGACTTCCTAAAAACACTATATATAAAAAGAAAAACTCTAACATTCAAAATATGTTTTATAGAAAAATATCATGACTACAAGGGCGGACCTAGCCTCAAGATCTTGAAGAGAGGGGGGTTAATCAGACTTCGAGTTGTCTGTTTACCTGAAGTTCGTTGATAAACACATGCTTTGAAGTCGCAGGCGAAAATTTCGAGAAAATAAAACCGAAAATTTAATTTTTGATATGTTTTGTAAGATGCTGATAAAAAACCTCTCAATTATAAATATCTAATTTTTTTTAAATTCAAAATACTTAACACAGGAAGAAGTTCTTTAAAATCTTTGAGTTTTTGGAATATTTGTAAGAAATGGGACAAAAACGGGACCTCAAAAAGAATGGGACATTTGATCGTCTCAACAAATGTGAGACTTTATAAAAACACTATATATAAAAAGAAAAACTCATAATTTCACCACAACATCGCAAGCGGAAATATGTAATAACACTAGCATTCAAAATATTTTTTATAGAAAAATATCATAACTACAAGGACGGACCTATCCTCAAAATCTTGGAAGGAGGGGGTTTACTGTTTACCTGAAATTTGTTGACAAACACATGCTTTGAAATTGGAGGCGAAAATTTCGAGAAAATAGAACCGAAAGATGTGTATGTAAGATGCTGATAAAAAAACCTCTTAATTATAATTATCTCATTTTTTTAAATTCAAGAACTGAAAGAAGTTCTTTAAAATCTTCGGGACATTTGACTGTCTCCACAAATTTTGTTGAGACATAAGGGTCAAAAAATTCGTTGCTTGTAACATAAAATTAATGTAGCGAAAAAAAAGATAATAATTAGGTACTTAAGTATTATCTTTTTTTTTTCCACTACAGATCCGAGTGCCCATCGTAAAAAATATTCCGACTGAATGCCGCTCTTGGTTTTTGTAGTGTTACATAGCATAAGACCAGAAAGACAAACGGCAACACCGCAGGGCTTCCTCATTACCGCGAGGCGTTTTTTTCCGTATATACTCCACCAAAATGATTGAATAATTAACCGTCTATTTCCCGCCGCGTCCGCACGCGCGGGCTTAGACTTGTCTGTCTGATGTGTTGGGCTTCATAATGATAGCGGTGCATGTATATATATATGGAGCCCCCTACCCCGCTCGCCAGATCGGTCTGATGAGCGTCCCCTAGGAAGGTAGTTTTCTTTTTCTCGACTGCTTTAGACCTAAATAAACTCCTTTGTCGGGGCTTGGACCTTTAACGTGTTCCACTATCAATATATGGATCACACGATACCGTACTTTTATCGTCCTCTACGAGGGACGATATGGAATCGTGTTAGCCTGCCTTCTAGCTACACGACCTACTCCGCTCCATACGGCGTTTTACTTAATCTCACAAGATTATATAATTTTGCAAGAAAAAGTCCAAGTAGACTACCGACGGCCCCGGCGATCGAACCCGGGTTCTCCTCGTTGATAGACCAGGTATGTACCAACTATACCAACCAGGTCGGTTTTGGATTTTTTTTTGTTTCTAAGCTGACGTAATGCCTTCTCAACTCTCAACAAGCCTACGAGTTAAAAATAAATAATTTAGCAAAAATTCTTCGATTAAGCTTTAATTATGATTAACACTAATCGGAGTTTGGAATGATTCTTGGCATACAAAGTATTAACGTAAAACACCAAATTTTTGAAAAATGCTGAGAAAAAGGGGGTGAATCACCTCCGTGAAACACCCGGTAAAATCTTTTTCAATCGTTGCTGTGACTACAACTATACGTTTATCTCTACGTACGCAATGAGTGAAGTCAACTGTTCTTTCATCGCATCTACCATAAAAACGGGACCCGTTCAAAATATAAATAAATAATAAATAAATAATGCCTTTATTTAGAAACTCAAAAGTATTTTACAGAAAATATTTAGAAACAGGTGGCCAGATTTAGCTTAACGCTACTTTATCTAACCATCTAACCACAAGTAAAAGAGAGAAAATCTAGAAATTTTAAGGGTGCATTTTAATAGCTGCAAATAAATAAATATTAAATCAGATGATATTAAAAAAATAAAAAGACAATACGGTAAAATATATACAGGGTGAATTCTTTAAACGGAACGGTGCGGGTTAGAATTTGGTTTTACAAAAATATCCAAAGACATGTCAACTGAGATTTTTAATTTTCTTTAATCGTGCTATCTTGGATTTTTTTTATGTCATTTTGTTTACGAGTTATGGCAAAAAAATATTTATTTTTAAATAGGACACCCTGTATAGTTTGATATTTTTGAATTCTAAAAAAAAAAATATCTTTTTGACAATACCACACATTAATACTCTATCTCTTATGGTTTCCAAGATAGAGGCATTTAAACTTGCATGGAATTGTTGTCTATGCCCTGTTTTATGAGGGATATTTGAACGAATATCGAAGTTTTCCATACAGATTTAGAAAAAAAAATCTTGATTATCGTTAAAGATAGATCCTACTGTGTAGTATTGCTGAAGAGAGAATTGTTTGCAGATTTCAAAAATTACAAAATATACAGGGTGTCCTATTTAAAAAAAAAATTGCCATACCTCGTAAACAAAATGACATGAGAAAAATCCAAGATAGCACGATTAAAGGGAATTAAAAATGTCAGTTGACGTGTTTTTGGATTTTTTTATTCAACCAAATTCTAGCCCGCTAGAAGCACCGTTCTGTTTAAAGAATCCACGCTGTAAACAGCCATAGTGTAAAATTATCTAAAATATAACCAACTATGTGAAATACATAATATCTGATGACTTTGTTCAAAAAATCTACAATTTATTTATTAAAAGTTTTCGGAGACGCTTTTTGAAGGATGTCTCTGAAGATTCTCTAAGTTCATTAGGTAAGGAACTAAACGTTTTTGTTGATTGATAGCTAAAAGAGCATTGAAATAGGGATGTCCTCTACCTAGGAATAATATATTTATTTTCGTGTGTTGTTTTCTTTGGTGAATATCTGAACCTTTTTTAAGCTTGATCTATAAATACACACAACTTTAGCCAGTTGCAATCTGTATACACGATTCTAATATGGCGGGAGTGTCATTTTCCAAAATACGTGGATAGTGTCGGATTATAAAACACCGGCTATTTTTTTTTGTTTTTTCAATAATAAAATGATGGAGTCTGATTTGGTAATGTGCCAAATTCAATTGGGAGAGTTCGTCTTAGAGGTAGATTCGGACAGTGCTAGGCAGCTTTCGTCAGTTATTTAATGGTGGATTTATACATCAAAATAACTCCGGATTTATAAACCGGCGATAGGAAATAAAAACACCCAATAGAAAAGCAATAGGTTAGGTTAGGTTGTGTAGAATTGTCACTGGAAAGCGCATTTTGGCGATACCAAGAACCGATGAAGTTGTGGTTGAACCGCTGACGCCACATTTCGAAATCACGCAAGCAACGTGTTCTACGCCAAAAAACGACTAAGGATTTGAGTTTGTAATGGCCTTGCTCTAGCAGCACGGATACATAATTCTTAAATCTCCATTCTATCCACTCTACATTATTAGGTAATATTCGTATTGTTTAAATGTTCCCAATCTTTGCCAAATATCATCAATTGATTCTTGTTTTTATTGAGGCTCAGGCCGTGCTTTTGAGAAAAGCATTGTCTAAAATTAAGATCTTGATTAATTAGCTGAGCACTTGTTACCATATCTGTGAGCCTGAAAGAAAAACGCAACTGTACATCATCGGCGCGGCGTACTGATAAGAAGAGATTTTGTAAGGAATTTTTCAGATCAGCAGTAGAGATACTGAAAAGCAAGGGAGCCAGACCTCGCGGAATTTCTACAGGGGATGAGATATCTGTAGAAATGTTTACTTTTTTATGTTTACCAGTTGAGTAGTTGTGAAGAAGTTCAGTGGCCACCTGACCAAGACAAAAGTATCCAAGCTTTGCACTAAGACGCCTACGATCGAGGGTGTCGAATACTTTATTGTAATCAAGCAGAATAAGGCGAGTGTTTAGTTGCTGAACGCAGATTGAGTTGAAGGTATAATTTTATTAGTGAAGAAATTTGAGTTAAGTTGCTGATAAATAAGTTTTTCGCGGTTAGACAAAGTGGGCAGTTTAATAATAGGATGATAATGCTGAACTTTGCTGGGAGAGTTATTTTTAGGAAACGGTATTATATTTGCGTTGTTCCGGGCATTAGGTACTTTATTCAGTTAAGACCTCACACCAAACACACGTCACAAACTGAAGTAGAGTAAAAAAATTGAGAAAGCTCTAGCTCTCCCTAGGGCTCTTGATCATGAATAATTTATTGTAGAATGAGTTGGACCTTCTGAGGGGGGGAGGGTTTAGGTTAAAACCAGTTTGTGACGTGTGTTTGGTGTGATGTCTTAAATTTTAAAAATTCAGTGCTATGCCGTCTAAGCCAATCTACTTTTACAAAATTCAAAATTTTAGAGAGAGATCAAAATTTTTAAAGAATTTTTTATTTTTTTTTTGTCAATTTTTGCCTGCGGCGCTATACCAATATTAAATATTGTTACAATTTTGTTTAATTTTAAGCAATTTTTTTGTCAACAATATTTGAGAAACGCAAAAAATAGCATTTTTTCAAAAATTTTGCCTTCGGTGCATTTAAGGGTTAATTCTGAAAAAAATCGGCAAATGATGCTTGCTTTTCAAAATAAGTATTTTTGTTTCGTATACACTAACTCAACCCCTATTAAACCGCCCCTCTATCCTACGTTTAGTTCAAGAGCTCAAGCAGTAGAAACCTACTTAATTTTTAAAAATTTTCCATAGGTAGGTAGTTGACTTTTATTAAACGATGAAACCCCCCCCAGAGTCGATTTCTGGCTGCACCACTGCTTTATTCTGCCTAATAAAAGTATTAATAATGTGGGTGATATGCGTCGTAAGATATGGGGTAACCAATGACATCATCCAGTCGCGTTAGATTTTATTGGCCCGATTATTTTCTCAACTTCTTGTTCACTAACTTGACGAAATTCAAAACAGGAATTAAATCAGATAATTTGTTACTTTTGTACCATTCATGGTCTCTTCGTCAGCACCTGTTTGAGGCACGCTGTTAAGAAAGTAGTCACTAAACTCTTCGGATGTACTCATTTTTGTCTAGGATCACATAGGGGGTTTGCGTTGATGTTAAGCCATTTGAGGGAGATCCAGAAGCCTTCGGGATCTGTTTGAAATTTATTATTTAAATATACTCTCTTCCGTACCGTAGTTGCTTATACGCTTCCCATCGTGCATCGGTTTTATTTTTCTTATATTTTGACAGAGCTTTGTCGTGCAGGCGTAAGAGCTTTAGTAAATCTAGAAGTTTTGAAAAATGCATGTTTATTGAAAAGTACTAAAATTGAGGTATTAAAGAAGTTTATCATGTCGTCTACCGAATTCAAAGTGTTTATCAGGTTCCAGTTAATACCATGAAGGTCCAAAAGAAAAGTATTGTAGTTAAAGTGAATAAAATCACGGTAGGTCCTATATTTTAGAGGTGGTCGATCTTTTTTAATTTGCAGATCGCACTAAATGAGCCTATCGCACGAAATCAGCCTATGATGGAGGCTTAATAAGAATAACTTAATTTGGAGTAAAAATGTGACCATAACCAGGCTTCTCAGGGGGGGGGTTAACCCCAATATTCTCTTCTGATATGTCATCCATACGCATGACCTGAGGATTTAGCACAAATTCAAGACTACTTGTTACCAGAATATCAAAGTTTTGCGTTATCCTTAGTCGCCCTAGTTGGTTCATTGATTAATCATCCATATTTACCAAACATCCTGTACTCTCCCCTGTCCAGCGTTTGATACAGAAAAATCTACATTAAAATCTCCCCCAAAAACAAAATAATCGCAGTCTGCAATCAGCTCTACCTCCTTACCTTTAGCCAAATTTGCTCTAAGGACGATTGTGCGAGTGGAGTTTTAATAACTTTAAAGTTAAATTAATTTTTTACGTAAAAGGCTACTCCCCCTCCACGCATTTCCTTATCACAACGTGCCAGTTTATAACCCGGTATACTTACTACATCATCAGATAGATCTCATGTCAACCATGTCTCCGACAAACCTAGAATATCTAAATCTTGTGATCGAACATTGCAATGACTAAAATTTACAAGTTTTGTGTTGTTATCTGTCATTATTATCTTTTAAATCTAAGCTCCAATAAATCAAAACGTTTAATTTACCCATTTAAAATTTAAAATACCCTATTGCAAACTGTAGGAAGATGAAGATAAAAATCAAAATTAAATTGCAAGACAAGTAGGCACTTTTTGAAATATATTAAGAAAAAAATATTTATTCCTACCATATTAATAAAATGAAATATATTAATTCCTATATTTATTTTAAACTCTTAATATAGAGTCAAATATTCTAATATGTGTGAGTAACAAAAAAATAAAATTTAATAAAAACAAACAAAAAATAAGAAACCCAGCAAATATATTTAATTTTTATCACTTTTTTTATTCTGTTGATAAGTAGGTAAAATGTAAAGTTTGAAAAATGTAAAACCGGTTCGACTTAGTCGTGGCTCTTAACTTATTCTACAATGTTCTTAAAAACAAAAGATCAAAGATCTTGGGTGGAAATAATGAAAATTCAAACCTAGATGAGCATCCCAAAAGGAACACAGAAAAAACCAGCAAAAGGAGAAATGATTAAACTATGTTTCGCCTTGGGCAACCAGCGTAGGCTCGTCACTGGTTCCAATACACTTTAATTTCCAACTTTGAATGACTCACAAATAGGCATCGTTTCGCACTGGTACTTATCCAAGTTACCTGATACGGATTCGTCCTGACGTGTTAATATTTCCAATAGGATTATGCTCCTAAGGCAATTAAAAACAAAAAAGAAGTTAAAAAATCTCCAAATCAGTTACATCAACCTAAAAGAATCTAAAAACAAAAGATCAAAGATCTTCGTTGTATGTAAATAACGAAAATTCAAACCTGGATGAATATTCCACAAGGAACACACAAAAAATCAAAGCGAAAAGAGAAATGATTAAACGATATGTCACCTTGGGCAACCAGCGTAGGCTCGTCAGTGGTTCCATTGGTCACTCTTCCCATACATCATTAAATACCATCATACACTTTGATTTCCAACTTTGAATCACTCACAAGTAGGCATTGTTCCGCACTGGTACTTGTCCAAGTTACCTGATGCGGATTCGTCCTTGCGTGTTAATATTTTCAAAAGGATTATGCTCCTAAGACAATTAAAAACAAAAAAGAATTTAAAAAAACCTCCAAATCAGTTAAATCAACCGAAAAGAATCTAAAAACAAAAGATCAAAGATCTTGGATGGAATTAACAAAAATTCAAACCTGGATGAGCATCCCACAAGGAAAACACAAAAACCAAAGCGAAAAGAGAAATGAAAATGTTCTTGTTTTATTCTTCATTCCAGTAAATTATTTTCCCAGAAAGAGTCCAGACATTTTCCTTCCCGAACTTCTTTTTTGCCTGCTCATATAAATTAGAGGGCGCGTTTATCAAGTCTCCATGTATATATTGTTTTTTTTCCTTTCAAGAGTTTTCTCGCTGAAAGTACCTCATTTCTCTTAATAAGGAAAATAAAAGAAACGATTATAGTGCGTGGTTGTTTGTCCGAATGCTTGCCCATACGATAGGCGCCCTCCAAACACTCTCGTGGAGATTATTCTTGATAAAGCTAGAAACTACTGGCTTAACATCTTCGCCCTCTCTCCTGCTTCCTAATTCCACAGATACGCAAATTTTTTTTGCACGCCAAATTGCTCTAAACAATCCACTCGATCCTCAACTTCTGCTAGAGCGTTCTTATTCTCAGCTACCCCAGTCTCAAGTGAACCGACGTTCTCACATACCTGCGTGAGTTTTATATTGATGGTGTCAATCTTACCTTCTATGCTTGTGAACTTAGTATCTATTTTCTCTTCCAGACTTTTAAAAAGTGTAGTTATATCAACATCATTATCATCAGCTGCAGCTTTACTGCTTGTAGCAGTGTTTCTAACCATTATGACTTTAACTTGATGAAGTTGTAAGTAGGGTCAATCGATAGGTCGCACTTTGATTAACTAAGTTGCACAGTTTCACAATTTTTAGTTTATTCTTCAACACAACAAACTGAAAAATATAGTATCTTTGGCTAAGTGTCCCTAAGTAAATTATTAATTAAAGGTTGAATTAAATTTCGATCAAATCCTTTAAGTTTACCCCCTCACTCTTGACTGCGATTAAAAACAAATTAATGCCAATATTTTGCACATATTTTGCAAAATTTTGCACTCCACTAAATTTTGGGAGAAGGCCCAATTTGACGATGCCCCCCCCTCTCCCCTCCCAGATGATACTTTGTGAAAATTCGTCAAGGGTAACCAAGTAAGCCCCGAGTTATTTGAAAGATTAAATTCTTTACAATTTCGTACGCTTATTTTAAAATTTTGCCAAACCCTTATGGACTAGGTTACTCGAGAACCCTTCCGAGAGTTCTTGGGGGGGTTGTAAAATTATTGTACGAAATTGTGCAAAATGGGGCGTTTCCACCTTATGGGCACTTCGAATAATATAAAAATTTTCAAAAATTATTGTTTTATCAAAGATACAAAAATTTCCATAAAATATTGTCTGGGGAGGAAACCCTTAAATTAGCCTTCCACATAAAAATAGCCACAGTTATTCGTGGGACCGCGTGCAAAGTTTAATATTTGGTGTGCAAAATTGTAGCATTCAAGTTTTCAAAAAATGCTGTTTGCGGGGGGGGGTGGGAGGCCAAACCTAACCCACCCGTCAAACTCAGTTGTATGTATGTATGTATAAAGGAAAAATATATTATTATCTTAATAAAGATTCAATTCTATTATGAAAATGGACTTTTAGATGAATTTTGAACTAATATCTGAGGCAAAGTAATAAAGAAATGCGCGACTGTAGTGGTGGGGGACGATTTAAGGAGTGGAAAATGGAAAAAAGGATATCATAGTAATTTCCATATATCATCAACTTTTGTAACTGTCACTTTTTAGCATAACCCCCAAGTTTTCGAGAAAAATGCAAAAAATCCTAAATATTTTCTTCTTTCGTTTTCTATTTTGAATTTCTGCAAAAATGATTGAATTTTTACAAAACTTATAAAGTATTTATAACTCTCTGTGTTTGAAATACCCACAATTTTTTTTGTGATTTTTTTCGGTCTTTGTTTTGACATATACTTTCTAGTAAAATAAAAAAAATCTATAGTCACAATTTAAAAACTTGGTCAAAAGGAAAAATAAACAAAAAATGATCCGTGTGAAAATAAATAACCCAGATTCACCCAACTATAGTTGTGCAGCTACTCCAATAGATTTTTTCTGAAATTTTGATATGATGTATACTTGTGTAAATCAATGACAAAAAGCTGGGCTAAAATGTTGTGCCCCCATCGTTTAGACCCGAAGTGTATCAAAGAAGATATTTAGCCTAGATATTTGCCCACAAAACGAATAAAGAGACTTTTTTTTGGCGATCTAATCAATGCTCCTTATCGAGCAGAATAGAAAGCCAAGTGAAGCTCTTTTTTTAAAATTTTTTTGCAGTGCGTATCACTTTTTAAAAAATTTTGATACATAATAGTGGTTTTAACAACTAGTGGCTAAAATAGTGCTTTTTTTACAAGCGTTGGTTTAAATAACGAGCGCAGCGAGGTATTTAAAAACGCGACTAAAAAAACGCGCAGTATAGCCGCGAGTTGTTAACACTATTTTTTTTAATACCTTTATCAAAATATCCAAGAAAAACAGGAAAATAATTTTTTATACCTTCATCCAAAACATGATTTTAGTAACTGTTTGCAGATAACTAAAGCATGGCCTTTTTGGTTACCGATGCAAAATTTTTTTTTTTTTATCACGGGGGCAAAAAAAGATTTCTGTCCGTTTTTACTCAAAATTAAAGAGAAATAGCGGAATATAGTAATATTGAAAAAATCTAATTATTGTTGCCTAAAAATTAAGTCATTTCCGCCGGTTTTCACCAAGTATTTACGAAAAAATCATTTTAAAAAATCGACAAAATTTCAAACTGTCAAAGATTAAAATGTTGCAACAATGAACGTCACCGAGTAAAAAGGCTTATCGCTATGGAAACCGCATTGTTATTTCATTTACCAGCCGCCTTGATCTATAGTGTATCTATAGTGTGTGTTGCAAGAAGTGCTCTTCGTTCGAGATTTTGAAAAGTATTTTCCTGTTTTTCCTGAATTTTTTGATAAAGGTATTAAAAAAAATAGTGTTAACAACTGGCGGCTAAACTGTGCTTTTTTTTAATCGCGATTTTAAATACCTCGCTGCGCTCGTTATTTAAACCAACGCTTGTAAAAAAAGCACTATTTTAGCCATTAGTTGTTAAAACTATTAATCTCGAAGAATGCGGCTGGTGAATGAAATAACAATCGTTTCCATAGCGATGTGGCTTTCTACGCGGTGACGATCAGTGTTGCGCCATTTTAATTAACAGTTTCATATTTTGCCAATTTTTTTAAATAATTTTTTTTGGGTGAAAACTGGTGGAAATCGCTTAATTTTTAGGCAAGAATAATTAGATTTTTCAATATTACTACTTTTTGCTATTTCTCTTTTTTTGGGTAAAAAACGGACAGAAATCTTTTTTTGCACCCGTGATCAGAAAAATAAGTTTTTTTCCATCGTTAACCAGAAAAGCCATGCTTTAGTTTTTTGCAGACAGTTAATAAAATCATGTTTTTGATGAAGGTATAAAAAAAAATTATTTTTAGTCGTCCTGCTATTGTTCTTTTTTTAAAATTATGCCATTACATGATCAAAATTGTGGTTATTCCAGACACAGACAGGTATACTTTCACCAAGTTTTGTGAAAATTTAATTATTTTTGCGGAAATAAAAATTAGGAAAAAAAATATATACGACTTTTTGTATTTTTCTTGAAAGTTTGGGGGTTATGTTAAAAAGTGCCATTTACAAAAGTTGTAGATTTTTGCACGATCTACGACTTTGGTTTTTAATTTTTTAAAGTTGTCCCATAAATTGCATTAATACCATATTTCTCGTCTTTTCAACCCCCCATATCTACACCGCACCACCACCGCTCACGCATTTTTTTTGGTATGTTTACTATGAGCCCCTTTACCATGTTTACTCATCAAACTGCTGTTACAAATGTATGTTTTCCTTCTAAATGAGTTGTTCCGATCGGTCTATAAGGTGTTAGGTTTGCTTATAATTCTCCATATTTTTTTTCAATAATAATTTTAAATTATTTAATAACAAGAAAGCATGCATAAGCAACCGCGGATTTAAGAAAGGTAACAGCTCATTCCAAATTCTTCGGACCAATTTCAATTTGTCGGCTGACAATTAAACACAGAAGCTAAATGGAACTGTCATTATCAGTGTCAAAAAACTGGTCCGCAGCAATTCGTTTCGCCGAATATCAAATTCGCTTAGCACTTGTTGGCATCATTGCATTTTGCATTTTTATTTCTTGTTAGCCTAGGTTGTTGGTCCTTTTCTGAGCGATCATTAAAAGAGATTAAATTTAACTGAAATTGTAGAAAAATAAAGGCATACAATAATCTTATGGGACTCACCTTAAATGCTGGTACTTTCTTCGAAAAGGGAGCTCCCTATAAGACTTTTGCTATTCTGCCTTCACTACCCCATTCACCACTTGATAAGGAGTTTCTTGAAATGTTTTATAAAGATTTTAGGTCGAAAAATACCGTAATTTTGCACTTGAAAACATGCCGAAAAATTGCAACGTGCCGTTAGCTTGAAATCTTGTTCGCGACACACTGACTGCCTCGTCGCGCACATATCCTTGCGTAGCTTATTGACGCGACGGCAGGGAACTTAATTATAAAAGCGTAAGCAATAATTTGAAATCTCATACAAAAGTGTGCAAAATTAACAAAATATGAAAAAAATAAAAATAAACGTAGTAGCCCACTTAAAACACCTCGTGTTTTACCGAAAAAAAAAAAAAATAAAGTAATTTTCACCCCGAAAAATAAAAAACTTTTGTTACAAATTTAAACGAAAAAATTAACTAATCTTGTACTGGGACCGGGTAGAGTTTTACTACCGATCTACGGTACGTTCCCGATGCAGTTTTGATGTCAACCACCCTAACTATGCCGTCAGCTCCAGGATATAGAGCTACCACTCTGGCTAGAAACCACTGAAGCGGTAGAGTAGTAGAGTGTATTCAGCTCAACCTTGTTAGCAAGTTCCGTCCATTTGGAACGTTGCTGCAACGTGTGCAGATATTCTGAATGACATCTGGACCAGAAATCTGTCTGAAATCTTTGAATTAGTTGCCAGCGGGACAAGGTGGAAATTTTTACATTCATTCAAAGACTCAAAAGTAAGAAAGTGGACGAGGGTGATAGGATATAGGTCGTTAGGATCGGCGCTTTAAGGAAACAAAGGTCTTGAGTCCAAAATCGCTTCAACTTGGCAAAGAAAAGTCGTGAAATCCTCGAAGGTAAGACGCTGTTCCCCGGTAACACGCACCAAATGTGTCTTAACAGACTTGCAATGCATCGAAAGTGACTGAGGATAAGCTGCGAACCACAAATCTACAAAAACAGACTAAGAATGCCTCTGAAGATAAATCTGAAGTCAACTCTAAGTGGCGCCTTTGTACTTGTGCACACAAAAACACAGCAGTAAGATTTCAGAGATTCTCCTGTAGCGAGAACCTAAAGGACCGCAGAAATCTATACGGTTTTGGATTTAAACGAAAACATCTTAAGTAATGGGACAAGGGTTCAATTGCTCGTCTAACTGAAACTATCCAGTACCTCTGTAATAATAAGTAACTCAAAGTCTTGAAACCGGAATGAAGAAATGTACTCAAAATGAACTGAGTGTAGAAAATCTATGCGATTTCGTCAAAAGATAAGGATGACTTGCATCGTAATAGACTGTGAATATTTGAGACGTCCGCCACTATGACGAAGCCTCTAGAATCAAGACATAATCCATATCCTTGCGAAACTGTTTAGGAATTATTCGATTGTGCTGTAATTTGTCGATAATGTCTGAAAATGCTTGGCACTGTACGTGTCGAATAACAACGGAAAGTGCATTCTCCATCTCCTCTGGAGAAGGGTAAATCGAAGTTGTAATAATACGCTTGAGCTTAGCGAAGAATTATTGTTTAGCAGAGTATCTAGAGTATTTTCAAACTGAATTTTTTGAGTGTTTTCCTTGTTAGAATCGCAAAATTCATTTGCTCACTCAGATTCTAGCAATCGTAAGAGAGGTGGTAAATTCCAACACAGATCACAATCGAGCAAATTACTGACTGAAACTCCCCTGCTTCCAATGTCTGCTGAATTCCATTCAGAGCGAGCATAACGAAAATGTGTGGAAGCCTGTATCTCCTGAATATGAGAGACCCTATTGGCAACCAACATCAATAAATTTTTTGCAAGCAAGCTGTACCGATTGAATCAAGTCGATTAACAAAGCCGCCGCACAAAACTCGAGGCGCCGTAAATAATTTTTTTTAGTGGTGCGACTCTTGACTTCGTTACAATAGCCCACCATACTCGCATCGCAAAACCCATGCAATGGGCATTTAGAGAAACTATCTGGTAGAACACGTGTCGGTATTGAACATAAGTCAGGAAGTTCTGATTTAAACTGATTAATGTGTTTCATAAAAAGTGTAACTGGACTTAAAAAACCTTGTGGATCAAACAATCGGGCAACTGACCGAGTATTGTTCTTTTTGTAATAGGGTTGTTATGTAAAAAAACCTTATTTTTATGTAAGTGGAATCATCTAGATCGAAACTTAAGGACATCTGACGATTCGACTCTGGTATATTTGTAAGAACCTCCGGACAGTTACTGGCCCATTTTTTTAGATCAAACCCGCCAGATTTTGGTAAATTAATTAATTCTTGTTGCAATGACTAGCACGAATCAAGGGATGAACTACTCCCGAAGCAATTATCGACGAAAAGGAATAAAAATAAAAACAATCATTAAACCGCACATTTTCTCAGTAACCTCCACTTGGCTGGTAAAATAGTCTGGTTACGCGTGACGTTATAGTTTGAGTTACTCGATCCTTAAAAAAAACTTAAAAATAATTACCAGGCTATCTGGTTATTAGTTACATCAAGGAAACACCCTCAAAATTCAACTTCTTTAAAATAATGAAGACAATTAGTATGAAATGCATTTTGGCTGATTAATTACACAGGCCGACATTTTTGAACTTTTGAAAAGTTACAGAAAGAAAATCCACTGTGTCTAACTAATTTAGGGTTGCTGAGTGCGAATATGATAACCGTTTTCCTCCATTAGCTCGTATTTTTGTGTAACGCATAGTTGCCAATTTTACCATTATTTACTGGGCGCATAAACTATTATCATGTTTACCAGCCAAATAAATGACGTAAGTGAGGATGAATACGGAATTAATTTGATAAATACACCAGTAGAACTAGAATACATTTATTGACGATTATTATTTGTTAAATAAAATCAATTAAAAACCATTTATTAAGTCAGTATAATAGTATTACATACACAGAATGTGTGCAATATGTACTTCAATAAAAATGCAAAAAAGACCATCAGTTTTACTTCTTTCTTTTATGAAACGACGGATCTTCTCTTTTCACTGACCAGCAGTAGTCTCCCATTATTGCAGAGTCCCAATGTCCTTGATATCGAGTTTCCATCGTTCTTATATCCTTATGAAACCGCTCTCCCATTTCATCGCTAACATCTCCAAGATTTTCCGGAAAGAAGTCGAGATGTGAGTGAAGAAAGTGGATTTTCCAGGACATGCGACATTCCAAAGCTTTATATCAGACCAGAAGTTGCTGCACCAGTCCTTCGTAATTTTCGTCTTTATTTTTGCCCAAAAAACCTTTCGTAACATTAACAAAGGCACGCCATGCATCTAACTCCTTTTCATTTAAAGTCTGTTCAAACAATTCATCACGCATCAATTTGCGAATATCAAGTCCTATAAAAATTCTTTCCTTTAATTTACCATCACTTAATTTTGGAAAGAACTGTGTAAGGTAACTAAATCCTGTGCCCTCTTTGCTCATAGCTTTGACAAAATTCTTCATGAGGCCCAACTTAATATGAAGAGGGGGCAGCAGGATCTTGGCTGGATATACCAGAGGCTCATACTTGATATTGTTAGTACCGGGCCTAAATGACTCTCTAGGGGGCCACTCTTTTTGTAAGTAATGTTTAGTTGTAGCTCTTGAGTCCCAAAGACACAAAAAACAACAGTATTTTGTAAATCCATCTTGCATAACAAGTAATATTGCAATAACTTTCAGATCTCCACAAATTTGCCAGCTATGTTCTTTGTAGTTGATATGATTTAGAATTAGGGCGAGATCTTCATACGTTTCTTTCATCGAAATACAGTGTGCCACAGCCTTATGTTCCCATTATGCAGTAAAACTGCTTTGAGACTGTACTTTGATGAATCTATGAAAAGACGCCATTCGGATGGATTGTGTTGAATTTTTAACTCGGTCATCAGTCCATTTATGTCCGTGCATACTCAAAGTGAACCTTTCATTTTGTAATATTCTGAAAAAGGTTCATTCCTTTTTCTGTATTGAGTGTAAGTAGTTCCCGGAGACAGAAAATTCCACTGTTTCAGTCTGGCACCTAAAAGTTGAGCTTTCTCTTTTGAAAGTTGCAAGTCTCTAACTAAATCATGAGGTTCATCCTTTAAAAGGAAGGTACTGTCTCTCGTAACTTCATCCGAGGATGTTGATATTGTATCCTCATAAGTTTCTGTTGGCAATCTTTTGTCAGGCGATCTTTCTGTAATATCTATTGTTTCCCAGTTTTTTGGCGGAGTAGGTATCGGTTAAGATTCTCCATGCGGCACTGGTCTTATTGCGGATGGCAAGTTTGGATACTGAATGGCACGTTGTTTCTTCTTATTAGCTCATATTGTATTTGTCAAACAAAAATAATAGTCGTCATGATGATTCCGGGGCTCTCTCCATATCATGGAAATTGCAAAGGGCATGCTTTTTTTACTTCCTTTCATCCATGCCGTAAGGGTCGCATAACACATTAGGCAGCATACATGAAAGCCTAGCTTTTATCTTGATCACCGATTTTGCAGTTGAAATAAAAATAGTATGCTTTCTTGACAACATCATTCATCGTCTAATCTGTGGCTGTACCGCAAATACTCTACAAATGTAACAAAATCGGTCCGGCGAATTTTTACAAACTCTACGAGAAGAACCTGACATATTGCAATAGCGGAAAAACGGCACACAATGTAGAGCTAAAGTATCTACTAAGAAGACAACAGCACGAATTAAGAAATCAAAAATAATGAAACACACGTAAAATACTCTTAACTTATGTTATGTATTAAAGCGAAACTGACTTTGTCTACTGACGCGACACTGCTGGCGCGGCGCCTTATATATTTACGCGCCTCATAGTCTAGAAGGTTCGAGCAAATCCGCGACTACGCGCCATTGTCGCCATATAGACGAGGCGGTCTTACCTGCTCGGAAAAAATAATAGCCAATGACAAAGTGCTTAAGGCTCCCCCGCCCCACTACCATTAATTAACCCTTGCCAAAACTGTTATTTTGATAGAAACTCAAGCCGACCTTTAAAAATATAGTAAAAATGGCAGCCACGCATAACGTGAAATTACGAGCTAATCGAGCAAAACTGTTATCATTGCCGTAATCAGCGATCCAAAATTAATCAGTAAAAATGGTTCTCCTTTCTGTAACTAAACTGACGTCGGCCTGTGTTATTTATTTTCAATTTCATGAAAGCCGGCGAAACTCTTGTAAATGTTAAGGCTGCACTTGCAGATGAGTTTTCTTATTATAAACCCCAAAGTATAAAAAGGTTTGAGCGAAATAAAATCTCTTAATATTTAGTTAAAACTGCAGCAGTAATACAATCTGGCAGGTCCGCGACAGATTCAGAAGCGACAAAATACCTTGAAGTGCAGTCTATCAGAGATTTTTGTATTGCTAGAAATATCCAGATGTTATTTATGTCTTACGCGAAGTTAGGTTAATTAGATAGATAAACTATTTTTGTAATTTAATTTCTTTGGTATTTTTAGAGATTGAGATAGATAGATAAAATATTTTTTTTTAGCAAGACTGCTATTTTGCTTGTACCTGCATTAGCCAAAAACTACTCAACAGATTTTGATGTAAGTTTTGCTACTGGCTCCTTTATAAGATATATACCACACACTAGTAGTTTGTGCTGCACTTGTCTAAGAAGTTTGTGTTACACTTGTCTAAATGAAAATACTCATATCACAAATAAAATTTATTAACTGCTATAAATGTTTATCTAAATAAATTATGGTTAAAATGGATACCAAATAAGATAACTTATTTCTTATACTAAGCCAGTTAAGTTTAGTTAGCATATTTAATTCTCGTATATTTATCATTTTTTAATATTACTTTAATTGCCTTAATTTGTAAAATTTAAGTTCCTGATTTTTTAAACTCAGAAATGTAGCACAAGAAAAAAATTAGATAAAATGTATACGCAGAACGAAAAAGTAAAATACAGCATTAGTGTAGTATTAAAACCATCTAATTATAAGATATATACAACAAACTAATAAACTAAATGTATCCAACAAATAAATTATGAGCAAGCAAATATTGTAAACTTTTATAAGCCAACTGGCTGGTGAAATATGATGAACTCCTATGCGGGAGTTGTGTTTCACTTTCACTAGACAAAAAATATAAAATATCATAAGTATATATGAGCACAGATTATGAAAACTTATGATATTTTATCTGTTATTTGCAATGATCTTTTATGAGGTTATTTTGTAGGTTTCGGAACGTAAAGCCGTAAAATGGACGTAAAATGTACTTCCCTGGGACGAATGATGCTGTCTAACGTCGACATTTATGGTGTTTGTAAATCTTTTACTTAACCGTTCGTGGAAAGGATATAAATTTAAATTGAAAAATTTTTCTGTACCAAAAGATTAAGTGGAAAGAATCACGCAAGAAAAGTGCCCTCTCTAAATGACATATTATTTAGAAAAGGAAACTAAAAACTGGAACTTTGACAAATAGAAGAAGCTGTAGAGTGGCCACCGGTAGGCCTGGACCTCTATTCTTGATATGACAGAAAATTCGATAGAAAAGGAGTTGTCTCTGCCAGATTTCCACCAATCGCAAATTTTAAGCTGTCACGTGTTGCGCAAAAGCCATTAGGGGGGTGGGTATAGCACAATAAGAAATTAAAATCACAATAAGAAATTTTATAACTTCTTATCAATCCTTTAAACAGAAACAGTTAGAAGATCTAGATTTTTTCAATAAACCTAACCTTCTACATTATTAGTTCTTTTTTGTTCAAAAAAAAAACTACAACAACGATTCAAGTCTTTCTTGATTCTAGAAAATTTCATTTATAATAACACTAGGCTTTTTTTAACAGATATTTTTTTAAATATGCAATAGTTTAAATCCAAAAGTTGTTTAACTTTTTAAAAGGGCAAATTTTACTGTATGTATGTATATATTCAAAACTGTTGGTTAGCTCTCTACCGAAGAATAAAAAAATGGTCCAAAAACGCATATGATAAAATTTAAGCTGACACGAAATCGAAAATTTTCTGAATGCGACTCTGGCCATACTGTGATCAGTATCACGATACACCTAGAGACCCAGTACACAATTTTTGACAGTTATTGGTCTACCAGAGGGAAGCAACTCGATTTGGCAGTTGTTAGGGAAATGTTGATAATTTTTTTGTGTGTTGGCAACCACTGGAAATAAATAATTTTGTCAATGTCACATTTTTGAATAATAAACGTAGGTATACATAAAATTTTAAAGTTGATTATTTATATGCGGTTTAAAAATCTAATATTGCGGAATAATAAACTCTAAAAATACGCGCGCCTACGATCATGTATTTTTTCATTGTTCAATGGAAAAAGAAACTCAAGAAAAATGGAAAGAGATCATGCATTTGCCAAACTGGAAAATTAATAAAAATAGTCGAGGTAAGTAAGATTAGTTAAATCTAAATGATATTATTTAGGTATATTTTTATTATTTTAAGAAAAAGAGAAATAAACAGATAGATCAATAATATTTTTTTCTATTTTACCTACTATTAACATTTTAAAAACTATAAAAAACAACTGAAAAACAACTGTATAATGTATGGAGGGCCTCTAGATACACCGACACATCGTGATCATAGCCTGCAGGGTGCTTATTCTTGTCGGGGAGCTGTAGGGAGCAAAATTCTCCTGGGGAGCGAATTAGGGAGTAGTAAAAATCATGTGATATACCGAGGGAATGCTGCGTTCTCATAGTTCAATGTAAAAGAACTTAGCTAGGGAGTAGAATAAACCTTTAAATCTCGTTAATAATTTTGATTTTAGTACTTTTTTGTCACTCCCTAGTATGGTTCCAGGAGCGCTTCCTTCTCTCACTTTCAAGAATAAGCACCCAGGGATCTAGAGAGAGACAAAAAACTAAACGTCAGACTAAAAATTGTCGTTGACAGTTGACGTCAATCAATGTGTATAAATTTCGCGTGAAAAATACTGTAGTGACGATGATAGACCTGTACCTCGTCCAATAAATCAACCCATCTAGAAAAAAGATCAAATGTTGATAAACATAAAATTTGGCAAGGACCTCAAACAATTTGACTTTGCCTTTTTTCGTCTTACAGTTGTGGGTAAAAGTTCCAATAATATATAAAGTAAAGTTCTTTAACAAACTAAAATTCAGTTTTCTTCTAAAATAAAAAATGAATTTACTTACGACCTACGAATAATACTAATTTTACGATCATCTCAACATGATTTTAATGGCTCATTTACGGTCCTATAATAAAGCTTAGATATATATGAGAAGGTTGTGAATGAAGTATGGAAAGTGAAAAATATAAAGGTTTGGTAAAGTTGTGTAGTAAAATCATTATCTAGACGACAAAATATAATTTTCGCTTTTTACTAAAAGGTTAAATAATATTTTTTGCTGATATACCAATTTCTTTAGTCCAGAAAAATGTTAGTTTTCACAGAGATTTATAGTTTTTCCCACGAAAAGCCCAAAGCTTCGAATGTTGGCATCGCCTAAAGGTAGAGCATTATAATCGAAAGGATTAATATATTTTGAAAGCTGGAACCTTGCCCAACTAAAAGAAAATTCCTGTATATTTGGTTTATTTATTATACAATGCTTGGCTAGGCACATTCGTAGCTCGACAGCCTGACAAGTTTGGCTACCTACATTCCTTTTTAAACATTAATGAATGCTCATTTTACCGATTACAGCATTTCATTTTCTGGGTGATTCTAAGCGTATTAATAGTTTATACAACAAGCATGGTATGAAGTAGGTACCTGTATATATCGGGTGTCCCAAGATGAGTAACCTATTAAAGTATTTTGGAAACTATACAATGGACACTTTTCAAACTTTCTATTGTAGCATAATTCCATGTAAACTATCTTTATGAAATACTCTCATATTTTTGCGTTTTTAGATTCTAAAAAATATTTTAGGTACATTTTATGTATAATGTCCTATACCTATGTTCAACTGTTTTTAAAATATTGACAGGTGAAAATTGACATTTTTTTAACTTTGACAGCTCGTAACATCGAAACGGTTAAGGACAGAGCAAAACGGTTTTTACATTAGACACTTAAATTAAATATTTCAACGCATCCGTATCGGTATACGTAACGCGTTCGAAACAAAGTCAAAATACGCTACATTTTTGAGTTGTTTATGCGGTGTTTCGAACGATGCCCGCTTTTTTGAGGGGTGCCATGACAGGACTGCTGATTGAAATCGTTGCGTACGATCGTGGGTCCCTAACGATACGTACATCCTTCCGTACGCAACGAGATTCTGTCATCACAACCGTCAAAGAAGCAGACATCGTTCAAAACATGGCATGAGCAAGTCAAAAATGTAGCGTATTTTGACTTTGTTTCGAACTCGTTACGTATACGTGTCTCTTCTTATCTTGGTTTTTCACAAGCTATCGTTTTATACTATTTTTAACCCAGGGTTAAACTGACCTTGGAATATTTTAACCTTGGGTTTAGATATAAAACGATGGCTTGTGAAAAACCAAGATAGAAATGTGAAACCCGTTTTGCTCTTTCCTTAACCGTTTCGATGTTACGGACTGTCAAAGTTAAAAAATGTCAATTTTTACGTGTCAATATTGTAAAAACAGTTGAACATAGGTATAGGAAATTATACATAAAATGTACCTAAAATATCTTGTAGAATCCAAAAACGAAAAATATACAGGGTGTTCTATTTAAAATAAGAGAGATGTTGCCAAGAAAGTATTTCATAAATATATAGTTTACATGGACTTATATTAGAATAGAAAGTTTGAAAAGTTTACTCACCTTGGGACACCCGGTATATCAAAAAATTTTAAAACTCTTAGTATGAGAAAAAATTGTGGAACCAAAATTTTGAGATATATATTTGGAGAAAAATTTCGTCTTGCATATCAAAATTTTAAAACGTAATTTATTTCTTAAAATTATACATGCAAAATTTCGGTGTCCCTTGTATTCCGTCGTAAATTTAATAGTTCTATACTTGGTCATATGTTTTTTAATTCACTAGTAATTTCTAGTGTAATGCATTTAAGAAAAAGAAAAATTAACATTTTTAATATTAATTGCTCTCTGGAAATTGGGGTAACTATTGTTATTTTGTAGTAATGCCACGAGGGATGAGAACATTCTTGAAAGCAGTGTTTCAATGTTTATAAGGCCAGTGTAATTTTGGAAAATTACGGCGATAATATTCTTTAACAAAATGAGAAATAAATTATATAAAAATCGAATAAGTTTTCTTTTGAAATTAACTCTGTGTTTCCGACTTCCATTGTCTATATTTTATTACACGACGTTTCGATCATTACAATCTCTCCTCGTCTTCAGGTGCAAACTACAATCTATTCCTAAGGCTACATATTTATATACTATGGGAAATCCGTGAAGTTTAAGAAGTTGGCTCCGCCCAAGAAGGGGCTGCCAAATATTTGGAATTTCAACACTTGGTTTACTGAAAATATCCTGATTTTGCCCAATAAAGGCGTCTTAAAGGAATTTTAATTTTTTCCAGTATACCTCCTTGTGTAAAACCTTTGCTTCAGTTGACTGCATTCGGTGTTTTTTTGACCATGCATGTTCGGCGATTCCTGATTTCGTTGTTTTATCTCTTTGGTTATTCGTCTGATACTTCTTGAGCCTAACAGATAGTGGCCTTTTTTTTCGCCTACGTATGATTTACCACGCTCACAGGGAACTTGGTAAATGCATATTTTGTTTGTTCTCCGGTTTTGTTTTATTAAGAAGGCTTCTAATTGTATTATTAGATTTAAAAGCTGTTTTAATATTAAAGTTGTTCGCTGTTCTTCGAATTTTCTCTGATACTCCTTTAACGTATTGAATTTTAAGGAATGCATTTGCCTGCATTTGGTCTTGTAATCTCTGTTCTGTTTGCTGAAATTTAGAAATAGTATCTGTTATACGTTTAAGAATGTAACCATTCTTCTACAGATCCTTCTTAATGTTTCTTATTTCGACTTCCAAGTCATGAAAATTGTTACAAATTTGAACAGCTCCGTTATAGAAAGTTCTTATTATGCCTCGTTTGGTTGTAGCAGGATGATTTGAACCTTGATCTAAATATTATCCTTTGTGAGTGGGTTAACGATAGGCTGTTGGTCTGATGTCGCTTTCTACTCGTTTAACAAGTACATTAAGAAAAGCAAGTTGACAATTTTGCCCCAGCTCCATTGTGAATTTAATGGTAGGTCTTATGTTATTTAGGTGGTGAAGAAATTCTGAAAGTTGTTGGTCATTCCCCGTCCAGACAATAAAAGTATCATCAACATATATTAGCCAGAGCTTAGGTTTATATGTTGCGGTATCAAACACGTGTGATACGAACCACTCCATTTAAATATTGGCCACCACTGGCGAAAGCGATGAACCCATTGGCAGACCGTCATCCTGAGCATAAAACTTATGTTTTACCTAAAAATAAGAGTTATGTAGACAGCACTCCAACAACTCCATCACTCCCTCCAGCGGCAGGCTGGTACATTCATAAAGGAATTCGTCATCAACCAGTATCTGTCTAATAATATCTAGCGATTCCTTTATCGGGACATTGGTGTATAGACTTTCGACATCAAAACTGACAAATCTATCCTCGGGTCCTAAAACAAAAGATTTGAGAATATTAACAAAATGGTTGGAATTTTCTACAATTGAAGCGGTTTTGCCTGCAAGAGGTTGAATAATTTTTTAAAGAAATTTAGATAGATTGCTTGTTGGAGAATTTCTGGAACTTATGATTGGGCGTAAGGGTATTGCATCTTTGTGAATTTTGTGAAGTCCGTATAGATGAGGAGGCTTTAATATTTATATAATGTGGTGTAAGTGGAGACCTTGTGTTGTCCGGAATATATCTGGAATACTTTTTTAAATTTCTATTAACCTTACTTTCGATTGGGTCTTTTGGAAGAAGTCGATAGTTTCCTTTGGCAAGTACCCCTTCAACTTTCTGGTCATAGTCGGTAAGATTTTAACTGATTTGTCCTTTCGAAGATTCTTCAACGCGATTTCCTCTGTCTTGTGTTGGAGGAATGCTTAATAGGTTCATCGCTTTCGTCAGTAGTGGCCAATATTTACATGGAGTAGTTCGAATCACACGCGATTGATACCGCAACATATAAGCTCTGGCTAAGATATGTTGATGATACTTTTATTGTCTGGGCGGGGAATGACCAACAACTTTCAGAATTTCTTCACCACCCAAATAACATAAGACCCACCATTAAATTCACAATGGAGTTGGAGTAAAATTGTAAAATTCCTTTTCTTCATGTACTTGTCAAACAAGTAGAAAGCAATATCAGAACAACAGTCTATAGTAAACCCACTCACAGAGGACAATATTTAAATCAAGGTTCAAATCATTCTGCTACAACCAAACGAGGCATAATAAGAACTTTGTATAACAGAGACGTTCAAATTTGTTACAATTCTCATGACTTGGAAATCGAAATAAGGCACATTAAGAATGCTGTGTAGCAAAATGGTTACAGACTTAAATTTATAACAGATACTACTTTTAAATTTCAGCAAACAGGAGAGAGATTGATATTACAAGACCAAAACCAAGCAAATGCATTTCTTACAATTCCATACATTAAAGGAGTATCAGAGAAAATTCGAAGAGTGGCGTACAACAAAATTATTAAAACATCTTTTAAAACTAATAATACAATTCAAAGCCTTCTTAGAAAAACAAAACCGAAGAAAAAACAAAATAAAGAATGTATTTACCAAGTTCCGTGTGAGTGTGGTGAATCATACATAGGCGAAACAAAAAGACCACTACCTGTTAGGCTTCAGGAACATCAGACGAATAACCAAAGTGGTGAAACAACGAAATCAGGAATCGCCGAACATGCATGGTCAAAACAACAATGAATAAAGTGAACAGAAGCAAAGGTTTTGCACAAGGAGTCACACTGGAAGAAACGAAAATTCCTTAGAGCTGCCTTTATTGGGCAGAATCAGGATACTTTCAGTAAACCAAGTGTTCTTCTTGGACGGAGCCTTAGCAATAGATTGTATTTTACACCTGAAGACAATCAGATATTATACTGATCGAAAAGTTGTGTATAAATAAAATATAGACAACGGGAGTCCGAAACACAGAGTTACTTTCAAACACACCCAGACAGCAAATTTACGTACCAGGTCCGTACCTCGTACCTAAGCCTCGGACGAAAAGTACGTACATAGTACGTACGCTAACTCCAATGTACGTACTAGGGACGTAAATTTTACGTGCACTTTCCAACGCTATGTATGTCTTAGGTACGTCCTTGGGATATGGAAAATATGTACCATGTACGTACATTTGTGTGCGTACCAAGTATGTTTGTCAATACGAGGTACATACGGGATACATACAGGAGACGTTTTTGGTACGTACCTTGGAGGACATAAATAAATAAAATACCAAATATTTTTTTATGTCTAGAGGGGGGGGGCGGCGATTTTAAACCTCGAAAACTCCTCTCTGCTGGTTGACTCTCCGGGAAAGAATTCCTGACGGAGGATGGGTATTTATAAAATACCAATTACTTATTTAAGTCAATGAACAATACTTATACAAAAGTTTGCGTTAGAAGTGAGAGAAATGTTACATAAACGAACTACGTCCAAGTTATGACAACTCAAAAACGTAGTAAATACGTACAAAAGAAGATCTAAACATAACGTAAGAATACGTTTTTGCTGTACGTACACTTTACGCACACTTTTGTACGTACCTAGTAGGTCCCTAGACGTAAAGACGTAAATTGGATGTAAAATGTATGTCCCTGGGACGAATGATGCTGTCTTAAACTTTCAACAAAGGTTTTATTTTGGTAAATTTATCTTTTTTATTTATAATATGTTTTGACTTACGTCAAGTGATAAGAATTACACTGATATTCTTTCATTGATGATTACTACATTAATTTTTTATACCAACAAATGGTTTGCGTTAAATGGATTTTTATTAAACTGTATCGAGTCAACATTCTGAAAGTTTTTGATTTTTTTAAACTCTATAAAATGAGTTGTTTTAAAGCTGTTTCAGAAGAAAAAATCAATAAAATGTTCTTAAAAGTAAACCGGTTAGTTATTTTATTATTTATTTTATGTTTTTTTGTTCTTCATATAATCCCCTAAAATGATTCGAGCTTCAAAATTAACAAAATAATTTTTCACGTATGCTTATTTTTTTTGCAAATTTCGGAGGGCGAATAATCAGGTAAAAAATTACAAAAATTACAATAATAAAATATTTTAAATTTTGCCGCACCCTATTACCCAATAACTGATAATAATTGCAACACAAAACACATTTATCTCAGTTTAGACTGCCGATTTTAATTGAAATGAATCACTTGCTTCTAAAACCTTACACGCTCTAACCAAAAACTCCTATCTCTATTACAGTTTAGATTTAGTGGTCGGCTCTGGGGTGAGTCACACGAAAAGTATTAGCGTACGAGTTTTATTTTTACCTCTGTCTCCTTCTATACATGGCAGATTCGGAGTCAAAAGACATGCCGGTGTGTTGATGCAAGTCATTGGCGTACGAAGGGATTTATACCAGAGACGTTTTCTCATATGCAACTACTTCAAAAAAGTTTCAAAACAATAACGTCACATACTACGTTTGACGAAGTTTGACAAGGCGCTTGTGGCTCGAATAAACTAATGTTTCATCGGTTCCAAAAATATAAAAGGAATCTTTTCACAAATATATTTACATAAAAAATCTTTGTGGGAAAGGTGAAAAAACAAAAATAAAGACGCTAAAAGTTGACGAGAAGTTAGCCACACTAGTTGACGTAACGAATGCCTAGTCTACAGTCCAACGTCCTGCCACTGATTTATATTTCTCTTTTTGTTGAAAGGCAGAGGCGGCAAAAAGTTTCAATGCATAAGGCGAAAGACGCATGCGCTAGTTCGAAACGAATAAAAAGCTATTTTCTTCGCACTACATTCAATGTCATCTATCTGTTTTTTACAACAGTGGTCAACTAAGCTTTCCATCGCATTAAGTTCAGTGTTATAAAGCGCACCACACTCCATTTTAAATTGCTGCGGACCAGTTTTTTAACACTGACAATGACAGTTCCATTTAGCTTCTGTGTTTAATTGTCAGCCACCATTGAAATTGGTTCGGAGAATTTGGAATGAGATGTACACTGTGTCCCATTTTCGATGGGATTCAATAGGAAACTCCGTTGTTATTGAAGAAAGAGCTTTGAGCTACAGGGGAATGTTAAAAAATGGTCCGAATTACCGCAATTGATTAATTGAAGAGATAATTGAGTTATGTAAAAACATGTCTGCAAAAACCTTTTTAGAAAAATACAATGGTTTTTTCTAAAAAAAAAACTAAAAAAACGAGAAATTGCAGAACGTTCCTTTAAAGACATTCTAGAATCCCTCCACAGTATTTTGGGACAGTTTGAAACAGGCGAAAACCACGATATTAGAAATACAGAACAGGAGTTTCAATTTTTAAACAAGTTTTAGACAAAATCATTTCGGACATAAAATCAAGGTTCAATAACGAGACAATTAAGTATTTTTGATCTGAACATATTCATACCAAGTTTTATACAACGTGAAGCCAAAATCAGGGCAAAATTAACTAATGTCGTTTCCAAATACTATAAACTATTTGATTAATACAAAACACAAATTCTTGAACTTTTATTGGGAGTCTGTATTTGGAAACAATATGGGTCAGAAGTAGGCAAAAGCTTCGTCAGAAAGAAGCTTCTCCTGCCTCAGAAGATTAAAAACATAAGTACTTAAAAACACTATGACCAAAATTCGTCTAATGGGTTTAGCGTTGCCTCATATCAACAGACATATTGAAATTGACATTGAGCGAATCATTGACCGGTTTGCCCAAAAAAACCGGAAACGATTTTTTTTTGAGATAAGCATCACACTGCAATATAAAAGGTAATGTTTCAACTTAAAAAGCTTTTTAATGCAATTTTTTTAAAAAAATTTCGCTTGCGGCGCTATCATATTGTTGATATATACGATATTAGTTTAATTCGACTCAAAAATTGCATTTTTACGTAATTTTCTCAAAAATTTTCGGCGTATTTTAACATTTTTTAAAATAAAAAAATGTATGAAATAAACGACTTAAAATCTGAGTACCCCCCCCTCCTAGATTTGACACCAAATCCGCGCTTGTAGTTACTAAGTTTTGTTTACATATTGATATGTCCCTCATAAAAACTATGCATTTGTTCTTTTTTTTCAGTACCGCCCCCCCCCCAAGGCCGGCCCTAGACATTTTAGCGCTCCGGCCCAAACCTTAATTTTGCGCCCCCTCCTGTTTCTTTTTTTTAATCTCATGCGACCATATCAGAAGGTCAAGAAAACATTGAAAAAAATAATATAAAATAAAATAAAAAAAGCGTTTTATTAAAAACTCAATCATCAGATAACAAGATAAGCAATTTAGCACTTAAGGCAAAATAACAAAAATTAAAATGTAGTAATGCTAACTAAACTAATATCCCATATTATAAATACATTTTAACTAACCAAAGTAATTAAAACGCCCTTTTTCTAACTTTTCTTTCGGCAAACTCACGAACCAGTGATTTCAAGTCTAATTTGTCACGATTTTGCGTCTGCATCGTTCTGAGATAATTTTTTATTATTTTTTGTTTTGAAAAGCTTGATCAATACCCTCTTCACATAGGCCGATCAGCTCTTATCGTTTTAGTGTCATTTTCTCCACCTTCGCCGCCATTTTGACAGAAAACTAATGGATTATCTGTCACTTTTGAGTGAAAATGGCGGCGAAGGTGGAGAAAAAGATACTTAATCGGTATGAGTTGATCGGCCTATCTGGAGAGGGTATACTGGCTTGATCTATAGTGTGAAAAAAATTCTATTTTATATTTTTGTTTGAGGTCTTGAACGGGTTCATCCGGGCCATCATACAAAAACGTTCTTGTTTTGCTTCTGACACGATGACGTATTATGGTGGTTTCGAAATTAGCTTCCACGTCAATCTCTGAAGCAAGCTCGGTTGCTTCTAAAATGATGCTTTCAAAAGCTTCATCTGATCTCAGGTTTTCAAAGAAGAGTTTGCAGTTGCTAAGCATATCAATAGCTTCTGACATATCAAAATTTTGCAAAAGTTTGCTGATGGGATTAATATGACTCAAAATTTTATACCAGATCACAACAGAGCATATAAATTTGAACTGCTTCAAATTATTTAATAATCCGCTAACCTCGTCTCTGATCATATTATCGTTTTCTGAATCTTCATATATACTGTACAAAGCATCGTGAATTGGACCAATTTAAAACCGCACAGCTTTTATTCAGTCGACTCGACTTTTCTATCGCGTATCACTCAATGGTTTTGGGGTGTAAGTATCATTCAATGGTTTTGGGGTGTAAGTATCAATATATTTCAGTAATATTGCCCAACGTAAAGATGAGGAAGAAAAAAATGTATATAACTTTTGAACAATATTGAAGAAGTTGTCTGCCATACCCTTGACCGCGCATGTTTTCTACTTTAAGTCTATTTTTTTTTGCTCTTCTAGTAAAACCTCCAACAATTCCTTAGCTGTTGATTTCTCAATGGGTAGAAAATCCAAAAAATGTTCGTTGACATTAACTTGAACTTCAGACTCTGATTCCTGTATGGAGACAAATCTTACCACAAATGTTATCTGTTCTACTTTACTTGCATCGGGAGTACAGTCAAGAATCACGGAATAATCCTTGGCCTTTTGAACTTGCTCAATGATGTGGTGCTTTATGTTGTCATGCAATAATTCAATTATTTCATTTTGTATAGTTTTCCCTAGATATGTAGCTTTGATTTCTTCTTTATTGAGGACTCTGCGAACGTGTTGTATGTGTGCTTGTGTATGTATGAACAGTTTATCGCTTGTTCCTCGAAAAGCTAAAGAGCTCTCGCCTAGCATTTTAACCACTGATATAATGCCTAAAACAACTTCAGACCAGTGATTTATCTCAGAATCAATGAGTCACTGAAAAACTGCATCTATTGTTTCACCTATTTTCAATCTTTGCTTCAAGTCAAGCCATGATTTCAAACAATCTATATGAGTTTTAGTATTTTCGTGATGTGATGATGAATTAATAAAATTAAAAAATAATACTGGTGTCAAAAAAATAATAATAATTGGTATTTTGTCTCTTGTTTGGTAGTTTTGTGTAAAATATATTTTTGTTAGAAACTACTCCTGCGGCACTTTTTAATTTTTTTTTAATTTTTGATCAAGATAAAATATTGTATAAAACTCGTGCACAAACTAGGCTTTTTTATAATCGCTACTTCTATATAATGATACTTTATGTCTATATGTTTTGTTTTTTTTTTGTTAAAGATATACAGTTTGTATTATGTTCATATAAAACTATTGGCTTTGTTAGTTCAATATGCATGCTTTTTAAAAGAGCTTAAAAAAGCTTTAAAAAAGTTCTTGTACAAATTGTCCAGTGCGTTTGGCTTCTGTGAAGGGAAGTGTTTTAATTTTTGTTTTTATTTTTAAAAACGAATAAAATCCATCAGACATAAACCAAAAAAAGGGCGGTAGATTTCAAAAATTAGAGTTTAGATCAAAACATGGCTCGTGTGGTATCAAATGAAGGGTAATTAAGTCTGGAGTTGAATAAAATGCATTTTATTTTTTTAAGCCAGTAGCGAACAAGGGGGGGATTTTAAAAATTAGAGTTTACATCAAAAAATGACTTGTGTTATTAAAATATGGGGATTGTTTGTAATGAAACGTACAGGTGTCCTATGATAACTAACTGACTGTTTTTATTTATTATTCAGACAAAGGAAAAGTTCTTATCTTATATGTATTATTCTTCTCCTTCTTAAACAAAAGAAAACTGATTCATCACTCGATATATATATATTCAATCGATACTGTATATAGTATCGCATGTTTTATTTACATGCTGTGATTATTATAAAGTCGTAAGTATATATTTATTTTTGTTACATTTTGCTATGTATATGAATACAAATTAAATTAATATTCCAACACTCCCACTCAAAAAGTGGACCAAAATATTACAATCTTTCCTATTTTTATGTAGTTTATTTAATTCCCAATTGCAGTCTGATTTGTGTAAATTTTTGAGCTGGTAGTAGTTTTGTAAATATGTCTGCTTGTTGTTGTCCTGTAGAAATATATTTCAACATAACATTTTGTTGCTGTACTTGTTGCCTTATATAATGATACTTTATGTCTATATGTTTTGTTTTTTTTTGTGATTTTTTGTTATAGATATAGAGCTTATATTATGTTCATATAAAACTATTGGCTTTGTTAGTTCAATATGCGTGCTTTTTAAAAGAGACTTTAACCATTTTGCCTCACGCACGCTTTCAAAAACGAAGAAACGAAGATGCTGCGACTGTACGCTGACGTTTAGAGTTCCACGAAATTGTACATAAATCAAATGCTTTAAATAAATCACCAGTAGTGCTCTTTCTGTCAATCTCTCAATTTGCCCAATCAGAGTCTGCGTAGCCAACTAGTAAATAAAAAAAAAATTTTTCTTGTGTTTGTTAATTTTAAATTTATAGTCCCTTGTATGTACCTTAAAACTCTTTTTAAATTTTTCCACAACTCTTCACTATTTTTATTTTGAAATCTACTTAAAATATTGATTGCCGCACAGAGATCAGGTCGTGTACACACCATTACATACATCAAGCAACCAATGAAATTTCTACAAGGTATAACTTTCCTGATTCAAAGCTTGAAAATTTAGCTTTGGTTGTAATGGGGTGGCAATCTATCATTTTAAATTTATTTAAAATTAACTTTAAATAGTGGCTTTGGTCTATAGTTAAAGTATCACAATTTCTTTCAATTTTGATGCCTAAGAAGAGCTTTACTGATTCTATCTTGCACTTTAAAATGTTTTGTTAAAAATTGTTTTTTTTTTGTACAATAACGTGTCTGTAGTTTTAGTACTAATTGAAACATCCTCTACATGCAAAACAATGTAGACATTTTTAAAGATATCATTTTTATTCAAGATATATAGGCATGGATCAACTGCAGAACTTTTAAAACCGATTGATTTTGGAAACTTATCATATATTTCATACCAGCATCAAGAGGATTGTTTTAAACCATATAAAGATTTTAGGAATTTACATACTTGACCCTCTTTTGCTTTTGCTCCTTTACGAACAGTCATATAGATCTATTCTTTCAGAATTCCATTTAGGAATGCCGTTTTGACATCCATATGGTGTACTTGCAGTTGATATTGATTTGAAAATGCTAGGATAAACCTTAATGTAGTCATTCTCGCTACTGGCGCAAAAGTTTCATTATAGTCACATAAATATTTTTGACTAAAACCTTTTGCTACGAAACGAGCTTCATATCTACTGGGGTTGCCTAGCTTATATTTTTTTTATATTAAATACCGATTTGCACTGTACTATATTTTATTTCATGGTTTATTTACTAAAATACAAGTATTATTTAACAAAAGTGAATCGATTTCTTCTTTTAACTCTTGCTCCCACTTACAACGATCCTCCATATTTTTAATATCTGAAAAACTATTTGAAAGTTTTGTAGTATATGTTTCCATATTTAAAATATAACTATACATTTCATCGTACTGATTTTCGTTGTAAGAGACGATAGGTTTATTTTGTAATCTTTCACTTTGTTTTTAAATAATACTATCAGATTGTGAAGAATTTGTATCGTTTTGAGATAATTTCTTATCAAGTTGATCAGAAAACTTAGTTTTCTTAGTGATTTTATTTTCATCACTTTTTCTAACTAATTTTGTGGGTTTTGTTTGTTTAAAACTAATTTCGTCGAAAAATTATATCTCGAGCAGTAATAAATTTTTCATTTTCAACGTCCCACAATCTATACTCACTTGACTTATATCCCGTCAAAATAGATTTAAAAGATTTTGCATCCAATTTGGTCTTTTTATTTTTGTTATGAACGTAAGCTGTCGATCCAAAAATTTTAAGACCTTCTAATCTAGGCTTTTTATTATGCCATACTTCGTATGGTGTTTTGTTAATCTGCAACGCTTTAGTTGATAATAAATTTGTGATATAAGTAGCTGTTAAAATAGCTTTGGCCTAAAAAGATTTATCGAGGTCAGTAGAAACCAACATTGTGCGTGCTTTTTCAACAAGGGTGCGATTTATTCGCTCCGCTACACCATTTTATTGAGGTGTATGAATCATAGTGAGATGATAACTTATCCCTTTTTCGATACAAAATTCTTGAGAATCTTTTGATAAATATTCTCCACCATTATCACAATATAGTTTTGATATTTTTAAATTAAAATGTGCTTCACTTTTTGCTACGACATCTTTAAAAACAGATAAAACCCCTGATTTGTATGTTATCAGGTACGTGACTGTGTAATGGGTGTATTCATCAATAAAATTAACAAAATAATTTTTATTGTTTATAGTAGTTGGTAAAATAGGACCACATACATCAGTGTGTATGATAAATAATGGTCTTTCAACATAACTTTTATCTTTAGTTTTAGAAAAAGTGATACGCGTTTGTTTAGCATAAATAAATGCTTCACACAACGTATTTTCAGGATTAATATTTGCAATATTAGTAATATCGTCGACCAAATAAAATTTCTTAAGTTTTGAAAACTTTTCAACGCTTGTATGACCTAGGCGTTGGTGCCACAATTTATAATAATCTTGCTATTTACTAATATTTGCAATTATATCATAAATTTTCAGGTGTACATAATATAACCCACTTGAGGGCTTACCTGTTAAAATCAATTAATTGGTTTGATTTTTTACTTTAGCACCATCCTTATCAAAAATGACAGACATACCAGCATCCTGGACTCTTCGGAATTTCCGAACTGTATAACACATTGTCCAATCTTCCACTAATTCCAAGATTTATGGTTATTTGGATTGAACCTCTTTTTGTAGCATAAATAGCAGTACAACTTTTAGCTACGGAAATTTTTTTTATTGACGGATTCAGTTCTGCGGACGATTCAAAAACATTTAGTGTATTTATTATGTGATCAGATGCGTCTGAATCAAGCACAAAACTAATTTCGCCTAATAACTCATTACGAAAGCAAAACTTGTACTTGCCGAACTATTACTTTGAGCACTTTGTGCTGCATGATTGGCACTTTCACCAATCAGATTTTTTGTGGTAAAAACAGTCTTTTCTCTCGTGGTTTCTACAGCCACAAAAATCACATCTTATGTTGGAAACTTTAAAAGAATTTGTTTTATTAAAAAATTCGTTTGGTTTAAATTTATTTTTGTTTTTAAAGTTAGGTTTTGCATTTTTATACTTTACACTTTTTATTTTGTTTGTTGTTGGATTTGTTTTATCAGTATAAGGTATTTTTTTTGACAAACGCCAAAGTAAGATTATACTATCGTCAACGTCACATTATCTTTTGCAAAACTTATGAAACTATTACTCATGTTTTCAATTATCGCATTTCTGGCAATTTGATCTTTTCTACGCCACTGGTCAGAAATTTCTTCTGGAGGATCATTTTCGACAATGTCGAAAACACATAACTCGGCCAACAACGATTTTATTCTAAATTTCCACACACTATATCGCGTACCGTACTTGGAGATTGCGTTTTCCGCCGTTATCCATTATTACGCAAACGATTAGTCACTATAACTGCGGAAACTTTCCGCGTAATTTTTAATTTTTTTACAAAGTTTCCGTACGAGTTTACCTTTTACGTTCTTTTGAAAACGAGCGTAAACTGGGCCCCATAACCTATTAAAATATGGGCATTGTTTGTAATGAAACGCACAGGTGTCCTATCTAACTAACTATCTGACTGTTTTTATTTATTATTCAGACAAAGGAAAAGTTCTTATCTTATATGTATTATTGTTCTCGTTCTTAAACAAAAGAAAACTGATTCATCACTCGATATATATATTCAATCGATCCTGTATATAGTATCGCATGTTTAAGTACATATTTATTTTTGTTACTTTTTGCTATGTATATGAATATAAATTGAATTAATATTCCAACATGTGGTATCAAATGAAAGTTGATTGAACCTGCAGTTGAATAAAATTTATTTTATTTTTTTAAGCCAGTGGCGCAAAAGGGGGGGGATTTTAAAAATTACACTTTAGATCAAAACATGACTTGTGTGGTATCAAACGAAAGGTAATTGAGTCTGCAGTTGAATAAAATGCATTTTTTTAAGGCAGTGACGCATAATAATCTGGAGTTGAATAAAATACATTTTTTTAAGCCAGTGGCGCACAAGGGGGGATTTAAGAAATTATAATTTAAATCAAATCATGGCTTGTGTGGTATCAAATGAAAGAAAACTGAGTCTGGAGTTGAACAAAATAGATTTTATTTTTTTTAAGCCAGTGGCGTACAAGGAGGGGTATAAATTAATTTTAATGAAAAAATTTCTTGTGTGGTATCAGTTTTTTTTTGACCAGTAGAAATACCTACAATGAAGGGGGGATTTGGTGTTAATCGTGTGAGCTTAGGTGGCCATAAATTGGCAGAGTATTTTTTATTTTGTTTGTTTTAGTTTGTCCTTCGTATTAAAAAAAATTGGGTAATTATATATTAGAAATATAAACATAAAATGTAGGGTGTAGGGACCTCTAAAATTTTATGGCATAGGGCCACATAAATTGTAAATCCGTCGCTGCCTAGTGTGACCATTCTTTTGAGGACTAACGAAATAGTAGTTTATAAAATGTCAAAAAGCAAGCTGTTTTATATAAGCGGTTTTCAAAGCACAGCGCAGCAAGTGCTTAGAAGTAGCGAGAGAGCTAAAAGTTGTATTGCTATTTATGCTACAAAAACCAGTTCAATCCAAATAACCATCAATCTTGGAATTAGTGGAAGATTGGACAATGTGTTATACAGTTCGGAAATTCCGAAGAGTCCAGGATGCTGGTATGTCTGTCATTTTTGATAAGGATGGTGCTAAAGTAAAAAATCAAACCAATGAATTGATTTTAACAGGTAAGCCCTCAAGTGGGTTATATTATGTACACCTGAAAATTTATGATATAATTGCAAATATTAGTAAATAGCAAGCGTTGAAAAGTTTTCAAAACTTAAGAAATTTTATTTGGTTGACGACATTACTAATATTGCAAATATTAATCCAGAAAATACGTTGTGTGAAGCATTTATTTATGCTAAACAAACGCGTATCATTTTTTCTAAAACTAAAGATAAAAGTTATGTTGAAAGACCATTATTTATCATACACACTGATGTATGTGGTCCTATTTTACCAACTACTATAAACAATAAAAATTATTTTGTTAATTTTATTGATGAATACACCCATTACACAGTCACGTACCTGATAACATACAAATCAGGGGTTTTATCTGTTTTTAAAGATTTCGTAGCAAAAAGTGAAGCACATTTTAATTTAAAAATGTCAAAACTATATTGTGATAATGGTGGAGAATATTTATCAAAAGATCTCACTGTGGTGTAGCGGAGCGAATAAATCGTACCCTTGTTGAAAAAGCACGCACAATGTTGGTTTCTACTGACCTCGATAAATCTTTTTGGGGCGAAGCTATTTTAACAGCTACTTATATAACAAATTTATTACCAACTAAAGCGTTGCAGATTAATAAAACACCATACGAACTATGGCATAATAAAAAGCCTAGATTAGAAGGTCTTAAAATTTTTGGATCGACAGCTTACGTTCATAACAAAAATAAAAAGACCGAATTGGATGCAAAATTGTTTAAATCTATTTTGACGGGATATGAGTCAAGTGAGTATAGATTGTGGGACGTTGAAAATGAAAAATTTATTACTGCTCGAGATATAATTTTTCGACGAAATTAGTTTTAAATAAATAAACAAGACCCACAAAATTAGTTAGAAAAAGTGATGAAAATAAAATCACTAAGAAAACTAAGTTTTCTGATCAACTTGATAAGAAATTATCTCAAAACGATACAAATTATTCACAATCTGATAGTATTCTTTAAAAACAAAGTGAAAGATTACAAAGTAAACCTATCATCTCTTACAACGAAAATCAGTACGATGAAATGTATAGTTATATTTTAAATCTGGAAACATATACTACAAAACGTTGAAATAGTTTTTCAGATATTAAAAATATGGAGGATCGTTGTAAATGGGAGCAGGCGTTAAAAGAAGAAATTGATTCACTTTTGTTAAATAATACTTGGATTTTAGTAAATTAACCATGAAATAAAAATATAGTACAGTGCAAAGGGGTATTTAATATAAAAAAAAATAAGCTAGGCAACCCCAGTAGATATAAAGCTCGCTTCGTAGCAAAAGGTTTTAGTCAAAAATACTTATGTGACTATAATTAAACTTTTGCGCCAGTAGCGAGAATGACTACATTAAGGTTTATCCTAGCATTTTTAAATCAATATCAACTGCAAGTACACCATATGGATGTCAAAACGGCATTCCTAAATGAAATTCTGAAAGAATAGATCTATATGATTGTTCGTAAAAGAGTAAAAGCAAAAGAGGGTCAAGTATGTAAATTCCTAAAATCTTTATATGGTTTAAAACAATCGGTATAAAGGATATGATAAGTTTCCAAAATCTATCGGTTTTAAAAATTCTGCAGTTGATCCATGCCTATATATCTTGAATAAAAATGATATCTTTAAAAATGTCTACATTGTTTTGCATGTAGAGGATGTTTCAATTAGTACTAAAACTACAGACACGTTATTGTACAAAAAAACAATTTTTAACAAAACATTTTAAAATGCAAAATTTAAAATCAGTAAAGCTCTTCTTAGGCATCAAAATTGAAAGAACTTGTGATACTTTAACTATAGATCAAAGCCAGTATTTAAAGTTAATTTTAAATAAATTTAAAATGATAGATTGAATCAGGAAAGTTATACCTTGTAGAAATTTCAATGGTTGCTTGATGTATGTAATGGTGTGTACACGACCTAATCTCTGTGCGGCAATCAATATTTTAAGTAGATTTCAAAATAAAAATAGTGAAAAGTTGTGAAAAAATTTAAAAAGAGTTTTAAGGTACATACAAGGGACTATAAATTTAAAATTAACAAACACAAGAAAAGAATTTTTTTTTTTGATTTACTAGTTGGCTACGCAGACTCTGATTGGGCAAATTGTGAGATTGACAGAAAGAGCACTACTGGTGATTTATTTAAAGCATTTGATTTATGTACAATTTCGTGGAATTCTAAACGTCAGCATACAGTCGCAGCATCTTCGACAGAGGCTAAATATATGGCTGTTTTTGAAAGCGTGCGTAAGGCAAAATGGTGAAAGTCTCTTTTAAAAAGCATGCATATTGAACTAACAAAGCCAATAGTTTTATATGAACATAATTCAAGCTGTATATCTATAACAAAAAATCACAAAAAAAAACAAAACATACAGACATAAAGTATCATTATATAAGGCAACAAATACAGCAACAAAATGTTATGTTGAAATATATTTCTACAGGACAACAACAAGCAGACATATTTACAAAACCACTGCCAGCTCAAAAATTTACACAAATCAGACTGCAATTGGGAATTAAATAAACTACATAAAATAGGAAAGATTTTCGTGTTTTAAGTATTTACAGATATCAATTAAATATAATCTTTTATAGATTTCGAAATAATAATTAAAAGATATTGGTATGGTTATTAAAAGTTTTTTTTAATCTAAAAAATTAAATTAGATATTTATTTTTTTTAAAAGAAATGTTTTCTTAAAATATATATATATAACAGTTGTAATATTTTGGTCCACTTTTTGAGTGGAAGTGTTGGAATATTAATTTAATTTGTATTCATATACATAGGAAAAAGTAACAAAAATAAATATGTACTTACGACCTTATACGACCTTATAATAATCACAGCATGTAAATAAAACATGCGATACTATATACAGTATCGATTGAATATATATATCGAGTGATGAATCAGTTTTCTTTTGTTTAAGAAGGAGAACAATAATACATATAAGATAAGAACTTTTCCTTTGTCTGAATAATAAATAAAAACATTCAGTTAGTTATCATAGGACACCTGTGCGTTTCATTACAAACAATTCCCATATTTTAATAACACAAGCCATTTTTTGATGTAAACTCTAATTTTTAAAATCCCCCCTTGTTCGCCACTGGCTTAAAAAAATAAAATGCATTTTATTCAACTCCAGACTTAATTACCTTTCATTTGATACCACACAAGCCATGTTTTGATCTAAACTCTAATTTTTGAAATCTACCCCTCTTTTTTTGGCTTATGTCTGATGGATTTTATTCGTTTTTAAAAATAAAAACAAAAATTAAAACACTTCCCTTCACAGAAGCCAAACGCACTGGACAATTAGCACAAGAACTTTTTTAAAGCTTTTTTGCACTAATAATTTAAACAAACTATGTATTTTATTTCGCATCAGCCAATTTTCCTTTGAATTATGTGCTTAGAAATAAAAATGATAAATTCCGCCTGCCGCCTCTTAATCTTGTCAACTATCAGTCAAATCTGGCAACGCGTTTTCGAGAAAATTCCCGTGAACCGATTTCAATGAAATTTGGACTTACAAGGGTCCGATGACAATGCAATATTATGAAAAAAAAATTATTGATATAATATCAGAATGATAAAAAAATATTCTTTACTTTTTAGTGCATTTTATAAAAGCCTGTAACTTATTTTTTTTATCAGTTTATTTTCATTTTCCATGATTTTGGCGCCCCTAGATCATTGCGCTCCGGTGCTTCTAGCGGGTTAGAATTTGGTTTTATAAAAAAATCCAAAAACACGTCAACTGAGATTTTTTTTATGTCGTTTTGTTTACGAGGTATGGCAAATTTTTTTTTTTTTTTTAAATAGGACACAATTCCTAAAAAAATATATTTTTGACAATACCACACACTAATACTCTATCTTTTATGGTTTTCAACATAGAGGCATTTAAACTTGTATGGAATTGTTGTCTATGGCCTGTTTTACGGGGGATATTTGAATGAATATCGTAGTTTTCCATACAGATTTAGATAAAAATATCTTGATTATCGTAAAAGATAGATCCTACTGTGTGATATTGCTGACGAGAGAATTGTTTGCAGATTTCAAAAATTGCAAAATATACAGGGTGTCCTATTAAAAAATATATATTTTTGCCATACCTCGTAAAGTATATGACATAGACAAAATCTAAGATGACACGATTAAAGGAAATTAGAAATGTCAGTGTTTTTGGTTTTTTTTATTCAACCAAATTCTGACCCGCAGAAGCAGAGTCAAATAACGTTATTCTGTTTCACATCAGATATATCACACATGACAAACGGTATTTTCCAATGTGTTAACTGGGGTCCCTTGATTATTTTTTAAAAAATATTAAATTTTATTTAAGCAATCAATACATTTTCAAAAAGGCATTCACAGTTTGCGTTTAGAAAAAAAAACTATAGTTATCGCCGTAGAGCAAAAAATTTAGAAACATAATGGGTTGACCAAAAAGGAACAGTTTCTATGAGCAGTCTGAGATGAAGAATCAATCGCAAAAGGGAGGATTTATAAAGGGGATTGAAATCGTATGTACCTTTTGTAATTCTAAATTTAAAAGAGTTTATTTTTACGATCTTTATGCATTTTAAAAGGCACCAGAAAGTCTCTTCAACTTTTTTTCTCTGTTGTAGGAATTAAATTGTTCCTAGTGCACGTAAAGTTAGTGTGTCCGTAACTTAACGCTCTTAGTTCTAGCAAAGAACATAGTAGGTATATATTTATTTAGTATGCTATATCTCAATTTTGAGTCTTTTTATTTAACTTCCCACGCCTCACATAAAATTGTGTTTAGTGTTAAACACACACCTCTGTATTATTGAATCCAAGTTAATATTTTTAGCTTTTTAATGACATGAAAGTTTACATCGTAATTTACTCATAGTTCCATATACATTTACCGGGGCAATTTCATAAGTTAAATATTTTTGAAACGTTTTTAGTGCTGCTGATAAAAAATTAAAGTGAAACTTTAATGCTCGCGAAAACAATTCACCGAATGAAGCGAAGCAAAGCACTTAGTGCGGTAAAGTGCTATAACGTAACCTTTACGACACTGAGTGCAGTAAGGTACTACTTTCCCTAAGCAAATGAGTGCGGTAAAGTGCACTTTACCGAACGCGAGTAGGTAAAATTTTAAACGGCGATAAAGCGCTGCAATCGCAAACGTGTCCTTATTTTATTCTCTTCTATCTAGAATTATTTGGTTATTAATTTATAAAATAGTACTCGGAAAACCTTCCCTTGCATTGAAAAATTAACTTCGAGAAAACAAAAATGCCCTCAAGCAGTTTTTAAAGCAACCAAATAATTATATTACTACAGACAAATTTTATCTTTAGGCTTGGGCGGGCTCGAGCCCCTCTTTGGGTGGGCCTTTGCTTCTTTGTTTCTTTCAGTGATCTTAGCTTAGGGAATGACGAAGTGTCGTTCAAAACGGGTCATGTGGTATCCATACTATTCAAACATTTGACTTGGTGGCTTTAGAAGGAAGTTTTAGCTTATTCGGCAAAAAATCAAATAAGTCCTCCGAGGCGTGTCTTAGTTTTTATAAAATGTTTAAAAAATATCAAAGTGAATCTCGTGTTCGCAAATAAAAATTAAAGTAACACTCGTGGCATAAGTATCGGACAAAGCGTTTTTGTTTATTACTTCATTACTAATCATTACGACCAGGCCTCCAATGTCTAATGGAGAATCCAGACACCCACAGACCTGGTTCATCTTTCTTAGGAATCATCAAAGAGTCATAGGATTGTATCTGACAGTTGAAGCTACACAGGCAACCATGCACACCTCTCGAATTTAAAACAAAAGGTTTGTAATCCGAGGAGACATGGTACCTGTGTGCGCAACCTGTCGAATAAACTGAGAAACAAAAACATCAAAATGGAAAAGTATACCTTTCAGCAGGTTATAGGAAGAAACCTGTAAAAGAGGTAACGTTCGCAGTAGCACCACCCCCAATTGGAGCTTCATACTACGTGGCCCTAATTTTAAGGCATCAGCAAAGAATCGCTCTGGAGGAAGCTTGTTGCGCAGAACTAAAAAGCTAAAATATTTAAAAACCAACAAAGTGATTCTCGTGTCCGCAAATAAAAATTAAAGTAACACTCGTGTCATATAGGAAAAAGCATTTTAGTTTCTCACTTCATTACAACCAGGCCTCCAATATCTAATGGATAATCCAGACACCTACAAACCTGTTTCATCCTTATTAGGAATCATCGGGAGTCATAGGATTGTACCTGGCAGTTGAAGCTATACATGCAACCATGCACACCTCTCGAATTTAAAACAAAACGTTTATAATCCGCGGAGATGTGGTACCTATGTGCGCCACCTGTCGAATAAACTGAGAAACAAAAACATGAAAATCTAAAAGTGCCGAAGACCGTAAATACAGAATCCTGTGCCTTTCAGCAGGTTATAGGAAGAAACCTGTAAAAGTACAAGGTAACTGCTGTAACATGACACTTAAAAAGAGGTAACGTTCGCAGCAGCACCACCCTCAATTGGAGCTTCGCTCAGTTTATTCGATAGGTGGCGCACACAGGTACTACGTCTCCGCGGATTACAAACTTTTTGTTTTAAATTCGAGGGGTGTGCATGGTTGCCTGTGTAGCTTCAACTGCCAGGTACAATATTCATAAGGATGAAACAGGTCTGTAGGTTTCTGGATTCTTCATTAGATATTGGAGGCCTAGTCGTAATGAAGTAAGAAACAAAAACGCTTTGTCCGATATGCCACGAGTTATTCCTTTAATTTATAAAATGTGCCTTCCATTCAAAATTCCGCCAATTGTGATGCTTATTTGACCTCAAAAAGTATTGATATTACATGATCCGTTTTGAATACCTACTTTAGTTTAACATAATAATTGTGACAATAATTATTACACATACATTATTTTATATTATATGAAAATAAAATTAACAATTAACAATCTACAAAAACATGATACTTGTAAGTCAATACCAGCTAAGTCCGGGCTAAGGCCCAGGATCATGATAGTAGAAAATACAAACTCCAGCAAATGAGGTTCAAGTCATATGCCAAGCGCTTGCAGGAAAACAAATTAAGTAACTTAAAATCGATTTTTAGGCACACACACTTAAAAAGTTTTAAAAATAAGTTTTTCTTGGACCAGATTCTACATCCGAATATGACTGGATCAAATCAGAAGCCTTTGTAATAAAGAGAAGACATTTGGCTCAAGATAACGACTCGACCCGGATAGTAGAACTCCGCTCAGAATGACTTGTAATTTTTTAAAGCATATGTGTGATGATTTACCTTTAAAAAATATTTACAATAAATAGTTTAAATTCACCGATATAATTTCTTAATTTTTTTTTTAATTGTAAGGGTCCGTTTTTTATATTTTTATTTATTTTACATTTTTCAAATCTTAACATTTTATTAAAAAAACATTTTTTAGGATTCTTGGTTAATTTAAAACGAATTGTAATTTATTTCAATAAACTTCTTGAGCCAGATTCCACATCTGAATATGACTAGATCGAATGAGAAGCCTTTGTAATAAAGATAAGACATTTGGCTCAAAATAACGACTCGACCCGGATTGTAGAACCCCTTTCAGAATTATTTGTAATTTTTTAAAGCATATATGAGATGATTTGCCTAAAATTTACCCTTCCAAAATATTTACAATAAATAGTTAAAATTCACCGATATAATTTCTTAAAAAAGCATGGTTTCTAAAAACTGTAAGGTTTCGTTTTTTACATTACAAGCTTTTAGTAACTTGCAATGCATGTAACTATGTTTGTTCGGGTGGAATCTTGTAAATAAATATTGACCAACTTCTCGACATTCAATCAGCTTTAAATTTGGCATGCTTATATAGTTGCGGTGACAATACAAGAATATAGTGTAAAGAAACTGACAGCTCCCCCCTACTCGAAGGGGCTGGAGAGAGGTATAGTTGAAGTACGCCCGATTTCGTTGAAATTTGGTGTTGGGGCACTTGGGGATGGAGATATCAAATCTCTAATTAGTTTTGAAAATTCAATTTATTAGGCACTCCTCCCCCCTACGAGGGGAGTGGAGGAGGGAAAACACCTAAGTTTGTCCGATTTCAACCAAAATGGCTAACCAATTTTAACTTACTTATCCACATCCGATTGTGTTTAAATTTGGTATGCGTTTATAGTTCCGGTGAAGATACAATATTATGGTATTTTCAGGTACCCACCTCCCTCTAACGAAGAAAGTGAAGGGGAAAAAGTATTTGGTTTGTTCGATTTGAATCAAAATTGGCATACACATCTAAAAATTAAGGGTGTGTGTTCAAATTTGGTAGGCGTTTATAGTTCCAGCGGCAATACAATAATATGGCATTATTAGGTACACACTTCCCTCTAACGAGGAAAGTGGATGGGGGAAAAGATTTAGTTTGTTTAATTTAAATCAAAATTAGCATACAGGGGTTTTTCAAGGAACTTTTAAAGAACAAGCTTTTACTAAATGCACTCAAAAGTAGAAAATAATTTTTTATCTTTCGTATACCATAATTCTAAGTTTACGGTGACAAAGAGAGAACTACAAAAGAAGAACTAATCGAATGATAAACATAATGCTTTCATCCAAAGAAGCTGAGAACGGGTGAGATTGCCGTGCTTGCCAAACCTTTGAAAATGTCCTTATGTTATAGAGTAATACAACTGTTTCTTAGATGAATCATTGATGTGACCGATATACGATACCTAAAGTTAAAATTTTTAAAAAACAACAAAATAAATCTCGTGTCCACAAATAAAAATGAAAGTAAAATTGGTGGAATATCGGACAAAGCTTTATTTTTAATTTGGGCCCATCACTTTTATTATGGTATAAGAAAGATTAAAAATAATTTTTTACTTTTGAGTGCATTTAATAAAAGCTTGTTCTTTAAAAGTTTTTTTTTAATAAAAATTTTTTATCTTTTTATTAAATATACATTTTTCAAATCATAAGATTTTAATAAAAAAAAAAGTTTTTTAGGATTATTAATTAATTTAAGGCAAAATATTCTTTATTCCAATAAACTTCTTTAAATTATTATTTATATAGGTACAACAATAATCTTTACGGAAACTTAAAATTTACCATAATAATAATATTCTAAACTTTACAATACGTTTTATTATACATTTTTTCAAGCGTTCCTCGTAACTCATTTATTGTTATGATCGCAAATTTTATATCCTTTTTGTATCGCACCTTGTTTTTCTTTATTTTCCAGACTCGTGGATGCCAACAATAGAGCTGCGTTCCTCATTCAACGTCTGTTTATATACACCGTTCAATTCCAGTTTCAGTGAAAACCGATAAGCAATATAGGAAATTACCTACCCAGTTTTCGCGAAGTGTATAAATACGAGAAAATTGGAAATATTTTCCAGCGCAGAAAATAATGAAAGAGTAAAAAGAACTTTAGCCAACAACAGTAGCGGTAGCGAGGCAAAAGGTTTAGCTTGTGGCTTGTTTGGTAAGTCAGAAAATCCAAACATCTTTTCAATTGGTTTGGCTGCTTGAGGCAAATGGTCATAATTGTCTCAGTAGTTTTTGCGACGTCCTTTAAGTTAGCAGACCACCTGTGGCAGATCACAGATTTTATGATTGGATTATTAGGTGCTTATTAAGTGCCGATTTAACTGCTCCAGTGGTTTTGGAGATATCTATTGATCTGCCAGCTTAAAAAATAGTTGGCAGACCAAACATTAAAAAACATATCTAGTGTTAGAGGGTGCAAATGGATTTCCTAATTAAGTACTCATTAAGTACCCAAGTCCCGATTTAATTACTCCAGTGGTTTTTGAGATATTGATTGATCTAGTAGCTTAAAAAAAAAGTTATCAGACCAATTGAAGGGTCCAGGCTAAAAAGTGGGTATGTCAATTTTTGCTGATTTTGAACTGTTCATTCCGTTCGACTTTAAACACACAACACTATCACCTAGGAACATTACACAGGCAAAAAAAGTGAAAAGTTGCCAGATATACGTAATTGAAATCAAGCTGTACTGGCTAAAAAGGAGGAAAGTCTGCGCGCCACTTGTTAAGAAGTGGGAACGCCACATGCTAAGAAGGAGGAAAGTCACAAATAGTCGTTATTCTAACTTGGCGCTTTCGTGGCTGCAGTTGCTTTTTTCTGATTGTTTTAACCTGTCCTGATGTTTATTTATTTCTTAAATTTGTTGGATTACAAGTAACAAGTCGTGTTTGAACAGTGAAGATTTCGTTGTTACACAAATTCAAGGGAAATCTTTTTTAATAAATTAATTGTTTACTTAATAAAAAATTTTAAGTTCAATAAAATCTTATTTAATAGCCTTTGATATTTTGTTTCTGAAATGGTTTGTGTATAAAAGAAAATAAAAATATCACAAAACTACAGTGGAAATCTATGACATTCCCCTTTCTTGTTCGTTATAATGTGGAGTGTCTTGATATACTGGAGAACAAAAAAAAATGCAACACCAGAAATGACAAATGCTTTTAAGTAATTTATTTATATATTAATACATTAGGATGCTCTTAGTAATTGATTAATTTTCCAAGAAGATTCCTCCATGATAATCATCAAAAAATTAATAATGAGTGGCTCCTCCATGGTTATTTATGCACTCTTTTGATCTATTGGGCATTGACAAAATAAGATGTTCTATATTATATTGAGGAACACTCATCCAAATCCTCCTTACGTCATGCCAGAGTTCATCTAAGTTTCCAGAGGGACTTGATTGGTAATCGACTAAGATTGTGCCCTATTATATCCCATACGTGTTCAATAGGCGACAAGTCAGGCGATCTTGCTGGCCATTCCAAAGTCTCTATGCCAAGTTCATATAAGAAGTCCAATGTTTCACGAACAATATGCGTTCTGACATTATCTTGTTGAAAGATTGCATTTGGGATAGTTTGTAGGTAGAGATGTAAAACTGGCTGCAGCACTTTATCGATATATCGCCGAGCAGTCAGATTGCCGTTGGTGAGGACTAGAGGTGATCTGCTTCCTAAACATATAGCACCCCATACCATGATACTTTGCTGTCTTGCTATATCACGTTCAACAGCAAAGTCTACATTTCGTCTGTCACCTCGAAATCGCCTAACCCTCATGCAACTATCATGGCTGCCTAAACAAAACCTGGATTCGTCGCTGAAGCTTATGGTATTCCATTCGTCATTCCAGTTTTTTCGAGCTCTGCACCACTCCAAGCGGAGAGCCTTATGTTGTCGGGCAAAGGTAGCACCAAAAGCGGACGGTAAACCCTCAGCCCCATACCAAGCAATTTTCGATTAACTGTCATCCTTGAAAACACTCGTCCTGCAGCTGCAACTAGAACATCTGTTGGCGTATGCTGTCCCGTCGATTTCTTAGGGCAAGAAGTCTGAGATGTCGTAAATCACGACCTTGTAATAATCTAGGGCATCCAGAACTCGCACGCCATCTATAAGCATTATTGGACCACATTCTCCAAACTCTTAACACTGTTGATGGATTGGCATTAACCCTTTTTGCAATTTCCCGTAAACCAAAACCAGCCTCTTTCATGCCCACGATGCGTCCTTTGTTGAAGTCGTTTTAATGATGAAATTGTTGGCGACCGCGAACTCTTGGCATTTTTATTTTTAAGTAAACTGTAAGCAATCCAAAAGGACCAAAAACTACGAGAAAAATTATTTAAAATTTTCAGAAAAGGACTTTTATGTGTTGGTTGTTTTTGAAAATGAATAGAAAAAATTTTAAACAACAAATTTATCAAATATTTTTTTTGAAATAAGATATACACACAAATAATTTTCATTCAAATAATTATCCATATACATGGTGTTGTATTTTTTTGTTTGTCAGTATATTTTTTGAGTAAAAAAAAAATTGAAAATTAAATTTAATTAAAAATTTCTTCATTCCAATCTCAAATACGCATAACAAATTAAACTCATCAAGACATTCGATGCAAAGTAAAAAAGTATGAAGATTTTAAAATGAAAAATTTATTTTCTGAAAATTAACGTTTTTTTACATTCCCCCTTTTTAGCCTGGACCCTTCAATTGTTACAAAACATGCCTGGTGATAAAAAGGGGTGTAAATGAATTTACTAATTAAGTGCTATTAAAGGGCTCAACGTTTAACATCGAAAAAGCACTCTGCAACCCCCCCCCTCCCCTTAGAAAAAAAACGGTATTAATGCTATCTTGGGCAAAACAAATGTCGGAAATGGCTTTAGTGAGTTAAAAATTTAATTTTTTGTTTGTGAAAATTTAAGTGCCAATTCATTACCCAAGCCCCGATTGAATTGTTCTCGTGGTTTTTGAGATATTGATTGGTCTGCTAGCTTAAAAAATAGGTAGTTAGCAGACCAATTGTTAAAACACACGCCTGGTGATTAAAAAAGGGTTGTAAATGGATTTACTAATTAAGTGCTATTTAGGTGCTGTGTGTGTTTAATATCGAAAAGCACTCTGCACCCCCCCCCTTAGAAAAAAACGGTATTAATGTTATCCTGAGCAAAACAAATGTGGGAAATGGCTTTAGTGAGTTAAAAATTGACTTTTTTAATTATCGATATTTAAGTCCTATTTAAGTACCAATGAATTACCTGAGTCCCGATTTAAATGCTCTAGTGGTTTTTACAGGGTGTCTCACCCAAAACTGTCAATGGTCGTTTTTGAGTATATGAAGTTTGTTTCGAAAAAACCTCTAACATATCAATTTGTTATTCAAAGGGACACTTTTTGGCTATATTCGATTTTTCGTAAGACACACCCCTATCAAGAGGTGAGTTTCACCACCACAATTTAAATAGGGAAAGTGGGTCAAGTGATACCTTATTTTGAAGGTCTTTTAAATGCCTTTACAAAAGTGTTAAAATTTTAAAAATCTAGCGATATTCACTTTCAAAGTGAGCTCTAATTTTAAAGGTAAATTTTCCCTCTCGTAGGAATGCATTCTAGAAGAAAAAATTAAATAATAAAATTTCCTATTAGTGAAAATAAAATCGACGTATCTCGAAATTTCTCAAAAATAAAATTTTAATTTCGCATAAAAACACGATTTTTCCATTGATACATGCAACTTTGAAATTGAATATCTCGAAAATTAATCGCTGGATTTTTGACCTTTTGACACTTTTGTCGCTTGACCCACTTTCCCTATTAAAACTCTGGAGGTGAAAGTCACCCCTCGAAAGGGGCGTGCCCTACGAAAATTTGAATAACAACAAACAAATTGACGGGTTCGAGATTTTTTTTCGAAATGTACTCCATATAACTGAAAACACCCATTGACAGTTTTGGGTGGGATCCAATAGATGGATAAAAAAAGTAAAACATGCGTTTTTTCATCGCCTGTGATACCACTCATAAGAATTTTTTTCTATTATTTTGTAAATTAGATATTAACTGATATTCTTGTGGCATTCTGTAACAATTCATTTTTGCTCTGATAGAGTACATCTTGAAGTATATGAATCTATGTAAAACTTTATTCTTGTCGATTTGTCGGTTACGCCGCTCTGGTTCTGATGCCCCTCAACTAGTACAGTAGCAAAGCCATTTATGGAAATGTTTGGAGCTTGAGGATTCGTACCTGGTTCTGGTTGGTGAATAATTTGCGTTTTGGCAAGATTGTCCCCTAGGCCTATGCTTTTGTAGGCTTGGTTAAATGCGTTGATTACCAGCTGTAGACCTTTCTCTGTATCGGCGTACTGCAGTTCGATTACCGAGGTCGTCGAGACCTTAGTTTTTGCTCGTAGTCTGCCTAGGTTAAGTAGGCCACCGTCGAATCTATATAGCATTTCCACTCCCGGCGGTAGATTTTCCTCAACAAGGTGAAGCATGGCACCTAAAAATATAGAGAATAGAGTGGTCGTAATAACACACCCTTGTTTAACGCCTATCGTAATTTGGAATGACTCTCCTGGTCCAAAGTTGCTCAGGACTGTTGCATTCATATTGTCGTGTAGTAGTCTAAGAATTTGAATATATTTTTGAGGGCATCCAGCCTTTGCCAGTATTTGCCAAAGAGCTTCTCTGTTGACCGACTCAAATGCTATGTCTATCAAGGCCATGAAAAGGGGGTGATTTTGTTCTCTATATTTCTCTTGCATTTGTCTGGCACTCAAGATCATGTCAGCTGTGCCTCGATTGGGCCTAAATCTACACTGTGTCTCTGGCAGATTTTGTTCAGCAATCGGAATTAATCGGTTTGATAGTGTTCCTGCAAGTATCTTTCCAGCAACAGAAAGCAGAGATATACCTCTGTAGTTTCCACATTGGGCCTCTGAATTCGGCAGGAATGGTCTAAGTGGTCCATATTTTACTTATTACAGTGTGCATTTGGGAATTAAGTGCGGCACCCTTTTGTTTTTAGAGTTTAGCAGCGATACCATCTGTGTCTGCTGGCTGGTTATTCTTTAGCTGTGTGATTGCCTTTTCGACCTCCTCTAATCTCGGAATCCCACTTAGGTGTTGTTGTGTAGTTTTCTCTGGAATTTTGTCGAAGATGTCATTATCGACCTGAGACCCTCTGTTGAGTAGTTCTTGGAAGTGTTCTTTGCATCTTGAATTTATAGAGGATCTGTCTTTAAGCAGCCTTGTTCCATCTTTGGATCGTAGGAGTATACTTTGTGTAGTGGGACCATATATCATCTTAGTAGCTTGAGAGAAGGCTCTGGTGTTGTTGGACTCAGCTAGATGTTGCATTTTATGTGCATTTTTGTTATCCACCATTGGTTTTTTTAGTCTAGGTGTTTGCCTTTGTATTTCTGCTTTAGCTTCTTGAAATTGCTTTTTCTTTTCGTTAGAGTTAGGTTGGCTTTTCCAAGCATTATGGGCTTTTCTCTTCCTCTCATTACGGTCTTGAATTTTTTTGTCGGGCTCATCAAACCAGTCTTGAAGTTTTCTTTGTGTGATGGTTTCTTTGTTGAAAATACGCGAGTAGGGTCGGGTTATGGAGCACTGGCTATTTTTTTTTGTTTTTTCAATAATAAGATGATGGATTTGGTAATGTGCAAAAATCAAATGCCAGGCAGCTTCCGTCAGATAAGTTATTTAATGGTGGGTTTATGCATCAAAATAACAAACTAACCCCGAATTTATTAACCCGGGATTGGAAAAAAAACAAAACGCTAACAAATATTTTATAGCAATAAGTTAGGTTAGGTTTTGCAAAACTGTCACTGGGAAGTGCATTTTGGCGATATCAAGAACGATGACGTTGTGGTCACATTTCGAAATCACGCAAGCACCGTGTTCTACTCCAAAAAACGACTATAGAATACCTGTATGTGCTCTTTGTGCTGGCAGAAATTTTTAATTTTTTCTAAATATATTTATTCTTTAGTAATAGAAAATTGATTTAATTTGCGAAGTTAAATAAATAAATAAATAAATAAAAAGAAATGGAAAACCTAACTTACAACAAGTAAAAACCAGGGCAAAAAAATATAAATAGGGTAAAATTACTAAATAATGTCAATATAACTTAACATAAAATAAGTAGGTAATATAAAACTAACTTTTTATTTTTTAAAGATCTTTGTTCAGTTTCGTCTACGCACCCTGTACATAGGTGTAGGTTTAATTGGGTATTTTGGGTGTTAAATCCTTTTAGGAATAGAAATCAATTTATTTTCTTTATTTTTGTTTTCTTTTATTCTAACTGCGCGTGTTCTATGCCTAAGAATGGTTTTTTTTTTTTGCTAATTTTGGCTTTTAAAAATACGCGCATTTGTAAACTAAAAAGGGTACAGGTCAAAGTCCTTACCGAGAAGCAAGTTAGTTGCCAAAAATATTTCGCACGCTTCGTGTAGCTTTCAGATTTATTGTTTTCATAAAAATCACGGCTGTGTGTCGTATATCACGACGAGTCAACTCAAGACGCCGCTGCTCTCTTTCGTATGCATGGAAATTGACCGAGCTGGCCAGCTGAGTGGAGTTCGGAGCAGTTTAAGGTAACGCGAAAAATTATCCTTTTCAGTTCGATCTTTTTATTTCCAAATTTTTCATTAATTACCGTTCAATCAGCAACCTGTGGATTTTCTAATCATAATTTCGCACAATCTTAAAGACTAACTTTTGGTGTTCTAAAAATACATATATTAAGAAAGTTAAAAGACGCATTTAAAATGTTTTTTATTTTTTATGGACCTTGTATTCAGAGGGATTTTATTGTATATTTTTAGGCCAAGTTAGGTTACAAAATGTTATCCCAAGCTAATTTTTAACCGAGTGAAATTTAAAAGTCTCTTTTAGTCCACTGAAATTAGCGTTTTACCTTGAACAAATTGCAACACGAGCGGTTTTAACGTTATTCAGCTTAGATTTGCCTACTTTTCAACATAACCAAAATCGGACAAAATCGGCAACGCGAAAAATTGTCATTTTTGATTTTTTTTCAAAATGGAGGCTAAAAAAATCACAAAAAAAAATCTTCCTTAACTAAGACGTGTGATACATGTTTTTAGACTAGTTTTCAATGCTGGTTTTAAATCTGAAAAAACAAATTTGAAAAAGATAGAAATAATCTCGCTAGTCACGCTTTCTCTCTCTATCCTGAAGAAATATATTATGAACATGGCAAGCATAAAGAGAGAGAGAGATGTAGCACATGTTTTTGGGTTTAATTTCAATGCTGATCTTAAACCTGGACAAAAATAAAAAAAGATAGAAATACGGTCATTATTAGAGACATGAGAAAAACTACACACATTGCAGCTAATTTAGCACATGTTTTTGGGCTAAATGTTCTTTCTCATTTCCAAAATAGTAGTATTTTCTTTAAAAAAACAGAAATAAAATGGTTAATCTTGTTTTTCTTGCAGACAAGTGATGTATGAGCACATATATAAATAGGTACCTACTTATTTATTCTACATGAAATTTGTGTCAAAAAACCTAATCTTAGACACATGATAGAATAGAAATAAAAATAATAGGTTTCTTTTTCTGTCGGGCCAAAAATAATATATAGGGGGATGTGGCATATGTTCATGAGAAAAACTTTCAGGATCAAAATAACGTTGATTTTAACAGAGTAGTTTACCCATGCTGTCTCTTTCTGTCCTGTAACATAAAATTATACACGCTTGGTGGTACACTTTGGAATGATAATCATTTAATACTAATACTGCCTGTTATTTGGAATCGATAGAAGGCCAGATTAACAGATTTTTATTTCTTCAGACGAAAAAAAATTGAAATTACGTGTTAGTTCGTTTAAATTTTTAAAAGATGACAGTTATCTCCTTTATATTGATTTCGTTTGGAGTTTGTCTCCTATCATCAAAGTCAATTCCTGGGTGCGCCACTGGCCTTCTATTCTATAATGAAAGTTTAATAGGTAGGTAGTGGGAAGTTATTATGTGACATCAGTTTAGTTTTAGAAAATGAACGCAAATTTCCTATAACCCTTTTTAATATTTTACACAATAATTGAGTAGGTATTCCTACCTACCTACCAAAAGTAGGAAGATAATGATTAAATTTTATATTTTTTTTATAAGTAACCAACCGAAGGCAATTTTTTCATAAAATATTTTTTTTTATGAAATGTGTCCAATTCCAATATAAGAGTGAGAGAGATGTCAACATTAGCAGTCTCTTTTCAACCTTTTTTATGAGTTTAAAGATTAACGTTAGAAGTTATTTTTACCAAAAAACTGATGTGTGCATAATAATATGATGTATTATGTGTTTGGAAACCTTATGTTTATAGAATAGAGAGAGAAAACATGGTTGAGGGCTATAGTTCTGTCTTTTTCTGAAAAGTGATAAAATATTTGATAGCGGTAAAAATTAGTCCAAAAACACAAGTGATATTTGTAAATTAGTTATGGTTTTATATGTTAATATATAAATGCAAGTTTTTCTGCATCTTGAAAAACGTCAAAAAAAAACGATGTTCTGCAAATCTGATTTTGTCCGATTTTGGATATGTTAAAAAGTAGATATTTTAAAGATAAAAACCGTTAAAACAGATAATAGTAGGGCAGAATTTGGGATCTCTCGTAGAATCTTGTGGTGACTAAAATTCCTTTTAGTCCCACATAGGTGACCACAAATTATGTTTCAAACGCCAATTTTTTTGTTGCCAGACCCGCGCAGTATTTTTGTAAAAAGTACCTCACCGATTTGCATCAAGATGGTGTCATTTTAAAGAAAATGCTCTTTGCTTCTACCAAAAAAAAAAACACAAATTTTATTTACCGTTGCAACTTTTTTAAATTGGATTTAAAATTAAAATAATGATAAATATGCAAAAATGAATTTTTCTGAATTTTTCGGTATTATATGTGTCAAAACTGGTCTACCCTAGCTATATAATTTCTGACCATATTTTTTATAACTTCAAAGCTTGCTATTTTTATATAGCATAAAAAATTGTAAGAAAATAGTTGGTATGATTTGCTAAAAAAATATTTTTATTTTGGAATCATTAGATTTTCGTATTTTAAAATTTTGTCCTCATTTTGAATAAAATATTTTGATTTCTTTCAAAAAGTTCAAACTAAAAACAATTATGTACGTAAATCTTCTCCATGAAAACAGCTATTAGAAAACGTACAAATAATTTATTCTTTATGCATATGGGATTTTAAAGGTATCTTCAAAAACCAAAATTATCGAAAATTGCTAAAAAATTAAAGTTATTGGCTGCTGATTTTGGTTTTGTTTACTATATCAAAATCTTCAAGGTTTTGACTTTTTTTGAGATTTTTGACGACTTTTATAACTAATCTTGAAAAGTATCGAATTATGTTATTTTTATACTAATTATAATACCCTGTATATCGTCAACCTCATGGTGTAGGGCCAATAACTTTTTTTACTTTTATTACTTTTACTACTAAGTTTGCTTCTAAATATGTCATAAAATTGACATTTGAAATGTCAGAACAAACTGAATATGCTTATTTGTTACCTATTAAGCTCAATTCTCACGATGCAATAAACCGCTGCGATTTATATTTCCATCCTTGTTTTTTAGATTTCAAAAACAAGGATAGAAATAGAAATTGCAGCAATTTATTGCATCGTGAGAATTGAGTTTTAGTTTAATTCCTTGTATTCCTCGTTTTCTATTTCTAAAGAAATTTTAAAGTTATGCGTAATCAAAGTTATATTTAACAGTGCAGGTCAAAGGGAAGGGGGAGGGAGCAATTGCACACACTTCCTCCTCCTGGCAGCTAACTTAACTCACTATTTTTTAAATATTTCACAAACAACGTGAAAGAAATGAAAATCTTAAGAATTTTCTGGCATTTTTTTTTGCCTGCGGCTATAACATAACTGATTATTACAATTTTAGTATAATTTTGTGAACATTACAGAAAAGATTTGTGGCAAAGGGTGAGAGAATAAATCGGAAAAAAGTTTTTCCTTGATCAGGATTTGAACCCGGAACCTCTAGAATACCAGTCTAATGCTCTACAATTAAGCTATCGAGGACATGGGGTTTTGACCATAGAAATATAATGGGTTAAGAATGGGCAAAGACGACTGCGCATCCTAAAATCGGAGGACCCCATGGGGAAGTTGCCGCATCCGCAACCAACCAATGTCATTTTCTTTGATTTTGACAGAGGACGGATTGTTGTCTGTTTATTAAGCAGTTAGTGGATATTTATGTCGATATAAAAGTGTTTTTGTGACTTTTTTGAACAATGTCTTGTGCAGTGGAAAATTGTAGATCAGCCGAAAGGTTGAATAGTGATCCATTAATAAAATTTAATTTGTAAGTTAAAGGGGGGTTTACCCAACTTTTCATATTGATAATTCATAACTTTAATTCATAGTGTATAAGCACAATTTTAGTGTTAATACATAATTTAACAGCACCTGTTTATCCAAGAGTTTATAAGCATAGTGCATTAGAATAAATTTTGAAAGTTAACATACCAAATTGACAAAAAAAAGAACAAAAAAAATGTTTTTCTTTACCTAAACTCAACAGATTTGGTATTCTTCTTTCTTGCTAAATTTCTGTTTTCTAATATCAGCTAAAATCAATCATTCCGATTTTGAAATCAACCAACCAAAATGTTTTCTTTACTTTTTTCATATTGATAGTGCATAAAGTTAATTAACCAACGTTTAAATTATGCACTGTGCTTATGAATTGTGAATTATAACTATGAAAACTTGGGTAAACATTTCTATTAAGAATAATCTATTTAACATTATGACTATGAATAAAATTGTGCTTAGGTTATAAATTATCAATATGAAAAGTTGGGTAAACCCGCCTTCAGTATTTATAGTGGTGCAGCCAAAAGTATCCTTTATAATCACAGTGTTTGTTCTAATTTCAGTGTATTTTATTAGAAAGTTAAAAAGTACTAGCTGGTTAAAATGGAAGTGCCCATAGAGTGATTTTTCTTTGTATTTGAAATGAAACAAAGATTGCATGCAAGTCTCTTATTTCCATCTCACTTCACTGGTGCTGCTAAAGTTAGATGAGAAGAGACGACTTGTAATAAAACAAGAATTGCATGGAAGTCATCTTTTCTCATCTCACTTTATAGTAGCACTAGTAAAGTGACATGAAAAGAGAAGACTCGCATGCAATTTTTTGTTTTCTTGTTCTATTGCTCTATGTCAAACATGCATTATTATGACTATCACTATTGCAAAAATAAAAATGTGCTTTTGCTATTGGTCTGAATCTGAAATTATGTTGTCTTTCAATTGTTTTGAATTATTTTTTTTTTAAATTTTTGTCTGTTTTTGTTGTTTGAAGAGTGCAGGCATTCATATTTAGGCTGACAAAGATGGAGATTCATAGTAAGTTACAAAAAACTGACAGATATTATTGCAAATAGATAGTACGACAAGTATGAACAGTGGTTATTTCTTAGGACTAAAATTAGAACAAACACTATTCCAATTATGAACTACCTATACTTTATATTAATCCTTCTTGATAAAGAATGTTCAAAGTGTTATAATCAGATCAAATTAAAAAATTTATATATAAATACCCTAGTAGGTGCCTCCATAAAAAAAATTTCATAAAAAATCTAAAATGGCAGAAAATCATATACTTACTAAATAATTACGTTATTTTTAAGCTGGAAAGTTTGTGTTTTTTTTTTATTTGAAATTTTTTCAATTATTTATAAACACATAACTACAGGTTGGTTAATGTAAAATTTCTAAAATCACATGGAAAGGCCTTCACACACAAAATTGCATAAGGTACATAACACATAGCATAAAATCTCTACAGTTCAGTGATTGAGATGCTACACTAGGCGTTATGTGACCCCATGCAAGTCTATGTGAGACAGCATTAACTTCTCTTTTTTTTAATTTGAAAAATACATTTTTGAACCTTTTACCTCATATATATTGAGTTTTTGTTATTTATAAGGATATTTATTCACTTTTAAGAACCCAAAATGAATGAAACAACAACCCAATACCGCTTCAATTCAAGAATAGTGAGGGAGGAAACTGCAGGGTGATTGATTCAACTGTCATATTGTCAGTTCCCAGAAAATCTGGCAAGTCTGAAGAGGCTGTTGATATTTCTCTTGTTGGGAAATAAGGACTTGATATTACCACTTTTTGGAAACTTCACATCTGAAACCCAATCACTCATTCATTCTAATTAAAAATACTGTTGCCTGTTATGTTGGAATTTTAATTTAAGCAAAAAAATTCACTGCTATGTACACTGCAAGGTAAAAATATAAGATACAATTGAATAATTATTCAATCATCAGTAATTGTGACTGTAAGATTGCATAAATCATTTTACTTTGAACTTTGTCATTTCTCCATCCATAGTGTATGTATTGAAACCCAATTTTTTCAAAACAAAGTTGTTGTGCTATAGTGTCAAAAAATGTTGTATTGTAAATAAATGTATCTCTTCTGATGCACTTTTTCATATTTCTGCCTCCCTCCCCCCTTTTAACTGCTAAGCCATCACATACTTTAAATTTGTCAGATCATCAATTTGTCATATATAAAGCTGGTTTCAAAAAAAATAGGAAATGTCATGATTTTACTTTGAGATTTAACAGCACAAACATCAATGTTGCGCTTTTTTTTCAACCGGCCATACATACGACAATATATCAAATATTTTTTTAAATGATTGATTATGATTTGGGTGTTAAGGCTCGCACCCTATACAAATTTTAAAGAATTGGAGAAAATGCTAAAACACACCAATTTTGTTTGTAAGGGGAAGACTTTTTGGCTATATCTCAAAAAATAATCGATAGATTTTCAAAATTTTTACATTATTGTCAAGACATTCAGTAGACCTTCACAAGGTATCACTCGACCCACTTTCTCTATTCAAAATATAGGGGTAAAGTTTACACCTTGAAGGGGATGCGCACTATAAAAATTTCAAGATAGGTAGCCAAAAAGTGTCCCGTTTACAAACAAAATTGATGTTTCTTCAATTTTTGAAAAAATCCAGGTGAACCCTTTTAAATGACCAACCCTGTATATTATATATATATATACAGGGCGTCCTAAAAATCCGAGTCCACCCTAATATCTCCAGAACCAAAAGAGACAGAAAAGTAAATATTCACACAATTAGATGATTTACAAAAAAGTATCTTTTTGGATGCTAATTGTGCCGCTCTTCATCAAGGGGCGGAGCTAGAGCGGAGACAATACTTTTTATAATTGATATACCCTGCATCTTTTCGAAAGTTTGAATAGAGATTTTTATTCTGTTTCCAAAGATACCTAACATGTTACCTTTTTCTCTAATGGTTTTTAAATAAAATGACAAAATCTTTTAAATAAGAGCCATGATTTAGAGAAAGACTCCCCGAATATCTGTTTTCTTGTTTAACTCATTGGTTTTATGGAAATGATTTTCCCATTTTATTTAAAAACCATTAGAGAAAAAAGTAACACATTAGGTTGTTAATGAAAGGTGCGATGATTAGCATCCAAAAATATGATCTTCTGTCAACCATCTAATTATGTGAAATTTTACTTCTCTTTACCTCTTTTGGTTTTGGAGACATTAGGATGGACTCGAACTTTCGGGACATCCTGTATGTCCAAACAATATTGCATTAAATTGACTTGCAAAACTCCGTTTTGACATCTTTGCATCCAACAAAGAATTAACCGAGGGGTTAACTATAAAAAAAAAGTAAAAATTAAGAGTACTAGTCTTGCTTGCAGCAATAATTCTTATTTTATATACATTTACTATTACTTTTTATGTTTAAACCACTTACAGGGAATTTAATTTTGAATTGAAATAATATATTAAAAAATACTCGTTTACAAAAATACCTAGATTTTAAAATAATTTTACACATTGAGGTAAGGGTGAGTTAATGATTTCACGTAAACACTTTTCCCTTAATAAAGTAATTTTCAGATAATATTTTAACCTCTAACACTGAAAATTCTCCATAATATAAATATACTCTGCATCAGTCATTTGTTTAAACATTCCAGTCCCACTTTTGCTTCAATTTTGGAAAGAAATTCATTGAAGGTTTCAGTTTTGGCTTGAAAGATATATCTAGCAAAAAGCTTATGTTGAACTAGCTTAAGGCACTTAACGATAAGTAAACTCTTTTGACGGTCTTTCACAGTATCGACACTTTTTGTCCGAATCTAGAAGGAACTTTAATTTAGTCTCAACCTAACAAACAATTAGCATATATTATGAGATAACAACGTTTGTTTAAAATAATTAAATTATCTGCCTTTGTTTATTTTTGCAATCAGCTGATTTTACCATATGTTTACACGCAGGTTTTGAACCAGCTCAAAACTTTTTTCTTTTGTTGAACATGGATATAGTTTATCAAATTTTATTTTTAATTAATTTCTCGGCAAATATCCTAATATATTAAATCAGCAAAGCGGCGAATATTTTTAAATTGATGCACTGACACTTATCGTTGGAATACAAGTTCGATTTAAATTTGAAATGTAAACGCAAGCCGTATATCAAGCTCAACCAACCATTGATTTAACTCTGCTGTGATTCAAAATGGATTCCCTCCTATTAGCCATTTCGCGCAGATTCTGGCCCATTCTTAACCCATTATATTTCTATGGTTTTGACTGACTATTCGGAAATCCTTTCGTCCGATTCATTTGTTAGTAGTGGGGAGATCTTTGAAGCCTACTGCGGCTTTAAAAACCTAGAGATATTGTAAAGACAAGGAGATACACATTCACGATTATTAGTTGTACGAAATTTATATTTATCTATCAACCAACGATACAGAACATATAGCGTTTTATTGGAGGTACATATTTACAAAATGAAGGGAAAATTTTAGCGCTCTTATAAATTTACAGAAAATATTTGTGGCGTAGACGGCAAAGGGTGACGGAATAAATCGGAAAACAGTTTTCCTCGACCAGGATTTGAACCCGGGACCTCTAGAATACCAGTCTAATGCTCTACCAATTGAGCTATAGAGGACATGGGGTTTAAATTTATGAACATTTTCGCCTTTTTGCGCCCACGCATCTACTACCTATGTTATTTAGGATATCAATTAAAACACACCCAATCCTGGTAGTCATAACTCCTGCAGATAAAAAACATGTCATTTTAAGTTGCACTTCGTTTCAAATTTAATCGGACCAATTTTTTGACAGTAAGAAAGACATTTCCGTTTAGTTTTTGTGTATAAATATCAGCCGCCATATTGAAATTGGTCCGGATAATTTGAAATATACATTTATACAATAGACTCGTTGCCAAAGAGTGTCCAGTAGGACATGGTTAGGCAAATGATCTTAACCGCGAATTAGAATGTGTTTACTTTTCAAAGAAATCGTTGCCAAACTGGATAAGAAATCTTTGCCAGATTGTTTGAAAAGACAAAAATTATGATAACGAAATATGTGCTTGTTTTTCAAAAGGTTTAGCTTGTACCGAACTGTGCCTTTGCAGTCGTAAAAAATAATTGTTTGTTCATATTTTTCTATTTGTTTTGACTTAGATTTATTGGTTTATAAATAGTTGTATGTATCCATATTAGTTAAGTAATCATTTTGAAAATTGGTAATAGAGTTTTGTGTTACCAAAATATTTATTAAGTGTTAACCACACTTAACAAAATCTAATTTTTCTTGTAATGCTACAATATCGCGAACCGAATAACTTCTATTACTACTAAAGTTGTGTCAACATTTTTCATTTTAGAATAAAAAAAATAAAATATTGTAAACTTTTATAAACCAATCGGCTGGTAAAATATGATGAAATCCTAGTCCGGATTTGTGTGATTTGTGTTTAACTTTCACTAGTCAAAAATAAATATTATAAATTTATGTGAGCATAGATCATGAAAATTTTTAATGTTTCATGTATAATTTTTATAATAATTTATGCACAACCGGGCGTAAAAGTTCACTTTAACGCCCGCATTTCCAAGCGTGAAGTAGAACATTAACGCCCTAGGGCACCTTTTATTCCCGCGGTCCTTAAAATTTAAAATAGTCTAGCTGTTCCTTGCAATCAATTGTTGTTGTTTTAAGTGACCTGTCAAGTTTATATTTTGAAGTATTTTTGACTAATGTCACTACAAATTATAAATGATAATTTTTTAGATATGAAAAAGAAAACATGCTCATCGTGCATAAAATTTTGTATGCACCTCGGTCAAAAGCAGCTTTAACTCCCTCAGTGTGTAACAGCCCTCCGCTAACATCTCAGGCTGTTATTTACAGACTGCAGGCGTTAAAAAATTGCCGGCCCGTGGGGAGAGTTAATCCCCCTCCCCGCGAGAAGAGATAAAATAGCAGAAATAAAATATATAGGAAATAAAATACAAGAATCTTTAAAAAATAATAAATTTCAAAATTTTTCTCCTGCGGTGCTATAACACCTTTCATTTTTACGATTTCGTGTCAAAATGGTCTTTTTAATGTAATTTTATCAAAACATTTCGCCTGCGATTGGGTGTCAAAAATGGCATTTTAAGTGTCATTTTCGCAAAAATTGTCGCATTTTAACATTTTTATAAATTAAAGGCAAATAAAATCAAATTCCCAAAACCTCATGAACGTACTTCATTATCTTATTTACCACAGAGTAGAGGAGGTACATTTATGCACTTGTCCCGATTTTCGTGGTTTTTTAACTAATTAAAGGTTATATTTAATAATAATATTTTAAACACTCAAAAATATATTTAGCTAAAAGTTTTTTTGCATAGTTTTGGAAGATATTGCTAATTTTTAGCAATTTTTTCCTGTTTTGTTAATTGTTTGTGATTTTGAGGCATATTTTGAGTTTATGTTAGTCACAAAGTGGTTAACAAATTTACATGTATTTCAAAATCAACGGGTGGGCCAAAAAACAATAAGCTAAAAAGGGTTTAATTTTTATTTTTAGAGTTATGCTTACTCATTACAAAGGAAAAAGTACTCCAACGAGGGCCCAATGCTGAGAGCTGTTTATGCAGTCCGTAATGGTACCATGGGGATTCGGGAAGCTAGCAAAAACTTTAATGTGCCTCCACCAACATTAAGAAGACGAATTAAAAAAAAAGCGATTTCAATAAAAAATCAATAGGACCGCCTCCACGTCTTGGTGTTGAAAATGAAATAAAATTAATAGCACACATAGAAAAATTACAAAAACATGGCTTCGCCCCTACCCGTAAATGTGTCAAGTCAGTGGCATATCAGTTGGTAGAAAAGTTAAAAATAAAACATAAATTTGATAAAGAAAATGAGTTAGCCGACTGCGATTGGTTAAATTCGTTTCTAAGAAGACATGCAGATCTGAGTATCAGAAAAGCAGAAGACGTTTCATTAGCACGTTGTCAAGGTATAAACAAGACCGAGGTTCATGATTATTTTACACTTTTGGAGGCTACATTAAACGAATCAGGTAATATATTTAATATGGATGAGACTGGCCTACAATTAAACAATAAACCTGGATACGTCGTAGCAAAAAAAGGCTCCAAAAATGTCGCGGCCGTCACTTCCTGAGAAAAAGGGGAAAATATAACACTTATTTTCTGCTGCAATGCTGAAGGTGTATATATACCACTGGCATGCATTTTTAAGCGCAAAAAAAAACCCGAGTTCGAAGACGGCATGCCCCCAGGATCAGTTGTTTATATGAATCAAAAATCTGCGTACATTAGCACAGATATAATGTTTACTTGGCTAAAAAATCATTTTATTCCACGAAAGCCTTCTGGCAAGGTCATTCTTATATTAGGCGGACATGCAAGTCATTGTAATTCTCCTGAAATTCTCGAGTATGCTGAAACGTATGACTTCATTCTATTTTGTTTTGCCGAGCCATACGACGCAATTTCTCGAGCTAGCCCCTAGACAGAGCTTTTTTTAAAAGTGCATTTTAAAAAAAATCTCAAGACTGCTATTTGGTGAGTTGTTATCAGATGCATGGTCGAAAGCGGCCACAGTTGAGAATGCAGTTTCCGCATTTAGAGCAACAGGTATTTGCCCCTTCAGTGAAGACAATAACATAAGACCACCACATGCAACTGCTGATATGAAGCTAGACAATAACTCAGAACAATCTGACGAAAGTAAGAACATAGAAAACTCTCCACTTGCAGCCAACGACGATACTCCAGGTACAATGTTGGAAAAAATTAATCCAATTCCGTCAACATCTTCTGCTAAAATTGATAATGTTAGAAAGAGGGCAAAACAAGTGGCACAGGTTTTAACATCCCCTAAGTTATTAAAACAAAAGTGTTAAAAATGCAACAAAAAATTAATACAAAACGCCGATAAAATAAAAACTAAACAAAAACTTACAGAAAAAAAAACAAGATTGTAAAAGCTAATAAAAAAAAGTGTTGAGCGAGACATCTACGGATGAAAGTGATATTTACTTTCAAGAATCAGAAATTTCTGAAGAAGATGATGCTGAATGTCTTGGATGCGTCGAACAATATGCTGTTACTAAAAAAAATGATGAATGGATTCAATGCAATCATTGCCAAAAATGGTTCCACGAAGGCCGCTCTAAATTTGTTAACTTGTACGATGTTTGCGGTAAAATTATATCAAAAAAAAAATAAGAGGTTGTAATTATGTTGTAATTAAGTTAGAATTAGGTTTTAATTACTTTTACTGTGAGTATCTAAGGTTACCTTAGGATTATAGAAATACATTTTTACCGAGCCATCTCTACCATTATGCCTAGGCCAACTCACCCGTCTACATAGGAAGAGATGGCCCATCTGGATAAAAATTATTTTGTTTTTTTTTAAATCTGTTTTGATTTTAGTTTTTCTATAAGTGTTTCTGTATTCTTTATCATTTACTCTTTCCAAATATAGTTTTGCAGAAAATTGTGTCTTTCAGTTTTGATTCTACAAGATTTTAAAGAAAAGTGGGCCGTCTCAGCCTGTTTTACCCTAAATTTTTACTTCAAATTAAGTTTTTTTATTATTTTTCATTAGAACCCAGTCCCCCCCCCCCCCCCCCGAAGTCAATTCGTGGGTCCACCACTGCCTTAAAACTGTATTTTTTGATCTAGGTGCTTCAATAACTTTTATGTTTTCTTGATATAACGCTCCCTTAAGGATATAATACCAAGAAGAGGTGGGATTAATTTTTAAGGTAGATTTACAGCTATTTGCCCCGCTTCGCTCAAATTTACAACTTATCTAAGGCCTTAGCTTACGGTATACCTTATCTTGGATGTGTACCAGTAATCTAGCTAATTTCAAAAGTAGTTCGGATGAATCAGGCCAAAAATTTTTAATTTTTGGCCTGATTCATTCGAACTACTTTTGACTTGACTTTTGACTTGAAATTTTTAAGCAGTTTTGTAATAACTGTCGTCGTCGTCCAAAAAAAAACAAAAAGCTTCTTATAAATTTATTTAAAAAAATCTCTAAAAGCTCCAAGTTCATCTTACGCTAAAGCAATCCTGGGCTTAAGGTAACTTCGACTTAACTACAACTTAAATCACGGTGCAATGAAACAAGTCTAATTAGGTTTCTCTTAAGCCTCAAGTCCCCCTTAAGTACCCACCACAAATAGCGATTTTAAACAACCCTTGTCTTTTTGGCTCTTCGTGTCTTAAACGATTGACTCTATTGTAGATTTTTTTAATTTCTATTTTTAGTTTTGTTTGCTGTGTTGCTTGCTCTCGAACCTGCTAATAATCTATGCAAGTGACTTGAATGGAAAATTAATAGCTTGACATTATGAAAGCGTTTCTGCTATTTCCATTGTGGATCAGAGAAGGTGAAACAAATGAGAATGTCAGATAAACGCATCATTAACAGGAAGGTAGGTTTTAAATGAAAAATGAGAAAAAAGGTTCGGGTCAGGTTGTTAAAATAATTAAGGTAACGGCGCTAAATAAAGCCACCTAATTGTAGAGGCTGTGATTCACCAGTGTTTTTCGATTAAATTTTTTATCTGAAATAGAATATTGAATACCTACTTATACTAATGCCTGATTGGTAAGGTGAGCATCCAAACAACAAAGTCCTTGCTACACCTAGGTAGGAAGGATTTGAGACTCGCAACAGGGTTCCTAACAGGACACTGATTCTGAGTGTCGATGGTGGCTGGTAGGTTCGGCTCTGGCCAGGTCAAGATAGTCGCACCTTGGGAACTATGTGATGGCCCCAGGCGATGTAAGAAGGTTGCAGCCCAGAAAAATATGTTCTTTTGCGAAAGAGTGCAACGGGCCCAACAAGGTGGTCTACGTACATAGGAATTGTTCCGCCCGCATTTCTACATTCATTCCTACGAAGCTCTGGAAGAGTAAAAGAAATAATATAATTCTCAGTTGTCAACTCAAAATTATATCAATTTCGTGTTAGCAAATCGAACTTTTATACTAATTCCGGTCTAATGGCAGGTCAGAGTGACTATAAATTTACTTGCAATTAAATTTAAAAAGAAGAGAACATTAGAACCAAAATAAATTAAAAGAAAAAAATAAAGAACTCATCTATTGAAATTAGCCTAATTCAAACAAACTGTTACATCATTAGGGTTAGCAAAGATTATCTTAATTTTTGTTTTATTAAGCTGGTTCATAAAATAAATTTGTTTTGCGCGGTTGTTTGTAGCGTTGTGAGGTGAGGGTTTTTTTGTCTTCATATAGGTATTAACAAACCGTAATTTTTAAATCTAGGTAATAATCCCGCAACGTCCCTCCAGACCAAAGAAATCTTTATAATCTTCCACTAAATCTAAACACCAAGGTTTGAAACAAATAAAATGGCGACGCCATCAGATAGTCCAGTGGATGAGGTGGTGTTCGAAATCGAGCCGTCCAGAGTACCAAAGCCCATCCCAGTAGCCTTGGAAGACTTATGCCGTCTGACTAAGTTTACCAGGCAGGAGATTAGAATCATGTATCGCGGATTCAAAAGCGTAAGTTTTTGCTATTATTTTTTTGGTGATACCTTTTGTTCGTCTGAGGGTTTAATGATTTTAAATGACTAATGCCGCCTGACTAACCAGGTGAGAGATTAGGATTATGTATTGAGGAATGAAATGCGTGAGTTTTTGAAACCATTATTTTTATATGGGACCTTGACCTTTCGTTCGTCTAAGGGTTTAATGCCTTTAAATAACTTATGTGGCCTGACTAAATTTACCAGATAGCTAAAACATTAGGATTATGTATCGGATTCAAAAGCGTAAATTTTTGTAACTATAATTATTTTGATGAGGCCTTTTGTTCGTCTGAGGGTTTAAGGTCGTAGTTACAATCTGGGGAATTGTTTTTAGCAACACTGTACGGGAAATCAATTTAACTATGTCGACCTGATTTTTTTGCAAAATTTTACGTTATTGCATTTGACATTGCACAGTAAGACACCAGATATTTTTTAGCACTGGGTCAAAAATTTGGAAAGGTTACTTATTTTGACTTTTCGCGTTCTGCGCCGCTAAAAAACCAAGTAAAATACTAAAATAAGAAAACATTTATTGCAGAATTACCTGCTAAAAAAACGCTACCCAACTACATAATAAAGTAACTGGGTGTAATATTTAAGGTTGCATTTACAGATACATTTAAAATTGAATTGGAAACACTCCCGCTAGCTGATACCGACGACAGGTTAACTTAAAAGCATGCTGATTTAAAAATCGGCTACTGGCGCTAGACAAAATAATCGTATTCTATTTTAAACAGGAGCGTCAACGACTAGCAAGAGTCTTTCCAACCTCTAAATGGATCTTTACTGACCTATTTTGTTAGTACTCAAGTATCCGTGTGTTTTTGAAACTGAGGTTCTAAAATCTATCCTTTGCACTTCAAGATTTCACTAGTACATTTGCACATAACTATGCCGCAATAATTTAAATTAAAGAAAAAATGGCTGAATCAAAATAAAAACAAAATTATGTGGGCGTAAGCGCTGCGGGGTAATACCCGCGCAGCGCTTTTTTCGGCGGGCGACCGCACACGCGGAGTGGGTTCATATTTGTTTTAGAATAATGTTTTTAAAAACTCATTTTTGAAAGATAAACATAACCTCAAATGGTTTTCTGTCAGAAAACGTAAAAATACTCTTCTGTCCCACTGCGGCCCGATTTAAAGTTTGTTGACAAAACACCCGCAGTTACCATGGAATCGTATAAATTCTGCGATCTATCGGCCAACACTTAAACTGCGTGTGTCTCCCAAATTCAATGAAGTGTGATTGATTGATCGGTTTTCTTTTCCGGAGTGCACAGGCTTTTAGAAAAAAGGAAACTTAGTTTAAAGCAAAGAAATATAAAAAGGAAAAATGTAATCCAGAGGAAATTGTGAGTATTTCCCTATTTTTTTTGTAAATCGGTTTTGTTCTAAACCGCAATTATTTTGAGGCTTTTGGGATAGATGACAAAGAAAAAATAATTGAGAAGTTTGAAAAATCCTTCAGATATTTTTGTTAAGCATTTAAAAATTATTACCCCTGCAAAATTTCAGCTAATTCTGATGTTTAGTTTTCCCTGTGCACTCTGGCAAAAAATTAAAAAATTAAAGAACAAGGCGTTGCCAGCTGTACTTTTTTTTACTTAAAATCTGAGGAGAAACTATAGCTTTAATGATTCTAAATGACTTATGCTGCCTGACTAAGTTTACCGGACAAGAGATTAGGATTATGAATTGCTGATTCAAAAAGGTGAGTGTTTGAAACTATTACTTTTAAGGGACCTTTCGTTCGTCCGAGTGTCCAATTGCAGACTGGCTTCTAACTAAATTTACAGGAGGTTAGGATTATGTATCGCGGATTTAAGAGCGTAAGTTTTTTGGTTCTATTATTATTATGGGATGAGGGTTTAATGCTTTTAAATGACTTATGCCGCCTGACTAAGATTGGGATTATGTATTGCGGATGTCATATTTTTTATTTGTACATTTTAACTGCACCCATTACAGACGGAAATTAAAGTACTATTTACTCCGAATCTTCAAAATCAAAGTCGATCCTTCTAAAAATTTACACTTTTGACATCTACCAATTGTGCTTTGGCTTGCTACTGCGTGCTATTCTAAATGACACTTAAGTTTACCAGATCAGACCTTTTGTTCGTCCGAGGGTTCGATGATTTATGCCGCAAAGTGGAGTGAGTTATAGAAAATCTTAGCCAAGAGCAAGTGCTGTTTGGCTTGACTTGCGATACATTTAATTATAATTCTCCAGTGATTAATTTTTTTTTAATCCCTGAGGGATTAAATTTACTTCTAATTCCTAGGCTAAGGGATTAAATTATATATATTATAAATTTAGTCAGTAAAAAGAAGGATTAAACGTACTTATTTAATCCCTAAAATTTATAAATATGTTTACCTTAAAAAAAATAAATTTAAGATGACGACAATCGTTATACCAGGTGGTTCATAAAAAACCGTTTAAAATTAATATTTACATAACTTGATGGCGGAAAAAATTCAAAACTACCCATCGTTTATGCTTGTTGCTTTAATTTTGCAAAATTACTGGAAAAAAGCCATTTTAATAAATCATTTCAAGCAAATGTAAATTTATTAAAAAAAAAACGCTTTAACATCTAATGGTTTTTGGTAAAAACCTTCAAATAACTTCAAATCATAAAACCACCACAACACTTTTTCTTGTTATGTAAAAAAGACGAAATATACAAACAGTTTCGCACCTAAAGGAAATAATATTTTTTTAATTATTTTATTTTTTCCAATCCAAAAGAAAAGTTTTACCTTTCAGCAGGTTATAAAGAAGAAGCATGTAAAAGTATAAGGTCACTGTAACATGACTCTTAAAAAGAGGTAACGTTCACAGCAGCACCGCCCCCAATTGGAGCTTCATACTCCGGAGAAGGCTTGTTGCGCCGAACTAAAAAGCCAAAATATTTAAAAAAAACAACAAAGTGAATCTCGTGTCCGCAAATAAAAATAGCGATTGCTTGCTGATGCCTTAAAATTAGGGCCACGTAGTAGGAAGCTCCAATTGGGGGCGGTGCTGCTGCGAACGTTACCTCTTTTTAAGAGTCATTTTTTACAGTGACCTTACACTTTTACAGGTTTTTTTTTTTAACCTGCTGAAAGGTATAGGATTCTGTATTTACGATCTTCTGCACATTACAGGTACAATCCTAAGACTCCCTGATGATTCCTAATAAGGATGAAACAGGTCTGTAGGTGTCTGGATTCTCCATTAGACATTGGAGGCCTGGTCGTAATGAAGTGAGAAACAAAAACGCTTTTTCCGATATGCCACGAGTGTTACTATGTTTTATTTATGTCATATGCTATTTTATTACCTCCATAACCTGTACATACTATTAATAACAACTTGTAATGTTACGTGTTATTGATGTACAAAAATATTAATAAACGCCTATTATAAATACTATGTACACAATATATTTTTCAGTGTAGTATAGTTTTATATAATATCTTTAAATAAAAAGTATACACTCAAAGCATATTTCATTGCATATACAATAACTCAACCCTCCCTTTCTTTCATAAAGTTGCAACCTCCTATGTGTTAGTAGTAAAAGCAGTCTATTTAGCAATTTTTTTGTTTAAAATGGCAAACTAAGATTTTTATTATTAACTAGGTGAAGACCCCGCTTCGCCTGCAGTTTTACCCGTTTTCTCCGTTTTTCTTGCTTTAAATGATTATAACTTTTGTTTTCGTAAACCGATTTTGATAAACCGATTTTGATGAAAATACATTTAGTAGTTTTTGCGTGATAAACCGACAAACAGACAGACAAAAATTCTGAAAGTTGGATTTTTGGTATCTGTATGATTTGGTTAGAAGCCCACACCAAATATTTTTATAGTCTATAGGGTCATTTAGAATAGCACAAAGCTTAAGCTGACAGGTGTCAGATTTTTTATTTAGATAATTTATGTGTACAGTCCATCAGCGACCGAAAGTAAAGTGCTATTTACAAGGCATCTTCAAAATCAGAGCTCGTCCTCCAAAAAATTTGCACAGTTTAACATAAATAAAAAAATAAAAAATTTGACACTTGTCAGCGTAAGCTGTGGCATTCTAAATGAGCCTTATCTAGAGAATTATTATATATATATGGATTGATTTATTTTGAATGGGCAACTAAAAAAATGGCACCAGCGGGCACGTATAAAATCTTAAAAAATATATTTTTTTTTATGAAAATGCAATTATCTATCCTAATGTGAAAACCGCGTGTCGCTAGCTGCTACGGTTCGAGAGTTAGAATTTTTCTGCGTAGGGTGACAAAAAATTTTTGTGCCAAATTTGATAAGAATCGGTTTAGCGGTTTTTGAGTAATCGTGTTACCAACAGACAGACAGACATGGTAAAAATTTTTAATTAGGTCTCTTTTGACCTAAATAACTTATTTTTAGTGGAAACTTTTTAACGATCCCAATAGCCTCCATATTATGTATGGATGGCTAAAAAATACTTAATGCTTTGGTCAGAGGTGGCATTTAAAAAAATTGCCTCAGGCGGCCAACACTCTGGCTGGTCCTGCTAGGAGAATGCCCAGAGCACTTATTTTAGCATCAAGGGATTTGTTTATATTATCTACTCAGTATATCTGTAGGTTTACCGGCATGGTACGATAATTGAAAGACTGGCATCTACGTCTGGGTTTATATGGTTAATTGCCATTTGCAGCTGGTTTAAATTTAATTGAGTTTTCTGTGCTCCCACAACTTAAAATATGAAGTTATTACATTCCAAACATCAATAATCTCAAAAAGAATTTGTAAATGTTTGACAAAACGCATAATTTCAATTTATGCTTTCTGGTTGATTGCCTTCTTTTTAGCAATTTGAGTAGGCATTTTATGTGTTTTTAATTTCACTTTTCAATTGCAGAATCGCTGAATCGCTATGTTCGAGGTTTTATTAAATTCATAAAATGTTTTCATTTTACAACCTACCGAATTTAATGTTTTGAAAGCGAAAAACGCTCCATGAACCCCAATTAGGTACTTGAAAACTGCACAAAATTTATTTTTGCAATAAACTAACAGCCACTGCCCTAACAGGATACGAAATGAATTGCAACATAATTTATTTTTATTTTATATTAAGGGTTAAAAGTTTACTAAAATTTATTGCCATTTTTATGTAAAAGGTTGGTATAATTGTCGATCATCCTATCGACAGTGGTCAAAAGATTGGAGAATAGTTATTGACCCTTATTAGGGATCTTTTTGCCATATATATTATGCTTATTTACAATTTTTTTGAAAATTTAATTTGGTATTAGGCTATTTAGTAGTACTAGTAGTAGTAGTAGTAGTAGTAGTAGTAGTAGTAGTAGTAGTAGTAGTAGTAGTAGTAGTAGTAGTAGTAGTAGTAGTAGTAGTAGTAGTAGTAGTAGTAGTAGTAGTAGTAGTAGTAGTAGTAGTAGTAGTAGTAGTAGTAGTAGTAGTAGTACTAGTAGTGCATTAAATTGTTAAGGGTACAGTACAGATGTTATACAAAAGAAAAAAAATAAGTCAAATTAATACAAAAAGTGCCCTGGAAGGCAATAAATTGTTGAAAGTCCAGTCCCTGTGGGTAAAGAAAGAATAGTTTTAAGTGTCTTTTTATTAGAAGTTATTTATTTATTTAAGTACGAGTTTATTTAGTGTTAAATGTTATATCTGTATGTCCATATAGGTATTCAGGTTTTATTCTAATTTATAGAGACAGTTCACGAAAAGGTCTAGGCGCGTGAATTCTTGAGTGATCAGGACTATTCCGTCGGCATCTATAAAGCCATAAAGCAAAATCTTCTCCACATAGGCCAATCAACTCCTACCGTTTTAGTGTACTTTTCTCGACCTTCGCCGCCATATTGACAGAAAACTAATGGATTTTTCTGTCACTTTTGAGTGAAAATGGCTGGATTAAAGGACACTAAATCGCTAGGAGTTGATCGGCCTGTATGGAGAAGGTAATGCATAAAGTAATATACCTACGGAACAGAGGCGCAAAGCGGACCGAAGAGCCTGCGATCAATTTCGGCCAGCTTTGCGCCTCTGTTCCATAGGTATATTACTCTATGATAAAGCGCGAGCCGTCGCACACTGGTCCGGATTTGACATCTGTTGTAATGAAAACAGATACAAACATGCGGTTTTCAGATTTATGATTTCATCTGCTGACAATGTAATTTTATGAACAAAAAACGGGGGTAGGGGGTGGATGTAAAGGGGGTAAATTCAGATCTTTGGAATTAAAACAGATTCAAACATGCGGTTTTTAGATTTATGATTTGATCTGGTGACAATACAATTTTATAAAAAGGGAGTGAGTGAGTGGTGTAAAGGAGGTAAATTCAGAACTATGTTTAAAAATTTTTACCCTTATTAATAAATTATTAATAAATTGCCAGTTGACAATCATAAAATATTAAATATCTTTTAAACCACTGGTCTGATTTTTAAAAGAAAAACAAAGTTTTAAAAGAAATTAAGAAGCGGTTAAAATAATTTAAAAAAATATAGATATTCTCTTTAAAAAATGGTAACTTAGTGTTATATCTCAAAAACTAAACGAGATATGAGAAGAGTAAATAAATGTTTAGAATCCTTAAAACAATGTCAATCAAAAATATCTCCACAAAAATTTATATTTTTTATATTATTCTTCAAAGTTTGACTTTTTTCACAAAAGTAAATTTTCTATCCAATTTACAAGCACGCTGTACTGGGATACGCGATCGATATCGCTGCTCTCAGCGAAACTAGAAGAGCAGGCGAAGGCCAATTTAAAGAACACGGAGGAGGCTACACATTTTTCTGGAAATGAAAAGAAGGAGATTTACCACGTATTCACGGAGTGGGTTTGGCTATAAAAAATGAGATTGTGGACCACCTAATCGAATTTCCATCCGGAATAAGCGAAAGATTGATGACATTGCGCCTAAACCTTAGCAATCACCAACACAGCTGATGAAAACCAAAAAGATGAATTTTATTCTCAACTTAGTGAAGCCATAACATCTGTACCTAAATCTGATAAAATTATCATCCTAGGTACCAATTCGAGCATTGAAATCGCTCGAATTGGTACGGATTCAATTCAAAGCTATGGAAGGGCGTCATTGGCAAGAAAGGTGTTGGAAACATGAACTCAAACGGACTGCGCCTATTAATCTTATGTTCGGAATATGACCTCATAATCTAAAATACAATTTTCCGACAAAAAGACAAATTCAAGACCTCCTGGCAACACCCGAGGTCAAAACACTGGCATCTGATTGATTACATTATTGTACGTTCCAGAGATCAAAAAGACGTAAACATTACAAGAGCAATAACGAGTACAGACGACTGCTGGACAGACCATCGCTTGATATGAGCCAAAATGAACTTGCACATTTCACCAAGAAGTAGCTGTCAAAAAAAGCAAATCAGAAGAAGATTCAATGTAAAACGCCTTAAAGATGATCAAACCAGAACAAAATTCCAAGTCTCTCTGAATCAAAAGTTGGATACGTTAGAATACCCGGAGAATATTGACGATCACTGGAGAATGTTGAAGACAGCAATAACATCTGCCTCCGAAGAAACGGTCGACTACACATCAAGAAAACATCAAGACTGGTTTGATGAGCACGACAAAGAAATGCAAGACCTTCTTGAGAGGAAGAGAAAAGCCTATAGTGCTTGGAAAAGCCACCCTAACTCCAACGAAAAGAAAAGTAAATATCAAGAAGCCAAAGCAGAAGTACAAAGGCAAACACGTAGATTAAAAAACCAATGATGGACAACAAAATCACATGAAATGCAACATCTAGCTAAGTCCAACAACACCAGAGCCTTCTTTCAAGCTACTAAGATGATATATGGTTCCACTACACAAGGTATCAATCCCCTACGATCCAAAGATGGAACAAGGCTGATTAAAGACAGATCCTCTATCAATTCACGATGGAAAGAACACTTCCAAGAACTACTTAACAGAGAGTCTCAGGTCGATAATGATATCTTCGGCAACATTCCGGAGAAAACTACACAACAACACCTAAGTGAGATTCCGAGATTAGAGGAGGTCGAAAAGGCAATCACACAGCTAAAGAATAACAAATCAGCGGGCATAGATGGTATCGCTACTGAACTCTACAAACAAGGGGGTCCCGCACTTAATTCCCAAATGCACATTCTAATAAGTAAAATATGGACCACTGAGACTATTCCTGCCGAACTCAGAGACGCCTCTATAGTTACCATTTTTAAAAAAGGCGACAATCTCTGCTTTCTGGAAAGATACTTGCACGGATACTATCAAACCGATTAATTCCGATTGCTGAACAAAATCTGCCAGAGACACAGTGTGGATTTAGGCCCAATCGAGGCACAGCTGACATGATCTTCAGTGCTAGACAAATGCAAGAGAAATCTAGAAAAGCATTTGACTCGGTCAACAGAGAAGCTCTTTGGAAAATACTGGCAAAAGCTGGATGCCCTCAAAAGTATATTCAAATTCTTAGGCTACTACACGACAATATGAAAGCAACGATGGACCAGGAGAGTCATTCCAGATTACGACAGGCGTTAAACAAGGGTGTTTTATTGCACCCACCCTATTCTCTATATTTTTAGGTGCCATGTTTTACCTTGTTGAGGAACATCTACCTCCGGGAGTGGAAATTCTATATAGATTCGACGGTGGCCTACTTAACCTAGGCAGACTGCGGCCAAAAACTAAGGTCTCGACCACCTCGGTAATCGAACTGCAGTACGCCGATGACAACGTCGTTATGGCCGATACAGAGGAAGGTCTACAGCTGGTAATCAACGCATTTAACCAAGCCTACAAAAGCATAGGCCTAGAGGTCAATCTTGCCAAAACGCAAATTCTTCACCAACCAGAACCAGGTACGAATCCCCAAGCTCCAAACATTTCCATAAATGGCCATCCTCTCATACCTTGGGAGCCACCTATCATCAAAGGCAACTATTGACGCAGAAACACAGCATCGCCTAAAATGTGCTAACGCAGCGTTCGGAGAGAGTCTTCAACAATCACGACATCAATGCGGAGACCAAGCTTCGTGTTTACAACACAGTTATAATACCAACTCTAACATACGGATGCGAAACGTGGACCACCTACAGAAGGCATATCAAACGACTAGAAAAATATCACCAAAGTTGTTTAGAACGAATACTGAGAATCAAATGGCAAGACCGACGAACAAACATAAGTGTTTTAGAAGAAGCCAGAACAACTAGTATAGAAAACCTTATCTTCAAGCACCAGCTTCGTCGGACTAGTCACATTATCCGCATGCCCGAAACACGTCTTCCAAAGGAGATATTTTATGGACAACTGAAGGAGGGAAAGAGAAATGAAGGAGGTCAAGAAAAAAGGTACAAGGACGTTCTCAAAGGCAATATGATGAAGGGTCACATCGATATAAACAACTTGGAGACCACGGCAAACGATAGGGCTTCATGGCGCCGAACAGTCCATGAGGGAGTACAAACTTTTGAAGAGCAACGACGTAGACTAGAGACGGAAAAGAGAGAGCGTAAAAAGGAGTGACAAAATGGAAGAATGGATGACCAACAACACCCGGCTGCTGCCGGAGACTGGGTGTGCCAGGACTGTGGAAGGCTGTGCGGTTCGAGAATTAGCTTACATAGCCATCAAAAAACGCACAACAGATAGCGACGATACAGAATAGAGAAAAATCATACTCGGTATCGAGTGATTGCCTATGATGATGATGATAACTGGGATTAGCCAATGAAATTTGAAAAACTATATTGTATTGTACAGAGTGATCTTTGTACTTACCATCCATTGTAAGACCAAAAATATGTCACTTGAAATAAAGACACAAAAAAGTATAAATTAAATATGTTTGGTCACAAAAAAATAAACGTAAAACTGCAAAAAACAGGCAACTTTGACAAGCTGTAACAAGTGTATGAGTAAAAATTATGAGGTAGCTTTTATGGTGGTGAATGACTAGATATGTTATCTGTAGAATGTGTGTAGTTTCCATATGTGTAGTTCAGATTGAATAGGACAGACCAGTGTGCGTCGTGCCCTCAATAAGTCTTAATTAGGTTCGCGAGTAGTAAGGATCTAAAGGAAATTAAATACTTCTTGTAAAAAGGATTTATAATAAAGTTGGTGATATCTGGAAGCCACTAGTTTATTTAAAGAGAAGATTCGTGAGAAATTAGAGAATCCGTAACAATTGGGGTATGAGGTGAGATTTAGTTGGAAATAGTAATTTACGTTACAAGATGTTTACGGACAAAGCGACAAAGGAGCCGAGTGCCGAATTTTTAGACCAGTACCAGTACTTTAATGACATTTCACGGCCGTGTATCGTACAACGTTTTGTTTCATTCTGTTTTATATTTTATTTAATTTAGAGATATATATATTTTTTTGGATAAATCAGCGACAATAGATATACCAAATAAATCGAGTAAATGTTTACTCTAAAACTTCCCTCGCTCAGAAGAACATACCGCTACTCATATATACATGGGTTAGATAGGGTTGGTCAGACTTTTCCAGGGTATATCCTGACTTTTCTTGGGTGTATCTACACTGTTCAGGGGTGTATTCAGACTTTTCCATGGTGTACTCGGACATTTTCACAGTGTTTCCAGGTTTTTCCAGAGATTATCCAGACTTTTACAGGGTTTTTACATACTTTTCCAAAGTGTATCCAGACTTTTCCAGGGTCTTTTCAGAGTTTTCCGGAGTGTAGACAGACTTCTCCAGGTCCTTTCCAGAGTTTTCTAAAGTATATTCGGACTTTACAGGGTCTTTCCAGACTTTTCCAGAGTGTTTCCAGCCTTTTCCAGGGTCTTTCCATACTTTCCAGAGTGTATCCAGACTTTTCCAGGGTATATCCAGACTTTTCCAGAGTCTTTCCAGACTTCTCCAGGGTGTATCCAGACTTTTCTAGGGTGTACGGACTTTTCCAATACATTTTATATGTGCTATAATTTATTGTTCCTAAAAACATTTCGTTTTACATGTGCTATTTACAGGGTGGATTCTTTAAACGGAACGGTGCTTCTATTGGTTTTATAAAAAAATCCAAAATCACGTCAACTGAGATTTTTAATTTTCTTTAATCGCGCTATCTTGGATTTTTTTTATGTCGGTTTGTTTACGATAACTACGACTCGATAACACTACATTCCACGAAGTTATACTTGAAAACCAGAAGAGATAGAAAGAATCTGAGTTCACCATCGGATTTGAGAAAATTATAGAACATTCCGCGACGTTCTATTTGGAAACAAGGGTTTTTTCTATTCGAGAACCAGAGGAGATAGCAAAAATCTGACTTTATCACAAGACTTGACATAAAAAAGAGACTATTTAATCGTTTATGAGTATAACTGGCAGGCTATAAGCAACAAAGATGCAACAAATGGCAAAGGCGATGCAAGATTTTAAAAATATGAAACGGTACAGGACCTTCTTCGGAATGAGAAACAAAAAGAGCAGGAGCGACTACAAAAGTTATTGGACGACCAATAAAAGTTGCTGGCAGATTCGCCAGAGAGACCGATTTGGCCAAATTCCCTGTAGCCCTGGCTTTAGTTAAAAATGAAGAATATAACAAAAATCATTAAAAAGAAAAAACTATCCTTAGCGAAATTAAAGGACGATCATCTCCTAAAGTAATGATAGAAGAAAAAAAATAACTAGTTTTAAAAATATCTCCCAACTGCTGAGGTTGTAAACAAGTATAAATATCAAGAAATCAGTAGCCAAAGGGAATATTCTTCAGTATTAAAGTTGATATTTCTTTACTCATTTGCACCAACTTTTTTAGGAGATTTCTAGCCCTAGTAGTGTCTTGGGTTCATTCCTTACTTAGTTGAGGTAACTCAGAAATATTTGAAGAAAGAATCTCGACCTTATTTAAAATTAAATAACTTCAAAAAGTTTTTTGATTTTGAAAATACTACTTTTAGGTGACGGATTTCCTAAAAATTTTGTGCAAATGCGCTTAAGATCCCTAAAATCTGGTTAACAAAAATTGTCGCTTCCAAACGTTGAGTAGGAATATTTTTGATTTAGTATCTACTTAGGTTTATTATAACAGTAACATAATATGAAGTAAAAATGTGACCATAATTGATACAAAGAAACAGGTGTTTACAAGCGTGGACCGGAACTCAAATGTAGGAGGTAGGGGGGTTCAATGCGCCGCAGGCAAAATTTTTTGAGAAAATACTTATAATGCAATTTTTGACTTAAAATTAAAATAAAATCGTAAATATTCATGGGGTTTTGGGAATTTGAGTTTAAAATGCCATTTTTGACACCAAATCGCAGGCAAAATATTTTCATAAAATTAAATCAAAAAGACCAGGATGGTGATCCAAATTGAAAACAAATAAAAAATCAAACATGCTCTTGTACTTTATTCCCTATATATTTTATTTCTATTTAACCCCGAAACCCCCTACCCTCGGTATGCCAGTGATTATAACTGAACCTACTGTACTTATTTCAGTATATTTATGTTTCTGAATTTATTTTGTTCAAATTTAAAAAAATAAATAATTTATTTTTTATTGTTCTACAAAAATCCGCAAACCTTATAAATAGTCGGTGAAAGAGTCTTAAAACGTTCAAATAGGTTTAGGGGAAAATAATTTCTCCATCTCATGAGCAGCGGAAACATTTTCTCTCCGAATTCATAGAAACGCTTTCCCCGAGAGTATTTTTGTCTTCTCATGGAGAAAATTACGTCATCTAAAAGGGAAGTTTTGCGATATAGTCTGAAAATAAATTTGACAATACTGATGTCTCATTTTATCTCATATATAGCCCAATAAATTAACCAAGAAGCTACGTCCTTCGAAGAAAACTGGATTTTCCCCGGAGAGTCCAGTTCCCTTTTTGAAGAATTGGACACGTTGAGTAAAGGGTGATATTATCGCGCAAAAATTTAAAAAAAAATGCTGTTTTCATGAACAAAAAATGCATAAATGTTCCCTAAAGATACCCTCCAATCAGAGCTTATTTTTCTTACTTTTTATTTTTTGGATTAGCCCATTGCTTCAAAAAGTAATAAAATGTTGTTGTTTTTTAGACTGTTTTAAGCGTGTGCCAAAAAAAAATTATTTTGCTATCCATATGTTATATAATCTCAATATTTCAGTACGTATACAAAATACAGATGTTTCCTATTAATTTGAAATTATTTTATTCAACTTTGGGTTTTCAAGCCCCTGGGTACAGCCCTACAAGAATCCACTAATTTGATGGAAAATGCACAATTTGTTTAAATAAAAAGTTTATTAGATTTAGCAAGATTTAAACGCTGACCTACTGTACGATCAAGTTTGAACCTTCGTCTAATCACTTAGAAGAAATTGGCTGCTATAACCTGCGACCAAGAAAATATTTTTTTATAGAGAAAACTTGTCATTTTCCTTTTAAGCCAAAACCGGGCTGTTTTTTTTAATTGCCAAAAGAGAGTTTTGGAAATGTAATAAAATAGACTTTTTAAAAATATGTCAAAAAATGACACTTATCAAAAATTCAAAATGTCGGATGTTCAAAAGTTTTATGCATCTTAAAAAACTGTTGGGATTTTTTAGACACTTTATTAGCAGTTTTTATTTTATGGAAGAAGTTAGTATACGAAAAAGTTTACAGATAATAGATACAAGTTTTTTGTAGTTGAAAAACAAATATTTACAGAGGTTCTCAAAAAAAAACCCAACGGTTTTTTAAGATGCATAAAACTTTTTTTTTTTAATTTATAAATGTCATTTCTTGACATATTTCCAAAAAGTCTATTTTTTACCTTTCCAAAACTCTTTTTAGTCGACCATACCAAAATATATTATGGAGGACTATTAAAATCATAAAATTTTGACTTTTCAAAACACCTTAATAGACGGAAAGAAAAAAGTTGTCAGTCGGTCTGTCGGTCTGTTGTCTGTCTGTATACACGATAACTCAAGAACGCCTTAATCGATTTTAACGAAATTTGGTACAAAAATCCTTTATCGGCTGACCATGAACTGATTAACTTTTGAGTAGGGTGGCGGGGGGTTGAAGGCGGGAGCAGGGAGATAAAAAAATGTAACTTTGGAACAAAAGCAAGAAGCGATACACGGTTTTCAGATTTAATTTTCCATGAATATGGACTACAAATTTTGTTATAAAGTCCAAATTCGTGGTTATTTGAAAAAACGTTAAAATACATTAAAAAAATCATAACTTTAGAAGTAAAGCAGCTATTGATATGCGGTTGTCAGATTTTGTTTTTCGTAAATATTACACAAAATTTTTCAAAAGGTTCAAATCTTTCAAAGCTACAGTTTTCGAGATATTTTCATTTCTTTCAACATAAAATAATTGATTGTATGCTGGACTATCCGTGGTTTCTAGCACCAATTTTTTTCGTTAAAATCCGACAATAAATCAAAAATTGGCAGTTAAAACAAAACAGTCCGGTTTTTTGTGGTCCACCCTATATATGTAATTAGAAATTATTAAATATAGTAATCCATAGTTTAAAGTTTATATAAGAGCACAAACCCACAATCGTCTGTACTTTAATTCATAATACTGTGTAGATTTGCAAAATCTTTTTTAAAATTTGAATAACCTCTGCTGGTCTCTAAAGCCCTGTGCACACCTACGCGTGCCCATGCAGGGTGCTTTAAAGCGGGGTGGGCACTGGGCGTTTCCTGTTCACACCGGTGCGTTTCCACGAAACTCACCAGAAATGCATGAAGTTGCATGCGTTTTTGCCCAAATTTCCTAGAAATGCCTATGTTGGCAACACCTCGTGCGTGTCTCATGCATCTTTTTGACGTTTAAACTTCAATAAAATGAAAGAAAATTGAGTAATTTAAAGAGTTTTACCAGGAAAGTGCAGCAAATAAATTATTTTTCAGAATTATCCTGAGAGAACGTGTTAAAAATTAAAAATATATTTTTAGATACACGCGGGAATGCCAACATTGAAAATAGAACATTTTCTATTTTTTCCACTAGAATCGCATGCATTTCTGGGGAATTCTAGGAACTTTTTTTTTTAAATGGTAAAAATTATTTCTAGAATGGCATTCTCTTGTCAAATTTCCATTTTTTTTGTTTGTTTTGCAAAAGGTTTTGTGATTGAGAGAGCTGCTTCAACAAGAAATAAATGATGTGGATCCAAGACCATAGTAAGTACTTAATTAATTTATATGGTAATTAAAGCTGTGGCAAAGGGTACAATTTACCGTTTATGTGGTTGGGTTGCTTTGGTTAGTGCTTTTTAGTATTGGGTTTCGATTAGGTCAGTCAATTTTGTTGGTTTTCTTGTGAAAATAAGCTACAACAGCCTGTGTAAAGCCAAAGCTTGTAGTTAATTTAAATTTATAGATTGAAAACACCCTTGATGGCTGCTCTTGTTGCAGTGTGAGATTGAACAACACTGTCCATATGTATCAGTAATTAGCCTCTGGTACTAACTATAAAATGACAGTTTAAGCTATTTAATATTATAATATAATATATAGGTAGTTACAATATCTCAACTTGGGGCTCTATAGCTAGGACAAACCTTCCGATTTATAGTTTCAAAAAGAATAAACAAGAGATGAGCAAACATATTGTCTATTATCCTTTTAGCCCATTTAAAAAAATTATTTCACTGAGGTGCTAACAACAGACAAATCTTGTGTACCTACCTATTGTCAATTAATGTAAATTATTCTAACTGCCCAAAAATATCCCCACATACTCTCTGGGTACTGACACTAGAGTTTTTCTGCTTGATCTGTAACTTTATTTTTAGTTTTAGCCCAAGAACTACAATTGTGTGTTGGTTCCTGCCATCAAAATAAACTCACTTGAAAAAAAATCAGCAAATGAACCGTTTTACAATGTCGTCATCATGCATGTATCAACTTAAAAGCCAGGAAGTGTGGAAAGTGAACAGCTGTACAGTTGTAAAGATGTAGTATTCATTAGCTCCATAATGTGTCAACGTGTCAACAACAAAAAGAAAACTTTAATATGGGATGAGTTTATCCATTTTTAGATTATTTAAATTATGATGTAACTAAATATATTGAGATATACCTATAAAAATTTCCATAAATCACTATCAGGTTTTATATGCTTTCTATGTGGTATATGGAACAAACTTGTAAAAAAAAACTAAGCTAAATCTCATAAATTTTGTTGTTTCTATATCAGTTTTACAGCTATAAAACAATACAAAAACTCACCAACTTTCATGAGAATTTATGGGGTTTTTTGCCCAGGTTGATATATTAAATAGGCGAACATTTTATATCAAAAATATTTTTTCTGTTATTTGTTTTTTATTTATTTCAGATACCACAATTAACAAGTTGCCAGTTAAGTGAGTCACAAGTCTTTATTATACATTCTTCTACATACAGTTCGGCACTTAGCTATAGAGAAAATAATTATAGTGCCTTGCCAATTTTTTTAGGACTTCTATATGGAAAATGTTTAATATAACTACTTTCATCGATAATATAGTGTTTCATTTAAATTTAATTATTCACAACAGGTTTAAATTATTACGGATAGATATCTTAGTAAAAATTTAATTTTAGCGACTAAATGAATATTAAAATTGTACAAAAAATTAAAATTTAAGAAGTAGGTCTTCTTTTAGGTCGTTCATTTATTACAATATTTAAAAAACTAAAGAACAAAATATAATATTTCAGCCCTTTAATATTAATAATAATTATAAAATTTTATTATTCACATTTTTGGAAAGATGTAATCTGGCGCCATCTAGCGACAATTTAATATACTTCTTTTAGTTCAGACCCCAAGACATTTATTGATCAATATTTGGAACCAGAAAATCTACCAGATTTAACCTATTATTTATTATTCTGTGTGAAAAAGATGCATAGGTGTGGACAGAAAAGGCATGCAACTTTTCACCCTTCATTTTCAAGGTCGAAACGCGCGCTTCAAAAAACCCCTTGCGTCAAAAAACCCTGCACGGGCACGCGTTGGTGGGCATACGGCTTAATTGTAAACACTAACGGTGGGATTTACTAAAAGGGTTTAGTCTATTTTAGAACGGTCCTAAGTTTAAGTGAAATTTTTGTTTTTAAGCATTTTAAACCAACCCTCCTTGAGTTATGGACATAAGAAAAAATTTAATAAATTTGTTTATTGAATAATTGTCCTAAAACAATCTTTTGTTGGATTTAAGCAGAAAGTTTCAATTTAGAAGAAAAGAAAATTAAAAAATTTAAACCCAAGCGGGGTTTCAATAGTAAACACTCTGTAGAACAAATTAAAATTAGAGTTATATTTCACTCTAATAAAAACTTACCCTTGTTAATTACTCTTATTTATTAATTTTTTCAATTAATACTTGATGTATTTATTTAAAAGGTGTTTTTATTTATGAAATGTATAAAAAACTTAAATGCAAGTTTTTTTTTGCATTTCTGTCACTGTCGAAATGTCAGTTTAAAAACCTTAGCGCTGCGTTCAATCACAACCAGCGAGTTTGGATCTTTTACCTCTGCTTGCACCTTGGCTTGCACCAACCTCTACTGATGAAAGCTACAGCTTTTAAATGAGTGGGCTTTGAGTAAGCAAAGTTTTTTGACAGATCTTTTAGATAACCTTAATGTTTTACTTTCAGTTTGTAAATAAATTAATATAGTTGTTTTGGGTTCTTTTGTTTGGTATATTTTTCGTGCATAATCAGTGACCTTCACTTATGTTTGTTTTGCCTCGTAGTGTCCTCATAAATATATTTTTTGTGCTGAAAACGGGTTTAAAATATGGCGTTTTTCTGGACAAAATAGAAGGTGTTTTATTGGGTAATGAACAACTTGGGATATTAAATAACGTAAATTAATCCTTGTAAAAACGGTTACTTAGGGAAATTATAAACGAACTTATTACCAAATGCCACAAAACAATCCTTGTTGCGGGCTATAAATTTAAACGACCCTCCTGAGGTGGTCTAAAAAATCACCAGTTTTATAACCTCAAACACAAATAATGAAGCTATTATGTGCAAAATTTTTGGCGTATTCACCATTTGCCATTTTGAAACCTGTCAAAAAAAATTAGTTTTAGGGCATTTTCTCCTAAAATATGGTATATTTTGAGAAAAGGAGCAGTTTTTCAGTGGTATTTTGCAATAGCAACCGAAAATAATCGATAACTTGTTGTATTTTCTGTATGGGTAAGTGTTTTTTAAAAATTGTTTTTAAAATTTAGTACCCCCCACAGGTGTAAATATTTAGACCTGTGGGGGGACTATTTTAGATCTTAGTAAATCTCACTGTAATATTTTACTTACTTTTGACCTCTGCACAATTGAGAAATGAGAGAAGTGGGGGGAGGGAGGAAATTAGGTTTTGGGGGGTGGGGGTAGTTATAATGATTAAAAAAAATTTTCATAGCATATAAACTATTTCTCATTTGAATCTAATAAATAATTGAATTGCCGCGCGGTAATATCAAATCCTGGACCAGTGTGCGCGGGGGAAAAAGTGACACTTTCCTCCCTTGGTATGTATATACCAATTTCAATATGGCGGTTGACAATTAAACACAGAAGCTAAATGGAACTGTCATTGTCAGTGTAAAAAAAACTGGTCCACAGCAATTTGAAAATTTTGGAATGGAGTGTAGAATAAGGTATAAGTGCAAATATTTTGATAAAATATTTTAATATAACATTATAGTTAGTACGTCGATGGATTATGCTGTATGTTGCGTAAGCTTGATTGATTTGAGTCTTTGTACGTACATACGTTGGACGGCGTATTGATACGACAGCCGGTATAACGTAGCATACAGCAAATATAAAATAATACTCCATAAAGTGAAAAGCTTTTCGTGACTGCATTAACATTTTTAAATTGTTTTAACATGCTTTTACAATAACTGATATTGTCTGTTCACTTATAAATATGTACAAATATATATATAATATAATTTTTTTTTAAAAACGTAGGTACCTACGTATTTATTTTTTAGACCTAATCATTTTTTTCAAAAATTTTAGCAATATTAGGTGTTTTATGAAAGAAGCACCGTACTCAGTATGGTTATAGATTAAAACTCCTCGATTAATGTAGAAAGTCACAATATATCAATTTATTTCCAATATTCCAAGGTCTTCTCCTTTGTCCTCAAATCAAAAATACACCTTAATTTTGCACAAGCGATAATCGGCGTCAAACGGCTATAGGAGTGGGGGGAAGGAGAAATTATTTTTTTTTATACCTTCATCAAAAACATGATTTGTCTGCAGGTACCTAAAGCATGGCTTTTTTGGTTACCGATGCAAAAAAAACTTTTTTTTTGATCACGTCAGTTTTCACCAATTATTTACGAAAAAATCATTTAAAAATATCGTCAAAATATCAAATTGTCAAAAATTAAAATGTCACAACAATGAACGTCACCGACTAAAAAGAAACATCGCTATGGAAACGATTGTTATTTCATTTACCAGCCGCCTTGATTTATTGTGTAAAGATGGTGTGTTGCGAGAAGTCCTCTTCGTTCGAGATTTTTAAAAGTATTTTTCTGTTTTTTTGGAAACAGTGGTGTTAACAACTCGCGGATAAACTGTGCATTTTATTACTCGCGTTTTTAAATACCTCGCTGCGCTTGAAAAAAAAAGCACTATTTTAGCGACTAGTTGTTAAAACTACTATTCATAATTTCTAAAAACATCTTTGAGACTAATGGAGCAGACCTACTTTTTCATATAAGGACATTTTTTCATAGATATTATAGTTTTTGAGATATTGCCAAAAAACTGGAAAATTGTACTTTTAGCGGGTAATTTTAACTCCCAGTACGAGGTGGAAGAAAGGGTGATTCCACTTCCTAAAATAATAGGGGGCTCCCAATATAAATAATCATCCAAAGTATGTTGCTTCTTCCATTAAACGTCCAAAAAACAGTTGTAGCGCATCGGGTGGTATCCATCATTTTTTTAAAATCTTTAATCAAATTAAAATAGTTAAAAAATTAGGCGTTCCTATTTATTGTAGCATTCATTCGTTTTAAAACCAATCGAGTTTGGTATTTTTAATCACTTTTAAGTGTATTTAGTAATTTGGTTTTATACGTGATTATAGGGCACTTATTCTTAATTTGATGAAAAATTCAATAGAACGGATTAGGTGCTCTCTTGCATATTTTCACCAATTGCAAAACTAGAAACTCATAGGTTGTGTGAAAGTGAACAAACACAACCCGGTTCCCCTTTCGACTGAAACATCTCTACTAGTACAAAGCAGTAAAGAGATCCCGAGAGAACGACGCTGCAAACACAGTGTGTTTGATTGCTCAGACTAATAACTAAAGAAGAGACCAAACAGTCCCTAGTGTTTATAATCAAACACCTTTCCAGACGAATACATGAGGAGAAAAGAGATAAACGAATAAAACGGCAGCACTGTTTAAAGTCGCTTTTCGTATCTCCAGTGGCGGCGACTTTTGCGTACGTAACCCACTTTGCTTAAAATAAGTTTGTAGCCAAAATTAAAATACTAGCTACTACTAGTGGTGTCCAAGGCTTCTTACTTCGTTACTCACGGAAGAAGGAAGCCTTGCATGGACAGCAATACAAGGCCTTTAAACTGCAGCACTTTACAGCAATAGTTTTAAATTCGTTTTCTTAAATAGTTTAAAATTCAAGGTATTCGCCGAGGTGTCAACTGTCGGAAGTTGTTCCTTGTATCTGCTTAATAACCTACTCTACTTGGGATCTTGAGTTTACCAACGCCAGAACTCTAATATACACTTCCGGCCACATAAAATGCGTACAGCAGAAGTTAGATGCAGGTCTGTTGAATTTAAGTTTTGCTAATTGCGTTGCTTATTGTAACTGACTTTGACGTTTTCAAATTACAGGTTAGATCTTTGACATTGTAAACACAAACATAAGGAGACTAGCCACACTTTACTAAAAAACTAATATACTAATGAATAAAACAATTTTTTAAAATTATTCAACCTTTTATTATAAAAAATTATTCTTAAAGCTCATTATGGACAAAACAAGACCACAATTGTGCGGCGAAAGGAAAGCAATAATTTAATCATAGTCAGCGCACCTCTGCAGCATCAGTAAATTTGAGTAATCAAGTCTTTGCAGACAACCAAAAATGTTCCAAATCAAAAAGAAATTATTAAAACACTACGTAAATAGAAAAAAACAAGAAAACGTTTCTCCAGTAGCGTATCGTTGCCCCGTCAGCATCGATAATGTTTGCAAGTCTTCGTGGCATGGAATCTGCTAAATTTTGAAATAAATTTGGATTTGAAACAATGACTTCGTCGTACCCTCTGACTATGAGCTCCATTAAGTGGTTGGAATTTCTGAGAACAATATTCATTCCTGTTAACTTAATGTTGTTTTGCTGGAACCACTGTTTAGAAATTTGTGCGTTATCCTGTTGATACACAAAACCTTCTGAATGAAGAATGGTTGCTTCTGGAAGTATAATATTTCTCATCAATCATCATGTCCTCTCGCCGATATCCAACTCCACACAATCACGGAAAATCTGCCAGCCCGGTCTTCGTTCCCAGCAATATATTTTTCGAGATAGCGTGTTCGTGGCGGGCGATATACCAAAATTTGTTTGCTGTCATTGTGGGACTGAAAGATTTTTTCATCCGTGATGACCACTTGTTGCCAAAATTCTCCTTCTTATAGTGAATAGTGCAAAAATTAAACTGGTTTGCTTCTTTTCCTCACTAAGTAATATTTTCTTGGCAGCAACGCGACATCTAAGTCTAGAACGGCTTATCGCCTGCGCGTCGTTCTTATGGATCCAGGAAAATCGAAAGAAAATTCGATCACTTGCTGATCCTGCTGAGGTGTACTGACTTGGGTCAAGCCAGTGCCTGGCCTTCGTCGAACAGTTCTTTATTCTTATTGTTACAATTGTAGCCTTGTTTCGTCCATAATGGGCCGCTACTCTTCGAAACTACCAACCACCGTCTAATTTTGACAAAATTTCGGCTTTTATGAATTCGTTTAGTTGGGGCATTTTTAAATATAAGCGTATGACAACAACAAAATCTGACAGTGACCTTTTTTGTCAATTTGAAATACCTAAAAGGTTACTGAGTTGCGAGTCCCATAATACACTATATAAAATCGGCGTACGCATTTTATGTGGCCGGAACTGTACGTACTGGTAAAAAGAAAGAAAAAACCTCCGAATCCGTTACTTGATTGATGATTGCTCTCCCTTTAATTCGCTTTAAACGCTCCTGTGTCATTTTTGACCTTAAATAAGTTTAAGTTTCGAAAAACTGCGTTCGCCACTTGCTACGGTAACGGGTAATGTCCAAAGGATCCTCAGTGCTATAACCACATTTGGAGCAATATTAATTTTTAATATTAATTTAAGGGCACTTAAAGCTGATTATTTAGGTTTAGTCAATGTACATAAAAACTCTAGTTTAGGTTTTAACTTACTTCCATTAATATCTGAACTGCTATCCACGCTATCTGTTAGATCAAAATGTAAATCTTTGCAGATTGAATTTAAAGCTGCAACTGCTGTTTCTTCTATCGGTTCGTCTTGGCCTTCATATAGAAACTCTCTTTTAACGCGGCTTGCGTACACTACGAGTGGGCAAAACTTGCATCAATTTTTAGTTCTAGTGCTAATTCCTTTGCATCTACCAAAAATGTTTCAAAAGAAGCCTCACTTAGTTGATTCCCATCAACACCGTTCTCAACTAAAAAGCCAGTTAACTCTTATCTCTTCAGTGCCCTTTAGCCAAAGATTGCGGCCATTTTTATAACCAAATTGACAGGTAAAACATGGATTTTCTGTCAGTTGGGTGTCAACAAGACCGCTATAGTAGGCTAAACGATACTAAATCAAAAAAGAGTTAAATGGCTTTTTAGTTAAGCAGGTGTTGATTCTCATGTAATCTGTAGTTTTTTTTAAAGTTCACACATAGATAACATATCCAGTTGCATACTTTGCATTAATTTGCTGATTGGGATATAAAGTGTTTAATGTGAGCGTGTCTTCATATATTTCAACCAAAGCATCATAAATGTTGCCAGTTTTATACCTTAAGAGTGTAGCAGCATCAACTCGCTTTCTTAACGTAATTGTACTTAGTGGCTTTAAAGTTAAGTCGTTCATATGTTTAGCAAGAACGCCCTATCTTAAGGTTGATGCCGAGAAAAAAACATACATATTTTGTACCGTGGCAAGAAAATTTGCAGCTTCAAAAGATGTCATTGTCATGTCGTTTACAACTAAATTTAAAGAATGGCTGCTGCAAGGCGCAAAAAAGGGGAAGCGGTTTAAGCTGCGTATACGACTTTGCACTCCAGAATGAATTCCTTTCATTACCCCAGTATCGTATCCTTGGCCTCTCATGTTTTCCACCGGTATTTTCATATCTACTAACTTTTGAAGAATAACATCACATACATTTTTTCCAGATGATTTTTCAATAGCAAAGAATCATAAGAAACTTTCAGAATACTATTAGTAGGCTTTTCTTATTTCTCTAACCTTCTTTTAAGAAAAAAATCAAAAATCAAAATTGAGTCGTTTTTTGTTGCTCCTTTGTATTTGCCGCCCCGTACTGGGACACGCGCTGTACGGTGCCTGAAGCCGGCCCTGATCCAAGTTAGCCTGAGCACAATAGCACTACATCTCAAATGCCTTCAGCTTTTTGCACATGGCATCAGTCAGTGTCCATGCCTCTACACTGTAATACGAATTCCAATAGTTGTATTAAGATCGCAACTACATAACACTGATTTCATTTTAATCAAAGATGATCTGGCCTGTTAAATTCTTGCACGGACCTATTGCATGCTGTCCCAATTTTCATTGAGCTGACAAACCAGGCATTTATACGAGTCGACTTGTTGAACATTTACATTTAGTATACCTCTAATGTTTTTTCCTTGGCTATAAACATATTCAAGTTAAGCGCAAATTGCAGTCCTTCCAACGTATCTGCAATTATGACAGTGTCGTCAGCATACCTTAAATTGTTAACTTTTATGCCGTTTATAATCAGACCTTCTTCGCAGTTTTAAAGTGCATTCTCTATTATTTTATTACTAAAGATATTAAATAGTAACGGAGACCATACGCAGCCTTTGCAAACACCTCTTCTTATTCAGACCTCTCCGGAGAGTTGGCCGTCAACTTTCGTGTTGGACTCGACCAAAGGCTTTCTCATAATCTATGAAACCAACTGCGTATCGCCCATATGAAAATATTTTTAGCATATTACTCATGAGGCTAATTAGAGGATAACCTGCGATAAATCAGGTTAAAATTTTCACATGTATTCAGTGACTCTTCGTTTTCGATGAGTTTCAAAACTTACGTATATACTTCGTCTTACCCTACCGCTTTTCTATTTTTAGCTATACATTGCGTGCTGTTTTTCTCCGGACTGATCATCGCTAAAGAGATTTTCAATGTAGTTACACCATTATTTTAGTTTTTGTTTACCATCAGGTAAGATTTTTCCTTGTTCGTTAACAAGGATTCCCGTTGGTCTCTTATTGACTAATCCGACCGCTTGCTTTATGCATTTGTGTAGATTAGAAGTGTCAAGTTTAGAATCCAGATCTTCTCATTCTTGACATTGTTCTGTTATTCGTTCTTGTTTCGCTGACATGATATTGTTTTTTATCTTTCTATGAATTTCATGACACTTAGCGCTGCCTCTTTTAGTGCGTCTTTTATCCATTAAATCTAGGATTTCAATGAAACTTTCTTTTTTAATTGATTCACTCTTGCATAGAAATGCTGTGCTTTTGACTATAGGACTTTTGATATCTGTTCAGATCATTTCCCATTTGTTGAAATTATTATGTTATCCATTCGTGTTTTGCTGACATAATCTTGTTTTTGTGAATTATTCATCAAATCTAGGATTTTGTCATCTGTCCAGACCATTTCGGCGTCTTGTGCGGTAGATTTATTAATGTCTTTCAGTCTCTCGTTTAGTTCGTCTCTTACTTCAGTTGCTTGTATCTTGAAGTTCATTAATCCTGGCTGGGTTTGTTACAACAAATCAAAAAAAAACTTTTCCTACGACCACACACGAAAGTAACCAAATCTGCACTCTATGACGCCTCAGAAAGTTTTATATTTCACACGCATATCAATTTTATTTTCGTCTCTAAAGACGGAAATGTTTTCTTCTCCAGTGACGAAAATGAATGACAGCAAACCATCCAAACAATGTAGGTATCTAGTAGGCTAAGAGTCGGAAATAGACCAAAACCATTTTTGTCCTAGAAAAGAAAATACTTTCTTCTCTTGAGATGAAAATGAAAAAAATTTATTAATAAAAATAATAAAAAATACGAATTAAATCCTAAAGTGGTCGTAGAAAAAATAGCGTACACAATGTTCTTACACTCTCGTGTTGTTTCACTCGGCTAGCTTCTCGTTCACAACATTCACGCTTGTTTGAATTATGTCACTTTCTTCTCTCGATACACTATTAAAATACTTTCAGATAATAGCTGAAATGTGGATTGCAAACCTAAATTTTGGCCATCTCGAATGCGAGCACGGCATAATGGACTAAACGCGAACAGCCTTTATTTAAACATATAAACGTAAAATTCTCATAGATAAAGTTCAACTAAACTGAACTGCGAAATGCCAACTGGGAACTAAAAAGTGTATAATATCCACTTAACACTTAACCTCACGCTCTAAATATAAATCCAGTGACAGATTGTTTAATCAATGAAAAGGGATTTGGGGATTTACTCTTGTGATTAACTGATATGGCAACGAAATTTATTAGTAAAGCATTGAAACAGTGTATATTGCACGCTGGAGATATTTTGGTGTTTGGCAAAGATAAATAGAGTAGCTACTGAAACCGCTGCTGGCGCACAGAGGAACAAATCCACAAATTAGCTAATAAAAACTAAAAAAAGCAAATTTGAAATTTTCTAGATTTTGATAGATATTTATGATAACAACATAACCTTTATATTGTTTTCGGGAAAGATTTTGTTTTTGAGGCCGCGGCCAAAAAGCAAGAAACGGTGTAACCCAATTATTTTACATTTTCTCTTGCTAAAATCAGTAAAGTTTAATGGAACCAAAACCTCTATAAATATTTAGAGTTGAATAATTGGATATGTACAGTAAGTTAATATTTTATGTAATTTTCAAGTGCTAGGTTCTAAAGTGAGTAACTATTTTGCTGTATTTTCTGATAGCTTGTATTTTTGCCACTATATTTTTGAAAACTTTAAATTTCGTAGAGTTTTATCAAAAGTACTCTCGAGTGCTGCGATATAAGTCACATTAACATGTTACTTGTAGCCTTAGCTAGTGAATCGGTATTAATGTAGCGGCAGGAACTTGCAGTAATTTGAGTTTCTTTCTGTTTTAGTTACCGATGCAATACCCATAAGGGAACTATATGATGTGTGGCTTGGAAAATGAAAAAACTTTTTGCCGATCCCAATAGCCTCCGTACTATGTATGGATAGCCAAAAAGGGAAGGAAGCGATAGCGAATAAACCTTTGTGTAGATCTATCATATTATTGGATAATTATACTCTCGAGAAAAGTTATACTTAAACGCGTTTAAAACTAGGTAAGAGTTACTAACTTTATAGTTAGTAGTTAATGCTTTTAAACTTTATAAATATGAAATAGATTGTCAGGTTTATTATTACATTCCTTAATTTTATTTATTGAGCTTTCGAAAAAGTCAACGAGTTAAAAAATCCGTTCAAAAATAAAAGAGTCAAAAATTTTGAAAAGGGTCCAAGATTTGACTGCATAACCTATATGTTGATCACCAATCATATTGATTGATAAAGTTTAAGATAAAAATAAAAAAGGTGATTTTCAAATTTTGGAGTTTTTGTTAGCTAATTTATAGATTTGTCCCTCTGTGTGGTGCTGCCGATGCCGCCTGCCTTAATTAGAGGCAATTATTTTTTTTTGATTACGCCAAAGTTAAAGAAATGACGTATGTTAATAATTTCTGCAAGTGCAGACATCTATAAATAAGTTTATTTATCAAAGTTACAACTCTACCTATAAACTCAAAAATATCACAGTAAAAGCAATGCGTTGAATGTATTGTTTGTATACCTACTTACAATTTAGTTCAGAAAGAGATTTATCTCAAGTTACGAAATAGTAGAAACAGTAGGTGTATATGCATTTTTTAGATTTTTGTACACTTCGGCTATAAAAACCTTTGGAAAAAATGGAAAATTAAAATTAGATCAAAATTCGGACTGTGCGTACTCAAATTACTTTCAAAAATATATACGCAACTAAATCGGGCGAAAATGGTCTAATTTATATATCCTTCTCTTCCGACACCTTATTTACTCCTTCCTGTGTAGCCACAGTTGGTCGCAACACCGATTTCAATAAAAAAAATATACCATTTTTAAAACATACATTTTTGTAAAGGTGGTTAAATACTTGTCTAAAAAAAGTTAAAATTAAAATCTTTTATATATAGCCCTTTTTGAGATATACGTAAAAAAATCCTATTTCTTGATAATAAATCTACACCACTGTGCGTTGACTCGTTTTTATACCTCTTAACTATTAAAAATGTATAATATTTTATTTAATACGAGACCACAGTTGTACTTTTATCTTAAAATAAAAAAATTGTGGCCTAAGCGTAGTGAGAGTTTGTTTGTGGCATATAATAAAAAATAACTCAACAAAATATATTCTCATGTTACAAATATGTTATAAACATGTAATCCTTACTGGCTAAAACATTTTTGTAAGTTTATTTGTTATTATACGCACTCTATACCACAAAACTAAATTTAGTTAGTTTAGTACTTTCATAGGCGTAGACAGTATTTTGAATTAGGGGGGGGGGGCATAGCACGTACAATAACAGTAACCGAACGCAGAACTCTAAAGTCAGTTTGCGTTAGAGTCAGTATCAGATCTTGAAATATGGTTACTTTACCTAACGGTAGTAATAAATGATTTGGTACTTATTATTAGGTATAGAAATAATATAATAAATCAAAATTAAACATAATAATTTACAAATTAGGCACTTACTTTACGTCAAATAAAGTATTTTTTTAAACATGTTGGTGAATTTGTTCAAACGCTTGTTCCGAAAAAAAACAAGAGTCATTTTAGTATTCTCAATAAATTCCGGCACATGGTGTATAAGGGTATGGATTTTTGGAGTGTAAGAAACCTCTAACCTATCTAGCTCACATCAAAAGACAATTGAAATTTTAGGTAATTTTAGGAAAAAACATATTGCCGTTAGGAGTTTCTTACACTCCAAAAATCCATACCCTTATACACCATGTGCAGTAATTTATTGATTAACTTTTCTTTCAATAGTGTTTCTTAAAGATTTAATTAAAAAAATTACTTACGTTACAAATATAATTTGCTTAAATGCATTTCATTATATAATAACCAACATGTTTAAAAAAAATACTTTATGTAACGTAAACTAAGTGCCTAATTTTTAGGTTAGGTATTATGTTTAACTGTAACTTAATATGTTATCTCCATACCTAATAATAAGTACCAAATAATTTATTACTATCGTTAAGTAAACTAACTAGAGGCGTGCGCAGGAGGACCAGGGGGATCTTGGCCCTCCTGATATTTCAAGATAGTCAAGAACTGATACTGAAGGCAAAGTGACTTTAGAGTGCTGCGCTTGGTTACTATTATTGTGCTATAGCCCTCCTAATCCAAAATACTGTGCACGCCTATGACAGTACTAAACTAACTAAAGTTAGTTTTGTGTCATAAAGTGCGTATAATGAAAAAAAAAAACACAATTTTTTTATTTTGAGATAAAAGTGCAACTTTGGTGTCTAAGTATAAAATTAAATATTATAAATTTTTAGGAATAAAGAGGTATAAAAATGGGTCAATGCAAAGTGGTGTAGATTTTGTATCAAGAAATAGGATTTTTTAGGTATTTCTCAAAAAGGGCTTTGTAAAAGATTTTAATTTTAACTTTTTTTAGGTAGGTAGGTATGGTATATTTTTTTCATTGAAATCGGTGTTGGGACCAACTGTGTAGCTATTCTTGAAATCAGGGAGAACACAATTATCTTTTTGAAACGCACACATCTTATTGGTCGACGCCACCGATTCTTTCGAAAATTACACTAATAACATGGCTTTTGATGAAATTTGTTTCTACTGGTTTTTAGTGAGAGAAATAGAAGATGCCAATTTCTATTAAAATATTGTCATTAGTGTCATTTGTGGGAGAAGTCAGCGGCATCGGCCAATAAGAACCGCGCATTTGTGAGAAAATATGTTTTTTCCCTGATCTCAAGGATACCTACACAGAACGGCCTACGCAGAAGAAAGGGTTAGGCTAGATCCACATGTATACGTGATATGCTTCCGTTGGATACCACGTGATCAGCACCAACCAATGAACTTAAAGGGAATAAATTTACGCACGTTTCAAGGTTACAACGGATTGAAGTTGTTCAATTTTAACTTTTCATGTGTGATTGAGGTTAGCGTATTATTTTGTTTATGTTTGAATATGTATTATCTTCTTAATATTTAATATTTTTCTTTTTTAAACAAGAATATGACGAGACAAATCTGAGTCTATTCTGTTACTTAATCCCCTCCCCTCCCGTACGCCACTGGCATTTCGTACCTTCATATCTGTACTCGTCCCAAGGGACTATTAAAGGCACCTATAGGAGTGGGTAGGGTGGTGGCGGATTAAAATCTATACATTTGCTGGATTTTTCTTGAGAGCCAACAAATAATTTTTAGGCGTTTGTTTATTTATAATACTTACATTTACACAAAATACGTTATAGATTTTACTGTTTAACGACTCTGCAAAAAACAAGATTAAGTTGAACGCGTATTTGTTGTGATTGGTTTGTTCTAGCATCCCTTCCTGCACAAATGGATCACCTTCATAAAAAGAAAAAATCTATAATGTATAAAAGGTGCTGCCAAAAGGTATGCTAGGTACATTAAGAAAGCCGCAGTATAAAAAAAGGAAATAGCGGGGAAAAGTCAGGTGAGGTTTTACAGTGTGCAAATTTTTATTTCCTAAAAAACAAGAAAACAATAATTTGGTTTTTATTTTCAGTTTTTTAAAAAATATCCGAAAAAACTCGTTTGTAAACCTCTTTGCACATTCGCTCGATTCCAGTAGAAAAACTCCCATTAAAATTCGTTCAGTAGCTTTTACGTGATGCCGGTACAAAACAAAGAAGCCTAACTGAGTGTTTTATTTCACATTTTCCTACACAAAAAGCGCTTTAACATTGGAAATAATAAAAAAAAATCAGAGATAGTCTGACATGACAATTTTATTTAGTTTTTTGATAAGAGTAGAGCATTTAAGGGATATCTTTTACCTTACCATAGTAGGTAGATATTTTCTTAGTAACCTTGGTTATTTGTGGTACCTCATTCTGCAGGTGTTCCTGAATGACAAATTAAAAACCAAAAATAGCAAAACATAAAAGCATGTCAACTTGACTGAACACAAAAATCATGGCCATTAGACGAGGAACGGGACCGGAACAACAATCATTGCCCGGTAATAGGTATTTACGTCACTAAACCGGAAAATTGACCTTTACAGATCGACGCAGGAAATTTACAGGGCAAGCCGCAGGCGAGTGCTGTAAACCTGCTGAGACCTGTAAAGACGCTTTCCGGTCGTATATCGTACGAACTTTTTTAAACGCTTATCCGCGTTACGTAATTAATGAACAGTCCCCTAATAAGAAAATGCTGGCTTTCTGCTTCTTGTTAGCTAGATAGCCATTGCCGCTAAGACCATTAGTTTTTAGGATCAAAACCACTACTAAACTAAAGAAAAACCAGTAAACTTTTTTGTACTTTTAACTTGTGCAAAATTGCAAAAAACATTAGAAAAATTATAGTGTAGTGCCTATTAGCTTCACACAGCTATTGTAATTCAGTCATGAGTGACGACCAGTTATGGCTGACCATGGCCAACTAATCAAGCAGAATAGTGATAAAACAACTCTTGAAAAGCAGATTTCTAGGTTTCTCCTTTATTTAATCGTAGAGTATAGATTCCACAAGCTTGACTTGAATGTGGTCGATTTTTTAGAAAAATATGCCACCAATACAACTTATCGTCTTAAGAGTGAATTTAAATCCTAAAAACAGTTCGTTTACTTAAATAGATAAACCACACATCAAAAATTAACAAAATTTTGCGCAGCGGAGGCTTCTGGTATCCCCCCAAATAGTCGATAATTTTTACTGAGAATTAAATATTTTTAGGATATGTAAAATTATTTAAATAAAATTTTGCAAAATTCGTGAAATGCTTCCGGGATAATGCTTTAAACTTTCACCGTACAAAATTTGATACAAAATTTGAGTTGTTTAGATTAAGTAATTGGAAGAAGCTCATTTTTTATTGAAATTCACCCTTAAAGAAGGCTCATGGATATATCAAATCATTATTTTATATATTATATTATACCGCTGCCGCTGTCACTAATTATTTTTGCACCTCAATAAGTCAAAATATCATTTGGTAAGCAAATTATGATATTTTGATTTATCTGTCTTTCAAAAGGGCATATATTATCAGTGACACCTGTATTTTCCCATATTTTTCAACCAACAACCAATCCGACTGCGTATGTCCATGCATGAACTGAGATATCTCTGTCTCTTGCTTTTATTTTTAAAACTGAAGAAAGAAAAAACATATTTTTTTTTACTCTTATCCCAAATTGGTTCTACCAAAATATAAAATACCTTTCGACAATAATGGTAATTAGCATATTTTCAAAAATTGTTTAGATTAAATGTGTATCTTACAAAAGAGATCTTAAAGGTCATAACGAGGTCTTATTAGAAATCTTTAAGACGTCTTATTAGACATCTCCAAGACGTCTTTAAGACCACGAGATTTGAAAGACGTCTATCAGCTGTCGACAGACATCTTAGAAACGTCGTCTAAAGCTAAAAGTAGATGTCTTTAAGACTACTTTGTGTTATCTGGGTTTAGATTTTTCAAGCAGCAATCGACGTCACTTCTATTATTTCCTCCGGATTCAACTCATTTTCTAGATCTGAGTCCATTTTTGTATCCAAAACTTTAGGAATAAATCTAAGAGTCTTTTTTTAGAAGCGTCAAAACTGCAAAAAAAAACAAAAGCTAAAAGGTGTCAGCAAAAAGTAATGACCAACTTAGACAAAAACATATCAGGAAAAGGATCAAGTAACCGGAAAATTGAACAAAAAGGTCCTTTCTTGAGAGTGGAAATATTTCTAAAGAACATGACTTGCAATGTAAAGCTTTCCGTACGAAAAATCGTACGGAAAGTGGCTATTTTCCGGTCGTTTAAAAAAAAAATAAAAAAAGGTATTTTGGGAGAACTTCCTGTAAAGTAAAACTTTCCGTACGAAAAATCGAACGGAAAACGCCTACTTTCGATTAACGTACTTGTGACAATATTATTTTGACACTTGCAGAATTAGGTACAACAAATAACTAAGGTTATCATAAGAAAATATTTACCTAAATGCTTCACAGAAATCAAATAGAATTGTCATGGAAGCGCTTTCTGTGTAGGAAAATTTATTATAATGCACTTTAAAAAGTCATATACATTGATATATTTTTGACGGACAGTTTGACGGTTTTGATGTTTGAAAGGTGGCTAAATGTTTACTTTATAAGAAATAGATTTACTTCTTACTAATACACCTACTTCAAATATTAAATAAATTTTAGTAGCATACATGTGAATAAATAGTCAAGAAAATAAATATTTAAAAATTGGGAAAAGGGAAATATAAATTTCGGATATTTTAAAAAAGTAATTTTTGTGTCTGAACTCCTTTAAATATTTGTTACAGGTATACAGCCCATTCCATTTTTATTTAGACAAAACATAATCTCGCTTTACATAGAACAAAAACCAGATTTTTAAGTTGCCAAAATCAAACGCCCTAGGTTTTGGTAATCGGCATTATAACTACACTGCTACCTTTAAATCACTCCGATTAACCCCTTATATTACGCTTTCATATCAATCAAATGCACCAGCACCAGAGTGAAACAGCAAGATGCCAGAGATACTTTATGGATGAAAAATATATTATTATGTAATAGGGCTGTTAAGGCAGCCATGATATTCGTTTTTATTTGTACACCGAACATAACAAAGAAAACGCAATGCAGACCCAATATGCCTGAGAGAGACCCAGACTGGTGAGCGAAAAATAATGAATTCAAATTCAATTTAGACGTTTAAAAATGCTGGAGCGGCTTTAAATTTTGCGTATTGTTTACTACAAGCTTTTATTTAACTGCACGTCTATGTATGTATGTTTATATGTTCGGGTCAAATCTTGCAACTCAATTTTGACTAACCTCTAGATGTCCGGAGGATAATGGAGGGGGGAAAACGGCCAAGTTTGTCCGATTTCAACCAAAATTGGTACACGGGTGTTTTTGGGGATAAGGAATACGAATTTTTGATCAGATTTTGAAAATTCAATATGGAAGATTCAAGAGGAATGATTTTTAGTCGTGTTTTACTAACCAATTTTAACTGACTTATACACATCCGCCTGTCATCAAATTTGGTATGCGGTTAAAGTTCCGGTAACAATACAATAACTTAGTATTATTAGTCACCGCCTCTCCCCCTACCAAAATTGGTATACGAAGGTTTTTGGGGATAAGGAATACGAATTTTTTGATCATATTTTGAAAATTAAAAAATGGCGGACTCAAGATGGACGATTTTTCGTGCATGTTTTGCTAACCAATTTTAACTGAATTATACACATCCGACTGTCTTCAAATTTGGTATGCGTTTAAAACTCCGGTAAGATTACAATAACTTGGTATTTTATTGATTGATTTTCTAATTTATTTAACCTCACTAAATCCCTTTTTAAATTTATCAACTCCAGAGCTTAGGATATATGTAAAGATAATTATGTCTGTCTCCGCTTAATTTTCCTTCAAATTGAAGGTACATCTGCCGATTCTGCAATTTGACAACTTTTCTTTTACATGAATCCTGTGTCATATTTTTTCATCATCATTTCATCTCTTTCTAGCACCGTACTGATGAGCACCACAAGTGCGAAATCCGGATCTACGGTTGCCATTACCTTTTTTGAGGGAAAGCTCGCTATTCATTGATTTTATTATATATATTTGCCTGCTTTTTTTATTGGCCAAACACTTGCTTAAACCAAACCAAAAGTTAATGGGGTTTTACTGCGTTGTTTTTTTAGTGAAAATAAAGTCTACGGCTTTTTTGCGTGATTTTGCTAAAAATATAGTGTTTTGATTTGTTTAATGCTTTTATACAACCGTAATGACTGGTTCTTTGCCTTAAATAAGTGCTTTTTATTATTAGCCGCAGAGTTAGGGGAATTTTGTCACTACCAACTGATTTAGACTCACAAATGTCACATTTTCTTTATAGGCTATTATCATTCCACCTGTTTTTACTTTTGTGTATATAATATATTTTTTTTAAAGTTTGATGTTGGTATATGTAGAAATATTGGGTCAATAATATATAATCTACAAAATACCTCTCGGGATGGAAGAATAATCAGCAAATCTTCTCTCAGGTTTCTTGCATCAAAAAACTGCTTTTTAATGTTTTGCTGATTTAAAAGTTCTTCGAAGCACAGTTAAGTAGTAATAATAGCGAAGTAATAGTTCATATTTTATTTTAATAAAATAATAAAAGAGTTGCACCTGCTGTTTTTTGTAGTTGTTCCCAGGCATTGTAAAAACTACCTTTGTTAGAGGAACATATCCACGTCGAGCTTTATTATTATTTTATACACAAAACATGCATATGCATCGATATACATCAACATTCAGTTTGTTTTTCATTTACATATATTTATTTTTTTACTTCCCTCGCTTCCTGAGAGATTTTGACGGATCTGTACAAAAATAGTAGTTTACTTAACAAGTGTTGAAAGTGCCCCTTTTCTTATAAGCGTGTGGGAAGTGCCACATTTCCGCAAACCGTGCGTGAACAAAATTTTACCACGCAGGAAAAAAAATTTTCACACCCGCAAACATTTTTTCACGCACGCAATTTTTTTTAGGTGGCCAATTTTTTTTTATTAAATCATATAAAACAAGATGTTTTTAATTTTCCTCAAACTAGTAGAAAAAATGTTGTACCTAAAGCGTGCGGAAATAGGGGCGGCTTTAGAAAGGGCGCGGGGGGCGTTTAAGGTTTAATATCGAAATATTCGATTACATTAGATATTTTTATCGAAGAAGGTGTAGCAGCTTATCCACATCTATCTTCTATTGGGCCATAATTTATTTAACACTTTTTTTGTATTTTCTGGATACAAAAACGAAGATCTGATGGCTTAAACAAATTTCTACAGACACCAAAACACCTAGCCTACTATTAGTGCTACCATGTGACAGCCGCCGCGCGTCGGCTTCGTTTGCTCTTTGCACTTTGAACTTTGATGACAAAAGGCCAAGTGAAGTAAATAATAATATTTTAAAAAAGCACGAAAAGAAGTAAACGGAACCTCAAACGATTCTCCGTGTATCCAAACTGAAGCTGAACAAGTTGATGTCGCTTTTATTAAAAATTCAAGACCTTCGTCAAGTCAAAATGTAGAAGTGATGGAAATACCGTAACAAATTGTCTTGGCAGTTCCCAAGAAACCGTAAGTTTTTTCTAAACAAACCTATGTATCAGAAAAATATTTAAAGTGTAAACACGTTGGATTGAGAGGCACAACGCCATTTTATAATTTGCTACTGACCTGTTAGGTATATAGTAAGGGAAATTAAACAACCAGGGTCATTCTGCACTTAATTTATTTAAAACTAACATGTTTCGGCAGTATAAACTTTCATCATCAGGATTTCTGGAAAAAACCTGAAGAAGAAATGTTAAAGTCAGAAACCCCTATGCAACCGCTCCCCGCACCAACTCTCATTTTCAGAAGAAAGGCAAAAATTTATATTCCCAAAAAGTTACTGGAAAAAAGGAAAAAAAATCGATGCTTAAAAGGGTCACACAGTGTGCTTCTAACTTCAGGAGACCACTAGATATTTACAATATTAAAATTAAACGAAGCAAATTTCTGAAATTTATCCTTTCCTAAAATTGATCTTTAGAGAAACAAGTGAAATTTTTTTATATTATTATTAATTTTTTAATATCACGTAGTGAAAACGTAATGAAAATATTTAAAGAGTTCTTAGGAAAACATAACCTCAAGTTTTATAACCATTTGAAGAGGACTTACCTAGCTTGAGCTACAAAATGGCGGTCTCTCTGTAAAGAGAACTAAATAGCGTCAGGTTGACAAGGAAAAGAGCAGTCAGCAACTATTGGCCAACTCATCCATTTACTTACGCGTGTAAAGTTGAAAACCATCTGGCATTCATTTTAAACGTGGAGAAGAAAAGACAAAAACTTTACTTTGTTGAACTAATAATTTAAAAAAAATTTAAAACCCCCCAATAACTTATACTGGGCGGGTCAAGTATTTAATTTGTCCAGGCATAGAATGTCTTCCTAGACTATTTTTATCTTATGTTAAAAAAAAGTTATTATTTACCAACTTTTTTAGCTTTCCCTCCCTTTAGCCACTGTTTGACGTTTATTAAGTTTTAAAACCAATTAGGAATATGTATAATACTTGTATTATTTATAATTATAATCATTAGCGCTTTTTGTAAGCTTAGTTTGAGCTGTGTTTAACCTTGTTAAGGAATCACAGCAGTTCGACGACCTTTGTTTTTGCTTATGCTTACTTGTCAAAAAGTCTAAACCAACCAATATATAAGAATAAAGAGAACGAGATCTAATGTCAATTTATTAGTCTCTCCTTTTTTGCCTGATTTTCGTGACTGTCAGTCGCATTTTCATTAATCCTAAAAAAATTTTTAACATAAAATAAAAATAATCCAGGAAGACATCCCCTGTCTGGACAAATTAAATACTTGACCCGCCCAGCATAAGTTGTTGCGGGGTCTTTAGTTTTATTTTTTTTAAATTAATAGCTTAATAAAGTAAGGCCATTCTGTAGCTCAAGCTAGGTAAGTCCTCTTCAAATGGTTATACAACATGAAGTTATGTTTTCCTACAAATTCTTTAAATATTTTCATCACGTTTTCACTACGTTATATTAAAAAATTAATAATAATATAAAAAAATATCACTTTTTTCTGTAAAGATCAATTTTAGGAAAGATAAATTTAAAAAATTTGCTTTGTTTAATTTTAATATTGTAAATATCTGGTGGTCTCCTGAAGTTAGAAGCATACTGTGTGACCTTTTCAAGCATCGATTTTTTTTTCCTTTTTGCCAGTAACTTTTTGGGAATTTAATTTTTTTGGCTTTCTTCTGAAAATGAGAGTTGGTGCGGAGAGGGGTTGCATAGGGGTTTCTGACTTTAAAATTTCTTCTTAGGATTTTTTCCAGAAACCCTGATGATGACAGTTTATATATACTGCCTAAACAGGTTGGTTTTCAATAAATTAAGTGGAGAATGACCCTGGTTGTTTGATTTAATTATCATCTCCAACCAAGATGGGCTACTTCAACAATACAGTAAAGGCTTTGAGGGATATTTCTTAATGAGATGGCAATTTGTCTTCCAGTAAAGTAAACATTTTGTTAAAAATAATTTGTGGCTGTGATTTTATTTTTACAGTGTTTTGTCTGACTGATATTTTTAGCTTAACTCTCCCATTAGCTAAATACCTTCAAAGTATAAAATGATATGCTAAATGCTCTGAATTAAAAAAGAACCGACCTTGATTCATATTTGTTGTCAATAATTTTCCGCAAGTTCAAAAAATGCTTACAGAACTTATCGTAGACAATTAACAATGCCCCGCCTTTGCGGACGACAAACTCAAAAACAAACCTTTTCTGACTTTGCCAATCTTTCACCTGACGATTATGGTGAAATAACTTTTTATATTCCCATTTTAGATATAATTCTTGCAGATTTAAATGACCGGTTTAACGATAAGAATTTGTTATCATTTAATCTTAATGTACTATGTAAACATTAATAATACAAGTAAACACAATTCCCTTAAACAGGCCTTATCAGAAATAATTTTGAAGTTTGGTGAACTGCTTGGAAATCCTTCAATTATACAATTACTTGGAGACATACATAGAAACAAAGAATGATGGATACTAAAAACGGCATTGAACCTTTGCAAAAGTGTGATGAAAATTATTTCCGATAGTTCACCTACTTCTAAAATTTTATGCACGCTTACTATTTCAGTAGCAGCAGCAGCCGAAAGAAGCTTTTCAAGCTTACGGTTAATAAAAAGCTACTTAAGATCTACCATTCATATTCCATATTCCTAAGAACCTTGCGAATTTAATTAAGAAATTTGCCAACCAAAAAAGTCGCCAGTCGTTAAGTTTAAATTCATGAAAATTGGTAATTGTTTAAATTTTTAAAAAAATTGTCATTTTGACTGTAAATATACATTTTTATATACTTACAATATATATAGATTTGACTTTCGGGGAGGGGAAAATTAATTAAAACCGATGCGACCCCCCCCAAAAGCAAATCCTAAAGCCGCCACTGTGCGGAACGCGTCTTTTCCAACCTTACGGCTTGCAGGCGAGTCGTTCGAGCAAACATCGGTAGGTGCGGAAAAGCATTACATTTCAGTTGAAAAATATATCTAATAAGTTAAATTGGACGTAAAAAATCGGTAAAACGTGCGTAAAAGTAGCGAAATATTCTTGTGCGGTAAAGACACAGGGTAAATCCATTCCCGCACGGCGTGCGGGAAATGAAACTTCCCGCACGCAAATGCGCTAGTAGAAAAATAACTATTTCCTCTCGTAATTGCAATGCGAAAATAGTATATTGAAAAACCAGATTGAAAAGCGACTCTTTGGACACGAACGAGACATGTTGGTGGACTAAGCCGGAGGCGAGATCCACAAGTCAAGCTTTTAAGTTCAATAGGTAAGTACGAAACTCGGTACCAAACTTCTGATGTCCCTCTTTTTATTGGGTATCAATTACTCATCTATACTTACATGCGATGCATATAATAAATCTCTACATAGCCTTCTAACCAAACCATATAGATACCCAAAAACTACTGAACGAATTTTAATTAGAATTTTTACTAATGGATTCTGTGTCGCCGGACAGGAGAGCGCCCATCGCTTTTATTATGGTATAAGAAAGCAATAAAATTATTTTCTACTTTTTAGTGCCTTTTGTAGAAGCTTGCAATTAAAAAGCATTTATTACTTAAATTTGTTTTAAAATGTTTAGTTACTCGGGCATTTCACAAAATATATATCCATGCATGGGAATAATCGTAAGTCAATGGTGGGTACCAAACTAAAATACAAATCAAAATTCGTATTCCTCGACCCCAACGAAATCGGTGATAGTTAGATGGACGATCTCTTTTAGCCATTAGACTATTGAAGAGGGGGGAGGGAGACTGTCAACTTCATAATATCACTTCCTTAAACACCTTCCCCTCCAAATCTCAAAACCGCATATTCGTAGGAGGGGGAACTTCTAACTTCCGGTTTCTGACGAAGCGATGTTTTGATGCGATTTGCACGGGACGTGCAAATCGCGTAACTTTTTGGACTTTTCACACAGTGCAATTTCACATATTAAAAATCTCGTGAAAATTAGAACCTGTTCTATTTTCACGCGCACGGAAAAAAAAATGCATTGTATTTTTTAATAAATCATATTTTAAAGAAAATATATTTGTTTTAGATATAATTTTATAATTAAGGTTATTATTTTAAAAATTAAAACAAAAATTAAAACATTTAATAATAAATAATTAAGAAAAATGAAACAAATATATGTAAAATATAAATATTTTCTAGTTTACTTAATTTATTCATTTCTAATGCTCTAAAATGCTTGCTTATTTAAACCAAAAATAAATTTATTAGTTTTTCTCGTAATAAACAGAATATTAGATTTAACAAAAATATTTTTAAAATGTTTAAATTTTAAAAAAGCGTTATTTCGTTTTCGATCGCGAAATGTGAAGGACAGAAACTGAAAACACCCTCTTTTTTGCCCAGTGTTAGCCAAGTTTATGCAAAGTTACTTTTTCTTAATATCATCATAAAACTTAAAAATTAAATTTTTACAATTTAACTGCTTAAAATAATATTTAACTAAAATTAAAAAAGGTATTTAAAAAAAAATATTTTTAAAATAAAGATATTTTAAAATGTAATACAAGCTTTTTTTTAAATTGCAATAAATAGTATATTAAGAATATGTTTAATAAAATATATTTTAAAAAGAAAAATGACAACATAAGTATAGGATATTAGAATTAAAAAAAAAATCAAAACAAATTTTGAGAAAGTTTCATTCTGATTTCGATCGTGGCACGCGAGGGATGTTGTCTTGATTTGTTTAACTCTCGCTCCCGACAAAGACCGGAAATATACTTTATAATAATACGTATTTTACAAAATATTTACAAAATACGAATATTCTAAAAAGTAATATTAGCGTTTTTAAAATTTCAATAATCATTATATTAAAAAATATTTCTAATAAAATAAATTTTAAAAAGAAAAATGTCATCATGTTACCTAATATAATTATTTTTTTAAAAAGCTTAATTCAGTCTTCGATTGTGAAACGCGACGGATGTGCCTTGATTCGTTCAACGACTGCTCCCGACGTGGACCAGAAGTACGCGACAATATAAAAAAACAATTTATTCAAAATAAAAATACGTATTTAACAAAATATTTTAAAAGGTAATATTAGCGTTTTTTAAATTTTAATAAACCTTATATTAAAAAATATTTTTAATAAAATGTATTTTGAAAAGGAAAACGTCACCATATTAAAATACTAGATATGAAATTTCAGGAAAAAGTATTTTTAAAAATTGATCTACCAATTTTAAAAAAGCTTCATTCAGTCATCGATCGTGAAACGCGACGGATGTGTCTTGATTTGTTTAACGACTGCTCCCGACGTGGACCGGAAGTACGCGAAACTACTTACAATGCACTAAGTGCTGGGTAAGAATGTCGATATTTCGTTTATGACAAGAAATGACTTAAAAAATTCGGATTAATGCGATTGTCTTGTTCGTTAATAAGTGTAACTTTAATGCTATTTTGCGGCTTCAAAATAAAGAGTAGGTATACCTACTTAGTAGTTTTTTTAAGACGTAGGTATAGACAATACCAAGTTAGTTTTTTAATGCTGTATTGTATTTTTATTATTGTTTAGAATATAATATTTTTTCATTAGACTCAGCTGTCTACGGTAAGGCTAAGCTTAAAAGAAATGTAGTTTTAACATTGTTGTACAGTTTTACTTTAAAAGATCCATTATCATGGGTTTAGAAAGTTTTTTGTTAAATGTGCCTTTGTAACTAGAGTCAGTTTGAAAGTTTGAGACAATGATGTGTTTGAAAGTAACTCTGTGTTTCGGACTTCCATTGTCTATATTTTATTTATACACGACGTTTTGATCAGTACAATCTCTGATCGAAACGTGTATAAATAAAATATAGACAATGGAAGTCCGAAACACAGAGTTAATTTTAGACTCAGCTTGATATAAATAAGCATTAAAATAGGTTTAATAAGTTTTTTGCTAAATGTGCCTATTTAACATACTGTTTTTTGAATAAATATCATTCAGGATTATGAAAATAATGTTTTTCCTTCGACAGAATTTTTCAAAATGTAATAAATATTTTTTTAAATTGCAAAACCATTTATTACCTACAGTTAAAAACGTTGTGTTTTAAAATGAAATTAACATTTTTATACATTTTTATATTTTTTAAAAATTATTATTTTGCAGATACTAAAATTAAAAATGAAATTTTTTAAAATTAATATATCTATATTTTTACTTAAAAAAAAACTTATTTTTATGTATAATAAACGGATTCAGAAAAGGAATATAACATAATATTGTCGGATTGAAAACACAACTTTTTACTTATAATAGATATATTTTTGATTTAAATAAAACTTATTTTACTTCCTACAATTCCAGCATTTTAAATGATAGTAAACGGATTGTCTTGATTAATATAACACGTTTTTTAATTAAAAACGTGTCGTTTTTAATTATAATATATTTGTCTTTTTATTTTGAACAAAACTATTTTCATTTCTAAAACACCAAGATTTTAAAGGTAATAAACGGATTGTTTCGAATAATATAACACATTTTTAAGATTAAAACAAAATGGTTTAAGTTATAATAAATGTGTTTCTTTGTTTTTAGTTCTTTGAATTAATAAACAAGCCTTTACTATTTAAAATCCATTACATTTAATAAAAGTACATTTTCATATTGAATATCGTGAATTTTACAAAGTAATATTTACTGGTTAATATATTTAGAATAAGTCCCTAATATATTTTTCTCGCCAGTGTATCACTTACTACCACTACACTTGTGTTGACGCAAAGATGTTTTTAACTCTCGACGCGAATGGGAAAAAAATGGCGTTATCAGTTTGACCCCTGGACGTGTATTCTTCAACAGGGAGCGGAATAGATCTATGGCGAATGATCACATGGACTAAAACGTTATATTCTTGAGCGAAGATCCGATCCGCGATCTTACGGATCTCATAGAAATCAAAAGACGTCTTTTCACGACCGATGATTTCGAAAGCACATTTTGAAAACATACGTCACCGTTTCAACCGCAACGGCACCGTTTCGAACCATCGCCACTGATCGCCAAAATGACAATGATTCAATGACATTAATCAGCTGTGTATGTGTGGCTTCTCGTTTTTTGGATTTGAAAGTTTTTTTTGTGATTTTTGGAAATGGATGTCCTAGATCCACAAGTGACCCTTTTTTTTGTCGCCGCCAGATAACCTTGGTCTATTTCCATTATTGCTAAAAAGTTACAAGTACCGCCATATTGAACCATATTCGAAACGGCGCCCGAAGCGCTTTCGAAATCCTTTTAAATGTTTTAAACCGTGACGTCACTGTTTCGTCGCCAAAATAACATTTAACGCATGTTTTCAAAGCGGTTTTGAAATAATCGATCGCGAAAAGACGTCCATAAGTTCTCGATCGCATGGTCCGAAACCGATGAACAGCGTCGAATCTAGTGACGCTTGCGCCATAAAGAGGTTTTTTTTTAATGTTTTGCTTCCTAAACTACCTTTCGTTCGTGATAGGTGATATATACCATGCGATAAATCCCATCAGACGAGAGAAAGACCGGTTCGTATGACTTTCAAGAATACAGGTCCTGTGCACATGTAGCTTTCGAACTAGTGAACCGATTTCGATCGGTTCTTTTCTGTGTGTAGCTTATTTTTCAAAAAGTGTTTTTAGATATCTTCGATAAAAATGCTTTAAGTAGTTCCAGAGATATTACGTTTTTTCTAAAATAGTTATTAACCGTAATACTACCCAACTTTCTATTGTTGAAAGTTTGGCCAAAATATAAACTTTACTCTCTATATAATCGAAGGGCCAGAGATTAAGCAATCACTGCCGACCCAATTGGAGACGCCAAACGATTCGATAATGAACAGGAAATTTCACCATTTCACTTCTAATTAAAATGTTGATTGTGTATAAGCTGAATTTTATCTACTCTACACCTATTTTACTTCCTTAATAAATACGTTCCGTATGATTAAGGATTAACTATATTGTAAACCGCGCGTTTCTAAAATTTTACAAATTGGGCAAAAACTTATAGTTCTACTGCCACTAATAACATCGATTTTTTTATCTTTGTAAAAAAATGCGTAATAGTTATTTACCTAACAAGTGCGGAAAGTTATACTTTTCCGCACGCACCGGCGGGCAAGCCGTAAGTGCGGAAAATACTTTCCGCACGCGTTAGGTACATCATTTTTCTTACGAGCGTGCGGAATATCAAAATATTTTGTCATTATTTTAGTTAAACCTATCAGACTAAAAATTAAAAAATAGTCAAAACTACGAATTTTATGTTTTATTTCAGAACTAAACTTTAACAAGCTTAAAAAAATAATTTTTATGGTAATTATTAATCACGGTAACATTGAAAGTACCACTGCTCATATTGCTTAATGCCATCGTCGACTTCAAGTCTTCCTGATTTATCACTGAGCAACAGCTTGCTCAACAGCGTGCGCGAAAATTTTTTTTTGCTCAACAGCGAAAAAATTTTTTCGCGCACGGCGTGCGAAATTTTTTTTTCACGCACAGCGTGCGAAAATGTGGCACTTTCCGCACGGAAATGAGTGCGAGAAAACCGTTTTTCCGCAAGTTCGTAGGAAATAGTATATTACATAACAAGAGAAGAAATTGACAAATTTTGCACGAGCGTGAATGTTGTGAACAAGGGGCTAGCCGACTGAAAAAACACGCGAGTGTAAGAAAGTGACTTTGTATCGAGTTGTGTACGCTATTTTGTCTACGGACACTGATGAATTGCACTAATTTTTGTGAAAATTGATCTTTAATTACTAAATACTTATTTACCTAACAAATCCGTAAAGTGATACTTATTCGCACGCGACGGCAGTTGCACGAAAGACGTGAAGCGGATTTCGGGTAAGCTGCGACTTTTCGCACGTGTCAGATACAAAATTTTTCCTACTTGCTTAAAACAGTTATTTAAATTTTATTTTAAATAATTTAAAAAAAAATACGGGCGAAAAAAAAAAATTGCCGCACGCCGTACATCCATTCCCGTACGCGCACTTTTACGCACCATAGTAGGATAAGTACTTTGGAACACATGTGCGGAAAAATTTCTGCACACGGGTGAAATTTAACCTTTTGTAAGGATGCAAATCGTGTGAAATCCATCATTTACATATGTGGTCGAAGGAAAAGTATTTTTTCTAAACGCAACAATTCTAACCCGAAAACCAGTTAAATCAGAACTTAAATTAACTTGTTTACAGGATGGTGAATGTGGTTGATAGTCGAGCTTAAACGGCGCTGCTGCCCTATATTTCAAAACACAGTAACAACATTCATATAAAAATTGAGAAAAATAATTTTGAATATTATTTTTAGCAAGGGACTAGAGAGAAGCTTTTACTTTACTTTTCTTATTTATAAACCGATTTTAACAAGTGCATACCAAAATTTTCAGCAAACAGCGATTCAGAAAAGCTAAGAAACTCAATTTTGATAAAAATGTTGTTACTGCGTTTTGAAATAGAGCACCATGCAACTGTTCATTATATGTAACGAATAGTGGATTTAGCGAGCAGAAAATAATATCAAGCCAGAAATAAATAGATTCTAAAAAAAAGCAAAATAGGTATTTGTGTATAAGTGCTTGAAAAAAAGTTTGACGCGCGACGCGAAGCGAGCATTTTTTTACTTTGTCGCTCGCCGAGCGCCAACTTGATTATTTTGCCGCTCTGCGAGTGCAACTTTGCGCTTTCTTTTTCAAGCGCAAACATGGTACTTTTCGCTCGGTTGTAGAAAAAGTATATATTTAAATACTTAGACAAAACATAAAAATAACTAAGCCTAAAAAAGTGAATCACACCCGCAATGCGCCATTTTATTATTTTATTTGCTCTTTTTAATGACCATTGTGCAAGGGTAATGTGTTATTTTTTACAGTTGTTTACATTGATATTATATCGGGATAGGAAACATACAGGGTGTTTTTAAAATTAATTTAATTGATTAATCGGTGGATAAAGGAAGGAGCGACCGCCTAACCTAAGTCAACCTTTACACACAAAAAATTAAAGTAATACTCGTTGCATATCGGACAAAGCATTTTTGTTTCTCACTTCATTACGACCAGGCCTCCAATGTCTAATGGAGAATCCAGACACCTACAGACCTGTTACTGCTGCGAACGTTACCTCAGTCATATTACAGTGACCTTATACTTTTACAGGTTTCTTCTTTATAACCTGCTCAAAGGTAGAGGATTCTGTATTTACAGTCTTCTGCTCTTTTCAATTCAATTTTTTTTGTTTCTCGGTTTATTCGACAGGTGGCGCACACGGATTACAAACTTTTTGTTTAAAATTCGAGAGGTGTGCATGGTGCCTGTGTAGCTTCAACTGCCAGGTACAATCCTATGACTCCCTGATGATTCCTAATAAGGATGAAACAGGTCTGTAGATGTCTGGATTCTTCATTAGACATTGGAGGCCTGGTCGTAATAAAGTGAGAAACAAAAACGCTTTGTCCGATATGCCACGAGTTTTACTTTAATTATCCATTATTATTTATTTTTGTTTTGTCTTATCAACTCCCAACTCTAAAAAATATAAAACCCGTTTTTAATCGAACCACTGTTCAATTAAATTTAAATTTCTAACTCGTAATTTGTAAAACCCATTTTTAATAAAACCCGCAATTTGCAACATGAACCGGAGGCGTACATAAAGTGACATCTATTCACAAAGTATTGAACACTACCTGTGATTACTTTTAGCCAACTGTGCGCACATAGAACGACAAATGCATCGAAACGCCGCGCCACCTGCGTGTACAACTCCGGTTCATGTATTCATACAACGGGTTTTACGAATTCCAGTTTTGAAAAATAATTGTTTGACAAGTTCCGGGTTTTATTAAAAATGGGTTTTACAAATTACGAATTTGATATTGAATGAGTTTCATAAACAAAGGTTCGATTAGAAACTGGTCTTATATATTTCGAATTTGTTATTGAATGGGCTTGAAGAAGTAAGGTTCGGATAAAAAGTTGGTTTAACGAACTGCAGTTTCTATAGTGAATGATTTTATGAATAAACTTTCTTTTATTTAACGGGTTTATATTATTAGTGTTAATTTCAGGGAATTGGCGGCGTCGCGTCGTCCAATAGGATCGGTGCGTTTCAGAGAAATAATTATTTCCTCCCTGATTTCCAGAATAGCTACACACAATATGTTTTTCAGATTTCTGCTCGTGTACCTCCAAATTTATATTATAAATCTCTAAACAATTAAACATATTGTAGATACCTAAATTAAATTAACCTTAATCAACCTGTCATATTTAGTAAGAAATTACTTTGGAGAAAAATATAAAGTGCACGCAAACACTTTAGTATAACGCTTTCACGCTATTTTCTTGTTGCTACATATTAAATAATTACTACTTACTTACTAATTACACTTTCTTACTTACATATTGTATGTTAATAAAGCGTTTATCCCAATCTTAAGAACCGTTTAGTTTCTATTAAAAAAATCGAAGGTGCAGTATATACTAAAGTCATAGTCGGCCCTAAATACAGCAGTTGTTTGCTGGATACCATAAATTTTTAGTTATATTACTTGCAAAAGCTGATAAATAAAGTAGCCAGAAAAGTGGTACGAAAAATCTTAAAAATTTTTAGTTTGGGTTTCCCTCTAGACCACATTTCTCAGCGTATTGGTTTTTCAGTTATACCACAGCGTAATACAATATATTAAATATATATATAAAGGCGGGAGCCGAATGAAAATGTTTATCATAGGTAAATAATCACAGGACAAGAAAAAAAATATTTTTTTTGGGTAAAGATTATAGGGGCAGCTCAAAAGCTTGGGCTTCAATACAAGTAGTCCATCGGTACGTAATAATATAGTTTTCCTAACAGTACATGCGCAAAATTGCGTTTTTTCGCACGCAAGTTAGGAACAATATTTTTTCGTCCAGTGCAAAAACTAAATTTTTTTATGTTTTTTGAAACCACAGATAAAATTTATATCTTTAAATTATTTATTATTTTGTGTCTATTTTTATCGAAACCACAAAATAGTTATGAGATACTATAATGGCCCAAGGATCGCACAATATGTAACAATAATAGGTATAGACACTTATAAAGTTACACAAATAGAGAGTGCTTAATCTTAATCGTATCTCAGTGCGCATGCTCAGAACGGATAGGTCGTAAAACAGCGACTACGTCCACTACCCTTGCAGTATTCGTACGCAGCTACCGTATCCTAACCAGTTTGTTATCTGTAAGTTTTCATAAATACCTGATCCACAGTTTCACTCCTTTTATTTTCCATTCTATTGCCCTGTCACTTTTTTTTAACGAGGAAGGAAAAGGAAGAATTGGTTTGGTTACGTTGTAAGCATAACTCTTTTTTTAAGAACGCTTTCACAAACGCATCGAAGTTACGCTAACAACAAGAAATCAAAAATAGCTTGCCAACTTTGTCTAATGGCACCGTTTTGCTTAATCTACTGTTTAAAATAACTACTAGTTTAAAATAAACTAGTGGATTGACAGCCATTTGCACCAACATATTTAGGGGTCACCTAGCATTAGGTGGCACCTAAATCTAGATTAGTTTTAGGTTAGTGGACTGCTAGGGGACCAAAAGCGGGCCTCTAGATTTAGGGATCACCTAAGGTAGTTTAGGGGAGTTCTAAATACAAACGAAACTTTTCTCTAACGTAGGCCACCTTATTCTAGGTGACCCCTAAATAAGTAAATATGTTAGTACAAATGGCTGTAACTTCCATTTACTTGCACCGCATTTAACAACGGATCTAGGGATATTTCATAGAAATAGAAGAAGTTGGTACACTAAACTAACTTCAGAGAACACTTTTTAGGTTAATTTGTTTTTGTTTCCCGTAAATTTTTTGATTCTTGAAGATATTTGTACAAAACTAATAAGTAAAATGAATTCACGATTGGGTTGAATTGCATTTGAATCCGTATCAAAATTATTCAACAGCAATTTAGGGTTTATGGAAACGTAGATAATCCTTGAGTGATCTAGCTCCTGCACTGCTGCCAAAAGGGCAACGTCATAAATTTTTTTCTTAAATGAAAAAATCCACTTTATAAATATCATGGCAAAACCTCAATTTAAAAACATTATAGAAGCCAAAGGGACAGACAAAACAACAAACAGAAAAAAATTTGGGGGAAAGTAGCAGCCAAGTTTATTGTTAAATCAACAGCACACATATAATTCAAAACAGGTCCTCAAATTATAGACATTTTGGGATTGGTTTACCCCTTGCAATTGAAAATAGTGAAATTCAACTGTGTGGCTTTTGGATAAATAGATATAAAGGCATCCTGTTTTTTGGCCCTCCTGCACAATTAGGATTTTGTCATCCGCTTATTGTGAATCAATCCACAGAATTATGACTTTATATCACGGTATAGGTAGTATTACAAACTTAGGTTTTTAAACTTTGAAAAATAATATATTATTTGAAATTTTTGTAATTTGATGCAAGTTATAATAATTTTAAAAAGCATTTAGTAAGCATAAATAAATAACAGAAACAAAAGTTTCCCTTTTTGAGGAAAACTTAGTTCAAGCTAAGGCAGGGAACTGTCTTTTTCATATTCCAAAAACGCTTTCCACAGAGCTTCTTGTCCTTATTAAATATTCACTGTACAATGCTTGAGCTCGATTAACAACGCTGGGTGCAACCACGATCTCCTAAAAAAAACCTCAAAATAATACATAATTACTGATATTCTGACAGGAATGATATTTAAATTATATTTTGGAAAAAACTGGCATTATTTCTGTGGTATAAACTCGTTAAAATCGTACTATCGTGGCTTGATCCCGGCCATCTTGCCACTACATTTAGAGACTTGAGGTTTGCATCAGTCACAGCTTGAGTTTTTACAGAAAAATACCCCTTTCTATTGCGAAAAAGTTCTGGCTGGTTGCCACCTAAAACAATGTCAAAATAATTAAAGAGACTTAAGCATTTTTTTTTGGATGACTTGTAAAAGCACTTACGCGTAAATATCATCAGTAAACAAAACTAAACTATGCAAGCCCCCTCTCTCTAGAGCTCTTGAATATCGACTCTAAAAATTAAATTTTCCTCAAAAATCAAGAATAAAATGGTTTACTGAGACTCTGCTGTTACTCAAGCCCCTCCCCCCACCCACAAGATCAATTTTTGCAAGAATTTTTATGCACTTTATGGCATACTTAAGTAATTATAATTACCTCGTGAGTTTATCCAGATATGTGAGTACAATCATGTACCTCTAACACTCTGCTTTGTTATAAAATTCAATATGAAGCTAAGGCTGTGCAAACCCAGCAGACAGTCGAACTAGCCGTTGATTCCTGAATTCCTATGTAGTCCCCTATATATATATACAGCCTGCTAAATGCCCTGAACTTGCACAAAATCTCAATGTTGTTGATAAATGATTAATAGGCGAGAAACTGTTGTTTCTAAAAACAAAAAGAAGATTGTTAAAAGATGAAGACAGGTCTTGGTTGGACTTTGCTAAGTTTGATCATTTTATTTTTTATCACTTTTGTTTATTTTGTAAGTATATGATTCCAACCTTTACCAGACATTTTATTAGGATTAATTATCTATAACTAACTACTTACAAATGAAGCGCACTAATTTTGAGCACTGATGTAGGCTTTAACAGACAGAATCTCAATTCAAGCTGTCCATCCCATTAAAAGGGTCTACTAAAATATCTTGATCATGTTCCAGCTATATTTCGTCGAAATTATCCATGACCGCAACAACAACAATTTTTTTAGGTTAGAACTGTCTTAGCTATAGGTTTAACCCAGTTTAATTTAGCAGTAGTTTAACATAACTTAAACTTGGCTTAAGTAGCGGTGTAAAATTTAAACCACTGTTAACCTTACAGTGCCATTGCCCATAATACCTTTATTGTTTGAAGGTGGTAGACAATATTGAACTTAAATTGAGAGAACGTATCTGCAATCGTTTACAGGTGACTTGATGATGATTTCAGATACATAAAGATTCGTAACGTTGTGAAAAAGTAAAAATAAAGACAATGGAAGTAAACTCTCTACTCTTTACTTTCAATTATAACTTTGAATGCCAAAGGCAAAAAATCTACTGCGCATGTCTGACTCAATCTGCTCGCGCTCAGAGGAGTACAAGCAAAAGTGTGAGCAAATGAGGTTTTTTGGGTTCTAGAATGATTCATTCGCGGAGATCCATTAAAATCTCTATATTGAATTTTCCATTAGGTACTCTTTTGAGAAGCGAGAAAGTGAAAATAGTAGAGTTATACAGACCGCTTCAAGCTACTGCGAACATAGGGGGAATCAAGTCCAATTTAGTATCCGTGCCGTACGACCGAGGTGGATTCGAAGCACGCTGCAGTGTTATCTTTTGGAAATTTGTTTTTATTATTTTGTTTTATTTCTGCCTTGCTCGAGAAACAGATGGGTAATTTCTTAATTGAAATAATACATTTTTAAAACTAAAAATGGATGTCTACGAAGTTGCCGAAAAAGTGCAGATGGTCAAATGGTCAAATCGTCATAACCCAACACACGTTCGATATTGGTCGAGGGAAAATTTGCATTTGTATTTTGACGTAAGAACACAGTATCCCTAAAAACTAAATGCTTGGGGGGGGGGGTATTGTAGGGGAACACGTAATTGGGCCATTTTTTATTAACGGCAATTGCAATTTGAATGGTCCTAAATACTTGGATCTACTGCAGCAGCACATTATTCCAACTGCTAGGCAGTTGTTAGGTGTAAGATTTGGTGAAACATGGTTTCAACAAGATGGTTGTTCCGCTCAGAATGTTGGCCTTGTTAGGGAATATCTTGATAATGTATTTCCTAATCGGGTTATAGGTACACGGGGAACTATTTTATGGCCAGCTCGATCTCCCGATCTTGCTCCTAATGACTTCTATCTGTTTTTGAAGAAGCTTTTCAAATTATCACCCCTAACATGCTTGGAAACGTTGGAAGGGGTTTTTATAGTAGGCTCGGATATTGTCTAGCCGAGCAAGGAGAACTTTTCGAACATTTGCTTTAATTTTTTTTTGACTGGGAGAATCTTTTTGGTTTTTAGAATGTATCATTTTATTTTGAGAACTTGCTTTTATTTTGTTTCTCCTTATTATTTTTATTGTAACATGTCGTCACTGATAAATCTGAGCAGTTGACAATAAAACGCTCTTATTTATCAGTGACAAAAAATAAGAAAATTACGTTATAAAAATTTTCGTATTTATTGACCAAATTCCGGTTTCATTGACTACGCTCCACACAGCACCGTGGTTAGAGGCGTACTAAATACAAGGCGAACGACGGCGAACGGCAGCGAATGGCGATCGGGAGCCTGAGTGTTGGTTGCTTCGCTGATAGGCGTGCGGTGTCTCTGCATGTACGTACACTGGCAAATTAGACTTCTTTCGCCCTATGTTCGCAGTAGCTTGAAGCGGTCTGTATATAAATAGTCCGCGGGGCAGCACGAGGCCTTCTTAAATAATTAAGGCCATAGTTTCTCCCCAGATATTTAAGGAAAAAAATACAACTGGCAACGTACGTCTTTTTCTATAACTTTGCCAGGATGCCCAGGGAAAACTAAACATCAGAATTAGCTGAAATTTTGCACAGTTGTACATTTTCAAATTCTTAACAAAAATATCGGCAGGATTGTTCAAAATATTTTAATATTTAATAGTAAGCAGTTAGTTATCGAAATGCTTGCAGTGTTGCTAAAAAGTATTTCCCTAGACCTGCTGAAACTTTGTGAACGGCTTCATTTTAAGGTAACCTATAAGATTTTATCCGTGGTAACTCTCGAAACTTTTGCTTTCCATTTGATTCTTACACAAATATCGAAAATAAAAGTGGCCTACAAAAATATTGGACCGTTTAGCGAGAGCTCCATCCCAACATGTAAAAAATTACGAGAGGTTATGAAAACTTATTAACACCCAGGGGATTTTCTCGAAATTTTTTGATAAAAATTAGTAAAATTAAATGGTCATACTGGCCGTTTTCCCTGGCCTATACCCTGATCAATTCGATTTTAGGATGTCTTGTTCACTGATGAACACTTGTGGGTCACAAAGCACACATGATCGGGGAGGCTATTTTATGATCAAATAATGCAGTGGCCTACAACAATTTTGGGCCGTATCGCATAACCTACAAAAAAAAAATTGTCATCAATTCTGGAGCTTTATCAAACCTTTTGAGTACTACAACCCTTGACAAAATATGATATACTGCGGATACTGACATGTCTATATGTGACACTTTAAAAACAAGGTGTATGACATTCAAAAAGGATAAACCGATGGTTATGTCTAAGAGTATTATTACGAAATAGTAAGCCGATTTAAATTTTGAATTAGTCTTATGGTCAAGCCATGTTGGTAATTTAAGGATTAAAATATTCTGGCATAATTTAAGGGGTAACGTTTTTGTTTAAGCAATTTTTACTATGCTTTTTACATTTTTATGTTATGATTTTGCTTACATTTTAAAGCTTTCTTTCCAAACTTTCGGTTTCTACAGTAAAACACTCAAATTTTTCAAGTTTTCACTGTTTTTAGCGTTCAATAAAAGTAGTGCCAAAAAACCTTGTTTTTCTGTTAAGATGAAAAATATTTAGCGAGAGAGGGCAGAAGTTTAGAGGTAGGTGGAGAGATAATTTAGTGAAGTGCAAAAATATTTAAGGTTGTTGAAGAGAGACAGCTGGCTATAAAAAAGTATTTTAGAGAAAGATGAAAATAATTTAAGGCAATTGTTTAATAAAAATTTCTGTTATGTAATCTCTCTATCATCTGGAGTAGTTTCGTGCATATGATTTTTTTGCCATTTTTATACAAAAAAACAGCAAAAATTGTAATTTTTCAAAGCATAATGTGTGTGAGACATTAGGCGGTATTAATTTCTTTTAATCAAAGTTCTTTACGGTCTTTAAATTTTCCAAAAAACATGTCCTACTATAAGTGTATTTAAGCACATCTAAAAATCATTTAACAGGTATTTAACTAAATTAATTTACGGGTCATCATGGCTTTACCATTAGTTGCTTTAAATATTTTCTAATTTTAGATGAAAAAATTATGTTAGTGGAGTTGGTGTTAAGGAGCTAAGAAAGGGTTGATACTTATAATTTATGACATTTCATATCTTTGGAACTAAAGCTTCAACAAATTTGTGGTTTTCATCTTTGAGTTGCAAATATTTTGTAGTTTTAGAGAGAAGGAACCATGTTAAGGGGGGGTTGGCTTGGACGCTCTTTGCAAAATTCATAACTGTTGAACAAAAGCTGCTACGAATATACAGTTTTCAAATTTGGGTACCACTTAATATTCCCTAATTTAGAACTACGCTGATGAGAAAGTTCATATATTTAAATAAGTTAGACTCAGAAAAGGACGTTGCGATGGTGATATTATAAAGTGGACAGATTCCATCTTTTCAAATGAGGGCGGAGGCCGGGTACCATGTAAGTAGCTATCTTCGATTTTGTTCAAAATTTTAAAAGTTACAAAGGTGACAGTTCCCTTGACATAAAGTAGTTTTAAAGAAGTGTTTTTTTTTTTTAATTTTGTTTTTGGAAAATTAAAGATATTTGCTTCTCATGGCAATCTTTGATTTTTTTAAAAATACATTTTTTTAAAGATCTTAAAATATTTTGAAAGCAAATATTCCAGACCAGTAAAAATATATAGGGTGTTCTGTTTAAAAAAAAAGTTAGGGTCCTTGAAAAAAATGTAATTTTAGGATTATATGTTACTTGCAAGTTTCATTTGACCGTTTAAAAAATGTTGGGGTTAACAGCCATATTTATAATGTATAGGCAGGATTTTCGATTTTTTTTCAATTATGCCCCATCTGTCTTGTAGGCCCCACATTGCGTGCGTACTACGCTTCATTTCAAAGCAATTAAAAAAGAGAAATGGGTGTTCATCAGTAAACAAGACATCGATATGTCCCGGGCGTAGATCAGGGAAAACGTCCAATGAAAATCAGATTGGTGTTAATAAATTTGTATAACCTCATAATTTTGAGTAGTAGTAGTAGTAGATGGGCCGCCGTAGGCCTGGCAATTAGGCCGCATAATGGACCCTTTTTTGCCATACCCCCCCCTACACCCCCGACTGATGCACGTGCCCCATAGGATGCAAGTTTTCTTTCTCTAAGAGGACTTAATTTTGCCTGACACCTCTTTGTCGAGGGCAGGGTTCTTTATACTGCGTAGCAAGTATACACAGTGGACCGCCGGCTTTACACCCCCTCCGAAGGGTGGTCCTGCTACATGTTAGACTTGCATCTATCTAACATCGCTACCGTCCCATCAGAACTTGGTTTACGGTAGACTTTTCTCCCCAGCAGCCCGCCGTCATATAGGTTGATCCGAAAATCGAGGTCCCGGTTGCGCTGGTTGAGGTCGCCGTCGCGTCGGAGTCTTCAGATGCAGGAGTGGTCCTGCTACCCGAAGGTGGTACCGCCTCTTCCAAGTCACCCTCTGTCCACTCCCGCTCCCAAATCTGTCGGAGTCCAGCCGCGTCCCATGGAGTCCCGATCTCGGAGAAGTCCAGGTCGTCCTTTTTTTTTGAGTGACCGGCTAGTCTCCTCTACCCAGTTTGATGGGGTCCTCGGCCATTCCCCTTTGAGTCCCGCAAAGTTTTCGGTGCAGTGTCAACCGTGCCGCCTACTTCTACCTCGTTTGTTGTTACTCTATGCACAACGTCAACTGCGGAGCTGCTGAGAAGTGGGGCCGCCCGTCGTCGTCTCGAGTCACATTCGGTGTTGTGTGAAGCAATGTGTACTTGCCGAGATCCGATCCTGCGATCTCTGTACTGCAGGCTAAGACGCTGTTCACTGGTCTACGGCGGCCCCCCCGTGGAAAGCATAAGGGTGTTCATAAATTTTCAATACATCATAAAATTGACATGGTCCATGGCTTCCATATTGAAAATTTCGAGAGCAACCACGGATAGAATCTTGTAAAAAATTGCCTCGAAAATGAAATGACGGGAAAATCAAATCGCTAGATAATATATGTATACAATTAAATTTAAACGAAACATATTTTTATAGAAACACAAAATGTTAGAAAATATTTTTAGCGAAAATAATTTGATAGAAACATAATAATGCCGAACCACAAAATTCAAGAAGCCCAATCTGGCCGAAAATGTTTTGAATTGATAGCCACGAATTCAATTGTTACGTTGCCAGGCATCCGTCAACCACCCCCAAATTTCTTCATATTATTGTATTGTCATCGGACCTACATTACAAAAATGAATCGCAAGATTTGATAGACAGACAGTTAGAAACTTACTACGAATATACGCACCTAAAAGCGCTTTTATATAAGGACGGTTCTAAATAAAATCGCTTTCTTCGAGGGTCCTTCATTAAATGTCATTAAATATGTCAGTATAAAGAAAAAACAAATAAAACTATTTAGTTTTCAACAGGTTTTTCGGAAAGCCAGAGCTGAGTATTTCTTTAGGTTGAAAGAAATCTACTAAAGTGTGTTTGAAGTGTTTATAACGACCCTAAAATAGGTTTTTGAGCGATAAACCGCTTTCTTAAATCACTTAAAAATAAAATCGATTTAGTGCTTAAATCGGTTTTAGTGGTGTTTATACGACAACATTTTCAAACCATCCTTATATAAAAGTGCTTTAAGGGGCCTGTATAAACAAAGGGTGAAGTTAAATAAAAAACAATCCCCGTGTCATCTTCCAAATAGAGAAACTTATCAACTGCAATCCAGGGCCTACGGCGCTCAAAAGATTGTGGTTTCTGCTCATTTAAGAATCGGGCATATTATTTTCTGGGTGTTTACTTTCGTTCATATTTCGTTTCGGACGTTTTATTTTCTGTTCAATTGTGTTTCGGTTTTTGTAAATTTGGCTTTTTTGTGGGTTCCCTCGTGGACTATAACTGTTCTGACAAGAAAAAAACGTTTTTTAGTTTTAAAATATCATTAACTCCTTTATAATTGCATGATCTCACGACCGCAAATGTTCTTTCGTTTCAGGAATGTCCAGAAGGTGTAGTTCATGAGGACAGCTTTAAAGAAATTTATGCCAAGTTCTTCCCCCATGGAAGTAAGTATAATGTAGGAATATGAAAAACCAAAAAGTATGATTTTCGGGGTGGGGACTATGTTACTCTTGATTTTAATTTAGCAGGGATAGCCACACGGATCAAATCATTTTTTTTTTCCTAGATGGCTCTAAAATTATTAAAAAATTGGTTTTTAAATAACAAATGCAATGATAAAAAAAAATTGCTTACATATTTTACCTTCCTCCATCTTCGGATACTTAATAAACCACAGAAAATCTCACCTGTCACAATTCTGGAAAGTGGCGATTTTTATTTTTCCTACTAGCTTGCGGAAAACACCACTTTTCCGCACGCATTTTAGTTCTGAAAGTGACACTTTTCCGCACTAGTGCGGAAAAGTGAAAATGTCTAAAATTAGTACCTTACATCAACATTTCCAAAACAACAAAACTACTGCAATCCGCTATTGATCTGCAGAATGCGACAAATTGTACGTTTACCATTAATATTAACAATAAGTAGCGAGTAGCAAGTATAGTGTTGTAGTAATGTATTGTTTATTAAAAATTAAAAAAACGTAAAATTTTGTTTTTACGTTTTCCTCACGCTAGTAGAAAAAATAGCGATCCTAACACGTGCTGAAAGTGTCTTTTCCGCTCTTGATTGCATGGCCGAGCTCCGCTACGCGTCGTTCGGCCAACTGCAATAGCGTGCGGAAAAGTAGCACTTTCAGCACTATTTAGGAAATATACTATATTGCCCCATTATTTAAAATAACAACACAGCGTCCTTTATATTTATCATAACGCTGTAAGAAAAAAAACATAATCTACAGCACTAGTTTTACAGCGAAGCTAAATTGCTACTACGCGTACCAATAAACGTCAAAAAAGTCGCGATTCTTCAAAAACCGTCAGCAAATCTCGTCTTTACAAAAAATCTGACGATTTTTAAACACAAGTTTACACTAATTGCTTTTTAGTCAAGAGTTATCTGCTAATATTCCTTAGAATTTATTTTCTTGATACTTCTTCTTCTTCAAGTGCCATGCTCTTTTCGAACGTTGACTATCATCAGCGCGATCTGTACCCTGTCCACTGTTTTTCGGAAAAGTGTCGTAGTACTAAGACCATACCATTGTCTAAGATTTTTAAGCCATGATATCCGTCTACGACCCGGACCTCTTCTGCCTTCAATTTTGCCTTCTATTATCAATTTTAAAAGTTTATATTTGTCATTTCTCAAAATATGGTCAAAATATTCAAATTTTCGTTTTTTGTGGTAAATAAAACTTCAAGCTCTTTATTAATTCTAAGCAGAACATTCACATCTCGAATGCCTCCAACTTTTTGCACATGGCCTCAGTCAGTGTCCATGCTTCCATGCCATAATATAAGATACTAAAAACATAACACCGAAGCACACGAATTCGGAGATTGGTATTAAGATCGCGACTACACGACACTGATTTCATTTTGATAAAAGATGATCTGGCCTGTTCAATTCTTGCACGAACTTCTTGCATGTTGTCCCGCTTCGGACAGTTGGCCATCAACCTTTATTTGAGTAGTCTGATTCCAGTAGAGATTAGCGATTATCTTTAGATCTCGGTCATCTAGACTTCTTTTAGCCATTCTATGAGATTTTCGTGTTGGAATTGATCAAATGCTTTCTCATAATCTATGAAACAGGGATATACTGGCACCGACACATTCCTAAACCGCTGAACTAAGACTTGAATGCCAAACAAGGCTTCTCTTATCCCGAACCCACTACGAAATTCAAACTGCGTGTCGCCTATAAAGGATTTGCATTTTACATAAATTCTTTTACGGGTATAATCTTTAGAAATATGGCTCATTAAGCTAATTAGGCGGTATTCACTACACTTCTTTGCTGAATGTTTTTTAGGCAGCGTAACAAAGGTTGATTTTAGCCAGTCAGCAGGGATTTCACCGCTACGATAAATTAAGTTGACCAGCGTATTTAGCGAATCTTTGTTTTTTATTAGCTTTAAAACCTCAGTGTATACTTCGTCTTGCCCTATCACTTTTCTGTTTTTAGCTGAAGATATTGGGTGTTCTACTTCCTCAGGTGTTATATCTATGCCTTGATTTGAGAATTCTTCTGGCTGTTTGGATCGGTTATCGGTAAAGAGATATTCTATTAGCTACACCATTCTTTTAGTTTTTTTTTTGGTATCCGGTATGATTTTGCCCTGATTGTCCACAACGATTCCAGCTCGTCTTTTATTAAATAATACGGCCGCTTCCTTTATGCGTTTGTGTAAATTGAAAGTGGCATGTTTAGCATCTAGACCTTCTATTTCTTGACATTGCTGTGTTATTCAGTCTTGTTCTCTATTGATTTCATGATACTGATTGCTGCTTTTTTTTCTATGTCTTTTATCCATCAACTCCAGGATTTCATAGATCATCCAAACTTTCTTTTTATTTCTTTGTTTTTTTTTTTGTTAAGTTCGACTATTTGAGGGGCGAGTTTTTGCAGATTTAATACAGTTTCTTAATTAATACAAAGTTTACACTTAGAAGTCCAAGTATAAAGGCGTCTAGCGGTAAGTTTAAAGAAAGTATTTGACACGATAAAATCCCTTTCCTGACAGAACTGGAAAATGCGATCTCCACATTCATTTGATGTACTAAGAGTGTACCTTCTCTTGGGGAGTTTCCAAGTTTTGCGTAAAAATCCTCCATAACAATGGTGACTTCTCTCTTTTTTTTGTAAAAATAAGGGCAAAATTGAACTTGGTCGTAGAATGCCTCTACGTCATTATCTGAATATTTACTGGTTGGAGCGTATACTTGAATAATATTGACATTGAAAGGCTTAGAGCTTAGCTGAAAAAATATGAGTCGATCCAACACAGGAACAAAAGAGATAACGGATTTTTGAATTTCTTTATTCAAAATGACTGTCCGTCATTACCTGCGTGGTAGGCATGTTAGTCGTCTATCTGGCACTTACCTGCGTTAGGCCATCTCACCTCGCTAACTCCGAAGATCTCTATGTCCAATCGTTCCATTTCTCTGATTACATTGTGGACTTTTCCAGCCTGAAACATACTTTGTACGTTCCATGTACCAATCTTCTTCATGACTGGTCCAGAGATTCTTAGCACCCTCTGGTCACTTAAGACCTGCCGGGGACTGAGGACCTGGGTTTTTGGTTTTCCAGTCATGATGATGATATTTCCTTGGGACGATAATGAGGTGGTTTCCCGTTGCGTTCATCATCGCGACACTAAAACCGTTAAAACAATCTATGTCACACCTTTAACTATGTAATTTTTTGCTGTTTTTGTTATATATATATCTAGAAATACGCCGAAAAATTACTTTCAGTGTTACTGCTTCCCAACACTAATTTTCTCGCCATATCTGGCTACCCTCACATAGTTTGGCCTACAGGTTGATGCAGATACCGGGATGTGGCACGTGGAGCCATATTTTAGAGCTAACCGCCCTGTCAAGAGCCATTGTTTAAAACCACCTCCATTCTATGAAACTTAAGAATTTTAAGGAATATTAGCAAATAAGTCCTAACAAAAAAAGCAATTAGTGTAAAATTGTGTTTAAAAATCATCAGATTTTTTGTAAGGTCGAGATTTTCTGATGGTTTTTGAAGAATCGCGACCACTATTTACTAAATAAATGTTGTTTAACGAGAGGAAGGACAGAAAAAAATAGCGGCTATATAATCAAAAGTTATAAACAGAGGAAGTAAAAAATATTTCTGTTGGACAGTTTATTAGTTTTAAAAAGCTTGCATCTTGAAACCCATTGATTTTTTATCCCTAATACTATCTTTACTTAAATCCTAATCCACACTAACTTATAAGAAATAAAAAGGTGGTATTAGTATAATTTAGTAATAAATAATAGTAAACAAAGTTAGCTACACCAGTGGCGTAGACAGGGGGGTAGGGATTAAACCCCTCCTTAGGAGGTCCAACCCAATCTACAATAAATTAATCATGATCAAGGGCTCCAGGGAGAGCTATAGCTCCCCCACTTTTTTGACCCTTTAGGTACTCCGGTTTGTGACGTGTGTTTGGTGTGTGATGTGATGATTAAATATTAAAAACTTTGCCTGTATGAGGTCTTTAACTGTTACAATTTTAGTTTCATTCTAAGGGATTTTTATCACCAGCATTCAAAACGTGTAATAAATGGAATTCTTGGTATAATTTTTCTTAAAATTTTCGTCTGCGACGGATTTATGATTTGGCAACAAATCTACATATTCCAACGCAACCCACCACCTCTTCTTGGCATTTAATCCAATCTACTTTTTCAAAAATATTTTACCAAAAATTTTTAAAGAGATTTTTGTGTTTTTGTCCAAATTTTCGCCTGCGGCGCTATACCAATATTAAATATTGTTACAATTTTATGCAATTTTTTTGTCAGCAACATTTGAAACGTGTAAAATAACATTTTAGTATAATTATTTCAAAAATTTTGCCTGCGGCGCGGGTTAATTTTGAAAAAATATCTGCGACTAAGACAAGATGGACTAGACACTGCTTTCAAATATAAGTATTTTTGTTTCGTATACAATAAGCCAACACCTGTTAAACCGCTCCTCTCCCCTCCCGTCAGTTCAAGAGCTCAAGCAATAGGCATCTACCTAATTTTTAAAGATTTGCCAGAGGTAGGTATTTGATTTTTATTAAATGATAAACCCCCCCAGAGTCGATTTCTGGCTACGCCACTGGCTACACCATAATCTATTTTTTTTTCACACACACCTTTCATACTCTTATTTCTAAAAAAAAATTATTATCCATATATATTGGATAGATTTATTTCCATATCCATTGTAAAACACCACATTCTAAACACTGATTAAAGCCTGATCGTTAATGGATACGAGCGTTAATATTTATTAAATAATTTTAATTTAATTTGTAGATGCAACTTTGTACGCTCACTACGTGTTCAAAGCCTTTGATGTGAACTGTAATGGCGCTATTAGTTTTAGGGTAAGTATATATGCCAAATATCGCAAAGTGAGTGCCCTTGTAAAATATTCTGATAGATAGATTAAAAATATATATATTCAGCTGCAGAAAACATTCCATTTGTATCATAACTGGCGGCAGCAACTTCAATCAGATTGGTTATAGTTCCAAGGTGCAGACGATCCATAACTGTTGTAAATATAAACCCTATAACTGAGAAAAATGCACTCTTGCATACTCTCCCACTAGGTGTCGAGATGTCTCTTCTGCCTTTTGCCAGGAAGGACACAGAGTCGTCCTCCACAGCTATTCCGGAGAAACCTTTCCTTAACCGTTTGTGTCCGGTATGCTTATTGTGAGCAGTTCTATGTCTTTATGGCTTCTTTCCAGTGCAGTGTACTCATTGGCTTCTGGCTGGTCCATCCACAAATTCCCTGGGCTGTCTGCATTCTTCTTAGTATACTTAGATTAATAACCTTCTAACTTCTAAATAAGTAAAATACCTACGTAAAAAATCCCACTATTCTACCCAAGTGAAAACAGAACTTACGTAAATTTTTTCTCCAAAATAGGTCACTGCATTTTTTTGTCCAGATAGGTCAAAAACATAATAATAAGTCAAAAAACATAATAATGAAATTTTGCCCTTAAAACACGTAGCATCTTGACATTTTTGAAAAAAAATCAATATTTAAAAAATTACATAAGTATATGGTTTTTTGACACTAAAGCTAGGTTTATACAGGCAAATAAAAATGAAAATAAAAATAACAAATAAAAAGTAAAATAAAAATAAAAACAATAAATAATTTTGGTTTATACAACCAAATAAAAATAAGAATAAAAATTACTTTGAACCAATCAGCACGCAGCTTCTGCACATGTAAACAAAAATGCATGAGTGACAGGAATAATTGAAACAATTAAACCAAACTTTATCATACAAATGAAAGTGAGGTTATGTGCGTCAATGGGGCATGGGCAAATCCGTTTTCAGATAAAAATAAAATGAAAAGTTAAAAATTTCCCATCTTTTTATTTTAACGTTAATTAATTAAACGCATACACTATTCCTCATAAGTTCAACTTTTATTTTAATTGTAATTTTTATTTTTATTTTTATTTTTATTTGCCTGTATAAACCCACCTTTAAATATTTTAAAAGTCTTTTAGACACATTTTAACAGTGGAAAATAATTGTCTATTGATTCAATATTATTTTTATATACCGGGAATCCCTTTTAAAATATTTTGGAAACTGAATAATAAAAAAAATTAACTTTCTACGAAGATGTACCTAACTACTTAGATAAATTTAAAAAAATATATTCACCTGCAGGAAATATTCCATTTGTATCATAACTTGCGTCAGCAACTTCAATAAGATTGGTGATCTTTCAGGGTGCAGACGATCCATAATTGTTGTGAATATAAACCCTATGAATAGGTGCCAAGATGTCTCTTCTATGGACTCGCAGAAAGAACACATGGAGTTGTTCTTCACACCTATTCGGGAAAGACTTTTTCTTAACCGGTTGTATCCGGTATGCTTATTGTGAGCAGTTCTATATCTTTGCGGCTTCTTCCCAGTGCAGTGTAATAATTTGCTTCTGGGTTCAATTGGTCCATTCACAAATTCTCTAGGCTGTCCGCATTCTTCTTAATATTCTTCGATTCATAACTTTATAACTTCTAAGTGAGTAAATTACGTAAAAAATCCCACTATTCTACCCAAGTAAAAACAAAACTTTGATAATAAAAACGTAAATTTTTTCTCCAAAATAGGTCACAATATTTTGTTGTCCAGATAGGTTAATATAAAAATAAATTAAAGTAATGATGTAAGAAATGGCTCCCTAATATAATTTGACAACACATAATAATTAAAAGGTTTTAAAAGGAACTTATTCACAAAATATGTTTTGTCTTTAAAAAACACAGGTGCCCTTAAAACACGTAGCATCTTGACAATTTTAAAAACAAAATTTAAAAATCACATATAAAAAAATCACAATACGATTTTTTGACACTAAAGCTGGGTTTATACAGAAGGCAAATAAAAATTAAAATAAAAATAACAAATCAAAAAGCACGCAGAACCTGCACATGTAAACCAAAGTGAGTCACACGAATAACTGAAATAATGAAACTAAACTGTTTTCTTAAATAATATCTGCCCAAACCAAAAAAAAATGCAAAGAAACCTGAAAAACACCCATTTAAATGACAACAACAAATGAAAGTGAGGTTATGTGTGTCAATGGGGCATGCGCAAATCCGCTTTTAGATAAAAATAAAAATAAAAGTTAAAAAAATTGCTCATGTTTTTTATTTTAATTTTTATTTCTTATTTTTGTTTCTGCTATATTCATAAACTTAACTTTTATTTTAATTTTAATTATTATTTAAAATTTAATTTTAATTTTTATTTGCCTGTATAAATCCAGCTTTAAATATTTTAAAAGTCCTTTAAACCCCTTTTTCTCAGTGAAAAATAATTGCCTGATTTATTCAATATTATTTTTTTTTATTTCCGAATTTTAAAAATTTCTGAAAATCAATATAATAAAAAAAATATGTCGGCCAATCAAAGTTTGACCTGACAAGAAGAATTTGACTTATTTCTTACAGCAAAAGCTAATTAACTCTATCGTTCAAAATTTAGGTCAACAATAGGTAATTTGCGAATCTACTGCGGATATCTAGACAGTGTCTAACCATAAAGGCAAACTACTTGGTAAAAAAAGAGCTAAGGTTCCTTGAATCTAAGTAAAAGGCAGTACAAATTTTGTTACCATGTTAGTAGTAGTAGTAGTAGTAGTAGTATAGGGGCGGCCCGTTGGACTGGCAATTAGGCCTCTTCATGGGCCCTTTCTGCCATACCCCGCTCCTTACCCCTATGCCCCTACTGCCTCTGTTCAGTATGTCGGCCCATTTGAGCAAGTGCAGCTCTTCTTCCTTTATCGTGGGAAATCCCCACTTCAGCTGCCTTGATCTGGCATATGCATCACACTGTGCTATCAAGTGCTGCGTCCATTCCTCTTCGAGCCCGCAAGCGGGACACACGGGATCTCCTAATGCTCTTATTTACGTCAGATGTTTGTTTAGCCGATTGTGCTCAGTCAGCATCCCTGTCAGTCGGGTCTTGCCTAAGAGCCATTAAGTTCTGGCTACATTTGGACCATCCACGAATAGCTTGGACTGTCTGCACTTTGACTCTTGCCTCCAGGACGTCTTCAGTTCATTATTCGCCCATTTGTTGAGCTCACTCTATACCTGTTTCCTTGTTATTCCCAGAAGAGGTTCCGGTCCAATGTATTGGGTTTCGGCCCCTAGTCTGGCAAGTTCATCTGCTTTCTCGTTCCCTCATGACCTGAGCCCACATCAGTGTCACCCTTTTGTCTTGAGCCAGTGTTTGCAGTTCTGCCATTTCTGACCTCGGGTAGGGTTGCTGCCATGATTATGGCATACACCTCCGCGTAAAACACCGTAGCGTGTTCTCCAAGTGGATAACTTTTCTGAACTTCTAGGCTTTCCGCGTACACTACTGCGCCTGATGTCTGCCTGGCTGACAGTTTAGAGCCATCCGTGTAGCACACCGTCGCCCCTCTGCTTAATTCCGTTCGGAATTCTTCCCTTTGCCACTCATTTCATTCCGGTTTTGTGACCTTGTACTTTTTATCGAACCTCCATGGTTTAAGCGGTGCTTTCACTGGCAATCTTAGGAGGGGCAACTCTTTCGTCACCAGTCACTCGACCGCCAGATCGCGCTCTCTTTCCTCCCTGCCCTTCCACAGTCCCTGTTCCTTTAATCGCAGGTGCGTCGCCATCGCCTCCTTCTTGATCCAAGTTGGAAACGAGGGGAGACCCAAGATTGTTTCCAGAGCGTGGATGGGGGTCGTCCCCATTGCGCCGGTCATCCCTCTGCAAAAGGGCCCTTGTAGGCTCGTAAGCTTTTTGGATATAGTCAGCTTCTCTACAGCGGGCCACCAAACCACTGATCCGTATTGGATCCTTGGTCTTATGATGGCCGTGTATATCCAGTGTAGGATCCTCGGACTAATGCCCCAGATTCGACCGACCACTCGGCGCAACTGCCACAATGTTGCCTGGACTTTAACAGTCATTCTGGCAACATGCTCGCTCCACTTGAATTCTTTGTCCAGCGTCACCCCCAAATACTTAAGTTTTGATACCAAAGTTAGGGGTCTGTCATATATCATATATTATGGGAGCTCTGAATGTTACCTTATTAACCAATATAAGTATTTTCGGTCCAGTATAGTAATACTGTTTTTGAAGGATTCTTAAAAGGTAAAAAAAGTAACATCTTACCTAATAAAGTTAGGATTCCGTTGGTACTGGTTTACTGAACCTAAAATGCTGCTTGATCAATCCTGGAACCGTATTTTCACTTCATAAGTCACACGAAAAGCATTTGCGTACTTGTTTCATTTTTACGTCTGTCTTCTTCTTATCGGACAGAATGGGAGGCAAAAGACATGCCGGTATTAGACGGATTTAAGAGTGAAACACCTCGGTTGTTTCAAACCGTAGATAGGTATATCCTCTATTTACGCTTTAGATCCATTCGATGCATCTTAGGCAAAAATATTCGAAAGCATCTCAAACATATCGGCACGTCTTTTTCCTACACTTCTACACTGTATAGAAAGAGACAGACGTGAAAATTTAGAAGACTTTTTGTCTGACTTTGAAAATATGACCCCTGGGGGCTGATTCGTAGGAAAGGTCGAACGGGAACAGTCACCTCCTTGATATCGACCAATAACAGACTTTGGAGCTATGACGAGTTTTCCTAAACCTATCCGACCACGGTCGAACCTTTCCCGATTGCCTTGTATTGAATGAACCTTCCTAAACTTTTATACACCTGCCTCTGAACCGGCGCTCTTGGAAAACAATAATCCAGTTAGCTTTGCGTGTGCACCATACCATACAGGCTTGGTAGCTTCTGAGCCTTTTTATTGGTCGAAATGAAGGATGTGGAACTTTTCCTAAGAGATTCAAGAATCAGCCCCCTGGCGAGCTCATCCACCTTTTCGCCGTCTCTGAGCTTTCTTAAATAATTAATATTTTTCATGTAATTTAGGATTTATTAATAACCTTGTCCACCCTCCTGCGAGGCAGTGTATACGAGAGACTTAGGTGGACCTTTAAACTATATGATATCAATGGCGACGGATGCATCAGCAGAGGAGAGCTATCCGAAGTCATTTTGGCTATCCATGAGCTAATGGGTAGACGAGCGCATCAGGTGATCATATTATGATTGTAGAATTGTTAAATCGTAAATCATAGAAAAATACACGAAAATAAAAAATAACATGATCAAACCGCTAAAAGATCGAATTCTAGATACAAAATTAAAAATAATTTTGCCGAAAATGATAAATCCGAAGACCACCCAATTTCTTTTTCAATCGTAAACTGAGATTTTCGGTTTTTATGCCGATTACAAACCTAAAGCAACACATAAATCAAACCATCCAAAACACGAATATCTACTGCAAAATTAAGTCTACCAGATATCCCGTTTTTTGTCGGGACGCCCAAATTTGTTTTTTTGTTGAGGTCCCGTTTTTGTTCCTTTTTTTATTTTGAATACTACCCTTAATAATTAATTCAGATTGTATAAATATGATCTATTGATATGGCCTTACTTATTTTTATTCTGTAACATGTTTTCTGAGGGTCATATTACATTGGAATTATGTAAGGATCACTTTCAATACGTCGGTCGGTGAGGCGACCATCATAAGATCCCAAATATTTTATATGCTACATTTTGTAGCCTTTTGGTAACTATTTTGTTGGGGTTAAATTAATTTTTTATTTGCAGCCGTTTTTGAGAGAACGCCCTAGATGTCACTTAAAAGTTTTTTTTAAAGCAAGCTTTCAATTATATTTCGGAAAAACCTAGTAAAGTCATTTACTAATTATCTTCTCATATTTTATTCTGGAAAAAACTGGTAACGCAACATAATGGCGATACATTAATATACCTACCATGAATTTTCAGCTATAGTCATTTGAATTTGTTTCCTATACCATGCTTACCCTTAATACGTGGATATACTCTGCATTCATAAATATCCGTAGGGTTTTTTATAATCGCACTTTAGTGGATGATTACTGCATATTTGGTGGATATGCAGTGCATATATTCATGTGGATATCCACTAAATATCCAAATATCCATAGGTTATTTCAAAATCACACTTTAGTGGATGACTAATTTATATTCGGTGGATACGCAGTGGGGTATATGTGGATATGCTGTGTATATCCGAAAATATACCATGGATATATCGATCTCGTGGCCATCTGAATATGTCAAAATCCTGGATTTTGAAAATCTAATGTCTCCATTCATGGAATTAAATGAATATTTGTAAACAAATAAAGAATAGAGAACGATATTTCATTGCTCCGGAGACGCCTTACTTGCGGCGTCGCGACGCTTTTACTATTGGACGTATATTTTACAAGCTCATCTGTAGATTTTCCGTATTTTCTCAAATAACGAATTCACTCTGGACAACTTGTTTTTAAACATTTCCCTAACAAACAGTAAAACAATAACTGTCAAAAATCGTATACAGGGCCTCTAGTTAAGTCTACATTGTAAAAATGCGATTCCCAATTGTCATCTATAATTTTGACATATTTTACATGTTTTCAAAATGTTATTTTTTAAAGTTTGTGATAGCCGAGATGTTCGCTTAAGAACTCATAGGGACAAAAGATATTTTTTCCCATATTTGTGTGTTTATTGGTGGTAGTATTTCATCAAATTAACCAATCAGCAAAAATCATCTTTAAATGTTTTGCCAAGTATGAAAGCTTAAGCACCTCCAGATTACGCTTTACAACTATTACAACAAACATTACGAAATCATCTCTGTAACAATAGGGAGATTTTGGTCAGGCAGTTTAACGGCAAATTTCGTTACTCTTATGGTTACCGTTACCGTAAATAAAGGTAACTTCAAGAGGTTAAAAATAGAGCTTTTGAACGTAGTCAATCGTTTGGCGGTAAACATAACCTTACTTTTTTATTGACCTTTGTTGTTGTTTTCTCAAGTCTTTTTTTCATTAGTTTTTCTAGCCATATATGGAGGAAAATATTAATTTAGTGATAGGACTGGGAGACGAACACCCCAACATAAATTTAGTCAGGCAAATGATTTTGCAAGATATCTTTGGTTATATGTGGAGTAATAGAAGAAATCGAGCCTCTGCAAACATATTTGTACTTACTCACCTATTTACCAAAAAAAAAACGGTAAAAAAGGCACCCCACTACTACTTTAAACACGGTTAACAAAAAATAAAATCCAAATACACAAAATTTTTGTAAAACAAAACAAACTTTTATAAACTAAAAATATTCCACCACAGAATCACATCAAGTTTGGTTGGTTTTCTTTTTAGCGGTAAAGGTAGTCGCTATTCGACGGTACCAGTGGTTACCTTTAATAAAGGTAACAGCCTAACAGAGGGCTACTGCGCCTGCCCAGAATAAAGATAAGGGTAACAGACTGACAAAAAAAAACCTGACCAAAATCTCCCTAATAGAGCACTTAAATGCTATCCTTATCGTATTATAGGAGCATACAAGGCAAGGCAATACAAGCAAAAAACAACTTTAAGTCCTTATTTTTATATACGATTTTATTTAGATTATTGTTGTTTTGCAATCATTAATAAGTGTAGAAAAAGGTGTTATTTATATTATTATATTATAAACTTTTTCAACATTTCCCTTACAACCAAGTACTTAATATCAGAACAGAAGTGTTGTAAAAATGGATTCTTAAAATAATACTTAATAAAGATAGAATACCTTACCCACACAACACTGGGATAAGAGAAAATAGAGACCTTTTGCACCTATAATTTTGATGCCTTTTACTTTATCTTTTATTTCGGGCTTGCGCAGTTACGAGGTAATGCGGGAGAATACCGCATCCTTTATAATTGACATGGTTGCCGACAGTAAAACGTTAAGTAGAAAAACAAAAAATTTAAATTAATTTTTGAATGCAAATATGTTCTGTATATTCTTTTTAATTGTAAACATAAGTGTGAATTTTTGTTTAATCATTTTCTCTGACTAGAATTTCGTAAGAAATGTAAAACATTGATTTGCACTGGTAACTATATGACAAGTGATTCCGATCTGTTTATCATAACCTCTCTTTTCTCTGTTGTTTTTTGAGTTTTTAAAGATTAATAATAATTAAAATTCACCGTAAAAAACACAAGAATAAGATATTTTAAATGAAAAATATTATTGGAAAAATTCTTTTTGTAAAACTTTATAATAATAAATACCGTATACCAAAAAACCTTTTACAAGTTGTTTAAAAAAATGTTTTTTTAGTGTGGGCAAAAAAAAATAAGAAATATGTTCTATTACTTTGCAAAAAAGTAGCAAAGTAAATTAAATGAATTACTTATATAATGTTTTGATTTAGCATCCCGATTAGTTTTTTTTTTAAGTTAAAGTTTAAAAGTAAAGTAAAAACTTTAAGCACTAACAAGCAATCAAAATGCTTCTGTGTTAATTGTTTATTATATATATACTTTTTTGAAAATAAACTTGTTTATTACTATTATGTTAAAGTCAATATTTAAAAAAGTTATTTTAAGTTTGCAATAAACGATTGCTTTTATCTTTCAAAAAATTATGGAACTTACCACACGAACGTAAAATTGTTTAATATAGCAATAGAGCGCAGGTTTAAAACCTTAATTAATTTACATCTTTACAAGAACATTATTAATTCCTTTATAGGTCCCTAGTCTAAGTCTAAACATATACACAGTGAAAAATCAGTCCGAATAAATTATTAAGTTCATATTTTAAGTAAAGATTGGTGTTCTCTTTCACTAATGGTGTAATGTAACCTAGATTAAAGCATTTGCTGTTATTTATTTGATATTTTCCTCAATAAGTGTAAGACTTCGAATATCTTTGTAAAATTTCGCTTAGTGAGTATAATAATTACTTATGACCAAAGACGTTTAACTAAAATAGACCCATCAAGTTATTCATAAATTGCTTTGAAACCAAAGACGTTTAACTAAAATAGACCAATCAAGTCATTCATAAATTGCTTTAAAACGCGATCAGTCGTTAGATTTAGGGAAAACCATTTAATGTTCCACTGGCAACGCTGCACCAGACATGCTCCTCCTCACACATGCTCCAACCACCTTACGTTTAGCAGCGGCCAGAAGCGGCTCATTATTTATAAATGTAAAAAGTTTTGGTCGTTATTTTCAGACTTCTCAAATTTTTTTGGAAATGTAATCTTTAATTTTTTTATTCTTAATAATTGATACCGAGGGTATGGAGAGGTATTATATTTGTCATTGTGAAAATATTTTTGTAAAGATATAATATAGAAAATATTAATTTTTTAAATGTTCTCCAGATAGCTATCTGCCCAATTAGTGCGGAAAGTGATACTTTTACGCACGGGAGGATCTCGGGCGGCACTTCCGCAAAAGTTAGGTACAATTTTTTTTCTACGAGTGTTTATGATGACTTTCTTGATCAAAAAGTAGTTTTTAGAACACACATTTCAAACTCAAAATTAAAAATTTGGTCCATAAAGTGTGGGAAGTTGAACTTTCCACATTAAAATTGTTATATAACAGTAGACTTTTTCGCACGCATTTGCGAAGTAGTTTCTTTAACTATTTAATGTCAAGTGACCTGCAAAACTTTACTAAAAAATTAGAATAGTTAAAAGTATTTTTTTAGCATTAATTATAAGTGCTTACAATATTGTTTTTATCACAAATTCGCAAAAATATCCCAGAAAAACTTATTTCTTTCCTATATTTATTAATTACATTATGTATTTATTGCAACACTAGTTGCACGCCTATGACGGCCTATCACAAGATGGCGTCGAAAAAACATATGAAAACAAACCTGTGAAATGTTTGGTTTTCACCTGCAATCTTCAGTTTTCGTCATACTACGCACTTTGTCACATCACTTTTGCCACAAACCCTTAAAAATCTATTGAAAACATATTAAAAAACTCGATTAATCTGTAAAATATACCAAAACCTCGATTATGCTAAAGCTACAACGCCGTACAGAAATTATGAATGGAGCAGCGTACACACGTTTATATGGCTCACCCGCCACAAATGCGAGGTTGTCACATTGTTGTAGGTTTTATTCCCGATATATATTGGGAAGTAGAAAAAATTATTCTTTCGGCCAAAATATCAGGTATTTTATATGATATTTCGATCTAAAAAATTAGGTAAATTTCAAGTACCATAACATGTACCTCCACATTATAAATTCTTTATTGATTTAAAATTGTGAAGATTCAAGGAAATTTAAATGCAATTATATAATATACCTAAATTTCTTTATAGATTTGAATAATAATAAGGCGTTTCTCCATGTTTAAAAAAACAAACCGGAGAATTTGCGTAATTGCATGTAAATGATAAAGTTATAAAAATAATATGTTTTTAAAAACATTACGTGTAGAGATACAACTTTTAGCACAATCTGGCATTGTCGCCAAATTGTTTACCCTATCTGTGATCGCAACTGTGGTAAACATTATGTCTCTATTTAAGTTATACCTTTATGTTTGAAACGCGATCAGTCGTTAGATTTAGGGAAAACCATTTTATGTTCCACTGGCAACGCTGCACCAGACATACTCCTCCTCACACATGCTCGCTCCAACCACGTTACGTCACAGTACACCAAAAAGTAGTAAGGGTAAATACTCCTTTCGCGCCAAATATAGTTGGTTCATTTCACACCGGATAGATGGCGGACCATACTACAGATTTCTATAATCATGTCGTGTCAAATATCAATTACTGGAGTGGACCATTTGGTTTTCTGTGCAGCTCTCCTGTTATTTGTACATCATTTCTGAAATTTTGTGGTATTCCCCCATAACTTTTCCAGATTTTGGCTTTATGCAAAGTTTTTTCTAGTTTTTTCGGTTTTTGTAAAACTTTGTTTTATTTTATAAAAATTAATTAACGGTTTAACGTTTAGTGATGGCGAATATTCCTCAAAAGCGATATAAACAAAGCCCTGTTGTGTTCCTGGGTGTCAAGACTATGATAGCAAACGGCATTGCTTTCCTAAGAACAATAAAAAAAACTGTTTGTGTCTTGGGTAACAATCCAAAAAATTGGGACTCCTTGAGTGTTGATCAAGTAAGGGTAAACTTTATATTTTGAATTGGGAAAGTCGGTCGAGTGATATCTGGTTTTGAAGGTCTTTCGAGTGTCTAGAATCGCGTAAAAATTTTGGAAGTCGCTCGATTCGTTTCTGAGATATTCACTTTTACAGTTACATGAACCAATGCAAAAATAGACTTTTTTACAAAATATTTTTTTTATTTTTTGAGAAATCCCGGGACATGACGACTTTGGTTTTGTTAAAGATACATTTTATCATTGTATTTTTTCTTCTATGGCATATTCCTACGAGGAGTGAAATTTACCTGTACAATTTGAGTTTATTTTGAAAATGAATAGCTCAAAAACGATTCGATAAATTTTCAAAATTTTTACACGGTTGTAAAGACATTTAAGATACCTTAAAAACAAGGTATCACTCGACCCACTTTCCCTATTCAAAATTTAGGGGTAAAGTTTACCTTTCGGAGGGGGTGCGTGATAAAAAAATTTCAAGATATAACCAAAATGTGTCGCCCTATTTTATTTTAAAAATTGTTATTATAGTTTACTTTTTTAAGTACAGTATTCTTTTTGGACAGCTTAATTTTAAGTTAAGATTTAGTGTGGAACTAAATAAGTAGTATGTTTTATTTATTGTCAGTGTATATATATATATATATATATATATACGTATATATATATATATATATATACGTATATATATTTATCTTTATAAAATGTTTTTTATCATTTTGTGTTGTTTTTTTTTAGATTAATATAAAAACTAAAAATGAGTCACTTGGTGCAAAAGTGTAACCCAAGCTAGAAAAATTGCATTAATATTGAAACATAACAGTGTTGTACACTTAATCTCAAATAATTTTTCGACTTTGGTCCACTTTTGCACTAAAAGTTCAAAACAAAATTATGTTATAGTGGAGGTCCTACGCGCATCGCCTCCACAAAAATTGTTTTATTTCACACTGGGTAGATGGCGCTCGCAGCCTAAAAAGAATTGTACTTTTTCTCCAACACTGCCGTGTCCTTACTACTTTTTGGTGTACTGTGCGTTACGTTTAGTAGCGGCCAGAAGCGGGTCGTTATTCATAAATGTAAAAAGGTTTGGTCTTTATTTTCAGACTTGTCAAATATTTTTGGATATACAATCTTTAAGTTTTTTATACTTAATAATTGATACCGAGGTATGGAGAGGTATTATATTTGTCATTGTGAAACAGTAATTGATACCGAGGTATAACATAGAAAATATTAATTTTTTAAATGTTTTCCACATAGTTACTTGCCTAACTTATAGAGCGGAAAGTGATACTTTTACGCACGGAAGGAGTTCGGGCGAGCAAGGCACTTCCGCAAGGGTAAGGTACAATTTTTTTTTAACGATTGTTTATGATGACTTTCTTGATCAAAAAATAGTTTTTAGAGCACACATTTCAAACTCAAAATTTAAAAAATTGGTGTATAGTAACATTTAAAAAAAATTGCGTGCGTTAAACGTTTTTTCACGCACGCTAGGACAGTTTTTTATGCACGCCGTGCTTATCTTTTTTTACGTACGGCGTGTCGGAAGTTGAACTTTCCACATTAAAATTGATATTTAACAGTAGACTTTTTCACACGCATTTGCGAAGTAGTTTCTTTACCTATTTAATGTCAAGTGACCTGCAAAACTTTATTAAAAGATTAGCATAGGTAAAATTTTTAACATGCCGTGAATTTGTAGTCTAATTGGATTTTAGATGCATTTATAAACTAGATTAAATTAAAAATGGAAACAAAATTATTTTTTGGTTTTAATTCCAAAAATGACTAATAAGTAGGAAATTATTGTACTAAAAACGTGTCAGAAGTGCCTTTTTCGCCCTTAACGGCCATCGTGTGCAAAAAAGTATCACTTTCCGCACTGTTTAGGCAAATTACCAAAAAACTAATGTGGAAAAAATAACCAAATTCAACTAAAAATAGTGGTATTTTGAAAAAGGAAAATACCTATATTATAGGTACTATATTACGATGGTTTTTCGTTGTGTAAAAAAATTGAATTTATACACTCTACTATAATTTTTATACAAATACAAGAGTATTTGTACATTTTTAATAAATACAAAAAAAATCTTATGTGGAGTATATACCTATGTAAATATAATAAATAAAAAGTTGTAACAAACATACATTCTTTATCCTGTGTCTGATATAACAATGTTTTAAAAATTTATATTTATACCGGTAACGCCTGTACTATTTATAAACAAATCTCGGCAGAAAAAATAAGCTGACCATAAATAGTATCAAAACTGTAAATGTAGTTATAAATAAATATCATACGCACCTCTTACATTTTTTTGCTACTCATATAGGATATTTAAAAATGTCGCAGTTGGGGTTGGTTCATTATACCAAATATGTATAGTGTAATTAATTAGTGTGTTGTTGTGCTGTTTGTTTTCATCAGAAATTCGCAAAAATATCCCAAAAAAACTTATTTCTTTCCTATATTTATTAATTACATTTTGTATTTATTGCAACATTAGTTGCACGCCTATGGCGGCCTATGACAAGATGGCGCAACACCGTTCTTAACTAAAAAGCCTATTAACTCCTATCGCCTCAGTGCCCTTTAGCCTATTGTGGCTGCCATTTTTATAACCAAAAACCGGAGAATTTGCATAATTGCATGTAGATGATAAAGTTATAAAAATAATATGTTTTTAAAAACATTACGTGTAGAGATACAACTTTCATCGCAATGTGGCATTGTCGCCAAATCGTTTACCTTATGTTGATTACAACTGTGGTAAGCATAATGTCTCTATTTAAGTTATACCTTTATGCTTATGACTATTAGAAAAAACTCTTTAAAAAGTCCAAAAGTGCGAAAATTTATCGTATAAACCTCGTCATAAGTGTCTTTTTATCTCTTGACAAATTGTGACCCTCGCTACGCTCGTGCTACAAATTTTTCACCTCGAGATAAAAAGTGCCACTTACCCCTTATATATTATAGGTACTATTTTACAATCTAGACTTAACTACCGTTCAATTGATACCTATATACCTTACAAATAAAACATTGAATAACTATGTGAAACCTGTCAAAATGACAGATTGTATTTAGAAATACACGCTTTATATAATCTAGGTGTCGCAAGTCGTATTTTTCAATAAATTATTATTTTATTCGAAATTTTTGAAGATAATCGTATCTACCACTTAAACCACGCACTTCGATTTTAAGATGGTTTTGTAGGCTAGGAAACGGACTTTCTTGTGATGTAAAATTTAGGGTGAGCGTCAGAATTTCTTGATAGCGAAATTTTTCCATGTTTTTGATTTTAAAATTTATAGGTGCGGTCCTGTAGTAGATATCAATTTTCTCTAAAGTTAATTTAGGAGCATATACCTGTTGAAAATTTTTGAACTTTGTTCTTTTGTTTTATTTGACTTGCTTGACAATTTCAAATTTTTTTTTGTAAATTTTATTTTTATTTGTAAAAATGTTATTTTTCAGGAGAAACTTCAATTTTGAGGTTCTTCACTGCCAATACCACTGCAAATTTCTTTTTTGGTGTGGCATGTAATTTTTTTTTACAGGGTGAATCTATCATTCGAGAAAATACGGAAATAAATCTACAGATGTGGTTGCAAAATATATTTCTAGTAGTCAAAGCGTCGCAAGTAAGGCGTCTCCGGAGCAACGCCGTTTTAAAGGGACGACATGATGCTTTATATGTTTTGTAATTATTTATTCGAGGGAAATTATTTAGAAAAAGGAAAATTGTTGTTAAAATTTGACTCTTTTTCTTTGTATTTTATAATAATAAAAATGAATTTATTCCTTCTTTCTTTTAATTAAATGCCTAGGTATGACTCAATGTTTTGTAATGAGAGCACAGGGCGTGGGTTCAAACCTAAGTTGCAAATATAAAAAAAGGAATTTTGAAATAAGAATTTTTTAATATTAATTTTGAAAAATTTTACTTAAGTAACAGGTTGTATCTTCTTTAATTTTATCTTTTACCAAACTATTTTGTGGGCGCCCTGTCTATTAGTTGCAAAGACAGAAAATTGAACTGCTCAATTTATTCAAATATTTATTTCAGAGTACGATTTTAAGTTGAGCCTCTTAAAATCTATTTTCAAAGATTCATATTATGAAATTAAACAAAAACATCTCAACTAGTAAATGTATTAACAAAATAATTTTATAAAAAAATTAACAAGATTTGAAAAAAAATCAATAAATAATTTACAATGACTAAAATCTCATATTAATTAATATAGTTAACTTAGCATAGTGTATATAACGGTATATGACAGTATATATTACACGCAGACAACTTTGTGGTCTTTCCGCGAAAAGAAATGCATCAATATATTACACAAGGTACAAAAGTGTGGTCTTTCCACAAAAAGAAATGCATAAATATATTACACAAGGTAAGAAGTGTGGTCTTTCCACCAAATAAATGTAAAGTGAAACTTATATGTTACACAAGATAATAAAGTGTGGTCTTTCCACAAAATAAATGTAAAGTGAAACTTATATGTTACACAAGATAATAAAGTGTGGTCTTTCCACAAAAAAACATAACATGGTTTAAAACCAATAAAGGCAAAGGAAAACAACTTAAGGACAAAAATAAGTTGCCTGGGCAATCTTGACACATCAATAAGTTCTTATAGTCAAATAACGTGCTAAACACCTATTTCTGTAGTACAGAAAAACTTGACTATAGAAAATATTGTGTTGCCAGATTTTAAAACAGCAAATTTAGGTAGGCAGATTTGCCCAAAGAAACAATCTAGCACATCAACAACCCCTACATAATCTGTAACGTGCTAAACACATCCTTGGCCTTCCAAAAATCAGAATTATGAAAAGTTATTGTGATACTAGATCATGCATATGCCTTCTTAAGAACATATTAACGCACTATACCAAGTTGGCATAACCAACCCTAGGAGTATGAATGGACACACTATAAATAGTCATACTCTAGGTTAATTACTTAAATTTAAAAGTATATAACTCCACCCAGTATCCATTTATCAAAAAAAGTAATAAACTGTAAAACTATATTACCAAAACAAAGGTTAAATAAAACCAAAAAGGTCACACGGTTTATAATTCTGAAGGAATTATAAACCAACATTTATGGGTGTAGGTAAACACACTAAACTATACAATAGTTAGTTACACTCCGTAAATAACGAAACTTAAATATATTTGGCTTCACCACTTCCAAATATAAGTGCCAAAAAAATTTATAAAAAAATCCAAAAAATTGTGAAAAAGGCAAATTTGACCATTACCAAAGCAAAGGTTAAATAAAACCAAAAAGGTCACACGGTTTATAATTCTGAAGGAATTATAAACCAACATTTATGGGTGTAGGTAAACACACTAAACTATACAATAGTTAGTTACACTCCGTAAATAACGAAACTTAAATATATTTGGCTTCACCACTCCCAAATATAAGTGCCAAAAAAATTTATAAAGAAATCAAAAAAACTTGTGAAAAAGGCAAATTTGACCATGTTGACCGCTTGAGTTGAAGAAATTAAGACGCAAGGAAAGTTAGTAAGAATAAAAGCAGGTGTACTTAGCTTTTAACCGTAGATCCTAATCGCACCAGACATCAGTACCCCTCCCTGGACTCTCGATAAAACTGCTGACGCAATCCATGCCACATGGAAACTCAAGAACTCCGGGTGGACACAGGAAGTTGGATGATTGGATTGGAAATCTCTGAACTTGGTCTTAATTCATCGTAGAAGTAAAAAGATGGAAAGTAGCTTGACGGAAACGCTGGTTAAAGAGTTGGTCGTAGGCTTTAAACCATGATGTGGCAGTTTAAGCCTAGGTGGTCATTATGAGAAGTGTGGTCAGTAGAAAGGTGATCTTAGAAGTTGGTAGAAGGGTAGCCCTTGAAGTTGGTAGAAGGTTAGCCCTTAAAGTTGGTAGAAGGTTAGCTCTTAAAGTTGGTAGACGGTTCGCCCTTAAAGTTGGTAGACGGTTCGCCCTTAAAGTTGGTAGACGGTTCGCCCTTAAAGCCGGTTGTTCTGGCTTATGAATCTGTCAGATTACATTTTTCACTTTGTTGTTAATTTTTTTGGACACCACTTAGTGCTGCATTTCTAGTGTTGAAAAGAGCTCATCTTTTGGTGTCTTTCTATTTTATAGTAGTCACTCCCTTTACCCCGGGACCCCTTAAAATTCACTGGTTCCCCAACTACACTCCGACTTGACTGTTTTTTATTAAATTTTTTACACTAACCAAGACGACTACTTCGTCGAATTTAACACTTTAAATGCATTTATAATATTAAAATTTTAAATAGTAAAGATTACCGTTCTACGTAGGCTGTCTTTATTACATGGAGAAAGATGAAAAAGGATAGATATTCTCTCGCATTATCTGCTTCGACGTATGTGATTCCTGTACCTTTTTACGTATGTTCGACAAAGACAACTAGATGGATGGCTTTCGCATACGTTGATTAGGCTAGTAAAAACCGGCTTTGCGACGATTTTGTAGCATGCTGGAGTTAATAGCAAGATTAGTGTAGGAATTCAGGTTGAGGTATTGAGAAAATTGGTAGGTTTGCTTTTATTAATTTGACTTGTAATGTTTTGACTAAAAAAACATTACAAATACCCCCCTTCTACGAAAAAATAAGATTTGCCTTTGACACTTACAAAATAATAGTTAAAAGGGTACATCATTTAGGTTTTCTTATAATTACTTAGTTACTAGTACAAACTAACTGACTTAAAGGCTAGGGATGCTCACTTTCAGAGTCCGATTCACTCAAGGTTGGTTTTAAGTCTTTAACATGGATCCGGGTAAAAACCTGACCTTTACCGTCCAGAAGATCATATATTAAAGGACTGATTTTCTTGGTAACTTGACATTTAATAAAACGCTGAGCAAGTCCAGCAGCAAAAGCTTTAGACGCACTGGAGAGAACATAATTTTTCTTGTAAACCGTATCACCCACCTGAAATTCAATGTTTCTCTTTCGGAGATTGTAATATTTTTCATTCGTTTGGTGTGATTTTTGAAGCAAAACAGAAACCTTTTGGTATATCTCTGGTAGTTTAGCCAATTCACCAACCAATGTTTCAGCGTTAGCAAATTTATAGGGACATTGATACATATTTTCTAGTTTTCCATAATAATCACCGTAAATCGGTACAATCCGCCCGAACACCAGAAAAGATGGACTATATTTGGTAACTGAATTTACTGAATTATTCAAAGCACTCATGATTTGGTAAAGATATTTATCCCATTCTTTATGTTTGTTTTGATTTAAAAAAACATCGAATACAAGTTTTAATAGTGCGGTTATAACGTTCACAAAAATTTATCTGAGGATGGTATTTTGCATTGTACCAAATATGCTTAATCTTATACCGTGAAATAAGGTCCCTGAACTCGTTACTAATGAATTGGGCCCCGTTATCACAGACAATAGTCATAGGAGTACCAAATGTCAAAAACATATGATTCTCGACAAACTTGCAAATTTCTTGAGCGGTAGCACGTCTCAAGGGATGTAAAATTGTAAATTTAGTGAACCAATCGACAACGACAAACAGATATGAAAAACCTGACTTGGACCTAGGGTACGGACCCATGATATCCATAGATATTAATTGAAAAGGCATATCAACTTGTTTTCCAACCCCCATTACACCAAGGCGGCCTAATTGTGAAGCTTTCTGTTGGTTACATATATCACACTTTGAAACGTATCTTTTTATTTCTGATAGGATTATTTTTAAAAAAATTGTTGACTATATCTTTAATTAATAAGAATTGACAATCATATTTAAAGCTAGGGTTTTTATGTTGAGAAATGGAAGAAATTTGAGAATGGCCAGGGGTATTTCTAATTTGAGGGACTGGTGACAAATTTTGATTTATTTTAATTTTATTATTACTGTTTAGGGATGATAATTGATTATCTTGTGATGTTTCATTGAAACAAAAAGAATTATCCGCAAAATTAAGATATAAATTAAATTTTCTACAAAAATCTATCCCTAAAATCATTTTGTGTTTTATACTGGGCACTATTAAAAACTCAAGTTTTTTTGTGTGATTTTCAACAGAAATAGGAATAATAACCCGACCCTTTACTTCTTGAGAATTCCCATCAGCTGTGCTAACAGAACTGTAATTATGTGGCAAGATTTGTATTTTATTTTTTAGCATTAACTCATATCCCGATTTGCCCAAGACAGATTTCATAGCTCCGGTGTCTAATAAAGCTGAAATATCTAAATTTTTGAATTGAATGGATATATATGGCCTCAAGTCGTTACCATGTTGAAGGAAAAGCGGTGAAATTTGATTGTTAAGAAAAAAATTTTTGACAATATTAAGCCATTCCGACCAGTTGTTTTGCTTGGAGTATTCTTTATGATTAGGTTTTTGAGCTTTAGTTTGAAATTTTGAAGGTTTATTTTTATTGAGAAAATGGTCTTTTTGGGAGGATTTTAAGTCGTTATTTGGTAGGTTCTTGGTTAAAGAAAAGTTTTTAACAAATTGAAGCCATTCTGACCATTTATTTTGCTTGAAGAAATTTCGGCTATCATATTGAGTTTTATTTTGGTCAGAATAAGTTTTACTTTTGTCACCTTGAGTTTTTTTATTGTGAGTAAAGTTTTTATGCTGTGTACGGTCAAGGGGTTGTAAAGAACTTATTTGAGGGGATATATTTTCTGTTTGGGTCTGCGCTGATGTAAAGGAAATAGTTTGAGTGGAAACAGTGGAAGTAATGATTTTTTGACCAGTTTGGTCGGTATTTTTTATGCATTCGCAGTCCCACCCGACCTTGGAGCTGCGCTGGGCAAGTTTTTTGAACACACCGGGCATTCACGCACTGTTTTATTTTTGTAACCACATTTATAACAAAATTTCGTTCTGGGTTTGGTGCATTTTTGGAAAGTATGGGTATCTTTTTCTCCACAATTCCAACAAATTAAACTGTTTAGGGCACTAATGTTTGGTTCAAGGTTTTCAGTTTGACTTGGGGAATTTGATTGAAGTTGAATATTAGAAGTTGAAACGCTTGTACCTTGAGAATTTTCATTGGTAAGACTTGGATTTTGGTAAAAAGGATCATCACAGGAAATTTCATTAATCTTAAAATTGTTCTTTGGTCGTTGATAGGCTAATTCTGGTGCCATTAAGTTTATATTATTATTTGTAGAAGGAGTCTGAAAGTTTTGTGATCTAATTTTTGTTTCCTCTATCATTCTACACAAATAAGTCAATTCATCGAGGTTCATAACTTGTTTCAATGCCAAATGATTCTGGTAGTAAGGTTGCAAATTTTTTATTACAATTTGGACCTGTTCCCATTCACTAACTTGTCTCGTTAAGCGAGTAAATAAAGTTTGCATAATACTAATGAAAATGATTGGCCTTTCGTTAGGTCCCTGAGTCCTAGAATGTATTTCTTGCCAAAGTTGATTTTCAAAATTAGTCGGTAAAAAGTTTATTTTTAATTCCCTAACCAAATCGTCCCAAGAATTTATTCTTTGCTTTATTTGTCGATACCAAGTTCTAATTTGACCCTCAAAAAATTCATGTGCAAATGTTAGAAGTTGATTTTTATCAATGTTGTATGACAACACAAACTCTTCGACTTTATCTAAAAATGTCAGTACACTCCCACTACCAGTAAATTTAATATTGTTTTGATGAATATAACCTATTTTTCTGAATAAATTCGCATCATTGCTATGTTGACCAGAATAATTTTTTGAATGAGAAAATTGTTGGATCCCATACTGGGGTAGTTGAGTAGGAACTTGAGGCAAGGGATTGGCAAAATTTAAATTATTATTGTTGTTTTGAAAGTATTGACGTGGAACAAAATTTGGGTGGTTACTGGTTAAAGGAAATTGTGAAAAAGTATTAGTATTTAAATTTTGAGAATTAAAATTTTGATTAGATAAAATCTGATGCTGAGAGTTTAATTGAGTTTGACCAAATGTTTGATGGGTAAACTGTTGACTAGGTATTTGGTTGGTAGCAGGCTGAAAGTTTAAATTTTGGTTGGAAAAATGTTGTGAGTTGTTCAAGGTTGGGTTGGTCTGATAATTACCTATTGGGTTTGATAATTGTTGGTTAAAATTGACCTGAGGATTAAGTGGACAACCTGACGTCTGATTATATAACTGGTTTTGGTTTGAATTTAAATTTAAATTGGGTAAAAAATTAGAGGCTGGATTTATACCGCTACTTAGAGTAGGTTGGTAGTTGATATTTTGATTACCAAGGTTTTGATTTTGACATGGTTGATAAAAATTTGAGCCCATCATGGATTGATAGTTTAAAATTTGACCAGCATTGCTTTGATTCAAGTTGGCGTTGGGGTTGTTTGGATTGTTTATAGCCTGTATTTGTAAGGGTTGGTTGATATTTAAGCTTTGACTAGTCTGATTTTGGTTTGACATATTTTGGCCTGGATTTGACATTGAAATTTGACCTACATTGCTTTGATTTAAATTTGTATTGGGGTTATTCATAGGCATAATTTGTAAAGGTTGACTAAAATTTGAACTTTGAATAGTTTGAACTTGGTTTGACATATTTTGACATTGATTTGACATCGGGTTTTGACCTACATTGCTTTGATTTAAGTTAAAGTTGGGGATAATGGTGTTATTTATAGGCAGCGTTTGCAAGGGATGATGGAAATTTAAACTTTGACTAGTTTGATTTTGGTTTGCCATATTTTGACATTGGTTTGACATTGAATTTTGACCTAAATTATTTTGATTTAAATTAGCATTGGTGTTGATCGGGTTGTTTATAGACGGGGATTGCAAAGGTTGGTTAAAATTTAAGCTTTGGCCAGTTTGACTTTGGTTTGACATATTTTGACACGGGTTTGACATGGAATTTTGACCTATATTGTTTGGGTTTACATTGGCCATGGGATTAATGGGGTTATTTAAAGGCAATGTTTGCAAGGGTTGATTAAAATTTAAACTTTGACTCGTTTGACTTGGGTTTGACATATTTTGACATGGACTTGACATGGAGTTTGGTGCCGATGTACCAGCTGTTTGCGATGTGGGCTGATTTGTTGGAGTTAAACTTGTTCCTGGTATACTTTGGGTTGAAATTTGAATGTTAGGTTTCGGGTCTTTTTTGGTATAACTAGCAATTCTATCTAATATTTGGGAGAGGTCTAATTGAGAAATATTCTGGGGGGTTGACTCTACTTGATTTTCCGTACCGTCGTCTAAAGGAGAAACATGTTGGGTGCTTGACATTAAAACCAATTCGAGATTTTCGTCATCTGACGAGTCATGCACACTTTCAGTCTCACTATCTTTATATACTTCAGATTCATAGTTATCTTCTTCAATTATAGATTCTCTTAAGCTTGGGGATTTTAATAATAATAAAGATTTGTTGGCTTTGGCCTTTTGATTTAAAACTGTCAAGAGGAAGGAGACTTTCGAAGAAAGTTCCTGTTTGGTTTCTGATTTTGCTTCAGGGAACCTTGAAATTCGGTTTAGAATATGCGCTAGGCGATTTGTTATAACCCGATATTTAGTATGGCGCTTGGTGAGATTAAACTTAACTACCATACTCTCCAATGTTTCCAGCTTATCCCTGCATAGGCCATTCTCATTGTCAAAGTCGAGGCTCACTTCTGGGTAGTTGATAGGTCCTGCTTTTTCCGTTTTCCGAAGTTCTCTCAGCAACTTGTTCTTTTCTTTCCGCTCACCTTGAGTGTCTCTGGATCTGATCATCAGCTCCCAATCCAATTCGTCAATCAAAAGGTATGAGGGTTCCATTTTATCTAAAATCGTTACAAAAATGTGAATAAAAGACAACTCAGTAATAGAAAATCAGGGAAAATTTTATCAATTTAATGAAAGTTGAACAATAATGATCAAAAAAATTTAAATTAAAACGTTGAGATATTTTGTTGAGTTTGGTATAAGATACCCAGCCACTATAAGTACTTAAGTAAATTGTTCTACGTAAACTTTAAACTTGGAATGTCTTTAAATTTACAAAGGCATTACAAACACCCCCTTTCAAGGGAAATAAAAACTCAGAAAAATACCTGTAAGATTACAAAAAACTTTAGGAAAAAAAAAACAACGCCCCACGTTTACAGCGCCATTTGTAATTATTTATTCGAGGGAAATTATTTAGAAAAAGGAAAATTGTTGTTAAAATTTGACTCTTTTTCTTTGTATTTTATAATAATAAAAATGAATTTATTCCTTCTTTCTTTTAATTAAATGCCTAGGTATGACTCAATGTTTTGTAATGAGAGCACAGGGCGTGGGTTCAAACCTAAGTTGCAAATATAAAAAAAGGAATTTTGAAATAAGAATTTTTTAATATTAATTTTGAAAAATTTTACTTAAGTAACAGGTTGTATCTTCTTTAATTTTATCTTTTACCAAACTATTTTGTGGGCGCCCTGTCTATTAGTTGCAAAGACAGAAAATTGAACTGCTCAATTTATTCAAATATTTATTTCAGAGTACGATTTTAAGTTGAGCCTCTTAAAATCTATTTTCAAAGATTCATATTATGAAATTAAACAAAAACATCTCAACTAGTAAATGTATTAACAAAATAATTTTATAAAAAAATTAACAAGATTTGAAAAAAAATCAATAAATAATTTACAATGACTAAAATCTCATATTAATTAATATAGTTAACTTAGCATAGTGTATATAACGGTATATGACAGTATATATTACACGCAGACAACTTTGTGGTCTTTCCGCGAAAAGAAATGCATCAATATATTACACAAGGTACAAAAGTGTGGTCTTTCCACAAAAAGAAATGCATAAATATATTACACAAGGTAAGAAGTGTGGTCTTTCCACCAAATAAATGTAAAGTGAAACTTATATGTTACACAAGATAATAAAGTGTGGTCTTTCCACAAAATAAATGTAAAGTGAAACTTATATGTTACACAAGATAATAAAGTGTGGTCTTTCCACAAAAAAACATAACATGGTTTAAAACCAATAAAGGCAAAGGAAAACAACTTAAGGACAAAAATAAGTTGCCTGGGCAATCTTGACACATCAATAAGTTCTTATAGTCAAATAACGTGCTAAACACCTATTTCTGTAGTACAGAAAAACTTGACTATAGAAAATATTGTGTTGCCAGATTTTAAAACAGCAAATTTAGGTAGGCAGATTTGCCCAAAGAAACAATCTAGCACATCAACAACCCCTACATAATCTGTAACGTGCTAAACACATCCTTGGCCTTCCAAAAATCAGAATTATGAAAAGTTATTGTGATACTAGATCATGCATATGCCTTCTTAAGAACATATTAACGCACTATACCAAGTTGGCATAACCAACCCTAGGAGTATGAATGGACACACTATAAATAGTCATACTCTAGGTTAATTACTTAAATTTAAAAGTATATAACTCCACCCAGTATCCATTTATCAAAAAAAGTAATAAACTGTAAAACTATATTACCAAAACAAAGGTTAAATAAAACCAAAAAGGTCACACGGTTTATAATTCTGAAGGAATTATAAACCAACATTTATGGGTGTAGGTAAACACACTAAACTATACAATAGTTAGTTACACTCCGTAAATAACGAAACTTAAATATATTTGGCTTCACCACTTCCAAATATAAGTGCCAAAAAAATTTATAAAAAAATCCAAAAAATTGTGAAAAAGGCAAATTTGACCATTACCAAAGCAAAGGTTAAATAAAACCAAAAAGGTCACACGGTTTATAATTCTGAAGGAATTATAAACCAACATTTATGGGTGTAGGTAAACACACTAAACTATACAATAGTTAGTTACACTCCGTAAATAACGAAACTTAAATATATTTGGCTTCACCACTCCCAAATATAAGTGCCAAAAAAATTTATAAAGAAATCAAAAAAACTTGTGAAAAAGGCAAATTTGACCATGTTGACCGCTTGAGTTGAAGAAATTAAGACGCAAGGAAAGTTAGTAAGAATAAAAGCAGGTGTACTTAGCTTTTAACCGTAGATCCTAATCGCACCAGACATCAGTACCCCTCCCTGGACTCTCGATAAAACTGCTGACGCAATCCATGCCACATGGAAACTCAAGAACTCCGGGTGGACACAGGAAGTTGGATGATTGGATTGGAAATCTCTGAACTTGGTCTTAATTCATCGTAGAAGTAAAAAGATGGAAAGTAGCTTGACGGAAACGCTGGTTAAAGAGTTGGTCGTAGGCTTTAAACCATGATGTGGCAGTTTAAGCCTAGGTGGTCATTATGAGAAGTGTGGTCAGTAGAAAGGTGATCTTAGAAGTTGGTAGAAGGGTAGCCCTTGAAGTTGGTAGAAGGTTAGCCCTTAAAGTTGGTAGAAGGTTAGCTCTTAAAGTTGGTAGACGGTTCGCCCTTAAAGTTGGTAGACGGTTCGCCCTTAAAGTTGGTAGACGGTTCGCCCTTAAAGCCGGTTGTTCTGGCTTATGAATCTGTCAGATTACATTTTTCACTTTGTTGTTAATTTTTTTGGACACCACTTAGTGCTGCATTTCTAGTGTTGAAAAGAGCTCATCTTTTGGTGTCTTTCTATTTTATAGTAGTCACTCCCTTTACCCCGGGACCCCTTAAAATTCACTGGTTCCCCAACTACACTCCGACTTGACTGTTTTTTATTAAATTTTTTACACTAACCAAGACGACTACTTCGTCGAATTTAACACTTTAAATGCATTTATAATATTAAAATTTTAAATAGTAAAGATTACCGTTCTACGTAGGCTGTCTTTATTACATGGAGAAAGATGAAAAAGGATAGATATTCTCTCGCATTATCTGCTTCGACGTATGTGATTCCTGTACCTTTTTACGTATGTTCGACAAAGACAACTAGATGGATGGCTTTCGCATACGTTGATTAGGCTAGTAAAAACCGGCTTTGCGACGATTTTGTAGCATGCTGGAGTTAATAGCAAGATTAGTGTAGGAATTCAGGTTGAGGTATTGAGAAAATTGGTAGGTTTGCTTTTATTAATTTGACTTGTAATGTTTTGACTAAAAAAACATTACAGTTTACAAATATTTATTGAATTCCGTGAATGGAGACATTGGATTTTCAAAATCCAAGATTTTGACCGGTCTATAAAGGATATTTGCCCATAAATTTCGTACGGTTTGGTCCTCGGTTTGGTAAAGTTAAAATAATTTTCATTTTTTTTATTTTCGTTTATTTTACGATTCGATTTTTTTACGGTTCAAAGTTTTTACAAAATGAAAAGCAATTCTTTTATACATTTTAAAGCTGGATTTATTATATTTTCTTTAAAAAAGTGTTTCATAAAAATCGATTCGGTAGTAAAAAGTTATTCACTTAGAGATTTTCTGCAATTTTTTAAATTTCCCGTATATTGTTTGACTGTCTTTTGAAACAGTTATTGTTTTCAAAAATATTTAAATATTTTTTATAGGTAGAAGACGACAGAAAAGCCCGTGAACAAGTGGATAGGGTATTTAGAAAATTAGACCTCAACCAAGACGGAGTGATAACTATCGAGGAATTCATGGAGTCTTGTCTCAAAGACGAAGTTATAACGAGGTCACTCCAAATGTTTGACTCTGTTCTGTGATAGTGTTAGTCATACATTTCTGGACTTAGAAGACGAAAATAAAACAACAGGGTTTCAAAGGCGTGCGGGGTTTACTGTGATTTTTTTTAAAACCTTGCTAGCAAGACTAAATCACAATAACACACCTAAATTAAATAATAACTGACTAAAAGGGCCAAACTTGGTACGGAAGAATACACCAAAAATTTTTACAAGGGAGATATTTACGATTTATTTGCCATTTTATACAGACGAAAGCCTTATTAGACCGATCGCATTAACTCATTTAGCGAGAAAAAAATTAAAAAAATTTAACAGCAATTTGATGCATGGAAATTGTAAAGGGGCTTCTAATAAACATTTTTAAAAAAATGCGTGAGTGGGGCTCTTGCGGGGTGGATTTGGTGGGGGGAAAGGGGGAGAAAAATGGTATTAATGCAATTTCCGGCAAAACTGAACGTCATAGAGTAAAAACTTCAAAACAAAAGTTGTAGACGGTACAAAGGTCTACAAATTTTGTAAATGTCACTTTTTAACATAACCTCAAAATTTTAGAGAAAAATGGAAAAAATCGTAATATTTTTATTTTTTCGTTTTTCATTTTTCATTTTCCCAAAAATAATTGCATTTACACATAACTTGGTGAAAATATACCCCTCTGTATCTTTAATGACTTTAATTCTTTTTAGGTAAAAAAGTTTAACATTTTTTAGGATATGAATTTTTTTCTGTCCAAATCACTTTTTTTCTATCAAAAATTCTACTCAGGAAAATTCTCATAGTATTTTTTGACATTGGTAATTTTTTTTGCTTTGACATATATTTTTTGTTGGGAAAATAAAAGATTATAATTACAATTAAAAAACATGCTCAGAAATGCAAAAAACAAATAATGGCTTTTGCAACAATGAATTTTTCAGCAATGGTTGATAATTTCTTTCAATTTAAAAAAAAATCAACAATCGATTACACCACCTATTTGTACCGAAAAAACACAAGGTAGACGGTATTTAATTTACTACGTTTATACGCGCCTAAAACCGGTTTTATATAAGAACGGTTTTAAATAAAGTCGCTTTCTTCTTCATTAAAATCGTTTTCTAACAGCTGATCGATGTACTGTCAATCCTCTTACCTTACAGTTTACCAAAAGTTAAAACATATATATTGTTATATTAAAAAAACCTAATATTGAATTTGTTTTAAATGCAAATAAAACAACTAAGTTAACAATTTTTTTCCGGTTTAAAATAAAATTGATTTAGTATTTAAAATTTTTCTAATGATATCCCTCGGACAAACATTTTCAACCCATCATTTGTTTAAAACTTTATTTTTCTTTATTTCTCTTTTTATTTCGATTAATAGTGTCATACATAAACACAAATTGTTTATCGTAAAATCGATTGGTGCACCTATTTTTTATTTTATTTTAACAATTATATTTTATTTTATTAATATATTATTTAAAATTATTTTTTTTACCTTCTAAATAAATTTAAATCTAAAATCCATGTCTATATGAATGTAATTTTTATGTAAAAAAAATTAAGAAATAAAATGAACAGGCCATTTTTTTCATAAATTATTTCAAATTCCGATTTTCGCTTTCAAAAGTATATTTTTCTAAATGGTTTTTTTGTATTACTGGCTTACGAAAAATCGTTAGGTAATCTATTATAGTTTATTAAGCCGGAATTGCTAAAGCAATTGTCGTTTTCAATATTTATTAATTTTTTAATTTTAACGAGAATTTTCCTGAGTAGAATTTTTTGACATTACTCATTTTTTTGATCATTTTAGAAAATATGTATCTTTGTATTGAAACTGCTTTCCTTATAACTTTTTTATTACCTTTTTTTGTAAACTCTGTTTAAATCAGGATAATATGAGAGGTGTATTTTTTCTATTTCTATCGAAATAATTGTTGGACGGAAATAGCTTAAAACTTTAGCTTCTTGGTGGAAATTAAAAATAAATTAATATTGAAAACGACAATTGCTTTTGGAATTCCAGCTTAATAAACTCTCATAGATTACCTTACGATTTTTCGTGAGCTAGTAATATAAATATCCATTGTAAAAATTTAGAAAAATATACTATTTTTGAAAACATAAAAATTACAATTTAGATTTAAATTTAACTATAAGGTAAAAAATGCACCAATAGATTCTACGACAAACAATAAGATATTAATAGCAATACTGCACAAAAATAAAATTTTAGGTCAAATAATTACTTTGTTTATACGGTACTCTTAAAGCACTTTTAAAAAAAGGACGACTAAATCAATTTTATTTTAAACCGGAAAAAAAAAATTAATTCAGTTGTTTTAGTTGCGTTTAAAAAAAATGTAATATAAGGATTTTTTAATATAACAATATATATGTTTTAATTTATGAGAAACTCTAAGGTAAGAGGATTGACAGTATATCGATCAGCTGTTAGAAAACGATTTTAATTAAGGGAGAAAGCGACTTTATTTAAAACCTTTCTTATATAAAACCGGTTTTAGGCGCGTATAAACGTAAATTAAATTCCCTCTCCTTTGTATTTTTGCCGTATAAATAGATGTTGTAATCGGTTGTTGATTTTTTTTAATCGAAGGAAATTATCAACAATTGCTGAAAAATTCGTTGTTGCAAAAGCCATTATTTGTTTTTTTGAATTTTGAGCATGTTTTTTAATTGTAACTATACTATATATTTTTATTATCCTACCAAAAAGTATATGTCAAAACAAAAAAACTGAGCAACGTGAAAAAATACTGCGAGAATTTTTCTGAGTAGAATTTTTGATTGAAAAATAAGTGATTTGGACAGAAAAAAATTCATATCCTAAAAAATGCTAAACTTTTTTACCTAAAAAAAATTGTAGGCATTAAAGACACAGAGGGGTGTATTTTGACAAAGTTTTGTGAAAATACAATTATTTTTGAGGAAATGAAAAATAAGAAACGAAAAAATAAAAATATTACAATCTTTCGCATTTTTCTCGAAGATTTTGAGGTTATGTGAAAAAGTGACATTTACAAAAGTTGTAGATGTTTGCACCGTCTACAATTTTTTTATTGAAGTTTTTACTCTATGACGTTCAGTTTTGCCGGAAACTACAATAATACCATTTTTCTCCCCCTTTCCCCCCACCAAATCCACCCCGCAAAAGCCCCCCTCACGCATTTTTTTTTAAACATTTATCACAAGCCCCTTTATCATTTCCAGTCATCAAACTGCTGTTAAAAAATGTTTTGTCTTTTATTTTAATTTGGTTGGACTATATAGACATTTTACCGACAAAAGTCAAACGTATTCTATTTTTATCCGTAAAATTAAAATTTTATTTGATTTCAGGCAAAAATATTCTGACAACTTTTGTGTGAAATGTATTTAGAGTTGCCATCAAATTTTTTTCAAAGTTTTATTTAGTCTTTTTACCTAAAAAAAGTTTTTGAAAAGATTAAGTTGCAAAAAACGAACAAAATATTTATCTATTCTGTACATCAAACGCGATTTCGAACTAGCAGTGGGGTAGTTTTTTTATTTAAAATTATTTTTTGGTGTGTGACATAATATAACGCTTTAATACCACCCTGTACTTCTGGGGGGGGTCAGTTGGTAAGGGAGGATCTGAGATGCATCGGGATGACACTGTCAATAAAGCAATTTTTTTATCAAAATCGCTTTATATTTGGGGAAGTTAAAAATGCAAAAGCATAAGGAGGTAAGGAGAGAGGTCAATCGACGCGCGACGTCGCGTTGGGGTGGCCCTGGCCCCTCTTCCATTCTCAGTAAACTTGAATAATTGAGTCCTTTTATATTCGGTGGTAAAATTTTAAGAAAAATACTATTTTAATTTTTTTTATTCAACCCGTAATTTTGCAACTGAAATTTAAAAAAAATATATGTTACTAATATGTTGTTTTTCTACTTCATAATGGCAAGTTGACATAGTTGACACTTTCCCTAACTTGTTTTTTTTTAAATATTTTGAAAAATATAGTTAAATTTGGCATAAAACTGTAACAAATATTTCTATTTATAGAAAGAGTATTGTTTAAATAAATCAATTCTATCAAGCCAAAGCAAAATATTTTGTTCCCAAGTTTTGTGTCAGGTTCGCCACATGCTTTTTGTACTGCGTGCAGGGTTGCCAAATGTACGGTAATTATTATTTATATTACTTATACATTATTACTACTAAATGTTCATTATCTAGACGTATTCGTATTATCGTACACCACAAGCATGTTCAATAGCTGTTTTACTTCTAAAGTTATTATTTTTTTATATATATTTTAACGTTTTTTCAAATAACTCGGAAACTAAAGCTCACACAATTTTGGACTTTATAACAAAATTTGTTTTTTTGTTGTAAAGTTACAATTTTTTTAAATATTTTATCTCCCTTTTCCTCCGTCAACCCTCCACCACCCAACCCAAAAATTAATCAGTTCATGGTCAGCCGATAGAGGATTTTTGTACCAAATTTCGTTAAAATCGATTAAGGCGTTCTTGAGTTATCGTGTATACAGACAGGCAACAGACCGACAGACAACTTTTTTTTTCGTCGATTAAGGTGTTTTGGAACCTTAGTAAATAATTTTTGATAAAATTATGAAAAGTTAAAATTTCCCGATTTTAATAGCCCCCACACCATATTGGTATGGTGGACTAAAAAGTGCGTTGTATTAGCTGCAAAGGGGATTCTTAATACCCTGAAAGAGCATATGAATAGCAATTCCAGGATATTTTCATGACTTTCCAGACTTTTGAGTAAGTTCCATGCCTGTCCATGACCACTTTTTTTTCCTGACTTTCCAGGTTTTTCCAGAATATGGACACCCTGTATAAAGCTGATCACACACAAAATTGCATAGTACATAGCATGCTGCATAAAAAGTTCAACCTTATGGAAATATATCTATGTATATGCAATATGGCGGCTCCAAATCCGTCTCTGATTGGTCGAACTGTTATGCTATGTGTTATGCAAGTTTGTGTGTGACCAGCTTAATCAGCAATTTTTCTAAAAAAAATGAAAATTTAAATTTTTCAATGTTCAATTTTACTATTTTTCTCCTGGTACGGTAATTTAGAGGCAGGTACGGTAATTTTAGAAACTCGATAGTGTAATAAGCTTCGGAAAAATTGGCAACCCTGAATTCGTGAGAAACCATCGTTCAGTCTGCTCTAGTAATTCCAAGAGGAGCATCGCTCTATTTTTAGTCAGATTGGCGTTATTTTGTGAAATGTGATGAAAAATTGGTGCATATTTTTATTGCATGTCAGGATTATCACGTCAATTTTTTCCTTAAAAAAACTAAAAAAATATATTTTTGTGGAAAAATGCGAGAATGTTAAATATTTTTGTGATTAGATTCAAACAAATTATTTAGTCTGATTTATATCGAAAAGTCAAGTTCGCACAATGGATTTCGTGGCGAATGTGACTTTTACGTGGCGAACTCTGGGAAATTGTTTAAATTATGTTTTTTTAATAGATATGGCACTAAAAAGAGTGGAAAGAAGCAGAAGATACCGAGAGAAGCTTAAGAAAGATACGGAACGACAGGCTAATTATTTTAGGGAAATTAAAGCAAGAAAAAATACAAACAAAAATGTAGTTACCACATTAACAAAACGAGAAAAAAAATACCAACAAAAGAAAAAAAACAGTTTTAGCAAAAATGACGTCAAAGTAAAAAAGATAAACTAAGACAGCAAGAATTTGACGAAAATAATACACCGTAACACTCCGTAACACGAAATACAAGTGTCTGAGGTGTTCCATACTTCACAAATACAAAAACATAAAGATGAAGAAAGAATATTTAAAAGTATTTCTTTAAATTTACATTCTTCTTATCAAGATATAGTTTTATATTTTTCTTCGATTGTTAATCAGTCTTCAGAAAGAAAGAGGGTTCTTAGAAATATAAGTGCATCTTATAGAAAAATAGCAAAGCTTGAAAAATAAGTTGATAAGTTAAAAAAAGATACAGAAAAAAGAAAAAGAGATACGGAAGAACCAACAAAACATATAAGAGGTATAAGAAAAAAATTCAAAAAAATGGATTTAGAGGAATTAAGTCCGGTATCAAAAGCATAACGTCAAACATCTGAATGTGACGTTTCAGAAAACGTCAAAATCATAATGCTTTGGTATCTCAATTAAAAGAAAAATACACGAACACTCTTAAAAAGAAAAAAATAATTTCTAAAGTTTTAACGGTCGAGACATTAAAAAATATAAACTTGATTAATTAACAAAAAAGGCAATTGGTTGATTTACGTCAAGTTGAGCTATACCAAGCAAAAGAAAATATATTAACACCATACACAAAAGTCGTCCAATTTTTTAATAGAGATGGCTACGATTTTACCATCGGGAAAGTAGCAAGCACTGACAAGAGGAAAAATAAAATATCAGAAAAGAATACTCAAAGATAGCTATTGTATGAAAAATTCTGTTAAGGAAATCCTAATTTAAAAATTGGAATGTCAACGTTTTCCAAAACTTTCAGACAAAGATTCATGTTTCTTTAAGGTTCACGCTAACATTGAGAACAAATATGACGCTAAAAAGGTGTGTTTTTCGTAACCTGTGATACAAAATCAGCAACTTGCATGGAAAATGAATGTGAAGAATGTAAGAATACGCCTATTTTATATCTGGAACATTTTAGCGCAAGTGACAAAAGTTAATTAAATAAATGGAAATGTTGACTAAGAGAAATTAAAAAAGTAACAAAAGGTGATAAAACAATTACAATGTCAAATACTAAACTGGTAGAAAAAGTTGGACTGCTAAAGGAGTTACGTAAATCTTTCAATATGGAATGTAGAACTAGGTTTCTAAATCACGTATTTAAAAAATAGCACCAAATAAAATAAAGACAAAAATGCATTGCGGATTTGGCTTACAAGGAAGTGCATTACACATAGATTTTTCTGAAAATTATGAGATAAATTATATTTAGAAATACAAGAGATGCATTTCGGTTCTTCACATAATCAAGCCAGTTTACATACAGTGGTCATATACAAGAAAAATGGGATTTTTGAGAGTATTTGCACTATTTCGTTAAAATCGTTTAAACTTTTTTTTATGAGCAAGATGTTAAAAGAATTACAAGACTTAAATATGCTACAAGGATCTTTTTAGAAGCGCCAGATGCCGTGGAAGCAACAATTATGCAAATGATTTAACCTCCAAAGATGTGAATATTCATAATGCTCAAATGAGTAAATTTGATTTACATTCCAGAAGAGACTATAATTGATATTGACTCAAGAAAGAAGATATAATTTGGTATTTCATAGAAAATATATTTTGCACCAGTGATTCGCCTGCTAACCTTATAAAACGTATTCTTTGCTTTAAGAATCCACTTTTGGATTAAATAGTTATTTACCTAACAAGTGCGGAAAGTGGTACTTTTCCGCACGCGACGGCAGTTAGGTACAATGTTTTTTCTACGAGTGTTTTTGTCCATTCTTATTTATCAAAAAAAAATGTTTTTAATACGCAAAAGATTTTATAAAAATGCTACAAAATGACACATAAGATAGGATAGTTACATAAATCATTTAATTAGTCCTAAATATCTTCATTTTTGACAATACAAAAATCGTGCGGAAAAATAACTTTTCAGCGCTAATGAGGTAAACTTACTTTTCTGCACAATTTTACTTTTCCGCAATATTTTTTTAGTAAAAGGCCTGCATGTAACTTTTTAAGTTTAATGGTTAAGGATATGAATTTTCTGAATTAAAAGTAGTGCGTTGAATTAAAGTATTGCCCTTTAAAGTCAAAATCCTGCGTTACAAAAATCATGCGGAAAAGTAAAAATCGTGTGGAAAAGTAAATAAATCGTACAGAAAAGTAAAATCGTGCAGAAAAGTACAACTTTTAAAACGAAAAATCGTGCGGAAAAGTAACTTTTCTTACTTAACTGTAGAGATTTTTCGATTTGAGTTTATTAGAAAATCCATGTTTTTAATTTTGGCTGTTATGTATTTTTAATAATAAGATAATCTTTATTTTAATAACAAATCTTTCTTTATTTCAAGATTTTCGATTGTTTTTATTTTTGTACTATGTGGAAACTGTGGAAAATATTTTAATTAGGAAAGTTTTGCCACATAGTATCATGATCGCTACAACTCATATACATATTTAGTTTTTTGAGTGAGCACAGCGAGGTATTTAAAAACGCGTGTAAAAAAGCACAGTTTAGCCGCGAGATGTTAACACTATTTTTTTTTTAATACGTTTATCAAGAAATCCAAGAAAAACAGAAAAATACTTTTTTTATACCTTTATCAAAAACATGATTTTAGTAACTGTCTGCAGATAACTAAAACATGGATGGCTTTTTTGGTTACCACTGCAAAAAAACTTTTTTTTTTGATCACGGGTGCAAAAAAAGATTTCTGTCGGTTTTTTACCCAAAGTTAAAGAGAAATAGCGGAAAATAGTAATATTGAAAAAATCTAATTATCCTTGCCTAAGAATTAAGCTATTTCAGCCAGTTTTCACCAAGTATTTACAAAATATCAAATCGTCAAAGATTAAAATGTCGCAGAAATAAACGTTACCAAGTAAAAAGAACATCATCCCACATTGATATTTCATTTACCAGCCGCCTTGATTTATAGTGTAAAGATGGTGTAACCAATGACACCACTGCATTAATATACCGTGAATTTGTGACATTTCTTAACAAATTTGAGATGGCTTAGTGGTTTAAGGTGCTAAAACCCTGGTTTATCGTCTTTAGAGTGAGAGTTCGAGTCCCCTGAGCGCATACTTTTTTTCTTTTATTTTGATTATTTTTTTTGTATTTGTGTGTGTTTAAGATGTAATCACTAAAGAGATTTTAAAGCACAAAAATATATTTTTTATGTTTTTGAACCAATATTTTAAGTTAGAGGTAAATTAAAAAAAAATAATTTTACCTAGACTTGTAACATTAAATGTTACATGCAAGTAACAGGTTACAAAAATACGTTAAGGTAATGTAAATGTAACAGGTTTCTGCTTATTGGGTATTTTCATTTATACTACCTTGTGCACTAGTGCTGAAAAGTTAGTTTTATTTACGATTTTTTTTTCATAAACTATCACTACTCTATCCTATACGTCATTTTTTTACATAATTATGAAATTTGTGATTATTAAAACTTATTTATTGAAGATACGGAAAATAACTATTATCTATTCGCATGCGGTAAAGGAAACTTGTAGTTGTTTGCGTGCGGAAAGTTGTACTTTACCGCACTCAAAAAACCAGAAAGCCTTTACATTCCAGTGCGAAATTTTTTTCTTCAAAAATATCATTAAAAGGGGGCTGATAATTTCACGATAAATATCCAACCATTCATGAGAGAGGGTGCAAAAAGTTTTATTGGTCTGGTCTGGTGCTATACATCTTTCTTCAAAAATATCATTGGGTATGGCTCACTTCACTGTAAATAATCAGCTGTAACTACTCTGTGAAGGGTCTGCAAAAAGTTTTAATAGTGGTACATATTGGTGCATAAATAGTGCAGTCCGGTGCAATAATTTATATTTCTTCAAGAATATCATGGGGAGAGAGGGGGCTAACTTTACGGTAAAAAAACAGCTGTAACTACTCAAGGGAGAGGCTAGAAATTTTTTTATTGGTGGTGAATATTGGTGCATAAATAGCGAGCAGTCTCGTGCACTATATTTCTCTTCAAAAATAACTTCACGGTAAAGAAACAGCTGTGACTTACTCAAGGGGGGGGGTGCAAAAAGTTTAATTGCTGGTGCATATTGGTGCATAAGTGGTGGAGCCTGGTGCAATATTTTTTTTTCAAGAATACCATTGGGGGGAGGGCATCACATAAAAGTCGCTGTAGTTTCTCGAAGAAAGTGGCGCAAATTGGTGCATAATTAGTGGATTTTAGTTCAATATTATCACTGGGGGGGGAGAGGGGAGGCAACTTCACTGACCTGGGTGACTTTTCAGTTAGTATAATTCTTATGATTTTGGTCCCAGTATCTTAAATATTTTATAGAAGTTTTGCTTTTTTTTGGAAAATTGTTAATTTTTATATTTTTATGCTGGTTTTATTTGTAATTACTATTATATTTACTTAAAATTTTATGTTTTTATGCATACGAAAAAACACTGGTCTGAACCGATATAATAAGCGAGATTTTAATATGAATTTTACAAAGATATAATAATAGTACATTAGAAACCTAAGGACTAAAGTGGCACTTTTAATACTGAGGCGAAAAGTTTGTACAATTCGCTGAGGGATTAAAAATAACTTTAGTCCCGTGGTTTATATAGTATTTTATGCACTTTAGGAGTGGAAGAACTAAAAATAAAATAATGAAGTAAATCATGAATTACCTATTTATATTCACCGACATTTATTTTGGTATACCTAATAGGTATCCGGTACTCTTTTAAAATGTCAACTCCGCTGACTGATGGGGGGTATCACATTGTGTGATATTCTTAACAAAGTAAGTTGCTATGGCGATGGCGTTTGAGAAAAAATGCCAGTCTGACGGTAACGAATTAAGTTGTCAAAAACGTCCATTGAAGATGGACATTGAAAAAGCCGCAGAAGAGTTTATAGGCCAGCTCTTCCCACAAGAATCTCGGGGAAATATATATGAAGCATATATATGGACATTGCCTTGAATTTGAAAAAAAATATATATATGTACTTTTTTACTTTTAATTCTTCAGGGATTAAATTTAATTTTAATCCCTGCGGGATTAAAGTGACACTTTAGTCCTTCAAATGAAAGATTAAATATACCCTTTTATTCTCTACAGTGCATAAAGTAAATTATTATTAAGAAAAGCAATGTCTAATAATTCAAAAAAAAAACATTTATTTTGTAAAAAAATTATATTAATGGTAAAACTTTATCAAGTCAACCCCTGTACGTCCAAACTTTTCTGTAAAAACCCAGGTAAAAAAACTGCATCTCTGATAGATTGTAATGGATTCATATAGTGTTATTTGTGAAGAATTTCCCGTCAAAACTGATAGAAAAAATCTCTGTGTACTTTTTGAAACTTGTTTAGGTTTTTACAAGTTTGTTCACATGCCGCATAGGAAACACACAAAACCTGATAAAACATTGTAAAGTCTCTAAGATATCTGAGGCGGTTTTTTTGCCGGGGAAGACATATTTTTTAAAGGTGGTGCAAATTAAAAAATTTTGAGATCAATTTTCATTTCATGGCTAGGATTTTATTTTTTGACACACAATTGTACAAATCACAAATCCGAAAATTTCATCATGTAGAAAAAAGTGAAAAATTGTCATTGTGGGTTCCGAAGTACGTGATAGATAGCTGTAAACCGAAAATTTTTCTTTTGTTAAACCACCGGCGTAAACAGGGCCTTAAGCCCCCCTCAAAGCCACCCAAACCTAACAAAATTGCTAACTAAATATGAGTTCAAGATCAAAACCACCCGAGTGTTTACAAAAGGAGATTTTGTTACAAATTTGAATGATTAAGAGCGTCTCAACAAAAATCCTCAGATACTTTATTTTCAAATAGGGATTTTTTACTCAAGAAGTCAAGTAACGTGTTGTTTTAAAAAGATTTATATTTTTTTATGATACCTTTACTACTTGCCTAGAAGAATTTAAGCATTTTATATTTTTGTATTGTGTATTATATTTATTTAATTATTCTCCAAACAAGTTTAGTAAAAGAAGTACGTATTTGTATTGGTATTTTAAAAATTTAGAAAAAAAGGTACTTAAGACTTTTTCAATGTTTTAGTTGTGTAAATTATTTATTTTGTTTTGTTTTATTTTTATACATGAAAAAATGTCAATTAAAATTACTGCGGCTTTGGTCTTCTTTTCAATTTTTTAATCTACTGTAAGCGCAAAATCATCTGCGTTGTAGTGTATTGAGTTGAAATATTACAATAGTCTTCGGGCTCAGGCACAGACCTAGAGTTTCTAGGTCTGTCGGCCCAGACCTAAAAATACTACTAAAAAATACTTTTTATAGGTAGATATGTATTGTTCAGTATGTATAGTCTTAACGGTAAGGTAATCATAATGCTCTGGGATCAAGGACTAGGAATAAACAGAAAAATATAAATGCAATATTCGACCCAATAATACATTATTATGCAGCACTTTTAAAAAATACTGTCACAAACTTTCAAAAAATGTAAAAATGTGAAAATATTTCTTCCAAAATAATAAAAATGAATGGAATCTTTGTGGTGTTAAAAATTAAAAAATTAACTAATTTATAGATAACGTTAAAAATGTACAAGAAAAAGTAAGTATATACGTTATATGCTTACTTTCTCATTAAATTAAGAACAAAAAAAAATAAAAAAAAATATAAATAAATTATTCGTACTTACTTGTTAAATTTTTTAATAAATGCATTGGTGATTAAATTGGCATGTTTAGGGAGTGCATAAGGTCACATCTGGGTCTGTATTCTTGAAAGTGTGGGAAGGGAATGCTCCCGCGGGAGTATCCTTTTCCTTTTCACACCTTTATTCGTTGGCATATCTCCATCTCAGTTTTTTGTAAACCACGCCCACTTCCCTAGCAAGTTCTCCTCCCGGTAGTTCAAGAATAAAGGCCCTGAAGAATGACTCACTTATCTTTTTTTCAGAAAAATATTTTTGAATTTGTTAAATATGTATTTCTATACTTTTAGACCAAATCTGGGTAAAAATAAATAATATTTAATCCAGATATTAATCGTGGGGAAACAATTACTCGCACATTTTTTGGAATCACCCATCCATACACAGGTAATTTTAAAGATCTTGATTTTGTTACCCTGTGATTTTATCTGAGCAGAACGTGGCTTGGGTTTCTGGTTTTGAAAATAGTTATCTGGAACTGGATTGCATAAGCACAATGTCTGAAATTGTATTTATGCAACCCGATCCCAGATAGCTATTTTCAAAACCAGAAAACCAAGTTACCCTCTGCTTAGATAAAATCACGGGGAACACAATCAAGACTTTTAAAATTACCTTTATATGTGCGATCGACCTATTTTTTTTTTCAGTCACCATAATACTCTACACACCACCACCAGTGCAAATTATCGCTGTAATTCGTATCCTATTGGTCCAAAGCTGCCAACCGCATCGATTTTAGTGGGTTCTAAGAGAAATAGTCTAATAATTTCAACTACGATTTTATCCATTTCCTGCCAGATAATATTCTGAATATATCTATGTTACTTAAAAAAGAACGATACTATAATACTTCCACTAGGAATACCACAAGAGGTTAAATTATTTCCGGACATTTTTCTAAGGTCACGAATATTTTGAAAACCAGGCAAATAAAAATTAAAATAAAAATAAAGTAAATGCTGAGCTTATGGGGAACAGTGTAGGTGCAGCGGAAACAAAAATAATAATAAAAAGATGGGAACTTTTAACTTATATTTTTATCTGAAAACAGATTTGCGCATGCTCCATTGACACACATAACCGCACTTTCATTTGTTGTTGTCATTTAAATGGGTGTTTTTTGTTTTTCAGGTTTCGCGCATATTTTGGTTTATTTTGGCAGATATTATTCAAGAAAACGGTATGATGGAAGTTTATTTTAATTATTTAAATTATTGGTGTCACGTTTGCTTACATGGGCAGAAGCTGTATGCTGATTGGATCAAAGTTATTTTTATTCTTATTGTTATTTGGCTGTATAAACCAAAATGATTTCTTATTTTTCTTTTAATTTGTTATTTTTATTTGCCTGTATTCACCCAGCTTAACTAAACAAAATCGTAACCTAAAAATATTTGATTTCCGAAGTTGTCAGTGTCAGCTTTATAGTAAAAGTTATGTGGCGCGGCGTAGACAAAATGATTAGTTTCGATCAATATTATTTCTACTCAGCTATTGTAGTTATACGGAAATACTATTTTAAGACTTAACATAGAATATTAATTCTTTAATTTTATAAAATCTTTGAGTTACTATAAGTGCTAAAACTACTTTTTTGGGTTTTTCGCCGGAAACTTGTTAAAAATAGAATCTAGTTAGGATTTGCGAGTGCGTAAGAATTAAGGTAAAATGGGTGATTACCGGCTCATGCAAAATCGTAAGGTAATTCCGGCCCAATAAGTACATCAACTTTGCGCCCGATTTATTCCTATTTTCAGCGAAAAATTCTTATCCGCCGATCAAATTATTAAAAAAAAATGGGAATGCTGACACGCGCTAATAAAAGGGCCAGTCCAGAAGTGTCAAATGAGACGAACATGTGCAGTTTTATTGTAATTTTCTCTTTTTTCGGTAAGTTACTTGAGCTTATGTCTTATGGAATTCTTACCAATAACCCGTAAAATTTTGATTGTTTAAATATGTATTTGATTTTGATTGATTCATAAAGGTTTATTAAACATATTTTTCACATTTTATAAATTATTTTCTGCAGATAAAATGATAAAAATTCTAAAAATAATATAAGCCGGTATTAGATTAAAATTTGGAACCTCGATCTAATTGCGGCTTATTGGGCCGGAATTGGAAAACTTCCCAATTATTTTTAACTACGTTTTTTTTTAATTTTCAACCAAAACTTAAAACTTTGTTTCCACATTGTTATGAGATATACTTTAAAAAATAAATGAAACTATTTCCGGTCCACACATTTCTTGACGGATGTTGCAAATTATCCTATTATATTATCCAATTACAAAGGGTGTTTGCACAAAAAAAGAGTCAATAGAAAGTGTTTTCTTGAGGAACGTATTTTCCCAATAATTCGTAGATTTGAGACTAATTAAATATGTTTTTGATTTCGTTTGATTCAGCCAGGTCCATTAAACATAAGTTTTACACTTAATAAAAGATTTTTTTGTAAAAAATGGCCAAAATCGCAAAAGTAAAATAGGCCGGTATTGGATTAATATTTCGAACCTTGAGTGATCTTATTGCGGCTCATTAGGCCGAAATTGCCAAAAATCGCAATTAGTTTTAATCATCTTTTTTTAATGTCTCACAAAAAAACAGAATTTTTTATTTCGAATTGTTGGAGATATAGGTACTTCAAAAAATATATAAAACTATCTCCGGCCCACAAGTTTCTTAACAAAGACTGTTCGCAAAAAGAAAGTCAATGAAAAGTTTTTTTTTTTGAGGAAAGCAGTCTTCCAATAACTTGTAGATCTGAGATTGATTGGATATGTATCCGCTTTAATAAGGCCCATTTTTTAAATTTTAGTAAAAAAAACGGTGAAAATCGCAAAAATAATATGGGCCGGTATTATATTAATATTCTGGACCTCGATCTTATTACGGCTCATTGATGTTTTATATATTTTTATTAATTTTTTATCGAGAAAAAAACTTTACATTTTAAATTTTAGGAGAAACACTTTAAAAATATGAAAAACTTTTTCCGACCCATAAGTTTTTCGTTAAAAATACACCTCTTTTATTTTCATGTTTGAGATAGTGTTTACAACAAAAAATTTTTAATAAAGAGCATGTTTAAGCAGTTTAAATCAAATACTATTGCCCATAAGTAACAAAAATGTTCAACAAAATGTTTACACCGTTAAGTTTTCTTTCTTACTTATTTAATTTGAAAATGTATACTTACCTTTTTCCTGCAGTTTAATTATAATTATAAGAATAATTATAAATATGAAGAAAAATATTTTACGGGTATTACATAAAAGCAATGGAAAATATTGGAAGTCATTGGAAATGGTCCTAGCGTGAAGGTGTGATATAATATGATTTAGATGAAGTAATGTAGAATATAGAACTGCTTCAGCCCATCAACAAGAGGGTCTTATTTATAGTTCCAGAAATTGACGAAATGGACAATTGTAACTGATGAACTACTATTTTTTAATTAAAACGCATATTTTTGCAGTTGGTTTGTCTTTAAATGTGCAAAGTTGTCCAACTTATATCTGCGATTTTATTAATTTTTTACGACAAAACTCAAAATTTATCAATAAGCCGGCGTTAGATTAAGAGATTTTCTGATGGGCCGGTAATAGAAAAAAGTGACTTACAGAAAATAATCACAAACTATAAGCTCTTCATACTAATTTAAGCAGGTAAACCTAAAACTTCCTTAACTAGGCCGGTAATACCCCATTTTACCTTATTTATTTTTTAAGAAAGAACCCCGCACCAAATACATTGAAAAATTATTTCGGTAAAATTTGATAAAATTTTAGTATGTTATAGTGGGTTATGATATAAGAAAAATGTGAGAAAAATGTGAGAAATGATTACGTTAAGTTCCAGAGATATAGACGGTCAAAGTTTAAAAAAAGTCATGTTGGGGTATATTGAGCATGCTCCAAAAGGCATTTCCTGACCGAAATAAAATATTCCCTCACCCTCTGCCCTCTACGCCACAAATCTTTTCTGAAAATAAAAGAAGTTATCGACGAATGTGGTTTACTGAGGAACCACACAAAATAATTTTAGACAATTTTTATTTTCCCCGATATAAAAATAAAAAAATTATTTTCTAGATAAACTAAATAAGTTTTTCTTCCCAGTAAGTTACTTTTGACCATAAAAAAATAAAAACGAAAATTGTTTTTTACTACAAAATAATTATTTTGCAACCTAAAAATCTAAATATTCTTTTGCAGTCAGTTAAAGTGATAAGTAAATAAACTTTAAATAAAATGAATTTTATTTTTTTTCCATTTTCCTAGCGACGAGGTGCAGGCAAAAAGTTCTATATCATTAATTTTTACAAAAAAGTAATCAATTTTTAATTTCTTTAAAACTGATCGAGGAATTTTAATTTACGTTTGCGTAGGCGTTCATCATACTTTTATCTCATTATCTCATCGTTTTTGCATTGGGGAATAGGATTTTAAAGGTTTCTCAAGGTTCTCTAAACTAAATTACCCAGCAAACACAAATCGTCGGCATTGAATCGGGCCGATGTCGACAACGTTTTCGGTCAATAATCGGTAACTGACGGAGGTTCACATTACTACAGTCGACTTTATGCCGACACCACTTTAGGACCGACGATGGTCCGATTGAAACTTTGTTTAATCGGTCGAAAATCGGCAACTGACGATGGGCCGATTTACTAAAGTCGACTTTATGCCGACGCCCACTTTATCTGCTTTAGGGCCGACGACGGTCCGATTGGAACTTTGTTTAATCGGACGAGAATCGGCAACTGACGATGGCCCGATTTACTATAGTCGACATTATGATAACGCAAACCTTATCTGCTTTAGGGCCGATGATGGTCCGATTGGAACTTTGTTTAATCGGTCGACAATCGGCAACTGACGATGGCCTGATTTACTATAGTCGACTTTATGCCGACGACCACTTTATCTGCTTTAGTTTCTTCCTAGTATGTAGAGATGCCGCTAATGTCACTATGTTCCGTATTCTGTGGAAGATAATATTATATATATAATGAGCAAAGATATTTCAAAACTAGAATGCGGACTTGACAAGATGGTGGTACTTCTGTACATGAATCACCTCTTCCGCCACTTAAACCAGCCCGACTGGTTATAAAGCACCCGCATTATTGAAACTGTCAAGCAACCACCGACGGACATTCGTCAATCACCGATGTCGGACTTGAATAGTTTACCGATGTCGGGCCGAGACCAGCTTGCCTACGTTAGTCCGACCAAATTAAGCAGCTTTATGGGCGGATGGTCGGTACCATGTGGTTAAACCATATCGGACCTTAATCGTACGGCGACACGACGGTATGCCGATGTCAGCAAAAAGTAAAATTTACCATTGGTCCGACGGCGGGCTACAGTCTAACGTTGCGTCGGCAAACATACATTGGGCCTACATCGCAAAGCGGACAAAAAATACTGCTGGTCCAATGTCGTAAATCCACGTCGTGCCGATGACGGCAAACTCGGCAATCGACATCGGGCCGACGAAGGCCCGAGGGAACCGTGTTTGCTGGGTAATAATACTTTTGGTGAGGTTGAATTATCAATAATTTTCTATAAATAATGATTATGGATAATTGCATGCTCTCAATCATACCTATATAGGTCAGTGGCTTTTCCAAAAAAAGGTTGGCAATCAGAAAAGACAGAAGAAGGAGTAAACTCTAAACAAGATAATAATTCTTCACCCTTCTTCGGACAAGCCACTGACTTTGATTAGTACTCAATAGAGTATGTAGGTACAGTGGCGTAGCCAAAAATTGGCCCTGGGAGGTTTCGTCATTTAGTAAAGAACTCATAACGCTTTTATGGGGTTACAGAGTTACTTTTATTATTATGGGTTAGGCCGTCCGGGGAGGCTACGCCACTGTGTATGTATAAGGGAGAGCAATTACCCATAATCATAATTTATGGCATATTATTGTTTGTTTAATAATTATTCTCCACCAAAAGTGTTATTATTTAGTTTAGACAACGTTGAGAAACCTTTAAAAAATCATCATGCTAGATGCAAAACATAAGGAAGTGATAAAAAAATTGCACCCTGTATTAGAAAAAAGTACGATAAAGGCATACGCAAAATTAAATTAAAATCCCTTGATCAGTTTTAAAGAAATTAAATATTGATTACTTTTTTGTAAAAATTAATGATATACTTATAACTTTTTGCGTGTACCTCGTAGCTAGGAAAAAAATAAAATTTACTTTATTTCAAGTTTATTTACTTATCACTTTAACTGACTGCAAAAGAATATTTAGATATTTAAGTTGCAAAATAATTACTTCGTAATTCGTAGTAGAAAACAATTTTCGTTTTTATTTTTTGATGGTTATAAGTAATTGTTACTGGGAAGAAAAACTTGTTTAATTTATGTATAAAATACTAAAACATTAATGTTTGCTCAAAAATAATTTTTTAATTTTTATATCGGGGAAATAAAAAATTCTCAAAAATTTTTTTTTTACTAGACCCTGTATACAACCTGTTAACATTTTACCAACAAAATAATAGGAAAGTCCATGTAGGGATCCTCAGTAACCTATATCCGTCGATAACTTATTTTATTTTGGTCAATAAATGCCTTTTTGAGCGTGCCCAATATACCCCAAAACGACGTTTTTTAAACTTTGACCGTCTATATTTCTGGAACTAGACATAGAAATCATTTTATATCCCCATATTTTTCTTATCTCATAACCCACTATACCATATTAAAATTTTATCAAATTTTACCGAAATAATTTTTCAATGTATTTCGTGCGGAGTTCTTTCTTTAACTTTTGCTACGCAGTCTAAAGATCCCTGCCCTCGACAAAGAGGTGTCAGACAAAATTAAGTCCTTTAAGAGAAAGAAAACTTGCATCCTAAGGGGCACGTGCATCAGTCGGGGGAGCACGGGGGGGTATGGCAAAAAGGGTCCATGATGCGGCCTAATTGCCAGGCCTACGGCCGCCCATCTACTACTACTAGTGGCGAAAAACCCAAAAAAGTAGTTTTAGAATTATGAATCCTTCATAAACACGTTAATTTAATTTACTACAAGCGGTAGAAAAAAGTTTTTTGACTGTAAGAAGAAAAGAGGCGGCAGAAGAATAAGAAAACATCTTAATATATGTAAGTAAAATATGTATCAAAATAGAAGTTTATAAAACCTTTAGTCTATTTTGTTCAAATGCGTTTTTGCGAAGTGTAAACACGTTTACATACAAAATATTCAAACTAACAATTAAAAAAAATATTATGGGATTACGTCAAAAAATTTCCGATTTAATTCACTGTTGGTTACCTACCCAAGCGAAAAAAATATGTGTGTTCCCAGCAAACACATCTGTTACATTAACATAGTATTTACGTAAAGTTAAAGTAAAAAAAATTACATAAAAAATTTTCCATAAAATTTACGTAATATTTACATAACATAACTGATGTTTCTTTAATTACATTATATTTAATAAGTAGGGAACTTTCTGCATGGCGTTATGCAGAACATGAAAGTTACTTTTAACCTTGTTGTGACTTCCAGTTTACCTGAATTTATGTTACAAAGTAATCATGTGTTGTATCTTTTACGTAATATTTACGTAACGGTGTTTGCTGGGTTGCCATGTTGACCTGTCAAAAAAATCCATTTTATATGTTAAAAAATAGTGGTGTGGAATTTGTGATAATATCCCAAGTGCATATCAAATTATCGACAATTTGCTATGCACTCGCAATATTCTGAGGACTATTTCCTGAAGAAAATATTGAATGATTTGTTATCATATTTCATATACGTAATTTAAAGTGTTAATTCGTTTGTTTTTGCTGTGGAAAAAATTGGTTTTAAAACTACTCACATTTTTTTTAATCAATCATATAGAAAACACTCCTAAGTATAAACAAATATTTGGTTAATTTTTAGAGACTGATTTTGCGGAATTGACTTTGCCTTAAATGGAAAATTTTTAAAAAAATTGACTTTTTGGAAAGAAAAAATATAACTTTTCAGGTTTAGTTAAAATTTGACATTTCTCAAAAATCCAAGATGGAGAAAAAATTTTAAAAAGTTTATAACTTTGCGTGTGTATAACACAAAATTACAGTTTAAATTTGCCACAACTTTTGACATGATTTCTTGATTTTAAAAATTTTAAATAAAAAAAACATGAGAGTTTGTTCAAAATCTTTAAAAAATTCAAGAAGAGGAAGTTTTAAAAATTAAGTATATTTTATTACTATAAAAATTATAGGTCCGCTTTAAAAACGTGGTACCTATATTAAAAAATAATAATGTTTTTTATATAATTATTTTGTGCTTTTTGCTTCTATGAAATGAAACCTGCTGTCAGATGATCGAAATTTATTATGACAAATCAATTTTGTTAAAATTAAGCAGTTTTTGACCGTTTCTATCAAAAGAAAAGAACAACAGTAACTAACCGTTCTACAAAAAATTAAACGTTATTCCAAAAATCTTACTATATAACTATAGTTGCTTGCTTCGATATTTTTTACACTCCCAATTGCAGCTGGACCATTTATCATGGTAGTCTATGACACTTACTTTTATTTTGGGTAACAGCTCACTAATAACAACTTGAAGTTCATTTAAAAACTTGTCGAAATTTCCCTGATATATAGTATCTATCAAAATTTTTCTTCCTTCCTTTCTCGTGGTTTCTCGTAGACCAAAATAGTCGGAAACGAGGTCGAGTATATCTGTTTCTGTTGAACGTATAAAAGAAAAAGTTTTTACAATTTTTCCAAATAATTCTGATCGAATTCCCAACCTATAAGACGTAATGTTTGAGTCGTTTAAAAGAACCATATCACGACACATTCCCCTAAGCCGGTTCGGTACTATAACCACTTCTCTTAGATTTTCACAAAACATCACCTTATCGTATCCATCGTCGCAATCTATTAATTCTAGTTTTTTAAGAGTCGTAAGCTGTTTCATAATTTTCTGAACATCAATATTATGGTAGCCTCTATTGGTATGTATAAGTGCTTGAACTTTAAGAAACTCAGGTCGGTCTAATTTTAACGTTCTCAATTTGCACAAATGTAATATAAAATTCGAATAAAATGAACGATTAGGAGTGTTTCCCAATTCAAGAGTTTCCAGTTGACATAAATTATAATTTAATTCGTCAAGATTTAAAATTTGAAGATTTCCGACTTTCAGCGAAAGGTGTTTTAAATTGCGGAGATATTTTAAATACAAAATGTTAATAATTTCTCTACCACTGCAATCTAAAGTTAGGCTTTGCAAATGAGGTAATTTTTCCAAAAACTTTAGGTTTAATTTCGTAAAATGAGCATCTATAAGTTTAACACTTAGCTCTTGTAAATTACTGTTAATTTCAGGTAACCGATGAATAAATTTTGTTCGAAATTTTGACAATTCTAGAGCTCGTAATGAAGAAATTTTGTGCAGCTGTTCCAATAAAAAGTCTGGATCTTTGTTGGCAAAAATACAATCGACCAAAGTTAATTTTACCGTCTTTTGGGCAGACAAGAAGTCTGCCATTAAATTAATACGAATCCTGTTATTTTTAAATTCAGCGTGTCTCCAAAGTCTTGGCTCGAAAGCTATTTCCTGCCATAATTTACAAACCAGTGCGGCCTTTGATAAATCCGTAGAATTTAAATACGGAAAAACAAAAGGCAAAGTATTCCGAGCTAACCATTCGTCTTGAGATAATCTTAATCCAACAGGAATATCCATTTTTTGTAAAGAAAGGTCTCACTTTTTTCTCACACTAACTAAAACAATTAGCTTTACATTGATACTTCACAGTTTTTCCAAGGGCAAAGTGGTCTCAGTTTCTATCGACATTTTATTCCGGCTTGGTTCTTGCTCACTCCTGAAAATAAGAGATTTTGGAGAATGTGTTATTTTCCTAATCCACAGAAAATTAATAACTTTACAGGGTGTCTACAGATTTTCTTTGCAAAAATTCCTCACCAAATTAAAAAATGGACCCACCAAAGGTACCAAGTTTAAATATCTTAACATCTTAGTTACGATCTAGGGAAATAGTTTTAGCAACACAACACGCATGTTTAATTAATTACCATGAAATGCCAGTAAATCCGCCAAATGACCTCGACCGAAAACCGGGACGGTACTGGGATCTACAAGGTGTTTCACAACTTATGTCAGAAACTTTTAGAGCGTATTAAGTGCAAGAAATAAATAAAACCGTGTTAAGAAAATAAAACATTATTTATTGAAATTTTGTCACATACTCTGCAATCTAGCGTAATTAGATTAAACTAAGTAGCGAAGCGGCGCTAAACACAAAAAAAAAATTGACGCGACCATTCCCGAATATTCAAGAAAGATGTAGATAGGTCTAGATGAGTAAGACAAACACCAGAATGTTCCGGGTGAGCTTCAAAAAGTTTTCAATAGGATAAAAAGAGAGTAGGAACAAGAACAGCGAATAGACTGTAAGTTCACGATTAAAAGTAAATAATAAAAATAGTGAAAGTTAAATCTGCGTTTTCTTTTAAAATAAGAAGTACTCTAATAACAGAGAAGAAGGAATTAGTGATACCCAGACCACGAGTGGACTCTGAAAGAAAAGAAGACGCTGCTGCCCAGGACAATAAGAAGAAAGAAGTGATACCCAGATTAAGATTGATTCTGGAGGAAAATAAAAGAAAAATGTCCAGTGAAGAAATAGGCCAGATTGTAAAATTAGCGGATTCAAGGAGCTATGAAATCTGGAAGTTTGAAGTCCAGATATTCTTCAAAGCCAGTGCGCTATGGGATATTGTCAGTGGTAAAAGAAAATTGGAAAATCTCATCCAAGATAAAGAAAAAACAGAGTAGATAAAACAGGATGCCAAAGCCCAGAAGAACATAATGCATATAATAAACTGTTCCAGCAGTAAAGAAATGTATGACAAGCTACAAAAAATGTTTGAAAAGGATACCGAAGATGAAAAATGTAATCTTCTCCAGCAGTTTTTCAATTACAAGTATGAAAAAGGGACCGATATGTCAACATATATTTCTAGGTTAGAAAACCTGGTGCATCGATTGAAGACCCTGAAGGAAAACGAAAGTATAGATATCTCCAAATTATTATCCACACTACCTGATCAATATCGACATTTTGTCACAGCCTGGGACTGATGTCGAAAGGAAGATAAAACCCTGCCAAACTTAACATCAAGGTTCTCAGCGGAAGAGTCGAGAAACAAAGCAGAATTACAGAGCAAAGAAGAGGTAGCATTCAAGGCCTCAGAAAAATTCTACAAAATCTGCAGAAAAAGAGGACATAGAAAGGAAACGTGCAGAAATAAGAAGGAAACAGACCAAAAATGTTTCAAATGTGGATTGCCAGGACACTATGCAAGGACCTGCAGACAAACCGAAGAAACAAAACAGACAACAAGAAAGCCCTGCAGTATCTGTAAAAGACCGAACCATACTGAACAAAATTGCTTTTATAAAGATCGGTCAAGGCAAAATAATAAGAATCAACAAGGAGTAGTGTTCATGACCACAGTAGAACAAAATCGTATGAAAAACAAAAGCATTAATTTTTTCGTCGACTCTGGGGCTACGGCACACATGATAAATATCAAAGAACCCTTGACAGAAATAAAAAGAAAACAAACCAACCTAAAAGTGGCGAACAATGGCTCGATGATCAGCTCAAAAATTGGAAAATTACAAACAGACAAGTGCATTTTGCAAGAAGTTTTTTATGTGCCAGATTTGGGGAAAAATCTACTATCAATAAATGCAATAACAGAGAAAAATGGTGTGGTGACTTTCACCAAAAACAAAGTGATGGTGCAAAAGGAAAATCAGACCGTCCTAGAAGGAATAAAAATAAATAAAGGCTTGTACATGGTGAATCTATGCAACGAAAATGAGAAGCACAGTTTTCTTGCAGAGAAGAGCAAAGAAAATGCAAATTTATGGCATCGGGCCCTTTGGGACTACAAAATATGAAAAAGCTGAACGAACGATCTACAAGTATGAACTTAAGTAAAAACGACTGTGACCACATAGATAAAATCTGCGAAATATGCCTAAAAGCTAAGCAAACACGATTGCGAAGAAAGAAAGAGATAGAGCTAAAAGACCACTAGAGATAGTACATGGATGAAAAACGATACATACTGACATTCCTGGATAACTACACCCATTTTACAATGATCTACCTACTAGAAAGCAAAGAAGAAGTGTTCAACTATGTCAGGGAATATGTGGAAGAAGTAGAATCTTTCAAAAACCTAAAATGCTAAGATGTGACAATGGAACAGAATATGTCAATAACAGAGTAAAAGCTTGCTGTAGAAGCAAAGGAATAGTCCAAGAAAACACAATAGTATACACCCCGCAGTTGAATGGAAAAGCAGAGATATTGAACCGAACATTGTTGGAAAAAGCTTTGATCTTTGACTCATGCTTAGATAAACAATTCTGGGGTGAAGCTGTACGTTTTGCTACATATCTTATAAACAGAAGCCCAACGGAGACCCTACCAGTGACACCAGTAGAAAAATGAACCGGACGAAGACTAAACCTGTCAAATTTGCAAGTATTTGGCAGTGAACCGCATGCAAAAGTACTGGGTTATTTAAAAAAACTAAATGAAAGAAGCAAAAAGTATATTTTTATAGGATATGCAAGACATGGCTACAGATTATGGAATGAAAAAGATAATAAAGTAACAATACACAGAGATGTTGTGTTTGGAGAAACAAATAAAAACAAAAAAGACCAAAATCCAAGCAAAGTATCAGTTTCAGAGGAAAAAGAAGATCCACAGCCACAGCAACAACAGAATGAAACAGTAGAATCTGATGATGAATTTGAGGATACCATAGAACAGTCAGACAATGATTCAAACTTAGGAGAAGGTGTAGATCAATAGGAACAAAACCAAAAGATTCACTGATGAAAAACCAAACCTGGGACTATGTAGACCGAACAGAAGCAGACGGGTATTCAGAATTAAAGATGATGAAAAATACAAAGCAAGATTGGTGGTACGGGGCTGTCCACAAAAAAAAGGAATAGACTACCAAGAAGTCTTTAGTCCAGTGGTGAATATGAATGCTTTAGGTGTTCTGTTTGCTATATCCACAGTGAGAAACTATGAGATAAGAAAGTTTGACATCAAAACAGCCTTTTTATATGGAGATTTGAAAGAAAAAGTTTACATGGAGGTTCCCGAAGGGATTGACAACAAGAAAAATAAAGTGTGCCTTTTAAGAAAATCATTATGTGGATTAAAGCAAGCACAACTACAATGGAATAAGAAATTTACCAACTTCCTGGCTACAAATGGACTGAAAAGTTTAAAAAATGAACAGTATATCTTTAGAAACAAAGAAGGAACTATGTTTTTGGCAATATACGTAGATGATGAAATTTTGATATGCGACAAAAGGAATTTGACAGATTTACAGAAGCTACTAGGATCACTGAAAAGAGAGTTAGAAATGACAGAAAGTAAGGAGCCCAATAAATTCCTAGGACTAGAAATAACAAGAACAAACGAAAATCTAATACTGAGACAAAAACAGTACATAGAGACAATCCTAGAGAAGTTTAAAATGTATGATGCGAAACCAACAAAAACACCAATGAATCAATGGTTTACAATAATACCGAAGATTTGACAGAAAGATATAAAGATTACTCATACCGAGAAGCCATAGGAAGTTTGTTATATCTAACAAATAAAACCAGACCAGATGTGACATTTGCAGTAAACATGTGTAGCAGAAAAATGGAAGAAACAACAGAGGGGGACGTGGCAAATGTAAAAAGAATCCTGAAGTATTTGAACACATACCGAGATAATGGAATCAGATTTGACAAAAATGGAGACGTTAACCACCTGACAGCCTATTATGACTCTGATTTTACTGGAGAACTTGTATCAAGAAAATGTACAAGTGGATATGTAGTATTCTACTGCGGAGCACCAATACTCTGGACATCAAGAAGACAACCAATAGTGGCTCTGTCAAGTACTGAGGCAGAGTTCATTGCTGCTGAAGAATGTACCAAGGAGCTGATGTATCTAAAGTCATTGATAGAAGAAATGATTGATAGCAATGTGAGTATAGAACTGAAGCTAGACAACCAGAGTGCAATCAAGATGGTGAAAAATGGACAAATGAATAGGAGGAGTAAGCATATAGATGTAAGGTATCATTTTATAAGCGAAAAAGTAAAAGAGGGATTGTTAAAATTATATTACTGTCCAACAGAAAGTCAAGTAGCAGACATTTTAACAAAACCTCTTGATAGTGTTAAGTTTACTAAGTTTAATTTTTTTTTATTAGTTTAAGAAGTGTTTTAGATTAAGTTTTATAAGTTTTTGAGTTTTATAAGCTTATATGAGTTTTTTATTGAAATTTTGTCACATACTCTGCCATCTAGCTCAGATTAAACTAAGTAGCGAAGCGGCGCTAAACACAAAAAAAAAGAATTAATGCGACCATTCCCGAATATTCCAGAAAGATGTAGATAGGTCTAGATGAGTAAGACAAACACCAGAATGTTCTGGGTGAGTCGAGAGTGATGTCGGCACATATAAATACGCCGGATAGCAGAGCTTCAAAAAGTGTTCAATAGGATAGAAAGAGAACAAGAACAGAAAATAGACTGTGAGTTCACAATTCAAAGTAAATAATAAAAATAGTGAAAGTTAAATCTGCGTTTTCTTTTAAAATAAAATAAGAATAAATTAAGACCAGGATAAAATCTTGACAAACCGAGTACCTACGTCGTTTTCAAAGCCTCTTTAACAATGTTTCAATTAGGGAACATTTTTCCAAGACATGTCTGTAGGTTAGGTTAGGTTTATTATGAGTGGTACGCTCACGCCCCTCCACTGAGACCTGCTTGAAGGTCTATTGTGGCTCATCCCTATCAGTCTGTTCGGTGAGACTGTTTTCCAGTCTTGAGGCTCAGTTAAGCCTGGGCTGAGTATCCTTATTTTTGCCCTTCGCAGCGCTACACATTGACCTATGATGTGTTCTGGCGTTTCCTCCTCCCAGCTATAGAACCTAAACCCCGGTGTGTTGATTACTCCCAGTCTGTTCATGTGCTTGTTCAATCTGTACTGCCCCGTGTATAGTCCCGTGATTATTCTCAGGCTATTCCTATTGAGGTCTAAGAGCTAATCTATTTTGTGTCTATCTGGCTTGTTTAGGAACTTCTTGGAGTGTCGTTGCCCAGGCGTTGAGAGCCAGTGCTGCGACGCTTTCCTAGCTACCTACTCTTTGATTTCTTTGTCAATGGTGGCCCTTGGAAGACATGACTGTACCACTAAAAGTACGCAAATTACTCGTTGAGGTATCATACATGTAAACCAAAGAAACTGAAATAAAAACCGCTGAATATTCTCATAACTAAATAAAAAGGTCAAATAATGACATACCTCTATTAATGTAAAGGGACACAGGAATAAATTCGGTAAGCTTCTGCGGCGGGTTGATGTGCTTTGGTTATAAACTAAAACAATATCCACTAATTCGCTGTTTAATTGCCCAAGAAATGAATAGTTGTATGTCATTTGTTAAAACAAAAGACAACACAACGCGACTTGACATTCAAAACTGAATCAGCTAATTGCATAGTTTATTTACTTTCTATGGTACGATACGGAGATAAGAACGGGGCGGTTAGGTAATTAAGCTTTAATGTACAGGCGAAGGCGAAGAAAATGTTTTGGCACATTTTTGGTTATTTTTCTGGAAAAACAAATTTAAGAGAAATGAATCGTCATTTCAAACACCAACCATTAGTAGAGAATAGAGAGTATTAGAAAGTTGTGAAACACCCTGTATATTACACTGGCGCACCGAGGAGGGTAGGGAGGGGGTAATGATTACCCCTCTCCCCCACCGGGAATCCTCAGTTTCTCATTTTTACGATTTTGTTCGGTCATGACCGCTATAAAAATTTTTGATTTTTTTATTTGTTTTCAATTTGGATCACCATCAAAATGGTATTTTTAATGTAAGTTTATCAAAACATTTCGCCTGCAATTTGGTGTTAAAATAGCATTTTAAGTGTCATTTTCGCAAAAATTTTCGGCAGAGGCGCATTTTAGCATTTTTAGAAACAAATTAAGGGTAAAAAAACACCTCAAATTCCCAAAACCCCATCAATATTTACGATTTTAGTTTAATTTTAAGTAAAAAATTGCATTTTAAGTGTAATTTTATCAAAAAATTTTGAACCATGATTTTGAAATCAAATTTTGGATAAATAAACAATTTTAAATTTGGTTAACAACCGCCACCCCTCTACATTTAAGCGCAGGCATTTTTACTTCAAATTAAGTTTTTTTTTATTATTTATCCTCCCCCCCCCCCCCGAAAAAATTCGTCCGTGCGCCACTGTATCATTGATTTCCTTGGCCGGAATGCCCCAGGCTTTTAGCAAAAGTAGACGTAGATAAAGCTGGGGGGACCACCATAAGGGGCCACAAAAATTCCCATGCCAAAATTTGGTGCTAATTTGTTACCGAAGAATTAAATTTGTCGCTGTTGCCGTTTCCGAGAAATCGCGACCCATGTGACTTTACGGTAAAGCTGAGGGGCCACCCCATAACTCCTGATTGGCAAGCGATAGGAGAATAAATCAAACGCCATAATTTGTCGCTCGAAGGCCTTATGTGCATTAACATATAAAAAACAACGAAAATATCGCGGTTGTTTTAACCTTCAAAAAACTCTATTTTGCTAATAACTTCTCTTGTATTGAACCAAATGATGCAGAACTAAGCTCATTAGGCGTCAATAAGCTTGTTCGAATTTGTTGCTGCTATTTAAAAGTCTTACAAGCAAAATCTAAAAGGAAATTGTACCACTGTGCGTCCAATAAATCGTATATCGGGTATTCCACGAGAGGCTTAAACCAAAAACATAATATATGCCATGCAAAGTCCAAATTTGTTTTTACGATAACAATACGTCGCTCCTGTGGGCTTCAAGAAAATTTTTTGAAACTGATTTTCTGAAACTGAACAAAAAGTCGAAATGATTTGCATACCGTTAAGCTGAGCTCAAAGAGGGCTTTTTAAGTACACAAACACAAAACTTTTCGCCGGTGCCATTATCAAGCGAGATATTGCGATGAAAGTGGTTCACTATTCCACATTTCTGCAACCGGATATCTCCAAAACTATTTATGGGGCCACCAGGTTTCGTATACCGTTTAGCTGGGTTCTAGACTAGACCCAGAATTTGTCGCTGGCGCCGTTATCACGATATTGCGATTTAAGTGATACACCAGGATATCTTCAAAACTAGTTATGGGACCACCAAGTTTCGTATACCGTTAAGCTGGGTTCGAATAGGGCTTTTTAATGACCCAAACCTACAGTTTGTCGCTGATGCCGTTATCGAGATATTGCCATCGAAGAGGTTCACCATTGCACATTTCTGCACCCGGATATTTCGAAAACTATTTATGGAGCCACCAAGTTTCGTATACCGTTTAGGTTGGTTCGAACAGGGCTTTTCAAGTAACTGGACCCAGAATTTCTCGCTGGCGTCGTTATTAAGATATTGCGATTTAAGTCGTTCACTATCCCACATCTCTGCACCCGGATATCTCCAAAACTAGTTATGGGGCCACCAAGTTTCGTATACCGTTTAGCTAGATTCGAAGAGGGCTTTTTAAGTAAGTAAGGAATCATTTTTTCAAAATTTTAGACTGCGGTGCATTTAATATTAATAGAACCCGACACCTACAACAAACCCTCCCCCCTTTGAAATCGGCTGTATCCACCTGTACGAAACTTGTTAAAAAATACTCACTCACTATTTATAAGTTATTCATACATTTAGTTGCTTGGGTTTTCTACGAAAGCGTAGAAAGGCCACAAATATACATTTTTTTTGAAATTCACTTCTTTTCTTGTGAATTCACAAAAATTTCTGTAAACAGATTTTTCTGTGAATTCACAAATATTTCTGTGAATTCACTGATTTTTTTGTGAATTCACAAATATTTCTGTAAATTCACAGATTTTCCTGTGAATTCACAAATATTTTTCGCTATTGGCTATTTGGGATTGTCAAAAAAAAAAGTTTTTTTATTTCGACTAGAAATAAGTTATTTGGGTCAAAAAAGACCGGAATTTTGTCATGGTGTCTATCTGTCTGTCTGTAACACGATTACTCACGAAACGCTTCACCGATTTTTATCAAATTTTCTGGCACCAGGCAGTAAGCTGATTAGTTTTTAGTGGTGGTGGGGGTTTGCGAAGAGGGTAGAAACGGGAGTTAACTTGGTGGCCCCATAACTAGTTTTAAAGATATTAAGGTGCAGAAATGTGCAATAGTGAACCTCTTCGATCGCAATATCTCGATAACGGCACCAGCGACAAATTCTGGGTTTGGGTAATTAAAAAGCCCTGTTCGAACCCAACTAAACAGTATACGAAACTTAGTGGCTTCATAAACAGTTTTAAAGATATCCGGGTGCAAAAATGTGCAATGGTGAACCACTTATCGCGATATCTCGATAACGGCACCAGCGAAAAATTCTGGGTCGAGTTACTTCAAAAGCTCTGTTCGAACCCAGCTAAACGGTATACGAAACTTGGTAGCCCCATGAATAGTTTTGAAGATATCCGGGTGCAGAAATGTGGAATAGCGTATCACTTAAATCGCAATATCTTGATAACGGCGCCAGCGAAAAATTCTGGTTCTAATTACTTAAAAAGCCCTATTCGAACCCAGCTAAACGGTATATGAAACTTGGTGGTACTAGTTTTGGAGATATCCGGGTGCAGAAATGTGGAATAGTAAACCACTTAAATCGCAATATCTCGATAACGGTACCAGCGACAAATTCTGGGTTTGGGTAGTTAAAAAGCCCTGTTCAAACCCAGCTAAACGGTATCCGAAACTTGGTGGCCCCATAACTGTTTTAAAGATATCCGGGTGCAGAGATGTGCAATAGTGAACCACTTTGATGGCAATATCTCGATAACGGCACCAGTGACAAATTCTGCGTTTGGGTCATTAAAAGCCCTATTCGAACCCAGCTTAACGAATCTTGGTGGCCCCATAGCTAGTTTTGGAGATATCCGGGTGCAGAAATGTGGAATAGTGAACCACTTAGATCGCGATATCTCGATAACGGCACCAGCGACAAATTCTGGGTCCAGTTTTAAAGATATCCGGGTGCAAAAATGTGCTATGGTGAACTACTTAGATCGCGATATCTCGAGAACGGCACTAGCGACAAATTCTGGATTTAGTTACTTAAAAAGCCCTGTTCGAATCCAGCTAAACGGTACACGAAACTTGGTGGCTCCATAAATAGTTTTGGAGATATCCGGGTGCATAAATGTGGAATAGTGAACCACTTACATCGCAATATCTCGATAACGGCATCAGCGACAAATTCTGTAATTTGGTAATTAAAAAGCCCTTTTTAAATCCAGCTAAACGGTATACGAAACTTGGTGAACCCATAACTAGTTTTAGAGATATCCGGGTGCACAAATGTGCAATAGTGAATCTCTTCGATGGCAATATCTCGATAAGGGCACCAGCGACAAATTGTGGGTTTGAGTCATTAAAAAGCCCTATTCGAACCCAGCTTAACGGTATACGAATCTTGGTGGCCCCATAACTAGTTTTAGAGTTATCCGGATGCAGATATGTGGAATAGTGAACCACTTTCACCGCAATATCTCGCTTGATAACGGCACCGGCGAAAAATTTTGTGTTTGTGTACTTAAAAAGCCGTCTTTGAGCTCAGCTTAACGGTATGCAAAGCATTGCGACTTTTTGTTCAGTTTCAGAAAATCAGTTTCAAAAATTTTTCTTGAACCCCACAGGAGCGACATATTGTTATCGTACAAAACAAATTTTGAATTTGCATGAGATAAATTATGTTTTTGGTTTAAGTCTAATATCTCGTGGAATAATCGAGATACGATTTATTGGACGCACAGTGGTAATTTCCCAAAATTTTGCTTGTAATCAAGACTTTTAAATTTTTTGAAGATTAAAAAAAAACGCAATATTTTCGTTGTTTTTTATATGCTAATGCAAATAAGGCCTTCGAGCGACAAATTATGGCGTTTGATTTATTCTCCTATCGCTTGCCAATCAATAGTTATGGGGTGGCCCCTCAGCTTTACCGTAAAGTCACAGGGGTCGCGATTTCTCGGAAACGGCAACAGCGACAAATTTAATTCTTCGCTAACAAATTAGCAACAAATTAGCACCAAATTCTGACATGGGAATTTTTGTGGCCCCTTGTGGTGGTCCCCCCAGCTTTACCTACGTAAAAAAAGCCTAGTTTTTAAGAATTTTTTGAAATAATGTAATAAAATTATTCATAAATCTCCAAGTTTTTTAAAAATCGAGTTTAAAATCTGCGAGAAAGATGTTATCATAAGGCATTTTTTTAATGAAAAAAAAAATCAAAAATCCTTCAGATATTTTTGTTACGAATTTGAACCGTGCAAAATTTCAGCTAATTCTGATGTTTAGTTTTCCCTGCATGGGTACCCTGGCAATGTGATGGAAAAAGACATTGCCAGTTGTGGTTTTTTTCTTAAACTATGACTTTCAAACAACGTTTGCAATATGCACTCTTTGGATCGTCAGCATTTTCTAGCCAACCAAAGTCTGTCTTCTGTCAGACTCCAGTTTAAAAACGTTTCCAAGAAAAGTTAGATTCAAGTAATTTAAAATTATGTTAATGGACACTTTTTTTAAACTTAAGTTTATGCAGTCGTAACAAATACAAATAGGTATTTCACAAATTGAATGCATACTTATTTGTTTTTTCTCTGGAAAAAATATGTTTAATTAAATCGTGCAACACAATAGTTTTGAAACTATAAAACCTAGAAAATTGCTACAAACCACTTTTGAATTTCCTAATTTTTCCCTGATTTTCCAGGTTGTGGACACCCTGCTTTAATTTAATACCCTACATCAGGGGCTGTTGCTGATTTTTTAAAGGGGAGGGGGCCAGCGGTTTAGTAAATAATGAGTTGGGTTAATGTGTAGAAAAAAGTATTTAAAAGCAAGATCGGATTTTGTACCAGGTTCTTTGCCAAAATCATATTTTAAAAGCAGGCGAAAATTTTGAGAAAACTATATACTTAGAATACCATTTTTTACTTATTTTGAATGCTGATGTTGACAAAAATTGTTCAAAATTAAACTAAAATTGTAAAAATCAATGATGTTAAATCACCGCAGCAAAGTGGGGGGGGGGATCGATGCTAAAGTTTTTTTGGAAATATTCATGATTCAAAAGCCATCTCGAAAAGATAAAAAAAAACAAGTTTGTAAATAGAAAAGGCAATCGAGGGGCCACTAGACCCATATGTTCCTTATTTAAATACCAGGGGTAAAACTCACTCTTATAAAAATTCCTATATAGCCAAAAAGCGTCCCCCATACAATCGACTCCAACCATGAATATACAGTTTCACTGCAAGAGGGTTAACTTTAAAACTCATTATATAAAAAAAGTTTATTTTAGTAACTAATTTTTACACATTTTTCTTGGGTATCTAAGTAACCCAAGTAACACACATTGTACACATTAGAATTTCTGGTCAAAGTAAAGCTGTGAAAACGCTTTGTCAGCACCTTTTTGGTTGTAACTTAGCTTGCTTAGTTTTTGTAATACTTTTTGCTTGCGCAACCCATTTTGATGACCATACTGGTATTAAAAGCAAAAGTGTTTATTAAACTTTGCTCAAAAATACTATTCTTTCGGTATAAAAAATATGCAGAATGTTGGATTAAAGCCAAACTTTGTAGTTTTTTGAAATCAGTCCTGACACCAATAAACACTATAATAAATTGAAGCAATGAAGTTGTAAAAACAGAAAATAAAATTTTTGGCTATAATAAAGCAAGTTTAGCTGTCGGGTTTTTTTCGGGTAGTTTCGAAAATAATGCGCTTTCTGTGCAGGAAGTTGTAAAAATAATTAGAGAAAAATATTTTCAGCTAAAGCATAGTAATTTTAGCCGTCGGGTTCTTTCGGCTTGCTTCGCGAAAGAATCCCTTTATTCATATTAAGTAGAAAAAATAGTGGAAAAAAAAACATTATTTGCTAAACATAGAAAAAAAATTGGGTTTGGTCTGTCTGGCAGACCAGAATGTTATCTGCTGTACTGTGCTACGGAACTAATTATGACCTTGGCGCCCGACATAGAAATAGTTCAGTGACACACAAATAGATGGAGCACCACACATGATAACCACAAAAATTAATACTACAAAAGAATATTGATTTTTAAATAAAAAATCAATATTACTTTACAAATGTAATGTAATATTGATTTTTCTTGGCATAGCAAAAATGACCACAATTGCTATGTTTTCATGGATATTGAGTTCGTTTTCAAAACTCATTGTATCTTTTTCTTTTATATAGCGTGTTCTTTATCAAGACCAAGAACATATAAAAGAAAAAGATAGAATGAGTTTTGAAAACCAACTCAATACCCATGAAAACAGCAAATATGCTCAAAAAACAAAAAAAGTTTAAAAGATAAATCAAAAGTTGATGTTTTTGTGAATTTTTTAAACTTTTTTTGTCTTTGGGTGCACTGAACTTAAAAGACAAATGTGTACTTTTGACCCAAATGAAATCTTATGAAAAAAACATTTTGCCTTTTAATTTCATAGGTGAGGTCCTTTTACAAAACCCTTTATTGTATAGTTTCATTGAGAATTTAACTTATAAAAGGTTGGGTAAAAAGATAAAGACAGATGATAAATAAGTATGTGTAATTAAAAAAAAAATTGAAGTACATTTCCCAAATACAGGTTTAAAAACAAAACAAGGGTTCATTATATTTTTCACTGCCTTATCTCATTATTGGAGTGTTGAATACAAGAATTCCTTTATTATTCAATGCTAAGGGAGTAAAAAGGAGGTGACAAATATAATGAATCATCTGGTAAAATAAGTAAAAACATAAAATATTACCATATAGTAAAAATCCAGGTAAAAATTATTTAAAAAGAAGATAAATGACCTAGAAATAGTTATCCACAGATAATTGTGAGGATAATTGCCTTTAGTTATAATTTAGTACACAAAATTCAATATAAAGCCTCAAGAAAGAAAACATAATTTTTTCCAAATAATTTTTGTTTGGCTTTATGAAATGCTGATTTATTTTTGATTTATCGCAATAATCTCCTCTTTTTAGACTTTTAGAAAATATTGCAAATTTTATTAACTTGCTTACACCACCAGAACAAACCCCTAATAATTAACTTTATTATTGTGGTTAGTTTAGGGATTAAGAAATATAATAAAGTTTGTGTCTTGCCAAATAAAAAATTAAAGCATGTTCCTGGTTTTGTCAACTTACTGGTTTTATACTGCAAGGCATCAATAAGTTCATTGAAAACATCATTATCATGACTTATAATTAAGTTTACTCCTGCAAACTTCACAAACAGTTTTTTACTTTTCTACTTGGCAAAGCGAAAATCTTAGACAATAGCCTGTACGTCTTACCAATTGATTTAAAAATACTGAGGGAGAGAATCTTTTCTTCTAAAGTAAGTCTTCTGGCTTTAGGTTTCTGCTGCTGTACTCTAATCTGGCATATAATAAGCATTTTCTGCGAGTGCTAATTTTCTCTAGAATGATTGCACATAACTGGTCATTTTATGCAATCACTTACTACTATCAATAACTTTCCTATAGAAATGTCATGCTTTTGTTGTGAGATCAGCCTGTCTGGGACTTCATTAGGAATTAAAGAGCGCCTTCTTTTAACTGCAAAAAGAAATAAAACAAACATTAGCTAATTAGTTAAAATTATAACATTTATAAATCATTAAATTTGTAAAAATCAAACAAATTGATCATTCTCAGGGTAACCACCAGTTGGGGTGTAATTTTTTTTTATAAATTTGTGACCAAATTTTCAAAATTTTATGATTTTATGACTGGTGGTCACCGTGCTTTCTCCACTGAATTTATTTTAAACCCGACATGTTTTGGAAGCTCAGGCTGCCATCATCAGGAGTCCCTACCAAAGTTTTATTAAGGGAGACTAGGCCAAATTAATGGACCAGTCTTCCATATTGGAAAAAGAAAGAGAGGCTAAAACCCATTGTGAGAAAAACTTTAAAAGTTAAAAAACAAAATAAACATATAAATATGCAATACATTATAGTTATTTAATTATGCCATGGATAGACTTTGTGGGGTACTAAGAAAACTAAGCCTGACTTCTGTTTAAGCCTCAGTTTAAGGTAGGTACTGTAAACACTTCTAAGTACTGGGATAGTCACGTTTTTTTTTAGGGAGTGTCTAAAGAGCCTGCAATTCAGCTGAATAGCCGTGAGGCTAAAGAGCCAGCAATAATTATTTATTATGTGTTTTTCATATTTTCCCTTTTTTAATTAAATTAACCCAACCTAACCTAAACAGACTCAAACCAACTTATTAAAAAATAAAACAACACAAAAAAACACACTTTAAACTAAATTAACCCAACCTTAACCTAATGAAACAAGCCAAAAAAAGATGTAGGGGTTGTAGTGTGTTTTTTTTGGGTTGTTTTGGCTTTGAATAAGTTGGTTTGAGTCTGTTTAGGTTAGGTTGGGTTAATTTAGTTGGTTTCAGTCTGTTTAGGTTAGGTTGGGTTAATTTACTTTAAAGTGTGTTTTTTGGGTTGTTTTGACTTTTAATAAGTTGGTTTGAGTCTGTTTAGGTTGGGTTAATTTAGTTTAAAAAATTTAAAAAAAACGAAAATATGAAAAACACATAATAAATAATTATTGCCGGCTCTTTAGCCTCACATCTATTCAGCCGAATTGCCGGCTCTTTAGACACTTCCTTTTTTTTAATTTTATAAGATAAAATATGCTCACTTTATGATCAGCTTGTCATACATACAAGGCTTTAATGTATAGGTAGGAGCACTAAAGACACAGAAGATTAGTCCCTCTTTACAGAGTAAAACAAAACTTCTCAATACTTTTTGACCAGGGCTATAATATTTTTGTGAACAGTTTTGGTATCTACTAAAATTAAAAAAAAACTTACCTGCCTTTCTTTCTGGGTGTCGTCTCTAATATTTTATAAAACATAGCTTAAATTTGATATACGATTGTACTACACCTCATACTACACTTTATTTTACTCACCGTACACTATAAAAGCCTGTAGCTTGTAATAATTCCTTTCTTTTCAAAAACCCAAAAATAACCTGAACAAACGCCAGTCGTTGTTGGCTAAAAATCAATAAATCCGCCTCTACGCGCTGGCGTCAGCTAAGGGAGAGATATGACAAATTTAGAATTTTTGTACTACTATCGCCATCTATTAAAAAAAAAAATACTAGACCCCGAAATAATTATACCTAGGCTTTCCCATAAGAGAAAAAGGTCTACAAACTACAAGTAGTTTGTCTATGTTGCTAAAGTACTGCAATATTAGCTGTCGAGTTAGGTCGCGTTGTTAGTTTCAATGGCGGCCATTACACGAAAACAACTTTAAAAAACATTATTTTTTAAAATAAAATAAAAAATTCTATAAAAAGAGTAGATTTTTGAAACTAAACCTAGTTTTAAGATAGAGATAAATCTTTTTTGGTTATTTTGGCTCTAATCCAAAAACAAAAAAATTTAACTTAACAATTAAATTAAAGAAAAAACTTTAAATATTTTTAACATGTGAAGCGCGCGTGTTTAATATGTGAAGCGCGCGTGTGGTTTCGTGGTAAATATTATCAGTAAACTGGCCTTTGCATGTCAATTTGGTCCATGGATGAAGCCAAAAATCTGATATTAAGTGTGCGTGTAAATAAATATTCCCATCATTCATACATCCATACTTGTGTTTTCAAAACTGCATCAACCATTTTTTCTTTGGGTTTTGTAAGAAATGTTTTTTTTTTAAAGTTAAGTTAACCGTAGATAGAGGAAATACAGTTAACTAAAAAAGCTATATCGATTGCAAAAAGTGCTGCAATGGCCATTGCAATGACCAACAAATGATTGCCAAATTGGGCTAGGCGACGTTTTTATCAACACTTTCAAGACGTTGTGGTAGACAACAGCAAAAACACAATACTAGAAGAGTTTTTCTGTCGCAATGTATTTGCAAAAGTTTTTCAGCACCTTGTGTTACTTGGGAATATTAAATTCATAATTTTTGTTACCTGTTAAATGCTTGGCTTGGTTCACCGATCAAAATAAAGCATATAAGGATCTCGATCAATATTATAATTATTGATGAGTAAACCTAGGAATAATTTTAAAGTTAAAATTACGACTAAAAACCAATAGCAACATACTGTCACACAAAAAAAATCCGCTTAATTCAGATTAGATAAAGTCAATTGATATAGGTAAACAATAATTTTGAAACTCATTGCTATATAGGTACACTAGAGATAAATTCAGAACATTTTCATTTTTGAAGATATTGTTATTTTATTTAAATTCAATGACTATTACCGTGTTTTGATTTGAACCCATCGATGTACTAACCTTAGGTCGATGTTCGAACCACACGCTACTACTACAGCATATCACAGCTGACTCAAGGTCATGCATAACGTGTAAAATGAAATAATTTGTTCTTTTTATGTTTTTATTTCTTGTTACGAGGGATGTATCAAATAAACATATTATCTTGCTTTTTAATACTTGCCTATATATACCAGCTGTTTCGGAGTACTATTTATCAAAGTGGCACCTCTCAACAACAAAATATCATAATTAACCGTTTAAGTGTAATTAAACTCCTCTTTGTATTTATTGAGTGAATTTTTTTCGACGAATTCAATTACATCTACCTACGACGTCGTAGTATGCAGCTTCTCGCCTCTGAACCTTTTAAAAATAAAAATCTTTAAAAAGAATCAAAACATATCGAAAATTACAAAGCAACCGTGAGAAAATTGTACACTGCGAAATCCTGGTGAATTTTTTGTTGTACTGTTGTCACAATTTATTGGCAACTCTAAACGAGTAACAGATATTTTTTAAAAACGAGTGGTTGCCTGCACTTTAAATCTAACAAAAAAACAGGAGTTTTTTGTACTTAGAGCAAAATGAACATCCTGATCTTCGACTTTTCACACAGGGGGTGGAACATAGGACGAAGCCGTTTCTTCCTTATTAGGGACTCATCAGCGAGGTGTACCACATTTTTTGTTTTACCAGAGTATAACAAACCATTTTTGGTTTTTTATACTCTGGTAAAACAAAAAATAATAATAACAAACCATTTGGTTTGTTATACTCGGGTTTTACCATCAACTCTTTTGGCGATACGTCAAGACGGTTAAATCAGATATGCCCATGGTGCGACAAGTCGCGGAGATTTGACGTAAAACACCCATGACCTGCTTAAGTCGGTGTACATGGTACAACAAACATTTTTCTTCAAACAACAATAAAAAAGATCTCAAAGTTTCAGGATATAACTTTTGGGAATCGTTTTTAATATTATAGCTGGAAAAATGGCCTTTATCCTCCCCTCCCCCCAATTAAATGCCTTCGGATCACCGGTGTTGAGAGGGATTTCCACAGGAGGCAAATACCCAGTGTTACCAACGGGAAAGCAGTGAAAGATCCGCCCACAACAGACAAAGTCTTCGGAGTCCAATTTCATTGAAGGTTTTGACTAAAAAAAAACTGCCAAAAAATGTAACCCTTCCCAAAATAGTAGTTTTAACAACTAGTGGCTAAAATAGTGCTTTTTCTTCAAGCGTTGGTTTAAATAACGAGCGTAGCGAGGTATTTAAAAACGCGAGTAAAAAAAGCACAATTTAACACTATTTTTTTTACTACCTTTATCAAAAAATCCAAGAAAAAAAGGAAAATGCTTTTAAAAATCTCGAACAAAGAGCACTTCTCGCAACACACCATCTTTACACTATAAATCAAGGCGGCTGGTAAATGAAATAACAATCGTTTCCATAGCGGTGTGCCTTTTTACACTCTGACGTTCATTGTTGCGATATTTTAATCTTTGACAGTTCGATATTTTGACGATGTTTTTAAATGATTTTTTCGTAAATACTTGGTAAAAACTGACGGAAATGGCTTAATTTTTAGACAAGAATAATTAGATTTTTTCAGTATTACTATATTCCGCTATTTCTCTTTAATTTTTTGGTAAAAAACGGACAGAATTCTCTTTTTGCACCCGTGGTCAAGAAAAAAGTTTTTTTTGCATCGGTAACCAAAAAAGCCATGCTTTAGTTATCTGCAGACAGTTACTAGACTCATGTTTTTGATGAAGGTATAAAAAAAGTATTTTTTTAAGTAAAACAATATAAGGCCCCGGATTCAGTTACAAGCAGTGTTGCCAACGCGAACTTAAAAATTCTTCTTCTTCTTTCGATCATTTTATGGGTTTTTTTGTTGTTCACAAACGTTTTTGCGAGCAACAAAATGGCCACGTGGTCACCTAATTAGATTAAGTTTGACGTTCACGTGGTATTCATTTCGTCTACTTGCGGGCACCGCGATAAACATAATATTCTGAAAACACCGAAGTCCGATGGAAGAAAAAGTCCACAAAAAGTCCGCACATTGGACTAAAGTCCGCCAATTGGCAACATTGCAAATACCCGCGACTTATATTTCCCATGACGAAAACGAAAACTTGAATGTTTTGGTCTACCCTCGTATATGTTTAATGATTACATGATACACTTTTAGCAAACTTTTGTGAGCTTACCATAGATACTATTGTTCTCTTTTTCTAAATGCATTCGGCTGAGAGAGATCCAGCATACTACAACATACCAGGAAAATGGCCTGTCAGACCCGCCTGTACAGGGCGAGTTTGTAAATTCAACATTTTTTTAACAGCGGTGGAACGTCGGTGCCAACATTCGGTTGACGTATAGGTTTGACATCCATATATCTGACATCTAGCATTGATGAAATGTCGTTGTTCCATCAAATACAAAAAGAACGCGCTGCGGTTTAATCAGCTGAGTGCCAATCAGCCATATATTTAGGGGTCACCTAGCATTAGGTGGCACCTAAATCTAGATTAGTTTTAGGTTAGGGGACCGCTAGGGGACCAAAAACGGGCACCTAGATTTAGGGATCACCTAAGGTAGTTTAGGAGAGTTCTAAATACAAACGAAACTCTTCTCTAACGTAGGCCACCTTATTCTAGGTGACCCCTAAATAACTAAATATGTTGGTAACGCGCTGCGGTTTAATCAGCTGAGTGCCAATCAGCCATATATTTAGGGGTCACCTAGCATTAGATGCCACCTAAATCTCGATTAGTTTTAGGTTAAGGGACCAAAAACGGGCACCTAGATTTAGGGATCACCTAAGATAGTTTAGGAGAGTTCTAAATACAAACGAAACTCTTCTCTAACGTAGGCCACCTTTTTTTCAGTAATAAAAAACATAGATAACAAACAAACCACAAACAAATCCTAATAGCTAAATACTTTTTTTTTGAGGTCTAAAAAGCTTCTTAAGTTGAAACATTACCTTTTATATTGCATATCTCAAACATAGGATGCCTATCTCAAAAAAAAATTCGTTTCCGATTTTTTTTTTTGGGCAAACCGGTCAATCTCGCAGCAACACTAAGCCCGTCAGACGAATTTTCGTCATAGTTTTTTTAAGTACTTATGTTTTCAATCTTCTGAGTATGAGAAGCTTCTTTCTGACGAAGCATTATACTTACTGGCAAACATCCAAGAATCGAAAACGTTATTAGGACGTGAGGTAAGGTGAGCGAAATTCCCCATGGAAAAAGCTCACCTCACCTCACGTTCATTCAAGAATAAGCGTCCAGGTATGTTTTGATTTAAGCTTTTGCCTACTTCTGACCATTATTGTTTCCAAATACTGACTCCCAATAAAAGTTCAGGAATTTGTGTTTTGGATTAATCAAAGTCTACAGTATTTAGAAACGACTTTAGTTAATTTTGCCTTGATTTCGGCTTCACGTTGTATAAAAAATGGTATGAATTAATATATTCAGGGCAAAAATACTTTTTTATGTCCGAAATGAACTCTATAAATACTGTTCTGTATTTCCAATGGTTTTCGCGGTAATTAAGTACGTCATGCGTTTGTTTATTCTTGGTGTGACTAATTGAATGTCAAACTGTCCCAAAATTTTTTCTGCAATTTCTCGTTTTTTCTCCAAAGACTTCAAGGTTACCACCAGCATCTTTGTTGTCTACTTTTTTCTGGAGCAAAGGGGGGGTGATCCCCCCCTGGGACCGCCAATGAGAATATGGACCTGGGTTCGGTCTGTTTAGTACGGAAGCCGGGTAGTGCAATTCTTAGTTCGCAATTCCCACTTCGCATTTGTGACGACACCACAAGTAAGAAATTTCCAACTTATGACTTTATAACTGAGGAATTTCATATTTCTTACACCCGATTCCCACCTACGACCTTTTCATGCGTGCCTGCTGTCATAACATTTCATATTGACATCATGTGATGCGTGAGTGACCACTTTCACGAGAAAGTCGTAGGTGGGAACCGGGTGTTCGTCACAAGTAAGAGATTTCCTACTTGCTACGTAGAAAATAAGAATTTTTGTGTTCTGACGTAGAAAGTAAGTAAATTCTTGTTTGTGAGGTTAGAAAGTTTTTTGAGGTTAAATTCATTTTTTATGTAGTTTTAGAGCTTTACCTCGCGTTATCCACAGGCAAGTGTGTAAGAAAAGGTAGCAAGAGAGAAATATATTAATATATATATATATATATAAATTTATATGTATTTTTGTTTCTATTTTTTTGTAGATTAGATGTAAAAACTTTTGAACAACTTTTACCGAGTCAATAAGGGAGTTTTGTCCACACCATGATTTATAGTTTGTTTTAGAAGTAGGTTGTAAGTTCCCTAGAGGTGGGCGAGGGGGTCTGGTCCAAGTTATAGTATAGGGGCATATGTCGATAATTTCTATGCCGTGTGAATTTGAAAAAATGTTGAATAAAGGAGTTTTGTGACTATGTGGGATTAATAGCTCTTTAGACACACAATCAAGTGTTACCTGGTGTTTTGTTCGCATGCGTGTTGAAGGTGTTGATATCTTTCGAGATGGCGGCCAAAAATCATAAAAAATATAAATTTCGCAACCGCGGCATAGTTATACTCGATTCACTTTTAAGGTCATCCCACCTTAAAATTGCAAAAAACAAGATTTTTGCCATTTTCTCTGGAAAAAAATCTGAATAATTCGACGTTTTGTCAGACCAACTTCAAATGTGCCAAATTCGACCCTTAGAGTTTGATGCAGTTTGAAGCTTCATGACCTTGAAAAATAGCCCAGTAAAATTAACATATTGCAAAAATAACATACTAAAAGACGCTATTTATCAAATATTAAAGCGAAGAGGACCAAATTTGGTAAGAACGATCAGAAGGTCAAGTCCAACAATATTGTTAAAGAAAAATTGGTTTAGCTATGACGCGTTTCAATATGGTGGCTGATATATCAAAATGGCGAACCACATTTTATTTTATCCAATTTCGTAAAAAAGCAAAAATGACAAGGTGCCATCAATTCTCGTTGACTTATCGCCGCTTCTATGAAAAAAGTTTAGTTGATGCATGACCTTGATTGACCTTGAAAATACCATGTACAAGTGAAAAACCAGCTTTTTGTAGTGTTACTACGCAAAAACTTTAAGTGCCGGAGATGAAATTAACATCTTAGCCATAAAAACACATCATTTTAAACCTCCTTACCATCTTTTTTGATCTGGCGTCCCAGATGTTCATGGAATACTCCGGTAAAAATTACCTATATGCCTGTAGTTTTTATAAAGTTTCGGAACTGTTAATTTTATGTTTTACTCACTTGTCTAGCCAACAAAGTCATTTAGATTACCTATAAGAGAGTTAGCAGAAGTTAGATATATATTACCATATTCTGGACCAGGTGTTTTAGATGCAATATTCCAAAATGGCGGTCGAAAAATCATAAAAAAATTCTAATTATGTCAGTAGGCTTGTTTATTAACATTCATAATAAAATTCAAGGATGAAGATTTAACAGCTATTTAGTCACACATTCATGTGCCACCGGGTGTTTTGTTCACACCGCGTAGAAGGGGTGGATATGACGTCATATTTCAAGATGGCGGCCAAAAATCATAAAAAAATACAATTTTTGCAACCGGGGCATGATTATACTCTATTCCATATAGCTCGAGGACGAACATTCCAAAAAAATAATTTTTAAGGTTATCCAATCTTAAATGACCTTAAATATCGCAAAAATCACGATTTTTGCCATTTTCTCTTTTACATCAAATCATCATGTCAAAATCGGCCTTTAGAAATTATTGCAGTTTAGAGCTTAATGACCTTGAAAAATAGCCCAGTAAAATGGACATATTGTTAAGACAACATACTATTTAGGAAGAAGAACCAAATTTGGTAAGGACGATAAGAAGGTCAAATACTGAATAAAATAAAATGTAGTAATGTGTCGCCATTTTGATATATCAGCCATATGAAACGCTTCATAGCAGAACCAATTTTTTTTTAACAATAAAAAAAATTAGAAAAAATTATTATAATATTTGTATTTTAAATAATTTTTGAAAATTTTATGCCATGAATAAAAAACTCTTAATGTTCTAAAAAACAGTCAATGGCAATTATTAATTTATTAAATATAAAAAATACAAATAAGCTTTAAAATAGTAGTCACTTTATAATAAAATAATAAATATATAATTTATCAATACTTACTTGAAAACTAAATCTACAAAATGTAGTAGAAGAAAAACTTCTTTAAATACGTCAGATAGAGCCTTTTCGGACTATTACTAGGACTTAAACTTCCCCGGTACGCTTTTTTATGAAGTTGGCAAACAAAATGTACGATCAATTTTTTTACATAAATTAGAAAATGTTCTAAAAAACACTCAATGGCAATTATTAATTTATTAAATAGAATAGTATAATATAAAAAATACAAATAGGGTTTAAAATAGTAGTCACATTATAATAAAATATTCAACCATATAATAATAAATATATAATTTATCAATACTTACTTGAAAACTAAATCTACAAAATGTATTAGAAGAAAAACTTCTTTAAATTCGTCAGATAGCTCCTTTTCAGACTATTTTTTAGTAGGACGTTTAGTGAACAAGAAAAGGAGGCATCGAAAAATTGATTCAAGACTTAAACTTCCCCGGTACGCTTTTTTATGAAGTTGACAAAAAAATATACTATCCATTTTTTTATATAAATTAGAAAATTGGATTATTTAAAAAAATGTCGGTACATTTTTCCTCATTTTTGAACGTCAAAAACTTACTCAACAATAACTCTAACTACCAGTGTGCAATTCAACTACAATGATTATTATAAAACAGTTAGGATAAGCAGGACTAAACAGTTATTAGTTATGGAACAACCTACAAGTTTATTAAGACGTTCCTAAAAGTTTTTAATACTTTCTTAAAATTTGACACTTTAGATAACTATAATTAGCCACTAATGCAGAAAAATTACACGCCAAACGTTAAAAATTGTTAGTTTGGTGGACTTGGGTCGGACTGAGTTGTTAGATTCTTATGTTATTCCAAATATGATAAAGGCTGTGAATGTGACAAAAAGTTATCCTACCCACCTACCTCCTACCTTAACGGGAAACATTTTATTACAATTAAAACCTTAAATTTCTTTGAACTTTAAAATGATTGTCGTTGATCATGTAAGTGATCATATATGTTCTTATACAGGGTGTCCACAGATTTTCCTTGCAAAAATTTAATCAATGGAAATGTAAATATTTCATGAACTTGAATTTATAATACAAACTTTCCCTGACCAATTTAAACTTTCCTTGAGCACTTTTTAATTCCCTGACTTTGTCCTGACTCTCCCTGATTTTTCAGGTTGTAGACACCCCGTTACACCCTGTACATATCGACTGTCAAACGTACAATTGATTGCACACCAGCATATTACAACAGAGTATAAATAAGTTAAGTATACATGGGATTGAAGTCGACCTCAAAAATTTGAAACACTCAAACTAATAGATCTAAACTGATACCCATTAGCTTAAATATAGGGTGGGCCACAAAATTCCGCACTTTTTGGATTGAATATAACTTTTGACATAAGACCTCTATTTTTAAAGATGGGCTTTTTAGAAAGATAAAAAGTGATACTTTTTCGATTCGGTTGAAAATTTAAAAATGTTCAAAAAATTTCAAAAATCCAAGATTTTCACACCCCCTGAAAAAAATTTATGTGCGACAATGAACTAACTCTAAAGCTTTTACTACAAACGCTCATTGTTTATGTGTATATTGACGTATCATTTAATCAAATCGGTTGAGCAATGAAAAAGTTATAAGCTTTTAGATTATGAGTGTTTGGGCTTAACATTGGAAAAAAATCACAAAATTATTTATTTTTTCAATACTAAAAAAAGTTATAACTTTTTTATTTCCCAACTGATTTAATTAAATGATACTTCAATATACACAGAAACAATGAGCGGTTGTAGTGAAAGCTTCAGAGTTTGTTCAGTGTCGCACATAAATTTTTTTTAGTGGGGGGGGGGGTGAAAATTACACATTTTTTAAAACTGTCCGCCACCTTGAATTTTTTATAAGTTTTAACCGAATCGAAAAACTCTCACCTTTTATGTTATATCTTTATCTTAAAATCAATATATTTCCAAATCGAGTAATCAAGTCAAAAGTTATAGCCAATCCAAAAAGTGCGGAATTTTGTGGCGGTGTGCGGAATATGCCCCCAGGCCAACATCTATCATCTAAAAATATCAAAACAAGAGATATTGGCTTAGCTCCGGCCTTTTGCAAATGCGCGAAAATTTATTGATCCGAGGGGTTCTGATCGGTTTCGGCCGACTTCGCGGCCTACGTCATACGTCTTCAATCGAGGCGACGCCATTTTGATTGTTGTTTTGATGCCGTGTTTCCATTTGTCCTGCGCGTATTTTTCAAATTAGAAGAAAGTAAGTTAAAAGATGCCGCTGCGAAAAAAAAATGCAATGTTTAACGAGAATATCAGAAAACAAAAGTAGAGTGATACCATCGGAGGTATCGAGGGGTCCCTATAAAAAACCCGAAACCAAATTTGGCAGACACATAATTTGTCGCTAGAAAATATATGCATAGAATTAAATTTAAACGAAACATAATTTTATAGAAACACAAAAAATTAAAAAATATTTTTAACGAAAATAATTTTAAAAACAAATACATGACAACTACCGAATTATTTCTGTCAAACAACAACGATTGGCTGCCTTCGTGGCGCGGCGCATGTGCAGAACAGCGTTACTAAAGACGTCGTTTCGCGACCGATGATTTCGAAACCGTTTTGAAAACATTGGTAAAATGTTATTTTGGGACGAAACGGTGACGTCACGGTTCAAAACATTTCAAAGGATTTTGAAAGCGCCTTGGCCGCCGTTTCGAACACGCTTCAATATGGCGGTACTCATAAATTTTTAGCAATAATGAAAATAGACCAAGGTTATCTGACGGCGACAAAACAAAGGCTCACTTGTGGATCTAGGACATCCATTTCGAAAAATCACAGAAAAAAATTCCAAATCCGAAAAACGAGAATCCAGACACACACACAGCTCATTAACCAGCTGGGCTGCGTTCAGAATGCCCACCCCAGTGTAAAAAACGCACCGGTGCGTAGTGTGTCGCCGTTCAGGATTATAAAAATGACCGGTGCGTCTCATTTTCGTCGTTCAGGAAAGGTGGTGTGTCTACTGGTGCATTTATAGCGTCATTAGCAAGGCAACTAACATGCGGCAATAAGGGTCAAAATTGCACATATTTATGTCTAATTTAGTGAGTTTTTCACACCAAACCGTCACCCCAGTCTCGACTTGGGTGATGGTTGGTGTGCTTGAGTGAGGTTATGATAAGGTGAAATTTTGATAATTTTTAATGACAAGACTGTTTAAAAACTTAATTTTATTTAATTTCTTTTAACTAACTCTGTAAAATATATGGTTTTTAATGAGTCGTTTTTAAGCCAATATACATAATAAGTATAGGAATTAAAAAAACGTGAGTTTTTTATTATTGTTTCTATTTTTAAATGTGATGCCTTATTAGTCTAGTATATATACTTTTTTATAGCAGGTCTCAAAAAGTTCTAGCTGATACTTGATCATTTCCAAAATTTTGGGATGTTTAGGTAGCTTTTCAATAACCTCATATTTATATGATCCGTTAAGAAATAAAAACATTTTTCTGCTCACTTGTAGCCTGAAACGTGCCTTTTTTGGGTCATTTTTTATATTTTTCTCCCACTTGTAGCCCAAAAAAAATATGTTTTTGGGTCATGTTTTATTAGATAATGTGACACAAGTCTATTTATCATTTTATTTTCATTCCATCATCTCTTTGTTTTGTTTTTGTAGAAGAATGACAGATTATTGGTGGTGCGTACACTTGCGGACCAACCGAGTGCGCGCACCCACACCATGGTGTGGGCTTTCTGAACGTAGCCCAGTGATGGTTCGAAACGGTGACGTTGCGGTTGAAACGGTGACGTATGTTTTCAAAATGTGCTTTAGTAATCATCGGTCGCGAAAAGACGTCTTATAAGCCAAACGATATAATAGAGAGACAAAGGAAGATAAATAAGAGAGAAAGTAGAGGGACATCTTGCTTTGTACTTCGTCCATGCTGAAAGCATTGAAAGGCCGTATATTTAAGCTAATAGGCATATGGGCCCGACTAAAAAAATCAATTCGGATTGAAATCGGTGTTTACATGGTAATTCGATCGATCTCAATATCGTTGATACCTAGTATGTAATATTATATCGTTAACTTAAAATGCTATAATTTATCCGCCACTATTGTGACTGACAAATTCCTATCCGGCCATGAAAATGTTTTGGGTAGAGATAGTGCTTCGGGGCTGGCTAATGTCTGAAACGTCACGGCCATGTCTTGAGCCAAATCGTCGGGTATCAGTACTTGCAGCCAATGTCCCTGTTTAAAATTCAGATGTATTACTTTAAACCCCTGCCTGTATGTGTGAGTGTGAGTCTGTACGCATGCATCTCTCGAATTAGTAAACCTATTGCGACGCGGGATGCTTTCCGTTTGGAGCATAAAAAGAGAAACAAATATTAAATACCTTGGTGTTTATTTTGATCAGTGCACATGGCGCAACCATATAGATTATGTTAACAAAAAATTAAAACAACTACTGTACAAATTCTATGAATTAAGACAAATTGTTCCAATAAAAATACTGAAAATGTACTATCAAGCACTAGCTGAATAACTTATGGATTCACAGCTTGAGGCGCTGCCACTAATAATATTATGGAACCACTATTTCTAACTAACTAAGGAATTGTTTAGAATTTCAGGACTATTAAACATTAGGCAGCTTTATAAAAAAGCTATCTTGATATTCCGTTTTAGAAATAAGCTATTTAATCAACCTATTACCTACCATAATAAAGGAACAATAAATGTAACAAAAAACAACCTAATGATACCTAATATATTATATTCAACAACTGAAAGACATATTTCATACATCCTCCCAAAAGTTTACAATTTACTGCCAGACCAATTCAAGAAAAGTAAGTCAATTAAAAATATCAGTATTAAATTAAATAAATGGATTTTATTAAATTCAAGGACAGCATGTGAGGTTGTCCCAATCTTGGATAGTATTAAAGTAACTTAGGAATATAAATAAAACAATACTCTCAATTCTGATACTATGTAACTTATTTACTATAAAACAAAAAAATTTTAACACTTTTTTTGTCAACTCTAATCTTAACGTAAAATGTAAAATTTTGATTAAGAATTAGAAAAATTGTAAATAAATAACTATACTGCTGTCACTCTACTGTAAATACCTATAAATTATAAATGTAACGTTGTGCAATGTATCTTAATTTGTCTAAAAAAATAAACAAAATATTATGTACCTAAATTAATATTTTTGGTGACGATAATGTAAAATACAATATATTTTTATTATTTTAAATTTAGATTTAGACTAGATTTAATTTGAAATTGTATTCATGAAAATTTTTTTAATGTTAGGTACAATTTGGAAAAGTGTATGAATGGTACACACAGATCGAACGATCCATTGTGTCTAATACTGTTAAATGTACATTATAAGAAATTTTTCGATGACAATAAATTTGATTTGTAGAAAGTTGGCGTCTAAATGAAGATTAGGCACATTTTTATTTTATTTCCCTCGGGTAAAAAAATCACATTAGTTGCGGAGCAAATGGTAGTTTTAGAAATTGTGATTTATTTCCTAGTCCTATATCCGATGGATAAAAGACGCATTAAAAAAAAAACAGCGCTCAGTATATTGATATTCATAGAGAAATAAAAAACAAGATCAAGTTAGCAAAACAAGAATGGGTAACACAACAATATCAAGAAAATGACGTCTTGAATCTACACAAACGCATAAAGGGGGCGGCCGGATTAGTTATAAGAGACAAGCGGGAATCTTTGTTGACAGCCAAGGAAAAATCTTATCCGATACCAAAGAAAAACTAAAAGAATGGTGTGAATACATAGAAAATGTTTTTAGCGATGAGCGGTCCGAACATCCAGAAGAAGTCTCAAGTCACGACATAGAGCGGTAGGACAAGTATAAGTATAAGTAAGCATACACGGAAGTTTTGACACTCAGCAAAAACGAAGAATCGCTAAATACTCTTGCCGAACTTCTTAATCTGATTTATCGCAATAGTAAAATCCCAGCTGACTGGCTTAAATCAACACTTGTTACATTATCTGAAAAACATTCAGCAAAGGAGTGATTACCGTTAATTATCCATAAGAGAATTAGTGAAAAATGCGAATCCTTTATGGGCGACATGCAGTTCGGATTTCGTAGAGGGTCCGAGACAAGAGAGGCCTTATTTAAGATTCAAGTCTTGACTCGACAGCCTATGAATATTTCATAGATTATTAGAAAGCCTTTGATCGAGTCCAACACGAAAAGCTCATAGAATCTCTAAAAGAAGTTGTTCTGCATCTCCAGCCAGTCAGACCAAATAGGAGAGGTCTGAATAAGAAGGGGTGTTCGCCAAGTCTTCATATTGTCTCCCCTGCTACTTAATATCTATAGTAATAAAATAATCGAGAATGCACTTCACAACTGCAAAGAAGTGCTAACTATAAACGGCATAACGGGTGACGACACTGTCATAATTGCAGATACGTTGGAAGGTCTACAAGAGCTGTTGATTTAAATTACAGCCGAAAGTTTGGATGGATGTTATAGCCAACCAAGTCGAATGCGTCGTCAGGTTAACGAGAACTGGGACAACATGCAAGAAGTGGGTGCAAGAATTGAACAAGCCAGACACAGTTAGCAAAAAGTGCATATTCAAGAAAGAAATATATATAAACTTTGAACTATATATTTTTGAGATAGACATACCCCTAGCTTTAAATATATATAAAAGTAAAAATCTTTAATGTAGCTATTTTTTTTTAGGCGATCTCGTGTTTTTGATACCTTAAATCCTTACAAAATTTGCTTTTTAAAGATACCTCATATCATAGGGTTCGCATATCTAGGTCTCGAGATATCTGCAATCAGTCTAAAAACTTCAATTTTTGAAAGCGATTATCTCACGAACTAAATACCCTACCTTTTTTTGAGAGAATCTACAAATCGTAACATTTTTGAAATTAAGCAACACGTTTATATAAATGACGTCTAAATGACTCAAAATGGATACATTGCATATATTGTAAATGTGTAATCGCCCAAAGGCTACCACTTCCGAATTCTCCTTAAAAAATCCTCTAAAATGACACCCAACATCCTAGTAGGGTACCTTACTTAATTTGTGAGATAATGGCTTTTAAAAACTGAAATTTCAAGACTTTGATAGCAGGTATCTCGAAAACTAGATATTCGAACTATATGATATGAGGCATCTTTAAAAAGAAAATTTTCTAGCGATTTCAAATTTTGTATTAAAAACAGGAGATCGTAAAAATGCCCCCACAAAAAAAAATATGTTAAAGATTTTAATTCCAAAAATTCCCTGATCCACCAATGGAAGTGAAAAAAAAAATGAGAATTTGTAATTTTCAGCTATGCTTGCAAATAGTTTTAATCAAATAGGCACATTTTTTGAACTTGGGTTTATAAAGTAACAAAAACAAATAATCCACAAATTGAAATATTCATTTGAAATGAAAAAGGTTTCAACTTTTTTGGACAACTATTTTTATGTAAACTTTTACATCACGTGCTGACGTTTCGATCCTAATCCGGATCATCTTCAGGGCTGAAAAAAACCCAAAGAAAACATTTTTTATTTTTACATTGCAGAAAAGCTCGCAGAAAAGTAAGAGCAAACATTATTTTTCATTATTAAAATTGTAAAATAATTCATTTACCAAGATGCTTCGAGATTTACAAGAGTAAATGATCGTAAAATCGCCCCCACAAAAAAAAATATGTTAAAGATTTTAATTTTTCTATTTATTCATATTTTTTTTCTTAAATATCATCTTTTGTCAAAATGACATCCTTGTTGTGAAGTCGTGATCTTAATGCTACTCTTCGAATTCGTGTGTCCGTTGTTATGTGCATGGACACTGACTGATGCCATGGTCGCGATTCTTTAAAAACCGTCAGAAAATCTGGCCCTTCTTAAACACATGTTTACACTTAATGCTTTTTTGTCAGGACTATTTGCTAATATTCCTTAAATATTTTTATGTGTAAACAAACCTTTAAAACTTTTAACACACAAAACCATAGATAGCCATGTAATATTCCGCTGTCACTGTTCAGAAAAGTCAATTTTCGATGTTTATTGCAATTTAGCTCAGCCGTAGAATGCAGAATATCTTTAAAATATAAAATTTGCAAAATGTTATTAAAAAAATGACGCAGATTCTCTTACAACGTTAGGATAAATATTAAGGAGGCTGTGTTTTTATTTTAAATGAGGCAATAAGTAAGAATCGCCACTTTCCAGAATTCTGACGGGTGAGATTTTCCGTCGTTTCTGAAGAATCGTGACCCATGTGCCAAAAATTGGAGGCATTAGAGATGTGGTAAAATGCTTAGGATATCTTGGATGGACCTGTACGTAACGTGGATCTCCTAGTCAGGTCAGATAAGGATCTTGAATTTTTATTCACCATCAAAAGACGTAAAATTGAATATTTTCATTTATCGAAGGAAAAATTAAGGGCAGACGAGTTTTAAGTCGCAAACGAATACCAGGACTTAAAATTCTTACGCCATGTCACGGTGTTAGTACTACGACACTTTTAAGAAAGTCAGTAGATACAATCATACTATAATACAAAAAAAAACAGACAATTTACCCCTAAATGCACCGTAGGCACTTAACTTAATTGGCTATCTAATCCATTCTTTTTCTTTCTTGATCCCACATAAATGAACAAAAAAGAAGCATGGATTAGCTAAACTAATCTGAATATTTTTACGGTGCATCTGGGGGTTAGTAAAGCAGCTAGAAAAAATTGTCCCTAACTCAGAAAATTAGTCATAAAATTGTGGCAATAAATGTGTTTCCAATTTTATTTTGCCATTTCATAAAGGTGTTGTACGAAAGACCTTTTCGGTAACTTTTTTGTTTCTTATATTATTTTTTTGTCTTAGAAGGATTTTCAAACTTCAAATGTAAGCAAATACGTTCTTTAATGTAAAGAGAAGTGATTATAGATGGGGCAAAATAACTTTCTAAGGATTATGATTATGCAAACGCTTTTAGAAGCGTAAAACCTTTTGAAAAAACGGGATTTATTGAGGTAAATATAGACCAAAAATTATGAATAGCGAGTAATTCCTCAAAAAAGATAATGGTAACCGTAGACTCGAGTTTTGCACTAGTATAATAGTACAATAGTAATGTATTTTGTTAAGTTTTATATGTTCGCTTTTTATAGACTTGTTTAATTATTATTATTTTTAATTATTATCCTTCATAAAATTATTATTGAATCAAAATTAATACATAATTTTACAGCTGATATGTGTTGGAGGCTGTGACATGATGTGTGTGCGTCTGTAATATTTTAATTTATCAATAATAAGGATTCTCTGTGCCGCCAAGCAGTCTGTCTGTAGACACCTTGCTCTGACAATACGTTTGTTGATTTTATAATGTTATTAGTTCGTAAAAACCATTTTTACTCTTGTAAATCTCGAAGCATATTGGTAAGTGAATTATTTTACAATTTTAATAATAAAAAGTAATATTTGTTCTTACTTTTCTGCGAGCTTTTCTGCAATATAAAAAATGTTTTCTTTGGGTTCTTTTTAGTCCTGAATATGATTCGGATTATGATCAAAACGTCGGCACTTGATGTAAAAGTTTAAATAAAAATAATTGTCCAAAAAAGCTGATACCTTTTTCATATCAAAAATTACGAAAATCGAGCCACAGCGAAACTCGAGTAAAAATGCGAGTGCTAGTGCGAAATGCGGATCTACGGTTACCATTACCTTTTTTGAGGGAAAGCTCGCTATTCACTGATTTTGTTATTTATTCACCCTCGCTAAATCCTTTTTTGGAAATATCTTTATTTATTAAAATTATTTAGATATTATTAAAATAAACAGATATTATTTTTATTCTACTACTACTACTACGAATTTATCATTACGGACGGAACAAAATGAAAAAAAAAATCTTTGTAACTAAAGAGAGGCAATGACTTAATATATCTTAACTATATTTAATTTTTTAGTGTTTCAGGGTGTCCAGACTTTGCAAAAATTCCCTGATCCACCAATGGAAGTGAAAAAAAAAATGAGAATTTGTAATTTTCAGCTATGCTTGCAAATAGTTTTAATCAAATAGGCACATTTTTTGAACTTGGGTTTATAAAGTAACAAAAACAAATAATCCACAAATTGAAATATTCATTTGAAATGAAAAAGGTTTCAACTTTTTTGGACAACTATTTTTATGTAAACTTTTACATCACGTGCTGACGTTTCGATCCTAATCCGGATCATCTTCAGGGCTGAAAAAAACCCAAAGAAAACATTTTTTATTTTTACATTGCAGAAAAGCTCGCAGAAAAGTAAGAGCAAACATTATTTTTCATTATTAAAATTGTAAAATAATTCATTTACCAAGATGCTTCGAGATTTACAAGAGTAAATGAAAAATCATGTTTGTTCTTACTTTTCTGCGAGCTTTTCTGCAATGTAAAAAATAAAAAATGTTTTCTTTGGGTTCTTTTCAGCCCTGAAGATGTTCCGGATTAGGATCGAAACGTTGGCACTTGATGTAAAAGTTTAAATAAAAATCGTTGTCCAAAAAAGCTGAAACTTTTTTCATTTCAACTTAATCCAGTGGACGAAACCATAACAGCATTATGAAATATGAAACTAACCTGCGCAACAAATGGGTGCTCTGCGTCCACTAGAGTGCCTGTCACTGAATTGGCTACTAGAGTAATGGCTGTTTCTCCTAATATAGATTTGAACGTGAAGTGTCTGCCGTGTTTTACTCTTCCCCTAGGAAAGGTGGAAAATATGTGTTACAATAATAATGACGACAAATCCGACAATTTTGTTTTTCAGGTTAATTAAGACTTACAAATAGCGAAGTCAGTAAGACGTCGGTAAATGAACCTTATTAGGGATGAGCTTTCGGAAATTTCCAACGTTGACTGTTAACCGTTTGGTTTACGGATGAACAAAAATTGTACTTATATAGTATTTTACGTTACAAGGCCGGGAAATGCTCTATTTAAAGTACAAGTCTACATGGTTACGGACAAGGCGACGAAGGAGCCGAGTCTGGAATTTCTAGACGAGTACTTTAATGAAATTTCACGGCCGTGTATCGTACAACTTTTTATCTCATACTGTAAGTGGGAAATTCATTTTTTTATTTCTATTTTTTTAAATACATCAATTTACAATATAAAATGAAAGTATATTTTTTTAATTAACAGATTATTTTATTTTATTTTTTTTTTAAATATTTATTCATCCATTTAATAAGCAAAGTACCGAAGTACTTTCTCTAAAACTGTAAATTAAAATAATAGAAAATCATAAACGCTATGCTAAGATTATACTTATTATACCCCAAAGTACCATAGAAAACCCAACAACAAAAATAAGAAAATATTTATAATTCTATATTGCGGTGAACGAGCAATCTATTTATCTTTTTTAAAAACTTTTTGTTTATATCATTTTTGAGATCTGGTGGCAAGAACTTAAATACTTTTTGACCAATATATTAATAAGAACATTGAATTTTTGTTTTCAGCATTCTTGACGTAACTATCTGATTTTCCACAGCGTGTCTGGTTTGATAGTTTTGTGGTTGATTTGAATTTTTGTTTTTAATAACATAGTTCAGTGAAATTTTATAATAAAGTTGCCTAATTTTTAGTACTTTAATATAGTTAAAAAGATTATCTGTACTGAATTGGATCTTCAAGTAGTTTTAGTGTGTTATCGTAAGCTCCTGCCCAAGCAATAATACCGTATGATAAAATTGACTGTACTAGTCCATAGTAATCCATTTTTGTTTTTAGGTTAATTATTTTGGAAATTTGCTTGAATAGATATAATCCGGATCTAAATTTTTTTGTGCATGATTGAATTTGGATATTCCATTTTAGATGTGAATGAATCTGTATTCCCAAGTAATTTGCTGTTGAAATTTACGTTTATTAGGCGTAATAAAATTTCAACCAAAAAAGAAGGTTAAAAAGTAAGGTTAGGACAGTAATGTCGAAGTAGATTAGAAAAACAAACTTAAATTAGGTCAAACAGTGGAACGTAGGTCAATGGAACAAAATGTAACTTTAAGGCATAAAAGCTAATCTATTCCGACGACGGGCAGGACAACTAATTTAACGTCATAGAAACCAACATAAAAGTCCGACGTTGCGAAATCAATAAAAAGTTACGTCGTTGTATACGATAGAGACCAACGTGAGCCCGACGTTGAGAAATCAGTTGAAAGTTCTGTCACAGTATGCGACGTCGACGGGTCGTTGAATACACGCACTTACGCTTAACAACGTTTGCTTTAATATAAAGGCGACGTCGTTTATCAAATAACCAACTAGTGTCTTAAATTTTTACTTTAAATAACGTCGCATTACCTCATATTCAGTTAGAAGTCAGATAAATGCTGTCTGGAATATCAGCCCAAATGAAACTCCCAGTATATTTTGGCATTAAAAAATAATCATACTTAACAGTGAATATTTAAAGAAATAAAAGAAAGAAATGTTTAAAGATCAAAAATTTTCGGAAGAAAATTTTGAGTTTCAGAGAAAGTAAAACATTTTTTGTCTGGTTTAAATGAATAAAATATATCCGAATTCGGGAAAAAGTGTAAATTTTACTACAAAGTAAATTTAAACAATAGCACCAAAAACATACCAATAAAAATGTATAACGGTTAATGAGTAATTTAACAACCATTAGAAGAGAAAAGGTCACATATATCCCTTTAAAGAGGGTGTAAAGCCGGCGCTGCAGTACACTGTGTATAATTGCTACGCAGTCTGATCCCTGCCTTAGACAAAGAGGTGTCAGGCAAAATTAAGCCCTCTTAGAGCATGGGGGTATGATAGAAAGGGCACATAAGGTAGCCTAATTGCCATGCCTATGGCCGCATATATCTTAAACTACTAGGTATTTTTCGAATCAGAAAAAAATACCTTTTCAAATTTGCCAAGATATACAAGTTGTCATATTAAAAAAAAGTAACATCGTTGCCCTAGCTCTGCCCGTTCATTTTAATGAAATTAATAAACATAAAATATTAAAAATTCTAACCTGATTGCCAATGGTAATAAACTCCCCGCTTCTAAATTAAAAACTAAATGCACTCCTTCCAATTTGTTGACATGGAGTAGCTCTGTTGATTCTTGTATACCACAGTAACCTGAAATATTTTTTGCGGCATGGTAAAAATATCGCTTTTAAAATAATATTTCGAGAACAAAAAAAAACTAAGTGTTACCTTGAAAATTTTGCTGCAGCGATGACTTAATTCTATCAGTACTTTTATCACAGTCTTTTTCTTTTAAACGATTGATGTCTAACCTAAAAGTAGAATATAATTTAAAAAAAATAGATTTTTAAGTTAACAGGACCAATTCTTTTATAATTGCTCAACTGCCTCCAAGCGACTATGCTGGTGTCGAAAAGAAATAATTTGTACACGTATGTTGAAGAAGTCACTCGGTTTGATCAAGAAGGAGTAAAGACGCCAGTAAATCCAAAACATATTCTTCTGTTGGTCATGTATTCTTATAGTAATCTGTGTTTGCCTTTATGGTTTACCTAGAGTAGGCCATTGTTCTTGTTGACTGAGTTTTATGCTGTTTTATGTTTATTTTAACGTAAACTTTACACTGGATTTTTACTCGAAGAACTGATAACAAAATATGCTATCAGAAGTGGTTGAAAATGTTTGGATGTCTATTTACATCAAAAATTTGTGGGTACTCAATATAAAACTTGACTTTATCAATTTCAAGCATCGTTTCTGTTGAAATCATATAAAAACTATTATAGACTTTATAACTAGACAAATTACGTAAATTACGTATACCACTTAATATGATATCATAAAATAGAATGGAGTAGCATCGAATAGATTTTATTTTACCTTCAAGCTAATGCAGAGTGGAAGAAGTATTGATCAATATTAAGCAAGTGAATACTATATTGAATTGTTTTTTTTGACTAAGCGTGTTATATTGCTATTTCCAGAATTGGGTTTTCATGGAAAAACTTATAGGAAGTCTTGAGAAAAGGTATTTACCTGGCTGAATCTTCTTCGGACCAGGAACATCGAGCTGAAACACCACTTAAATTTGATCCCTCTATTTCGAACCCTCTTTCAACTTGATCGTGGGCATTCAAGTCCAGTTCAAAAATACTCTCTCCCCTCCTCATGTCTGTTATATGCCAGGCGCCACCAGCTCTGCAAAAAAATCTAAATAAATCAAAAATATACTTTTAAAATTATTTTCCAGATAGAAATTACATTTTTAACAGGAGGCGATCGGTAAAAAGCCTTGCTTGATTCCGTTGTAACTGCATTTTTGGGGGTTTCCTATTATCGAAAGCCGGGCAACAACAAACTTGGTAAAAAATATATTTGTTGCGTTCGGACAAGGCGATGATCAAAATATTATATTAATAGCAAAATCCGAATAAAAAAATATATAATTTTTACGAAATTTTTCTCCAAAAAATATACCTAATATGTATTTTTTTTATCTCAAAGAATTTTTAGCAAAAAAAGCGACCCTATATCTTTAAAATGATAAAATATAAAACTTGGTAATCGGTGATGTACCAAGGAACTGGATCTGAGGGGGGGGGCGGAAGCTTTAAGCAGTTAGGATGCCCATGTAAAAAAAAAGAAAATGAGATCACTCTTAAAAGCCTGTCGTGTTGCAAAGTAGCGGAAGCAGATCTAGAATTTTAATAGGGTGTGTAATGTGTCTTTATAATATTTTGACAAAAATAATTTTTCGGGCGAAAACTTTTAAAATAATCATTTAATTAAAAAAGGAACACATTTCTAAAACGACTAAAAATAATAAAATAATTTTGTCTAGCCTCATACAGAGCCTTTGCTTGTGTTGGGTTGGATTGGTAAGATACAAGCATTAACCCGGCCCAAGGGGACCCAGTGCTTCATTCTCTAAATTCCACTTCTCTGATCGGGGACAGGTGTGGGGGCCTCGGCTTGAACGCCCGGGCCGCGTGGATGAGGCACCACAATAAAAACTTTCCTCATGGAACCAGGCGCACCCTGTTGTATATAGCCCCCTCCCCGAAGTGCTGGAGAGGTGATTCTAGCCGGTTTACTCGTGTGTGAGGGAACTCCAGAAGTACCCTCCGACAACCAGGAGGTAACACAGGGAACCGAACAGGTACCCAGTGAAACCTCTAAAGATAAGGATCAACAAGGAACTGTTCAAGGACCCAGTAGATCTTCTTCAGCACAAGAGGCCCAGCAGGGAACTGCACAAGTACCCATTGGACACTCTACAAACGCATCAGGGGCGCCTACGGACGCCGCGTGCCGCTGACGTAAACAAATTGGCCAATGAGCTCAGGAAGCTCCAGTTCAAAATCTTGGTCAGTATGGACAGTCCAACCGAAACAAAGCAGACTGAAGAGCACCTGCTCGAAGTCCTTGCTCCACCTAGGTAGGAAGGATGTGAGACTAGCAACAGTGCTCCTAACAGGACACTGTTGCCTCAACAAGCACTTGGAGACGCTGGGAATCTCCGGAGACTCAGAGAGTCGATGGTGCATGGAGGACGAAGAATCGTCCTTGCATATCCTGCTGGGGGCTGATTCTTGAATTTCGTAGGAAAGGTCACATCCTTCGTTTCGACCAATAAGAAGGCTCAGAATCTGCCGAGCTTGCATGATGCACGCGCAAAGCTGACAGGATTGTCGTTTTTCAAGAGCGCTCGTTCACCTGGTCCGGGAGCAGGTGTATGAAAGTGTAGGAAAGTTCCTTCGATAGACAGCAATCGGTTGAGGTTCGGTGATGGTCGGATAGGTTTCGGATAACTCGTGATCGGTTCAAAGCCTATTATTAGTGGATATCAGGCAGAGGACCGTTTCCGTGCGATCGTTCCTACGAAATTCAAGAATCAGCCCCCTGGAGTGTCCGGCTCTGGCCAGGTCAAGAGAGTCGCACATTGGAAACTATCTGTTGGACGCAGGCGATGTAAGACGGTTGCAGCCCAAAAAAATCTGTTCTTTTGTGAAAGAAGCAGGCTTCCTGGGCTAAACCATGGATAGTGGGCTTTCAACGGGCTCAGCAAGGTGGCCTACGTACATGGGAATTGTCCCGCCCGTACTTCTACATTTATTCATTCAGCCCCATACAGATTAACGATAATAGTTCACTCAATAAGTCACTAACGATTTTGTTGCATTGATAGGGATATAAAATGTTGTGTGAGTTTCTTAACGAATTATACTTCTAATTATACGGCTCATTACTATTATATTACTCCTATTATCTATTGCATGTGGGGCGCATCTATTGCTTCGGGAGCTAAAAACGATGGAGCTAAAAAAGGTGATTTTATACTTTTTAGTCCGTTTTAAACACGTGGAATATTAAATTTGACTAATTCTGATGTTTAGTTTTCAATGGGCATCCTGGCAAAGTTACGGAAAAAGACGTTGCCATTTGCATTTTTTTTTCAAATATCTGGAGAGAATATATGGCCTTAAATCTGAAAACCGCATATTTTTTTATACTGGGACTTTTCCATTCATAGTAGGATCAATGCCTAGTGTAGTCAAGTGTTGCTGCAGAGTTAAAGACAATTACAAAATATCCATGCACCTAGCCGGGATTCGAACCCGAGACCTCTCGTGCGGCAGGCCGATACGCTACCCACTGCGCTACGGAGACCGGATGGATAGAAAAGTTCCAGTATATATATTTTTTAAAAAATGCATATTTGCGAGGGGGTAACCACTGTTGGCAATCAAACCTCAGCAGACCCTAAGAGACCCCATGAGAATCTTCGAAAATCTCTCGGCAGTCCCCGTCAATCACTTAGCATTCAACAAAATTGGAAATAATGTCACATTTTTTGAACTAGTGGTTAACCCCTCGCATATTTGTATCAGCTTTGGTTCGAAATTTATAAAATTTAAAACATATCCTCCGACTTGGTGTTTCTCTAAGATTTGGAAATAATTATTGGAAGTCAAAACTGCATACTGAACACTGCATATTTCTAGCATTTTGGTTCAAAAGTGATAAATATTAAAATACCATCCCCGGGATGTGTTTTTTATAAAATTCGAGGACCTACATAAGTGTACCAAATTTCATTAAAATCGGTGTACCAAACAGCCACACAGACAAAGAAGAAAAGCGAGCTAATAAAAAAACATGGTAAACAACAACACAAAATTTGTTGCTGCTTTACAAGTACTAAGAACCGTTTAAAAAAATGACAAAAAATAATGCAGCAAGCCAAATCATTTAGTTTTAAAACTTTAATGATAACTTGGTATAATTTTTTTTTCAAAATTTTAATTTTTTTAAAAGTAGTTCTATACAGGGTGTTTTAAATTCGATGCTCACCATGGGGATCTCCTAAACGGTAGGAGATACGAAAAGCTTTAAATTAAAGCAAAGTTGCGCAATTTCATGCTTTGCTCAAAACTAAAAAAAAAGCTTAAAAATTCCGGATAATTCCGAAGATAGGTGGAAAAAACCGAAATCTTCATTTTTTTATTTTTCTACGCTTATTCTTAAAGCTGTCAGAAAACGCTTAAAACTTTCTACAGATACTTTTTTAAGATCTACCTAGTGAGAGGTCTGTTTTTGAGACTTCACATTTCAGTGTGACAGGAGCACAGTCAAGTTCATTTTTTCTTATGGACACATCCTTTTTTTTCTCCTGCCGTTTGGTTCATAAAGGATGACGGATTACATTCTGCAACCTTATTTTGACAAGACACCTGACGTTTTGGGATTATTGACCATCATCAGATCAAATTTAAGTTTTGCTTTTAACTTACTCAAGATATTTTGGAAACCGGATTGCAGTACTTTTTATAACATTTTAAACATGACAGTTTTTTTGACATTTTGCTATAACAAAATAACTTTACCTAATAGTTAAAAAAAAATCTTTCTTTTTTAATCTTTGAACTTGGGCTGATGATGGTCAATTAACTCAAAACGTCAGGTACTTGTCAAAATGAGGTTGAAAATATCTGTCATCCTTTATGAACCAAAAACGGCAGTAGAAAAAAAGCATGTGTCCATAAGAAAAAATGAACTTGACAGTGCTCCGGTCACACTGAAATGTGAAATCTCCAAAACGGACCTCTCATGACGTAGATCTTAAAAGTTTCTGTAGAAAGTTTTTAGCGTTTTTTGACAGCTTTAAGAATAAGGGCGCAGAAAAATAAAAACTAAAAATAAAGATTTCGATTTTTCTCTTTTCCCCGGAATTCGTAAACTTTTTTTTTGGTTTTGAGCAGTGTCAACTTGCACAACTTTGCCCTAATTTAAACTTTTTCGTATCCCCTACCGTTTAGGAGATCCCCACGGTAAGCATCGAATTTGGAACACCCTGTAGCGCCGCAGGCAAAAATTTTTCGAAAAATTTTGAGAATTAAACATTTTTAGGTTGGCATGTCCTAGAGAGTAGTTTTCTAGACCTCTAAGCCGTAAAAATATGTACTTTTATGTGCTTTCGAGGTTTTTTCCTAAACATATGTCCTTTCTATATACTAACTTCAAAATATGTACTTTTAATAATTTTAGCAACCGACTCCGAACGCTGGAACAGCTAAAATCATAATAAAAGCCACTACAGGAAGTAAGAACCCTTCACTTACTCTGGTATCCTTTTAAGTATTTCCAAAATGCCTGAACCATTCCACTGTTGCGCCGCTTTTAATTCTTCTGCGCAAATACCTACAATCTGCACAAAATCCACTGTGCCGAACGGTGTTTGCGCAGTGTTCAGGTGTACATCGGTGGTCATAAGCATGTGCTGGATTCGAGATTCGCTGTTGTCCAAGGCGCAGTGCCATGAAACGTGATCGCTGGCGCAGAGTGTATTGCCTGGAATGGATTTAGGCTTTCTTTAAGTCGACTGTTCATGCATACTTAACAAGTCTACTTGTGCAAGTGAAAGAGTACAGGGTGTTTATTTATAACTGGAACACTTAGTATCTTTTTTATTAATGAAAATAAAGGGTAGGTATTCAAAAATTTCTTGGCAAATTTCAACGAACTTAAGCGCTATAACAACTTTTCTTTGTTCCCCTTTTTTTCAAAAAATTCGCTTTACAAAAATACCAAACACTATTGAAATATCTTTTGTAGTTTCTGAGATATTTGCGATTAAAATTTTAATAAATTACATTAGAAACGACCATCTGATCAAGCTACAGTTTTTTTTCAAGGCTACAAGATTTTTAAGTTTATATTGTTAAAATAAAGAAATACATTCATGACCCACTTGGTAGCTTGATTAGTTGGTCATGTCAAATATATTTTCATTTTGACAATTATTAAAACTTAAACGCAATTATCTCAGGAACTACAAAAGATATTGAAATAGTGTTTGATATTTTTGTAAAGCTAATTTTTAAAAAAATTCAAAAATGCAAAAATATACAGGGTATTTAAAAAAAATTGTCTTTATTGTCACACACTGTATACCAAGGGCAACAAAAAAAAGTTGTTATAGCGCTTAAGTTCGTTGTAATTTGTCAAGAAATTTTTGAATTTAGACCTACCCTTTATTTTCAATAATAAAAAAGATACTGATTGTTGCAGTTATAAACAAACACCCTGTACAACTATACATGAGCGTTTGCAGGTATGAAGTACAAGTATTTCGATTTGTGCAAGTGGCATGGACTAGAAATTCCCTTGATACACCAGTGACTGGACATGTCTTGTTCTTGTTTTTATTGTGTGTGTATTATTTGTTCTTATTTATTTGTTGTTAGAAGATAAATTAATATGTCAAGTAAAGGTGAACAATGTATGCGCGAGGTATTGAAAGAGTTTACATATTTGCAAAGAATCAAATTCGAATATTAGTTTGTGAATAGGTTTTATTTTTAAAAAGCCGGTCTCGGCTTCAAGTACACTTAGTGGGTCCCTATAAAAAAGCGGAAACCAAATTTGGCAGAAACATAAAATTTGTCAGAATTTAAAAGGAAAGAAAATAATGAAAGAAAGAAATGACGGGAAAATCAAATCGCTAGAAAATATATAATATAAATACAAAATGTTAGAAAATATTTTTAACGAAAATAATTTGATAGAAACATAAGAATGCCGAAACACAAAATTCAAGAACCCCAATTTGGCCGAAACTGATTTGAACCGATAGCCACGAATTCAATTGCTACGTTGCGGCTTACGGCAGGGAAGAGTCGAAGTAATTGTGATATTGTATTAATTTACCCCCTTTACAGTGGCGGCTCGTCAGATGAGGCAAGTGAGGAGCGCCTGATTAACTTTTTTAGAGAAACTCTTTAGTTTAAATGTGTCTATAGTTTTTTGGCCTACGAAAAAAGAACGCCTTCCTTAACATTTTTCTTTGATTTTTATATTAGGGTATTATTTCCTTTATGTGTTTTCTTATTCTGCCTTGCTTTACGAATGTTTTGTGTGTTCCAGTTGGATGAAGCACTCATTTCGGTAGCCTCGCTTCCCCAACGCTAAGATTTTGCTTTAGTCTATGTCGCACGGGACGCGGTCACCTCCCTGATATTGACCAGTGACACGCTTTAAAGCTATCACGAGTTATCCGAAACCTATCCGACCACGGCCGAACTTCACGCGATTGCCGTGTATTGAAGGAACCTTCCTACACTTTCATACACTCGCCTCTGAGCAGGAGAATGGGCGCTCTTAAAAAGCGATAATCAAGTCAGCTTTGCGCGTGCACCGTACAAGCTTGGCAGCTTCTGAGCCTTCTTCTTGGTCGACACCAAGAATGTGAACATTCCCAGGCGACCATTCTCTGCTGCTGGTTCGTTTGAGAATTCAGAACCCTATGAAGAATGATTGATGATAAGATTTTGATTTTGTCACACAAAACAAAAACGCCTCCGCCCAAATAATTATTATATGGACAACTTTTTATTCAAAACTTTTGTTTGTGTTTCTTTCGTTCTTGGCTATATATAATATGTAAAACCTATTTGGATTTAAAAAAAACTAACAAATTGCTGCTGATATTGGTGCCTCATTAGTTTTATAAGTCACGAGCCGCCACTGTCCCTTTACATTCTTCAACCACCCCCTACCCCCAAATTTCTTCACAATATTGTATTGTCATCGGACCTACAGCACAAAAATCAATCGCAAAATTTGATAGACAGTTAGACAGCCAGAAACTGTGAAGTTAAATAAAATCGTTTAATAAAAAAAATCCCCGTGTCATCTTCCAAATAGAGAAACTTGTCAACGCCGCAATCCAGGGCCTACGCCGCTCTAGAGATTTAAATTTGACGCGTGCCCAATAGGGATTCGGCTGGATTGTGGTTGTGCTCATTTAAGGATCGGGTATATTATTTTCTATCGATTTGTGGGTCGGGTGTTTTTCGTTTCTAGACAATTATTTTCGATACTTTTATTATTCTGATATTTGAAGGGTCGGGAAAATTATAATCGTTTAAATTAAATTCGTGTCTTTTAAGGATCGACTAAATTAAAATTCTATAAAATTACATTCGTATCCATTATTTTCTGGGTGTTTTACTTTCGTTCATATTTTGTTTCGGACGTTATTTCCTGTTCAATTGCGTTTCAGTTTTTGTAAATTCGGCTTTTCTGTGTGTTCCCTACTTAGTGTGGAGTGAAAGCAAACTTGTACAAGCACACTTGTTAAGTATGCATGAACGATTCCACACAAATTCTAACGTATCCTACGTGTCTGACAGAAAAGTTTACTGAGTAATTCCATTTAATATCCGCCATTGAGTGCCCCTCATAATCTCAGATTTTTTTAAAACTGTGAATAGAAAGGATCCCAAAAATTCGAAAAAACTAATTTTTTTCCACTACTTATTCTTACTGGCTAAGGGTACCCTTAATAATTAGGGAGAACTCGGAAAGAATTAAAAAAGAAAAAAGGGTTTATTCGTCATTACCTTCTTCATTAAATAAAATAATTTAACACAAACTAATGAGCTAATAATAGTAGCCTGTATTAAAACTTAAATATATATTTAATAAAAATGCATTTGGTTCCGGTTTTTACAGACATAACAAGCATTTCCATTTGTAACAAACTTTCAAATGAATTTAAAAAAATTCAATCATCAACCAATCCTGCAAAAAATACAATAAAGAAAACTAAAAACGTAGATTGATCAATTTTATATCTGATGAGCTTATTTTGAAGGTCTTTTAAATGCCTTTGAAAGTAAACTCAAAAATGCACTATTAATGAAAACAAAATTGAAGTGTGCCGGGATTTCTTAAAAATAAAATTTGAATTTCGAAAGAAAACACGATTTTTGCATTGGCTATGCAACTTTGAAAGTGAATATCCCGAATAGTAATCGCTAGATTTTTAAAATTTTAACACTTTCAAATTCATTTGACAGACTTTGAAAATATGATGTCACCTACTTTCGCTATTTAAATTTTGGTGGTGAAACTCACCCTTCGAAAGGGGTGTGTTGCAAACAAAATCGACGTGTTTTAGGATTTCTTAAAATTTTGATCAGTTTCTTGATATTTCTTGTAATAAACTTGAGTAGTTGGTTGGAAATAAAGACAAATTAATTAATTTTCTCTCTCTTCTCCTTGATTTCTTATCTCTTGGTTTTGTGGTTTTTTACTTATTTGGTGTGTTTTCATCTAGGCTTTTTTGTTTATTCAAGCAAGCAAGAAGTTGTCGTTATACTTGTATTGATAAGAAAAGCGACCTTTTTTATTCAATTAAAATTTAAAATAAAAACCAGTAGCTAAGAGACTACATTATTTTATCTAGAATAGAATATGTTTATTTTTGAACCAAGAAAATTACATTTTCATGGAGGCTCTTTCTCTGCTATTATTAATAATCCTAAAAACTAATAAAAGTAGTTTAATGAAAAAGAAATATATGTATGTAATAAATTACAGTAAATGTAAAATATCAATTAGGTGTTATCTTCACTAGGATTAATACACTGAAATGAGAAATGATAATTATCTCGTTTGTTGTATGTCAATTATTTTTGGATGCGAGCTCTTCATACGTGCGGAAAGGTTGTTGTATGACTTAACTCCTTTGTACATAATTGAATGAGCGAGGGTGCTTGTGGGTATCTGTGGAAACGTTAAATTGTTGGCAATTCTAGATTTGGTCAAAGGGCCATTTCAAGCAAATGTAATTTTATTTAAAAAAAAAGAAAAACGCTTTAACATTCTACCGGTTTTTGTTAAAAATCTTGAAATAACTCCAAATCATAAACCTATAACACTTTTTCTTGGTATGTAAAAAAGCCGAAATATACAAACAGTTTCGGACCTAAAGCAATTAATATTTTTTCAATTATTGTATTTTTTGTCCCGTCTAACCCAAAAGAAAAGCTTTACTGGTTCATGGTTCACAATAATTTTTAACATAAATGGTAACAACATGCTTTCTCCTTTAATCCCAATGCCTTTTGTTTAGTTTGGAAAAGCCACAATAAAGCATATTTCTAAAAAAATTGAAGTAAAATTGAATACTTTTATAGTAAGAATTTACTAAAATTAAGTTTTGGTTTTTCTTGTCCCGTCTAACCCAAAGTTTAAAGGTTCACCCTATAAGCTCTGGTTACAACTTATTGTTTTAAACTATTTTATTGCATAACCTATGTATTTAGGAAATTATTTATTAAAAAATATAGTCATAATTTTAATCATATAGAAGTCAACAGCTGGTTTTTCTAGTAATGGTTTACTTTTTTGTCCCGTCCGCCCGCTTGAAATGGCCGTAAAGCGACTTGTTCAAAGGGCAGTTACTCAAACATGGCGTTTTTGACTCTTAAATATGGCGAAAAAAAGCTATTTTTCAATCAAAAAAATGTTTGAAAACTAGTCATATAAATGCTTTTTAGGTTGCATGTTGTCCAAAAAAAATATAAATTTATATGGGAATTTACCACAATTGACAGCAATGTTTGATTTGGTTAAAAAGCAAAGTTTTCTTTACACTTTATGGTTTGTCTGATGTCGTTGGCTTAATTAGAGTATGAATTACAACTTTTTGAAATAAGGACTACACGACCCAGTTCGGTACTTTGAATGGCCAATAAAATTAGGCTGTAGGAATGAAAAAAAAAGTTTAGTTTTTTTGGAGTTTTAGAAAACCTTGTCTATCACAGATTATTTCATGATCATTGGTCGATCAATAGATAGTTGTTGTCAATTTACAGTCCGATAACTTTACCGACAACGATAACTTTACCGACAACGATAACTTTAACCCTATTTGACACTTCAAAATAGCCTATTTGGTACAGATTTTACGTCGATGGTGCGGCTATTTGACGTTTGAAGAAAAAATTTCTATGTTCTCAATTAAATTATGAGAAAAAATAAGGGATTAAAACTACCCACATTTATTGCTTTTATTTAATTAAATGTGTTTTAAAACAGGTACACCTATTCAGAAGAAAATGAAAAGACTAGTAATACGTTCCGTGAATTCGGAAGGTTGGTGTACGAAGAAACGAAGCCAAAAAATAACAAACATCGGGCGATGTGCTCGTTCCACAAGTTGAAGTAAAAAAGAGTAGCTCAGTTTGCTCGCTCGATGAATAAATGAACCCAAAAAAGAGCACTCGGTTTCCTCCATTTCCGACCGAATTTTGTAATTTGGAACGCAAGGGTGCACAAATTGAATAAATAACGCGGTATGTGATGACAACAAAAAGTTTTCGACCGTGTTTTCATACGGTGAAAGCCTCGGCTACGACCGAAAACGAATCACCACAGATGTCGCCATTTCTATCGCTCCAACGCCGTTTAAAAAGGATAAACTATTATAGCACTCATACATGGTTTGTTTTTGATTTGTATATAAATAAACAGCGGTTATCATTTGCCACGGAGTTTTCGTAGGACCGCTCCAACCATAGTTTCGACAGGAGCTACTTACCTGACTGAAAAACATATTTGGCAAGTGATTGCATGAGAGTAGCGGGCCATGTTGGCGGAGAAGTTTCATCCGGTTCTCGTTTAAGTCGGAACGTTAGTTCAAATCCAAAACCTGAAGGTTGATCTGGCCCCGATATATCATGTACTCGGCCGTCTCCATGTAGATCTGACAGACCAAAGCTAAAAGAAAAGACAAAGTGCTTCATAATAAAGTAGTGAAATTACTTTTAAAACCGACAAAGAAAATTACTTAAGTACATTTGATTCATTCTTTAAATTTTTTAATCATTAAACATTCTCTATACATTTGTAATATTTTTCCCTAGAAGCTCCCAGCAAAAATTATACGTCTTAAAAACTATCAAAGATGCCGACAAAGAAAATTGCTTTAAAACAAATTTTTCAAACCATTCTTACTCGATCCCGTCTATACAGGATGTTTCACAAATTATGTATAAAAATGAAAGACGTGATTCCTAATACTGGCCGGTGTTTGAAATGACGATTCATTTCGCTTAAATTTGTTCAAAAGTTTTCCCAAAAAAAATAATCAAAAATGTGCTAAAACATTTTCTTCGCCTTCGACTGTACATTTTGATGCTTATAAGCAAAGTATCTAACAAATGAAATCAAGCACGGATAGTCCACCATACAATAAATTATTTTATGTTGAAAGGAAATGAAAATATCTTGAAAACTGTAGTTTTGAAAGATTTGAACTTTATAACAACATTTTTGGGTAATATTTACGAAATCAAAAATCTGAAAACCGCATATCAATAGCTGCTTTACTTCTAAAGTTATGATTTTTATATATATTTTAACGTTTTTTCAAATAACTCGGAAACTAAAGCTTCCAGGAATTTGGACAAAATTTGTAGTCCATATTTATGGAAAGTTAAATCTGAAAACCGTATATCGCTACTTGCTTTTGTTCCAAAGTTACAATTTTTTCAAATGTTTTATCCCCTTTTTACCCCTTCAACCACCCATCACCCTACCCAAAAGTTAATCAGTTCATGGTCAGCCGATATAGGATTTTTGTACCAAATTTCGTTAAAATCGATTGAGGTGTTCTTGAGTTATTGTGTATACCGACAGACAACAGACAACTTTTTTTGAAAGAAATTGAAATATCTCGATAACTACTTAAACTTGGACAGTGGTTTATAGCTCGTTTTAAAAGTATTTTAAATACCTTTCGAATGATGTATCACATGATATAATTTTTATTTAAAATTTGCAATTAAAACAAAAAAATTTTTTTAATTTTTGAAAAACAGAATTTTTAATTTTTTTTTATAAAAATACATTTTGTTTCTGGGTATTTCGCCAAACTATTTACAAAATTTCAAGATGGAGAGGTTCATCAAGAAAAAAATATTTTAAAAATTTAGAATTTTTTTTCAAAAAAAAGTTAAGTCATGTGATACTGCATTAACATGGCATTTAAAATACCTTTAAAACAAGCAATCAATGCCCGTAAAGACAGTCAATTTTAACCAAATGTGTACACAAAAAGAGTAATATCTTGGGAACTGTAGACCCTAAAAAAGCGTTTTCCAAAAATTAAAAAAAAAAGTTTTTTAATGTCTTTAGGTACATGTTTGAGCAACATGGTAGTTTGTTTTGATTTTCAAGAATTAATTTTAAAAAAAACTAACGGCCAAAAAAAATTTTCATTCCCTTTATGGTTGAAATAAATGTACCAAAAATTATCGAAATCGGGAGATGGTCAAACCAAACCTCTGGTTGATTTGATTTGAAATGACCCGCAAGCAAGTGCGTTGCCCGCCCCGCTCTTATCCCCGTATCGTACCAGAGTATTAGTTTCTTTAGTGATTTTGTGTTGTCGTAAAAATTTACATACAACTATTCATTTCTTGAGAAATTAAACAGCGAATTAGTGGATATTGTTTTAATTTATAACGAAGCACAACAACCCGCCGCAGAAGCTTACCGAATTTATTCCTGTGTCCCCTTACATTAATAGAAGTATGTCATTATTTGACCTTTTTATTTAGTTCGAGAATATTCAGCGATTAGGGGTTTTTTCAAGTAACATTTTCAATTACCTCAAATTTTTTAAGTTTGGTTACCAGTTCTTATAAAGGTGTGTTTTTATTAACAGATTTCCTACTTTCATAAAATTACATGAAGGCACGATAATTTTTATAATACTAATTGTTCTAACCTTGCAACTTTAATGTTTATTGGGTTCCTAAACACGGTTTTTTTAATCTGCTGCTACATGATTGCAACAATAATTACTTAAACCAGATTCTTTTTTGTAATAGGTCCCCTATGAAACTAATACTTCGTTAAATTCATAAAGGTTTCGTTATAAATCTTGAATTGTCGTTATTAGATTATTAAAACATCTGTCACTCTTCTGAGTGTTCTGCATGGTTTGGGCCAATCATCATAATATTCTATCACGGCCTATTTATAATTTGAAGTTGTTTTGATTCCACGTTTTTTATTACGGATTCATAATTACTTTTTTAGAACCTCAGAACTTTCAAAAACATTGTTCAACTGCATTTTCTTATAGGGGGCGCTGCACTCGGGTTACTTTATTTCGTTTCATAAAGGTTGCAGACACTTTCCTGTAACCTAATGCGCATAACGAAAGGTAATAAATATAAAAGTTGTAAGAAGGTTCTCACAGGCAACTCCTAGATTTTTAAGGAGTTTATAATAAGATTAGTGTCACTCTTATTATAAACTCTCTTATAAGATCCACCAGTTAAGCCCAATAAGAGGGTAATAAAGGTTCCGGGAAGGTTCTCGTTAGTTTTCTATAAAACATTAAAGTTTATAATTTGGTGACGGTAACTTGCTCGCAACAGAACAGCGCAGGACAAAAGAGCTCATGAACAAATGGTACGGGATGGGACTACTCGGCGCACAGTGGATCGAGTCAATGTAAAAAAGGGACATAGGGGTATTTCTGCCTCATTCGAAAAATTTGATAAAAGCTTTTGGACTTATTTTAATATGTGAAAAAAAAAAGTGATTTTTAAACCAATTCAAAAATTGTTAAAAAATATAGATTTTTTTTTTAAATTTTGTTAGTCAATTTAAAACATAGGGTCAAACCATATCAAATCAACCAAAAAAAAAGGCACTTCTGATCCAAAAACTTAAAAATCCAAAAAATTAAATTTTTTGGATAAGCGGTTTTTGTTTTATTGATTTTTGAAAATAAAGAAATTGACCAATATGCCCTTGACAGGCACTTACAAAAATAGCAATATCTCAAAAACTATTGGTCCTATAGAAGCGAGTTATAGCTTATTTTGAAGGTTTTTTAAAGACCTTTTTAACGATGTGTATCACCATGTAATTTTTTGTTTTTATTTTTTTTTTAATTTTTTTAATATTTTTTTTTTGAAAAATCTTGAAAACACCATTTTGAATTTTTTTTCAAAAAAATACTATTTTTTTTCAGTATTTTTTTAATATTGTTGGAAAATTTCAGAATGGAGAAGTTATTGGTTCTATTTTTAAAAAAATAATATAAAAAACCTTGCAGGAAAAAAACATACATTTTTTGATAAATAGCTATATATTTACTCTTTATATCTAAAATATGAAGTTAATGATAGAGTGTTCTAAAATAAACAAGTTTATCTTAAATGATAAGGGTAATCCTGCTTTACCAGACTACCATGCTTGCCTCTCAAAAATGATGTGTAACCCACCAGAAGTTCACTGCTTTTTGGACAAATGTGAGATATGCCCAGGAACTGAGAATTTAAAAAACTTTTTGAATGAAAAGTTCGAAGAAGCAATGATTGACAATGTGACTTTTAAGAAGTGGATATCTGTAGATAGATGCAATATGGAGACATTAATTAAACCAGCAGAGGACTTCATTGAAGAATTTTCAAACGACTTGATTAAATTAAAATCTCATTCTTTTTACACTCACATGCAAAAAGAATACTTCAATGAGGTAAAAGACAATTTAAAAAAGGGGGAAGCACTAATCACATGCGACTTCGCTGAAAAATATTCATTTATTTTGCAGGATGAAGTGCAGTCCTATCACTGGACAAATAGCCAGGCAACCCTACATCCTTTTGTAATACATTACAAAACTCATGAGGGAAAACTGGGTCATTTAAATTATATATTTATTTCAGACTGTTTGGTACACAACACTGTGGCATTTCATCTTTTTTTAAGCCACCTTATGCCTGAACTAAAGAGGCAAATTTATAATTTAGACAAAATTATCTATTTTTCAGACGGCTGTGCCGCACAGTATAAAAAAAAAATTGTTAATATTGCGTACCATCTCGAGGAATTTAAAATTAAAGCAGAATGGAATATGTTTGCCACCTCCCACGGGAAGAGTGCATGCGATGGACTGGGAGGCACCGTAAAAAGGTTGGCTGCTAAATCAAGTCTGCAGAGACCATATAATGAACAGGTTATGACCCCCGAAGATCTTTTTAAATTTGCAACAGAAAACATTCCTGGTATAACATTTAAATATTGTTCATTAAATGACTACCAGCAACATGAAAAGTTTTTGGAAAAAAGATACCTGGAAGCACAATCGATACCTGTAATGAAAAAAATTATTACAAAACCATTTTCACTAAGTAAAGAGGAAAATATTCAATGTCTTTTTGCAACCTGTGGTTTGTCAAACAGAGAAATTGAAAACATCGACTCCGGTTTTGTAACCATAAACTATGACTGTCTTGGATGGGATGTATCATAGGCAAAAATATAGAAAGCGGGGAATTAAAAGTTAGTTTTTTACATCCTCATGGTCCCTCTCCGTCTTTTTACTTTCCAAAGCCAAAAGCTGATATATTGGTCATAGATCAAAATTCTCTTTTAAGACGGGTCAACCCAAATACTGCCACTGGTAGGACATATACGCTAACTGCAGAAGAAATGACAGATTCCTCAAATATTTTACAAAAAAAATTAGCAACCTAAATATTTTTTATTGTAAATTTTCTATTATTCTTACTTTCCGTTTTTTTGTTATACCCATATTAGGTAAATTAGCCCTGTATTAAATATCTTATTATTTTTTTAAGGTATGACTCCATTATTTCTCCATCCTAAAATTTTCCAAACATGTTAAAAAAAAACATTGAAAAAAAAAGAAATATTTTTTTTTAAAAAATTAAAAAATGTGTTTTTGAGATTTTTCAAAAAATTTTTTTTTAATTAAGGAAAAAAAATTAAACAAACTATATTGTGTCACACATCTTTAAAAAGGTCTTTAAAAACCCTTCAAAATGAGCTATCACTCGCTTCTATAGGATCAATAGTTTTTGAGATATTACTATTTTTGTAAGTGTCTGTCAAGGACATATTGGTCAATTTCTTGATTTTCAAAAATCAATAAAGCAAAAACCGCTTATCCAAAAAATTTGATTTTTTGGATTTTTGAGTTTTTTTGATAAGACGAATAAGTGTACCAAAAATCATCAAAATCGGAGATGGTCAAAACTATTGCCTGGTTGACTTGATATGGTTTGACCCCATAGGTTTAAAACTAAATGGTATTATTTAAAAATTTAGAGCAAAGGTATATATTAAGAAGTAAAAAAAAATTAAAATATTTTTTAAAATATTTTGTTTGGCAGTGTCATACTTAATTTAGGTTTAAGATAAGATAAGATAACATTTTCTGCCCCGACTTGCCCCTTGTTTTATTGCGCCAACTCTCTACCCCTCCCAGAAGTACCCGAAAAGTGACGTCAAAGTTGTCAAAATCGCACTTTTTAGGTATTTTTTATTTAATGTACTTTCCTTCTTTTCAAACCGACCGCAACCTAATTCACTTTTTTGGATCTGCCGAAAACGCTTTTTTTTAAATAAAATTGTAAATGTCAAAATGGCACTGTCATCTTGAATCCGCCATATTGAACTTTTTTATTTCTTGTCTGATTTAAACGAAACTTTCTTTAAATGATCAAACTTTTCCAATACAACCAAATATAACAAAAAAACTGACAGATGTCATTTTTTGTTCGATTTAAACCAAAGTTTTGTTGCACATAAAGCGTTTTCAAAAATACCCAATTTTAATCCAAAATTGACATATGTCAGTAGTCATCTTTAGCCGGCTACATTGAACTCACACATTTAGCAATTGTTCGCTTCTCGGATTTTAACGCAAAGTTAATTGTGACAGTAAAACTTTTTTTTGTTTTTATGGGGTGTGTAGCTTGATATCAAGCTACACACCTCATATAAACAAAAAAAAATCAAGTTATCTTGAGAGTAGGCAATTTTTAGAAGGAGGATAAATTAGTACAGTATTAGTACCATATTTTGGCATAGTCACTTTTGATCGAATAAACAAACAAAAATCTTAAGAACCGATGGTTTTTGTAAACTAAGAGTACCCTTCTTTAAGAGTACATAATTAGTTCAAAGTTATAACATATCAACTTTCATTAAATCTATTTCCTAAACATGGGAGGGGGTTGCAGCTTAGCGCCAAGCCACATCCCCCCCCCTTTTAAGTGCGAATAACTCCGTTATTCATTAAGTACAACATTTTTTAAAAGGGGACTAAATTAGTACATAATTCTTACAATATTCAAATTGAGTTTCGTTGGGTGGTGGGATTAGCTCGACTGAGATCTTCACTGTTTTATATAGCCATTAGTTAATATAGGATTTTTTGGGGCTTTTATAAAGATATAAAAGTAAAACTATTATTTTTAGGCGTAAGTTTTTCAATTCTTGACCTATTTAAACAATTGATACATCTGGATATAAAACAATTATGCCATTTTTGGAAAAATTCTGCTTTTTAAACACAGTGGTGCATATACATATTTTAAAAGGTATATGAAAAATACCTATATTTAGCAAGCATCAGCCATATTGGATTTGGACAAATATAAAACATAAAGTCAAATTAAAAGTACAAAATTTCATGTTTCCAGAATGCTTAAAATTATTTACATCGGACCATCACTTTTAAAGTTACATTAAGTTACATCCTATGCCCACATTTCCCTATACTTCGATCCACTGTGCGGCGCCGCCACTTCGGCGCCGCCGTTTCGGTGCTAAGCACATTCGGCGCCGGTTCGTTTGGCGCCGAGCCATTCCGGCTCATGGCTAAAATTTCTTAATTTGTAAGGCACTAAAGCGTGTGATTTTCATTGCTTTGGAATGTGGTGCTGTTAAGCATGAATTCTGTATAAAAAAGGATTAAAATTTGTACAAAAATAATCTATAATACTTCTATTATTAAAATCGTTCGCCAGACGACTGATTCTTTGATTAGCGGCCTATATTTAAGCAATTTTTTTGGGGACTCATGGCCCCCAATAATTTGTTCCAAGAACAAATCTCTCGCTTTTTAGATATTATCAGGCCAACACACATTTTGGTGCCGGCGATTTTTTAACTTTTCCTGGGTAATTTTTGGGTGGAGAATTCGAAATCCCATCAGATTTTGTCTATCAGATCTAGTTTTTAAAATATGGAATTATTTACTTTTTTTAACTTCTATATATATTTTACGTTATAACTATGACTATTGCCAGTAACAAAAAAACACATATAATTAATTATTTATTATAAAAAGTAGCTTAACATACATTCATACTCGCATTTTCTTTTATACGACTTTCTAGCATGGAGTTTACTGTTGTAGTCTCGCTGAAGGCTCCAACAGTAGGTAGTCGGTCATCATGTGGATATCCCATCGTCCTTGATATCGATCTTCCATAGTTTTAATATCCTGATGGAATCTTTCTCCCCGGTCTTCACTACAGCCACCTAAATTTTCTGGAAAGCGATCTAGGTGGCTGTGGAGTTAGTGAACTTTTATACTCATGTTACAACCGAAAATATGAAAACTTGAAAGCATAGTTTCCACTAATTCTATGTAACTTTCTGCTTTGTGATTTCCAAGAAAATTTTTAACTACTTGAACAAATGAACCCCAAGCGTTAGATTCAGTCTCATTCATTGATGTGGTGAACTGTGGATCTTTAATAAGTTGCCCTATTTAAGGACCATCAAATATACCAGCTTTTAGTTTTTCCGTGCTAATCCCAGGAACAAGTACCCAAAACAATTTCCTTCTCGATCTAACGCTTTCACAAACTGCTTCATACGCCCCAACTTGATATGCAAGGGTGGTAGTAAGATTTTTTCTCTCGTAACCAAAGGTTCATTCACTACGTTTTGTTTTCCTTGAATCATAGTATCTCTTAAAGGCCAATTTCTCTTAACCCAGTGCTGATCTTTAGCTCTGCTGTCCCAAAGACATAAAAACAGGGGTATTTTGTATATCCACTGTGCCCACTGATGTTCTTCGTATTTAATTTGTTTCAAAACTTGTGCTATTGTTTTATACTCCTCTTTCATGGTAGTAGAATATCCAATAGAAATTGAGGCATATTTGTCACCGTTATGTAAAAGGACACATTTTAAACTACGTTTTGAACTGTCAATGAAAAGGCGTCAATCGTCTGAAGTGTATTTTGGCAAACCCATTTTTTCTAAGAGTCCTTTTATATCGTTACAGAATACCAGCTTATTTTCCTGAGTGAAAAAAGGCAGCAGATCATTTTCTCTCATACGATAAAATTTAACATTAGTGCCTGGATAAAGAAGGTTCTTTTCTTTTAATCCAGATGCAAGTAATTCAGCACACTCCTTTGAGAGGTATAGGTCTCTCGCGAGATCGTTCAGTTCTTGTTAATTAAAACACTGAGGAGTTGTTAAATCTACTTCAAATTCACTGTCGTTTTCTGATTGCATTCTTTGAACTTCATCAGACATTGATGTTTCTGTATCATCTTCCGGGATTTCAGGAAGACTGCTGAAGGTTGGAATGGGTATTTCCTTAGAGCGCGGTACAGGTCTTCTTGGAGAATCTAGATCAGGATATGTCCATTTATGTCGATTGTTCCTATTTATACCTTTAATATTAACGAGACAAAAATAGCATTGGTACATCAAATTTCAGGCACTTTCTGTTTCCAATTGTCCACTGTCGCAAATGTTCAACACATGTTTTACACAACACATATGGAGCCCAAGATTTATCTTGATCTCCCAAATGAACGCCAAAATAGGCAAGATAAGACCTTTTCACAAATTCAGAAATAGTTTTTCTACTTTCTTTCAAAGTGTATTCGCCACATACATGATATAAAACATCTGGATGGTTTACACAGCTACGCCTGCTTGTGGATGTCATTGTTTTAGTTTTAACACTATAAAACGACGAAAATGTACAAAAAAAATTATGATTTTATTTGCAAAAAGTACAAGTCGAAAAGGATAAAGGTAGACAAAAGGTACTATGTTTCCAAAACCAATTAGTCGGTGTTGAGCAGGTATGGAGAGATCGGATCATAGGGTATTCCAAATATAAAATAGCTAATAAAATTAATAGGATTAAGTAATGCGGGTTAACCAGGTCTCGGAATATTGGTTTACGGACAATTTCAGGTATATTTGGCTAATTAGATCCTAGTTTTGAATACCAAATTCCTATTTTGAATTTTAAAGAGATTTTGATTTATTTATTTTTACCTTTTATTAGAACTAAATTCAATTAATCTAAAATCAGTTCTTAGATCTCAGGCACCAAAAATTTTTTTTATTTTGTTGGCATGTGAATTATTTAAGGCATCTATAAACTTCCAGACAGTCGGGTGGGTTGAGTTAGGCAGGGTTGCGTTGGGTTGGGTCGTTTACAATATTCTATTAAATTTAACTATTCGGGTGCCGAAACGGCGGCGTCAAAAAGGCTTCGCACCGAAAGGGCTCGGCGCCGACACGGATTGGCACCGAAACAGCGACGCCGAAATGTCTTAGACCCAAATGGTAAGGGATTTATTGAAAATCACTACTTACCACACGAACAATTTTTTTTGTATTGTTCGTTAGCTTCAAAAAACTAACACTTTTCTTACTTTTCCCCTTTTATTATTATATTTTTTATAGTATATAAAAACGTGAGCCATTTGCGTAATTTTTTTACACGCTGTTTTGACCTGCGCTGTTTTGTCTACTGATTGATGAGAGAGATGTATACACTATAAGAAATGTACCTTATGTAATGCCAATGTGGAGGGATATTTTCAGTTGGATTTCCTGGATTTGCATACATAGAAATGTAGTCTAGTGGATCTGGTCCGCCTAACCTAAAAATAATAATTCACAAATAAAGGAAATAAACGAAGCGTTTCTGGTCCATAATTTAACAGCAGATTCGTCCGCACCACTCCAACATGACAAGACAAAAAACTTGCATTTTGGATATATCTTGAGTAATGGGCGTTGGTCATGTTTTCTGCCCATGTAATTTTTCTTTTTCTGAGGGTGCGTAAAGGACAAATGAAGGTAGAAACGTCCACGGCACGAGGGTAATTTCAATTTTCAATTTTTCAAGTTAAAAATTACTTCTTGGTCTTAAAGAGGCAGTTCACCAAAATGACAAGTTAGGCTTAATCGGTGGCAAAACAAACTTTACGATGAATGCTGATCTTAATTTTTTTTATAAAGCCCCGTTGATGAGATATAAGTACGTTTGTGTACTCGTCATTCTTGTCATATTTAATTTTTTTATTAAATCTCTTTATAGACTTTTCTTTCAAAGACTTAGCCTAAAAAACTGACAGAGACGTTTTCTTTAAAAGACTTCGCCTAAAAAACTGACAGCCCATAAACTATTATTTCACTTATTCATTTTTAATCAGCGATTTTACAAAAAATTTAAAAAAAAGTTTTTTACGTTTTTTTACAGTTAATAGCGAGCTTTCCCTCAAAAAAGGTAATGGTAACCGTAAATCCGTATTTCGCACTTGTGGTGCTCATGAGTATACGAAATCCGGATCTACGGTTACCATTACCTTTTTTGAGGGAAAGCTCGCTAGTCATTGACTTTGTTATTTATTCACCCTCACTAAATCCCTTTTTAAATTTATCAACTCCAGAGCTTAGGATATCTGTAGAGATAATAGACACTTAAAGTACATATTTCAACGCATCCGTATCGGTATACGTAACGCGTCCAAAACAAAGTCAAAATACGCTACATTTTTGACTTGTTTATGCGACTTTTCGAACAATGTCCGCTTTTTTGAAGGGTGCGATGACAGGATTGCTGATTGAAATCGTTGCGTACGTTCGTGGGTCCCTAACGATACGTACATCCTTCCGTATGCAACGAGATTCTGTCATCACACACGTCAAAGAAGCAGGCATCGTTCGAAACATGGCATGAGCAAGTCAAAAATGTCGCGTATTTTGACTTTGTTTCGAACGCGTTACGTATACCGATACGGATGCGTTGAAATATTTACTTTAAGTGTCTAATTATGTCTGTCTCCGTAGAGATGCTTAATTTTCCTTCAAATTGAAGGTACATCTGCCGATTCTGCAATATGACAGATGGTTGTCTTTTAGATGAATCCTGTGTCATATTTTTTCATCATCATTTCATCTCTAATTCCTAGCACCGTACTGATGAGCACCACAAGTGCGAAATCCGGATCTACGGTTACCATTACCTTTTTTGAGGGAAAGCTCCCTATTCATTGACTTTGTTATTTATTTACAGAGTAAACCCAAGTAGTTCTTATTTTTAAATAGAACACCCCATATATTTTTACAGTTTAAGAATTCTGGTAAAAAATGCTTTTCCACAATACCACTCACTATGGGTTTAATTAATTCGCTTATGAGATATTTACGGATAATTTTGAAAACTTGAATTAAATATTTCGCCCCATTAAAAGCCTAATGACCATAAAAAAGTACATGTCGTATCAACTCTTGTCGAGCTCGCCAGGATCGGGGCAAGCACCCAGTATGTAGGGCCGGAACCACTCCTAGGACCAACCAAGAGGCAATTGCAAAGTCGACTTAATAAATGGGCCAACGATGCCATGACGACCGCTTGGAGAGGAGGAACAGGATGCAGACAGACCAAGGACTTCGTGAAGGGCCCAGATGTAGCCAGACAAAAATGGCTTCTGGGGAGATCACGAAGGCACGCTGGTCTGCTGACAGGAATCATAACAGGTCACAACCGACTAAGGAAGCACATGACCCGGATCGCGGTGGAAAATGACTCGACCTGCCGGGCCTGCGGGCGGGCAGAAGAGACATCTCGACATGTTATAGCGAACTGCGAGGCATACCAGAGGACGAGATACCAGGTATTCGGTTTCCCGACCCTGGATGAGGAGGACCTGCACACGCTCAAATGGGACAAAATACTGGACTTTGCAAAAAGAACAGTGAAACCAGATGAGCAGACTGCCAGACCAGTGGTGCAGGCGGTGGATTAGGGGCAGGCTCGGGGTAGGGCAGAAAGGGCCCAGGGAGGCCTACTTGCCAGGCTTCGCACCGCCCCTTCTCTACTACTACTACTACTACTAACTCTTGTCATACAAAATGACATCGGGTCAAATAAACGTGTCAATTATAGTTGTCAAAATGGTTTTTGCTGATGGAGAAAAACAAGATATTTTATATTGTTTCATTAAACCTATAATAGAGAATTAAGTGGCAAAGCGAGTGATAAACGTCGAAGCGTGCAAAAACACAACGATGTAAAACACGCCATTTTGAGAGGCTGCCTAGCGGGCGAAAATCTCGTTTTTCTTTTTGTTCTTTCTCTTGGATTTTGATTACTTTCAAACCTATATCTACTACTTCTAATTAATATGCAATGGATTTTGTCTTACTACACGTCAAAGAACAAGATTTATAGTGAGAAGCCAGCAGTGCATGCGATTGAAGCCCAATTAAGAGAATTCATAAAACAAAAGATATCTACATAATTACAGCTAATTTAGTGAATGGTTTCATATATATATATATTTTTAAAATATATAATACGAAAATTATACTATAAATATTATATTCTGAATTCTGATATAGGGAAATTTTGCCGAGAAGTAGTTTTTTTGGTAAAAGTGATGTAACTAAATGGGTTCTAATGATTCATGTGACTTTTGGTATTAAACTTCTTTTGGTTTGCCCTTCATCATTTGAGCTGCTAGTTACCATAAAAGCTAGCAGCGCAGGCTCTATATTTTAAAAAAAGCGAGTTCTAAATTTTTTAAGGCGTTAGGAAGTTAGTGCCTTAACATATTTCAATAGTTCTTAGTTTTAATTTAATAAATTGGATATCAATAATTTTGGGATAACTAAATGACTTTAGTTAGCAGCGCACACGGTCTTTGTTAAAAAAACCGAGCTCTAAATTTTTTTCGGGAATATAAATTTAGTAATTTGCCCAGTTTTAATAGTTATGTTAGTATTAAGTAGCTTTATTGATTCACTGTAAAATAAAAACGACATATTTTTTTATAAGAAAATGACATCAGAATATAATATTTGTAGTATAATTTTCGTATTATATATGTAAAAAAAAAAATTATAAGAAACTATGGAGCACTAAATTAGCTCTAATTATGTAGGTATCTTTTTTTTTCTGAATTCTCTTAATTAGGCTTTAATCGCATGCGCTGCTGACTTCTCACGGAACATAACGGCGAATGCGCTAACTTTTAAAAATCGCAAGCTCTAAATGTTTTTGCGGAACAAAATTACCACTAAATTAGCTCTAATTACTTATATAGGTTCTAATAAAAAAAGTTGCGCTCCTAGCTTCTTGTACTTTCCAAAACAACCAGAACAATAAGAAGTAAATTAACAAAAACTAAACCACAACGCCACGACACCAAGGTACCATGCGAGTGTGGAGATATCTACACTTCGCGACACATAAAACGCATACAGCAGAAGTTAGGCACATGTCTATATATTAAAAATTTCGCTTGCTTATTCTTACCGACTTTTGTAGGCTAACGCTTTTAGACAACATAAACAAATTTTGTTTATGAACTGAAAGCATTTTTACCGATATTTACTGGTTCTATATTTTTAAGGTTGCTGTTACGAAATATAAAAAAAAGATAAAACACTTTTAAAACAAAATTTTTATTATAATAAAGCAATTCAATCAAATTTTGGCCGAATTAGAAGAAGGTTGGCCCCTTCGTCAAATAGCCGTTCAAAATGGACGAAACAAGTCCGTATTGAACGCGACTAAAAGGAAAATACAAAGAAGAAATAGAAGGCTTTGGGTTAAGAAGAGAGAAGTTTTATAAACAACAAAATATTAAAAAACAAATAGAAATAAAAAAACGATCGATAAATAAAAATCAAAAATATTAACTTTAGTATCTGGTCATTGCACCATTTGCTTGAATAATTTTTTCTAAACGCCTTGGCATTGAGTCTGCTAAATTTCGAAAAAAACGATCTCTTCATAAGCTCTAACTATTAGCTCCATCAAATGGTCAGCATTCCGTGGAAGAATATTAAATTAATTTTTTTGCAATGAGCCCCCCATGACGTTCTCGATGGGATTAAAATTTTTTTCATCGGTAAAAGCTACCTGTCGCAAAAATCGTTTTTCTGTCTCGAAAAAGTAATCTAGCCTGGTTTTTTTTTCTTCACTTAGCCGTATCTTTTTAGCTGCCACACGACATCTCAGCCTCGACTTCTTTATCCGTCTTAGTGCTGTTCTTACCATACCAGGAAAATGAACTGTTAATTTTGCGTCTCTGGAAAATGGGTGTTCTTCCAGGAAATTAGTGACTTGCTGGTCCTGTTGGGGTGTGCTGACTTTGGTCAAGTCAGTTCCTTCTTTTCTTCGTACAGTTCCTTCTTCTTTGTGTTTCCTTTTTAGTGGAATAGTGGACTTGTTTGGTCCATAATGATCGGCAACCCGACGAACAGACCAACCTCCATCTAATTTTGATAAAATTTAGTTATCGAATTACGATAGCTGACACTTTGTGACAGAAAAGGTTGCTAAATCGTAAAGGACATATTGCATATAAAATGGGCGATGGGCGTATGCGTTTTATGTGTCGCGAAGTGTACAGCGGAGTAACCAGCCGACCCATGGAAGTTCGCCTTACAGAACACAAACACAATACTCGACAAGGGGACCTAACTGGATCCGTTACGTAACTTTTGTTTTTGTTTAACAACGTTTGGTTACGGGGCTCTAACCAGTCTCGAGTCGGAGTCGGTTATTTATACATAAATATTTAATGACCTTTAAATCAATGTGATAAAAAAAATAAGGGCGCCAAGTGGTTTGTAGCCACGTAACCATATCTAAATAAAGCTGGTACCATATTCTAAGCAGAAATCCTAAACCACTAAATATTTCCACTATCTATCCATTAGTACGCTCCATAATTAATTTTAAAACCTAAATGATTGAAAGATAAAATGCGAAAAGTTAATTTAACGCCATTTTATATTCAAGTAAGGATGTCATTATAATTCTGAAAATTTGGGTGAAGTCATAATAATACGAATTCTAAGTTAAAACTACTAAACCGTTTTAAATACACCTACGACTCTCGAGAGCATAGAATCAGGGAAAAAGGTATTTAAAGATTCTACATAAGTAGTTTGCAAGGTAAAACGCGAACAAAGCAGCTTTATTCCTGATATATTATAGCTACGTATATATCTTAAAACTAAGTACTTTAAATTCGGAGTTTAGCATCGGTGTACTAGCTACGAAGCCAGTCATTTAATTAACCGCGAATAAATAAATAAGAAATAATGCCTCTGAGGGTTACTGATCCTTGACCAATGAGGATAGAAAAGCAGTTTCGCAACCAGTTGCAGACCCTAACTTCTAGCTACAGGAGGAGACGGTGAAGAATTAATATTTATAGGAAAGGAACCATGTAAACACTTAGTTTGCAAAACTTTTTCGACTTATCGATAAACCATAAAATCCATAAAAACGTCTGAAATAGACAAAAGGAAAGTATTAGTCCACTTGCTAACATGCGATTTGACAGAGACAGAACACATGTGAACAATAAGGTGACAGAAAAGGATAGAAATATGCTTACTCTATATAGCAAGTATCCCACAAAACTATTAAAGACGTTTTAGCACTATTATGATCAACAGCACACAATAACTATTATGCTAGCAACTCAGCAAGATCTGGAAAACCAAAGTAGACCAAAACACATAAGATCTATGCCAAAATATTGAAACTGGTGTGAATCCAAATTAATGGTGATTCGTACAAAGGACACACACGTTTCTTTTAGTGAGCAAAACCATATTGACCTCTAAAACACCTGTTCATTGACCTTCATTGAAGTTTAGAGCGAGATAGACTTACAAAAACGATAGTTACACCGTGGACCAAATATATTTCCCAATTAACTTAAAGAATATTAAAACTAATTATGTACAAAAATCGGACGTATCAGATCGAAAATAGTTCAACTGGAATGGCAAGAGGCAAAGATCGTCAGAAAATCTATTCAACGGGAAGTTTAAAGAAACAACATCTATACAGAGAAACCAGAATGTATTTTATCAACAAAGCATCACCAAGGATATTTAGAAACCCATACTTTTCGGAGGCAACATATTTTAACTGCGAAACAGTGGAAGCACCAAGTGTAAACTTCATGGTTCACTGAACACATGCTAGTATATAAGTAGAATGTTTTCACATCGTACTCAATACGTATTGAAAACACTTGTCTTCTTTTTCTTTCATAGAGGTTCCGACAAAGAGTGTGATACATGAAAGAAGGAGATGCTGGATTTTCGATACGTATTGAATACGACGTGAAAACATACTAAAGATTAGGTAGTCTTGGTTTTGGTTAGTATTCACCTGATGACGATTGCAGATACATAAGCATTCAAAACGTTGTGCAAAAGTAAAAAATAAAGACAATGGAAGTTCAAAACTCTACTTTAATCTCAAGTTAAACATTGTCTACCACTTTCAAGAACTTGTATTTGGGTCATTTCAAATCAAATCAACCAGAGGTTCGGCAGACCATCTCCCCGATTTCGATAATTTTTGTTACATTTATTCTGCCCATAAAGGGAATGAAAAATCCCAAATTTAAAATTTTTTTGGCCATTAGTTTTTTTTTTAAATTAATTCTTGAAAATCAAAACAAACTACCATTTTGCTCAAACATGTACCTAAAGAAATGAAAATATCTCAATAACTACTTAACCTAGGACAGTGGTTTAGTTCGTTTTAAAGGTATTTTAAATACCTTTCGAATGATGTATCACATTATGTACTTTGTTTAAAAAAAATTAAAATAAAAAAAAAATATTTTTTTTTTTAATTTTTGAAAAAGGGCATTTTTTTTAAATATTTTGTTTTTGGATATGTTGCTAAACTATTTACAAAATTTCAAGATGGATACTTAATGAGATTATCAAAAAAAAATTATTTTAAAAATTTTGAAAATAATTTCTAAAAAAATAGGTTATGTGACACTTTATCAAAATGCTCTTTAAAATACTTATAAAACAAGGTATTAATCGCTTTTTACGGTATACAGTTCTCAAGAAATTACTCTTTTTGTGTACCTGCACATTTGGTTAAAATTGATATTTATTGGCATTTATAAAAATATGAATATGTTGAGAACCATACAGACTACAAAAGTGAGCTTGTTTTAAAGGTATTTTAAATGCCATTTTAATGAAGTTTCACATGACTCATTTTTTTTTTTAATTTCAAAATTTTTAAAATATATTTTTTTGATGAACCCATCAAGTCTCCATCTTGAAATTTTGGAAATAGTTTAGCGAAATACCCAGAAACAAAATATATTTTTATAAAAAAAATAAAAAATGCTGTTTTTCAAAAATTAAAAAAAGTTTTTTTTTAATTGCAATTTTTCTTTAACAAAATTATACCATACATACATCATTCGAAAGGTATTTACAGTACCTTTAAAACGAGCTATAAACCACTGTCCAAGTTTAAGCAGTTATCGACATATTTCAATTCCTTTAAGTACATGTTTGAGCAAAATTGGTAGTTTTTGTGATTTTCAAGAATTAATTAAAAAAAACTAATGGACAAAAAAATTTCAAATTTGGGATTTTTCATCATTTATGGGTAGAATAAATGTACCAAAACTTATCAAAATTGCGGAGATGGTCTGCCAAACCTCCCTTTTTTTTGGTTGATTTCATATGAAATGGCCCATTTATGTTTTCGTTAAGTATGTGCCAGTGACATTTTCTTTTTTAATTTATGTTTAAAAAGGTAGGTATTTCATGTGTATAAAAGTAAGATTTTAAATAGCGTTATATCCTCTTGCTTATCCTTACAGTCTGGAGAAAATTACTTAAAAATAAGATAAAACCCTTCTTGTTCTAAAAATAGAAACAGGAAAAGGGATGTCTTCATAATTATAACTAAAGGGGAAGTCAGCTAAAAATAGATTTTAAAGGTCAATGACAAATAACCAACTTCCTTTTATTATTCTCATTAACTTTCACGAAAATATTGATAATTCAAATGCAAATTAAAGGAAACGATTTTGTGATTTTTTGGCCAAGTAAGTATTTTGTTTTGCGTTTTATTATGATCAGTTGTTAGCAGTTTTATTAATATTTGTAGTCTTACATGCGAAATTTTTGCAATTTTATCACATTACCATGAAAAAAATGCTTACATTACCATGTATTAATCAAGTTTGGTAACATGGTAACATGGATGTGACATGGTAATATTTAAAGTCATAATCAAATGATTTTATTATCTAAAGGTCTACAAAGTATGCCTTATCAGATAGATATAATAATGTACTAATATTTAATTTTTTCATTCTCTTTAACAAGTTAACATTATTATATTTAACTCCAGATATTATATTTAAAAAAAAATAATACATAACACATACATAAAAATATAAATTCAAATATTTTCAAATTAGAAATAAACTTGTTTAGGATTTTTTTTCACCTTGTACCAAATTCTATTGATTTTTATTTTTTTAGGAACTCTTCAATAGAATAGAAAGTTGAGTCTATTAGGAATTCTTTTGTTTTATTTAGAAGCTGTCTTGTTTTTTCAGCCTTGATTTTTTCTTTAATTTTGTTAAAAAATTTTGTGCCCATATAGCATGATGATTGGTGCTACTGCAAGGCGGAAAAATGGTAAGCGTAGAGGATTTAGGCAAAACCATATCATAATCCTACTTTTTTGACAAAGTTTTTATCTTATTTTTTTTGCTGCTTATAAACTTTTTGTGGGTCAAAACAGAAAAAATGGATCGAAAAAGAAAGTTTATTGAAATTGAAAAATTCGAGGGGCTGGGTCTTCTTACATTGACAGGTATCTATATCTATGAGTGCCTGTTGTTTTTTCAAAAATAGGAGCAGATTCGTACTGTTTCTTGTCTGTCTCTTGATTTTGATAAGGAAGAATTTGTCAAACATTTAAAAAATTTCTCAAAATCAACCAACATATTGTGTATATCTCACTATAGGTACTTGATATCACTAGTTCAATTTTGTTAAAAAGTTAAGGTAGAATATTTAGTTTTTTGTGGCCACAGTTTTGGCTTAAATATGCCCATAAATACTTTCAAAAGTTATGTCAGTAAATCTTTTTAAATTACACAGTCTCCAAAATTAAGATTTATTGAAATTGATTCTTCTTACACTTACAGGAATATATATCTATGAGTGTCTGTTGACCTTTTTCAAAAATAGGAGTAGATTCGTAATGTTTGAACCTCAACACAACATTCCCACAAGGTTCACAGGCCTACGTTATCCTATATTCATAGACTAACAGCAACAGAAAAGGGGCCTACCTACTTATTCGAGATAAAATTCTTTACAAAATGTCAAACTATATCAAACCTGAACAAAACATTAACAGTTTTAAAAAATAAAGGCAATTAAAACTAGAGCCATATACAGTACAGGAATTTTTAGAACACGGTCATTTTTAATATTTGTGGTTGTAATGTTTTTGATTTTAACAAGAGCTTTTTGATGTTTTTACTCATGTTTCTTTCTTATTTCTTTTCTATTAAAGTTTTAGACCTTTTTTAATTTAATAAGACGGAATTTTAATATTTGTGTTGCTCTAAAGAAACACATTTTTACAATTTTAATGAAAACCGAGATAGAAACCAAACAAAAACAATGTGTCCTTTTATATATTTTTAACAATTCTTACATATATACCTATATGTACTGGTGGTGCAGCTTATAACTCAAAAACCATAGGAGCATTTGGGAAAGGGCGAGGGAATGGGGCATTTAATTAGCCTTAAATGAGCCTTTTGAGATGACATAATAAAATCTTTGCACTGCTGACTTTATACTGCTAACTTGATGGACATAATTATTTTCCATAAAAAGAACTGAAATCAAAGTACAGTAGACTCGCGCTAGTGTGAACGCAAAAAAAACCCGGACATGTTCATATTATCAAGATGTTCACACCATTGAAGACCCTCTAAACTTGAAATTTACGCAAAAATAAATTTGTAGGTACTTACAAACATACATATGAAGACCACCGGGGAAAAACTATCTAAGTCACATCTTAGTGAAAAATGAGTTAACCATCCTATCCTATACTTTTTATAATGCTTTATAACATGAAGCCCTTGAATGTATCGAAAACTGATGCAAGTCCGAGTAATTGTCATTTAAAAAGTGGGTGCTTTATGGAAAACCGATCTCCACATCGCTGTATGAAATACCGATCCAAGTCCAAGCCAATGAAACTCGTTACAAAAAATGGCGTGATATTATATTGCCAATAATAATTTTGGATTCTCTTCAAAGCCCTGTTGTTTTTGTTCATAATGCTCTCCCTCATATATTTGCCCTCTTCGCTTCACAAGGCTGGCTATGTCACTGAATATTTTTCTTACTTGCTCCTTCCCCCACTCTCACACATAATGTCATTAACTACATTTAATATTTAGTCAATCACAAACGTAGCAGAAAATTAATTCTTGTTGTCCATTTTACAGGAACCCTGCCCTTTAAACTGAACTTGGACTGTTCTTCCATATTGTATTTAGGAAATATTTTGAGTTTTTTGTAAAAAAAAATTAAACCTCTCTCTTTAAGGTGCCTTATTATAACTTTGATATTAAATGTTCAACAAAAAAATTGTCAGTTTATAACATTTTCAAACCTGAAATTGATGTTTCTCAAAAAATAATTTTGTGACTTAGATCGTTTTTCCCGAGGTTTTTCACTGTGGTCTTCATATATTTATTAAGTTAAATTTTCCAGTTTATTGATTAAAATAAAATGTAATTTTTGTCTGAATCTTTCTAGCTGACCACTGGATGGATGTCTCGAATGTTTCTTAAGCTTTTTAAGTCATTAATGCAATCATTGTTTTGTTCTGCTCATTCTGAAACCACTTTTAGTGCTGCCAGAACCTCTGTAAGAGAAACTTTTTGCCTGTTTATACAATTTTTTATACTTGTCATCCATAGAAAGGCCTAAGAAAACCCTATAATATTTTTAGTTATTCTAAGAGGGTAAAACACCCCCAAACCTTAAAAATAGATAAAACTCCCATTAAATGTGATTTTGCATAAAACTGTGTAAGACAAAAATATTTCTGTTGTTAAGACCTTTAAAATTATTTAAAAAAAATATTATTTATGGGTCAAACCATATCAAGTCAACAAGGCAATAGTTTTGACCATCTCCGATTTTGATGATTTTTGGTACACTTATTCATCTTATCAAAAAACTCAAAAATCCAAAAAATCAAATTTTTTGGATAAGCGGTTTTTGTTTTATTGATTTTTGAAAATCAAGAAATTGACCAATATGTCTTTGACAGACACTTACAAAAATAGTAATATCTCAAAAACTATTGATCCTATAGAAGCGAGTGATAGCTCATTTTGAAGGGTTTTTAAAGACCTTTTTAAAGATGTGTGACACAAACAATTTTTTTCAAAAAAATATTTCTTTTTTTTTTCAATGTTTTTTTAACATTTTTGGAAAATTTTAGGATGGAGAAATAATGGAGTCATACTTTAAAAAAATAATAAGATATTTAATACAGGGCTAATTTACCTAATATGGGTATAACAAAAAAATGAAAAGTAAGAATAATAGAAAATTTACAATAAAAAATATTTAGGTTGACAATTTTTTTTGTAAAATATTTGAGGAATCTGTCATTTCTTCTGCAGTTAGCGTATATGTCCTACCAGTGGCAGTATTTGGGTTGACCCGTCTTAAAAGAGAATTTTGATCTATGACCAATATATCAGCTTTTGGCTTTGGAAAGTAAAAAGACGGAGAGGGACCATGAGGATGTAAAAAACTAACTTTTAATTCCCCGCTTTCTATATTTTTGCCAATGATACATCCCATCCACCAAAGACAGTCATAGTTTATGGTTACAAAACCGAAGTCGATGTTTTCAATTTCTGACTTAGTGAAAATGGTTTTGTAATAATTTTTTCATTACTGAGGGGGATAATCGAGTGCAATTTTTGAGTCCCAGGTATCGATTGTGCTTCCAGGTGTCTTTTTTCCAAAAACTTTTCATGTTGCTGGTAGTCATTTAATGAACAATATTGAAATGTTATACCAGGAATGTTTTCTGTTGCAAATTTAAAAAGATCTTCGGGGGTCATAATCTGTTCATTATATGGTCTCTGCAGACTTGATTTAGCAGCCAACCTTTTTACGATGCCTCCCAGTCCATCGCATGCACTCTTCCCGTGGGAGGTGGCAAACATATTCCATTCTGCTTTAATTTTAAATTCCTCGAGATGGTACGCAATATTAACAAAATTTTTTTTTTATTTTTATACTGTGCGGCACAGCCGTCTGAAAAATAGATAATTTTGTCTAAATTATCAATTTGCCTCTTTAGTTCAGGCATAAGGTGGCTTAAAAAAAGATGAAATGCCACAGTGTTGTGTACCAAACAGTCTGAAATAAATATTTAATTTAAATGACTCTTTCCCTCATGAGTTTTGTAATATATTACGAAAGGATGTAGGGTTGCCTGGCTATTTGTCCAGTGATAGGACTGCACTTCATCCTGCAAAATAAATGAATAATTTTCAGCGAAGTCGCATGTGATTAGTGCTTTCCCCTTTTTTAAATTGTCTTTTACCTCATTGTATTATTCTTTTTGCATGTGAGTGTAAAAAGAATGAGATTTTAATTTAATCAAGTCGTTTGAAAATTCTTCAATGAAGTCCTCTGCTGGTTTAATTAATGTCTCCATATTGCATCTATCTACAGATATCCACTTCTTAAAAGTCACATTGTCAATCATTGCTTCTTCGAACTTTTCGTTCAAAAAGTTTTTTAAATTCTCAGTTCCTGGACATATCTCATTTTTGTCCAAAAAGCAGTGAACTCCTGGTGGGTTACACATCATTTTTGAGAGGCAAGCATGGTAGTCTGGTAAAGCAGGATTACCCTTATCATTTAAGATAAACTTGTTTATTTTAGAACACTCTATCATTACCTTCATATTCTGATGTATTGTGCATACACACACTGTATGTGTACCGCTCTTTCCTGCTAAAATGCAACTTTTTGGTCTCAATTCACTAAATTTAGACAAACCAATTTTTAGGTCTTCATGCTCTTTCTTAAAATGCAAATATATTTCTTTGATATTAGCCAAAACTAACCTTTTCTGATGATGCTCCTTAGTTCCTTCTTTTCTTACAACAACAAAATCTTTTTTTCCAGGCATGGGTCTACTCACATCATCTCTAAGGTAAAATGATGTTACCATTTCCACAACGTTTTGGTCAAGAGTTTTGCCAGGCTTTGGATTAGGTGTGGATAAAATTCCTTTTTCTTTGACCACTTTTTTTACCATCCTGGTCATGTATTGGGAAACTCCAAATTCTTGCTGAATTTTTGCCCGACTCCAACTCATAGGAAGACCAGATAGAATTAACATTCTTTCGCTTCTTTTTTGAACTAGCTGAAATTTTTCTTTTAATTGTTGTATTATTTCGCACTCGTCCATGTTTTTTTCTTTGCTCTTTTCTACTATTGAGTATTGTTCCTGACCTAATCTTTTTTTGATCACTGCTTTCTCTTTTTCAGCCTTTTCTTTGGACACTCTTCTTTTTTTGATAGGCGATTCCCCAATAATTTACAACGACTGGTTTAGAAGGTCCATAGATTCATCACATTCTTTAAAAGGAGAATCTGGAGTTTGAGCGGAAGGTCTGTATCAGTAAAAAAAAACAATTTTTAATATGAAAACATTTACTAAAATTGGTAATTATTTAGTATCCGGTTTTCTGCCATTTTTGATTTTTTTTTAAAAAAATTCTTTATGGAGGCATCTACTAGGGTCCCTAGGACCCCAAATCCGCAACCGCCGAATTTTATTTTTTTTAAATTTTTTTTTGTTTTTTTTTATTTTTTAAAACCAACCCAACCCAACCCCACTTAAAAATACTCAAACCAACCCAACCCAACCCAAAACAACCAAAAAAAACCCTCACAACCCCCCCCCCCGGCACCGGCGACACCCCTTTTTGCATAAAAAAAATTAAAAAAAAAAATTTCGGCGGTTGCGGATTTGGAGTCCTAGGGACCCCAGAACAGATAAGACAATAGACAATAGTTTATTTCCAAATTGTTTACAATAGGTAAAATCGGATCGTCATAAAAATCTACAAAAATTTTTTAAATAAGTTGCAGTTACAACTTCGTTAAAAATTATTTCTAATAGTAATTGGTTTGAGAGTTTGTGACCGGAAAATTTCTAAAAATTGTTAAAATTGCACACACACAAGTCAAAACATAACATTAGAACAGACAATAACGTATAGTAACAATATAATATAAAATTAGTTAAAATATGGTTAAAACATTGTAATAATATTTAAAAAAAACAGAAACCAGATGTGGCGAACATTACTTAAAAGACACACATATATACATTACCAAAATAAAAGACATTAAAATTCATTAAAATTTAGGAACTCACTAATGCTGTAGGGTTCTATCTTACAAATTAGATTAAAGCATTCTTTTTTGTAAAGTTTGTAGCTTTGGATATTTTTTATTTTGTTTGGAAGTTTATTAAAGAATTTAATTGCAGCATAATCCGGGCTTTTTTCAGTAATACTTAGTCTATGTTTTGGATATATATACATGTTGTTTTTGTTTTTTGTGTTACAGGTCCTAGTACCGGCATATTTAGCAAAAAGTAATGGATTTTTTCCCAAATACAGTAAACATTCCAAGATATAAATACCCGGGACCGTTAACAACTTATTTTCTCTAAAATTATTTCTACAAGAAGCATATGGCTTGATTCCTACCAAGATTCTAATAACACGTTTTTGTATAATAAAAACGTCATTTATGTGACTACTATGGCCCCAAAGTAATATACCATATTTTAATTGAGAGTAAAACATACCATAATAAATTGATTTTAATGAACATTAAAAATTTTACTTAAAACTCTAATAGCATAGCTTGCCGCTGATAGTTTTTTACATAGATCTCTGATGTGTGAAAAAAAATTTAGGTCTTTATCAATAGTTACTCCTAATACCTTCATGTGACTTTCAAAAGTTAATGTGTCTCCTTCATAAGTAAGGTTTTTAGGGACATATATGTCCATGTTAGAGATAACAACTGCTTTTGTTTTTTCTGTGTTCATAATGAGTTAGTTGTTAACACAGTATTCAGACACTTTACCTAGTACGTCAAAATATTCCTCATGGATGTTCCCCTCCCGATAAACCGACATCACTACGTTGGCATCATCTGCGTAATTCGCCAGAAGGTTTGGATTTTTGATGACATGGTTTAGATCATTAAGATAAATAACAAAGAGCAGAGGACCAAGAATACTTCCCTGTGGAATTCCTGTCATTATGACGTTTGATTCTGACATTATTTTATTATTGTTCAAATTTATTGTAACTTTTTGTGGTCTTTCAGTCAGATACGAGCAAAATAAATCCAAAGCACTTCCTCTAACCCCGTACGCTTCTAATTTTTCCAAAAGAATTTCATGATTTATTGTATCAAATGCTTTTGATAAATCCAAAAAAGTCCACAGGCTGCTCCCCTAGATTCAAGAGTCGAAATTATTGACTTGTTCAACTCTAAAAGAGCCGATTCTGTAGACCTTTTCGGGAGAAAGCCATGTTGAAAATCGTTTAAAAGTGAATTTGTCAGAAAAAAATCTAACAGCCTCTTATGTATTAATAACTCATAAATTTTTGCAAAGGATGAAATCAGACTTATAGGCCTGTAGGTGCCCCCATAAAGAATTTTTCACTTAAAACCAAAAATGACAGAAAACCGGATACTAAATAATTACCCTAAAATTATTAGCAGAGCCACAACACAAAAAAAAAAAAGTAAAAATGTAGGTAGGTATTTGTTACTATTACTTACCCTGCTACAAGAGATGGTTGTTCATCCTGTTCCTTGTGTTCCTTGGAAAGTTTAATTCGACAATTGTCACAAATTTTCATGCCAGTCTCCACCCCTTTAAAGGAAGTCATCCAAGTTGTGACATTCCGTAACTTTCCGGAATGTTTCTCCTGACTTAATGGATCACAACACCTCACAAAAAATTTTGTCCATTGTTTTGGCTTATTTTGTGCCATTTTACAACACACGACTCCGATAAATGTTTTAAATTAAAAAATAGCAATTTATCACATAAACGGCAGGTTTGCAATTAATTATTGTCAAAACTTTTCCTGTCTGAACCAGAAATGATACAAATAGGGGTAAGGGCCAATAAAAAGTAATGGGAGGAGCTAAACATTTTGCAGGAATTAACATGTTTAAATGCATAATAGGTGGGTGAAAAGATCTTGGGTGGACCGGAGGACAATTGAAGAAATACTCAAAATTTTGCAGGAATAAACAAGTTTGGAAAAACCTTTTATGTATCTTATTTACAAGACTGGGAGCAATTGACAAGTTTTTAGATATAAAGAGTAAATATATAGGTATTTATCAAAAAATGTATGGTTTTTTCCTGCAAGGTTTTTTATATTATTTTTTTAAAAAATAGAACCAATAACTTCTCCATCCTGAAATTTTCCAAAAATATGAAAAAAATACTGAAAAAAAATAGTATTTTTTTGAAAAAAAATCAAAATGGTGTTTTCAAGATTTTTCAAAAAAAAAATATTAAAAAAAAAAAAATAAAAACAAAAAATTACGTGGTGATACACATCGTTAAAAAGTTCTTTAAAAAACCTTCAAAATAAGCTATAACTCGCTTCTATAGGACCAATAGTTTTTGAGATATTGCTATTTTTGTAAGTGCCTGTCAAGGGCATATTGGTCAATTTCTTTATTTTCAAAAATCAATAAAACAAAAACCGCTTATCCAAAAAATTTAATTTTTTGGATTTTTAAGTTTTTGGATCAGAAGAATAAGTGTACCAAAAATCATCAAAATCGGAGATGGTCAAAGCGAAAAGTGCCTTTTTTTTGGTTGATTTGATATGGTTTGACCCTTCAGGATCAGCTTGCCTCACCAAAACTGATACCTTCTTTGAAAAACTATTGCTAATAAATATATGTGTATTACAAAAGGTTCATACCGAACACAATTTTAAAATAATGTTTTTTACTTAGTTTTTAATATAATATTTCAAATGACTTCACAGACTACACGGATTACACAGTGATTACACGGACTACACAGTGATTACATGGACTACACGGGGCCTGTACACCAGATTTTTTCAGTGATTTACCCCTCGGTTTTTTTTCAAACCCAAATTTTAAAAGCCCATTTTGCGTAGAGTCTGATTGATGCACAAAAACAGCTTATGTCCAGATTCGGTACTTTTTTCTTAAGATTTGGTACTTCTTTCTTAAGGGTCTTTTTTTTCAATCCCATAAACTCTGATATATAAAAAACTTATTTTTATTTTTTAAAGAGATCTTTAGAAGGCACATTTTGCGTATAGTCTGATTGATGCACAAAAATGGCTTATGTCCAGATTTGGTACTTTTTTCTTAAGGTTCTTTTTTTCCAACCCCATAAACTCTGATATATAAAAAATTTATTTTTGTTTTTTAAAGAGCTATTTAGCACGCACATTTTGTGTATAGTCTGATTGATGCACAAAAACGGCTTATGTCCAGATTCAGTATTTTTTTCTTAAGGGTAGCTGTTTCGCCCCATAATCTTTGATAAATATTTTTTTTAAATAATTTTAAAGGTCTTAACAACACAAATATTTTTTGTCTTACACAGTTTTATGCAAAATCGCATTTAATGGGAGTTTAATCTATTTTTATTATTCTTAAAGTTTGGGGATGTTTTACCCTCTTAGAATAACTAAAAATTTGATAGGGGTGTCTTAGGCCTTTCGATGACAAGTATAAAATATTGGCATTAATATAATAAAATCACGTTAGTTCTGTCAATAACTCTAAAAATAGTGTTGTGTGCAACTATTTATCTGGGCGACTGTGATTTTGTGCGACTGAAGCTGTTTTTGAATATGAATCTGTCTTCAGCCACATTTGTCCACCTTGGCAGTAAATGTACAAATTTTTGCAGTAGCACTGACACTACTGCAGTATTAGGCAGCACTCACAAATACTGACAATAAATCCCTATAATTTTTGCAGAAGGTTTACATATTTAGAGAGACTGAATAAGCCCTTGGTTGGGTCAGGTATTTATTTGTTTTGCTAACTTGGTTGCTGATGCAATAGCAAGTGAAATAAAAATGTCAAATCAACTTGTCTCAAGACTATAAGCCATTTGTAAAATAGGATTTTTTTTTGAAAAATTCTTTATGGGGGCACCTTCTAGGGTCCCTAGCAACCCAAATCCGCCTGCGCCTGATTTTTTTTTTTACGAGAAAAAAGGGTGCCCAGGGGGGGGGTTGTAATGTGTTTTTTTTATTGTTTTGGGTTGGTTTGGATTAGGTTGGGTTGGACTGTGTTGGTTTGGGTTGTTTTAGTGAAAAAAAAAAAAAACAAAAAAAAATAAAAAAAAAAACAACCTGCGCAGACGGATTTGGGGTCCTAGGGACCCTAGAAGGTGTCCCCATAAAGAATTTTTCAAAAAAAAATAAAAAATGGCAGAAAACCGTATACTGCATAATTACCCTAAAGGATCCTAATTTTGGTGTTTAGTTTGCAAAAGTAAAATGCAGGTAAAGTGAACATAAAAATATCAACAGTTTTTTACTTACTAGTGTGTCGTAACTTACCAGTATTTCAGTAAGGCCGTGACCTGCAAAGGATTGGCCTGATCAGGATAAATCTTTCTACAAAGGCTGTATAGGGACTCAAGTCCTGCGGGGGTCGGGGGTAGCATGTTCATGGGTGGACCGTGGGGCAACACAGGCTCGCACATTTAACAAAGAATACTCTTGCTAATACAGTAAATAATAAAAAAAATTATATTTAAAAAAATAAATTCTAAATAAAAAAGGAGAAAAGCAAAGAAAAAATCAAAACAAAAATATCCACCCACAGATAAAAGTGCATTGGAATGCAGATTGGATAAACGTCAAATTAAAGAGCTGGCTGCGAGGCTTGGCAACGTGGAGAAAAAAAATTCAAGAGCAATTTATTGTGGGCTTACCGTAGGTTCTTCGAGTTGGTGTGGTTGGTGCACGGCCGCTGTTTTCGGGAAGAACACTGCCTTCTTAAATAAAAAGGGCCCTTTAAAAATTATACCTATCAGAATTGAAAATTTAGTATTTTTTTGAAAATTTATTATTTATTTTTATGCCGCAAACCGAAAATTGCATTGCAACGTGTAGAAAAGCGCCAAAGCGGTATTACCGCCAAAGCTGCTGAGAAAAAAATCGCACTAAGTGCAAAAGGAAAATTTGTAAGGTTCAATAGAACATGAAAACTGATATTTTATCATCTTAGTAAACTCTTTTAGGGCCGATTCAGTCCTCTTTTAAAGGCACCTTGAGGTTTCCTTGCCAAAGGCGACCTTTAAGGTGTCCCTCTATTTTGTTTTCCTTGGCAGACAGAGGTCTTAAAGCTCCCTCAAGTTGCCCTTGCGCGACTTATGAATACCATTTTGGCTCAAGGAGACTTTTAGTGAGTTCGAGTTCGACAGCCCGGGCTCCCCAATAAGCAACCTCTGCGTTTCTTTACGCTGATAAGAGAGAGACAGAGGCGACCTTCGAGTGCTCAGGGTTTAAAGTCAAACTCACCTTTTAAGGGCGCTTTGTCCCCCTTACATGCACCCCGAAACGCTGCGCCAATGTACAAACTTTATAACTTGGCTGCGCAGTTGAACACTAGTACTGAATTTATTTTCTCAATGGAATGCGCTATTCAGAGCGTTTTCCTTTTGATGCATTGGTGCGCACTAAGTGTATCTCTATCACTTATAGCAATTTTTTGTGTGCTTACCATAGTTACTATTGTTCTCTTCTTTTAATTGCATTGGTCTGAGAGAGAACAAGCTTACCAGAAAATGCTCCCTCTGCACCCCTATGCTCATAAAACATAACTATCTTCTTGATATAGTTATCGTTGACAGATATACGGGGTCGAAGGGTGTACAGGCGGGTCTGACAGGTCATTTTCCTGGTATGTTTTAGTATGCTGGATCTCTCTCAGCCGCATGCATTTAGAAACAGAGAACAATAGTAACTATAGTAAGCTCACAAAAAACGCTATTAGTCCGCACAGTTGCAACAAAACTAAATCGCTGTGAGATCTGATAGGCGTTTCCATTGGTAAAATTGGTGCGCCGTTCGTAGTGCACTAACACTGGCTTGGTACTGTCAAAAATTGCATCTGGATGGAACACCAAAAAAATTGCACCCAAACCAGAACACTCGTTTCATTTAATAAACTCAAAGGCGCGAAAAAGTTTTCGGTGCGCCACAAGACCTCAGAGCCGGTGCGGAAAACTTTGCACTTAGTGCAAAACCGAAATTATCAGTTTTCAAATAGAACATTGAAAACTGAAAAAGTGCACCCAATGGAACAGCAGCACCGACTCAGTTGTGCACTGGTGGCGCACCAGTTTTACCAGTGGAACCAGTCAACCCTATTTTTCTTGACTGTTGACTATTTGTAAACAATAATATAGATTTTTTGGTTAATATCCAGATTTAGAAAAAATAAATTATAGATTGGAAACAATAGTACCAGTCGCGCCGTTTTGTTTCCGTTTTAAGATTCAACTGAAACTATCAGTCAACATTGATTAAAATTCGGTCAGTGGTCATAGCCCTTGCCACTCGGCTCGATTATCCAAATGGTCTTGAGCTGGAGAGCTTTTGTTTGTTGAGTTTTTCCGTAAAAAGATCAAACAATTAAATACGGTTAAGTATATGGAAGTAAATTTATCATAAAGTATTAAATATGTTGGATTCTTCACCAGAGGAAGAAGATTTTCCAGGTCGCTTGCTACACCAGGTAATTTTAGTCAGTCCCTTACAAATATTTATTTATTTAATTTTTTATTTTATTTATAACCACTTAACAGGAAACCCAATTACAGAGTGGGAAGCTTCAGATAAAAAAAAGGTAATTATGCAGTATACAGTTAATTCTTTATGGGAGCACCTTCTAGGGTCCCTAGGACCCCAAATCCGTCTGCGCCGGTTGGTTTTTTTTTTGATTTTTTTTGTTTTTTTTAAATTTTTTTTCACTAAAACAAACCAAACCAACACAGTCCAACCCAACCTAATCCAAACCAACCCAAAACAATTAAAAAAACACTTTACAACCCCCCCTGGGCACCCTTTTTTTCATTAAAAAAAAAAAAAAAAAAAAAAAAAAAAAAAAAAAAAAAAAAAAAAAAAAAAAAAAAACGGGCGCAGGCGGATTTGGGGTCCTAGAGACCCTAGAAGGTTCCCCCATAAAGAATTTTTCAAAAAAAATCAAAAATGGCAGAAAACCGTATACTGCATAATTACCAAAAAAATATATATATAAATAAATTGAGACAAAAAAAAAGAAATATAAAACTATAAAAAGAAAAATAGTCTAAAAAAAGAAAGAAAAAGAAATCACAGAAAGATGATAAGGAACAAGAAAATTTATTTTTTGCAGCAGTACTTATTGGAGAATCAATTTTAAAATTCAGAGGTTTATACATAAACTGGAGATCACCTCCATTAACCTAGCAACCCCACTTCAAGAAAATCAAAATTTAGTCACACCATAATTATGTGCTAATTTCATACCCAATCAAAAAATTTTGTGCTCCTTTGGTTTCTCAGAAAATGGGGTAGCTAGGTTAATATTAACTTAGCAACCCGACCAGGAAATATGATGCCAAACTAAAAATTTTTGGTTTTAAAATTATGTGCTAATTATGTGCCCCACAAATATATAAGAAAAAAATCGAATTTTTCATTTTAAATTATGTTTTTTTTTAAAAAAAGAGTGGAGTAGGTAGGTTAATATTAAGTTAGTCCTTTGTTTCATTTGATTGCCACATAGAAACGTTTTTGTTACTTTCATAAACTTCAAGAGAGCTTTTGATGGTGTTAATCAATACAGCCTTGGAATGCCCTCCTTTATTAATATTTTAAGTAAAGTCCATGGTAACATCAAAACTTACTATTGATAAGTCAATGATTGCGCCGCATCTTGATTTTTGCAGAACATTACCTTATTTTTTAAATCAAGGTCCAAAAAACCATTTTACAAAAGTTGCAGAACCGTTGTATGTGTGCGATCTTAATGTGTAATAAAAGAACACCTATTATTTAATGCTGGAAACTCTAGGATTGATGGATCTCCAGCAAAGAGCTTCTTATAATATGTTGGTTTTTATGTTTAAACTTAGGAAACAACTTGTTACCTGCTTACTTAACAAATGAAGTGACATATATGTAAATAGTATTTATAACTATCCTACATCTTCCAGGATAGTAAATAATTTTTATATAAAAGATATGCAAAGTGACACTGTGTTTAGTACTGGTTTGCAATTGTTTAATAGCATACCTAAAGATTTAAAAAATTGTAAATTTTTAATATAATTTAAATCCAAGTGTGGAAGTTATGTAATTTAATTCATCATTTTGTAAGAGCTAGTTGCAAATAAAAATATATCAGGCATCAGCTAGAGTTAAATGTTCTGACAGGTTCTTGGAGTCCTTTATAGTTTTAGTAATATTATCAATATAGAAGCAATTATTAAAATCTTTATGCTACTATATTGTGATAACTTGATTATTTTTGGGCTTTCAGAAAAATTTTTGCAACCAAATTTAAACATATTAGCACAGTACATCAGTGAAAATAGCACCTCCATTAACCTAGCGAGCCCACCACAAGAAAATAAACATTTATTTTTGCCATAATTATGTGCTAATTTCATCCTCAATCAAAAATTTTTGTGCTCCTCTGGTTTCTGAGAAAATCGATAAAGAAAATAAAGTAGCTAGATTAATATTAACTTAGCAATCCCATCAGGAAATATGGCGCCAAACTATTTTTTGTTTTAAAATTATGTGCTATTTATGTGCGAATATATGGGGTGGGCTCTAAAATTTTGGACTGTTTTTATTTTATAATAATTTTTTTGTTCCTTAACTGATTTTTATAAATGTTAGCTTTTTGGAAAGATAACTAACCAAATTTTATATTTTTTTAATAAAAACTGTCAATGTCAAAAATCCAAGATGGCGGAAAAAAATTAAAATCACATTTTTTAAAAAAGAGCTGCAACTTTTTTTTCTTATAAAGGGTAAGAAAGCTTACGCTTTTTCATGTTTAACGAGGTACGACTCATAAAATTAGGTTTAATTTCAAATTTCCTCTAAATACAGAACCTATTCTTAATATCAAAAAATGTTTTTTTTATAACTTTTAAATTCGGATTTATTGCTAGACTAAGTCGTGAATTTCAAAACATTAACACTCTTACAACTCTATTTTACTCTTTTATCAGATCGAAATTAGAATATGCCTTGGTAGGTCACCTGAATATAACACACATATTGAAGATTTAGAAGAGTTCAACAAAGAAAATTTGCTGGAACTGTTCAAATTTCAATTTCTTGCTGACAGAAGAACATACTTCTCTCAAGTCTTTCTATTCAAGATAATACATAACCAGATAGATTGTCCTGATATATTAAACAAAGTCAACTTTCTTGTTCCACATCTATCATCACGTCAAAATCTTACTTTTTCTCTTCCAAGAGCTCAAAAAAACAAATTACTTTTTTCTCCACTCCATGTTATGTGTAAAACTCATAATATCCATAACAGGGAAATAGATATATTTAATACCTCAATTGCTAAAATTTGCAGATATTTTATTTCAGTGACTCCAGATAGTACATAATTTTCCTCCTGTCCTGCCTTTATCTAATCTGTGATTTTATTAGGTTTTTTCAGTGTTTTTTTTATTGTTTGATTTTATATTTTTTTTTTGTAAGTGTTTCATAAATTGTATGACTTTTATATACATTTTTTGTAAATTTTGATTAAGTAGGTACCTTAATGTAATTAGTTTTAGCGAATTGTGTACTTTTTCCTGCTTTGTATTTGGGTATTTTGGACCTGTTAAGCAGTGTATCAATAAATAAAATAAAATAAATAAATATTTTTTTTATAGAATAAGCCTTTTTGCAACAACAATTGTTCAAAATTTACGATTTCTATATATAAAAAATGTCAAATGTCAAAATTCCAAGATGGCGGAAATAGTATAAAACAAACAGATCTGCAACTTTTTTGTGAGCACCCTGTTAATTTTTTTAATCAAATTGTTTTTTTATAACTTTGACACAATTGTTCCAAAAGTCCAAGATGGCGGACATAGTCTTCATGTGTCAGAACCATGTTAAATGCAAAAAGTAAAGGCGTCCTGTAACATTCTGACATTATGATTAAGTTTTTGTTTCCATGGCCTGCTTACTTTGTTTCTATTTCCATGGCCTGCTTACTTTTTGCTTTTATTATAAACTTGTGAATATTTTGGAATCACGCAAAAATATGAAAAAATTAAAAAAAACATATTTTTTTAATAAAAAGGTCATAAAAATATGTCTTCAGCTTTTGTGAGTTTTATAAACCACCAAGCAACAACAATTAAATATTTTTTTCATAATACCACGGATCACCTTACTCTGTGATAATACCTTTCTTACTTTTATTAAAACAGTCTATGAGGTGCTCACAAAAAATTTGCAGATCTGTGTTTTAAAACCTTATTTTAGACTATGGCCTCCATCTTGGACTTTTGACATTTGTCATGTTTGGTAAAAAAAAGTTGCATATCCATTTTGGAAAATCTTGTTTTATACTATTTCAGCCATCTTGGACTTTTGACATTTGACATTTTTTATATAAAAATCGTAAATTTTAAACAATTTTTGTTGCAAAAAGTCTTACTCTATAAAAATGAGATAAAAAATTTAAAAGTTATAAAAAAACATTTTTTTGGTATTTAGAATAGGTTCTGTATTTAGAGGAAAGAACCTTGCACAAATTACATTGAAAATGGCTTTCGGCTAAATGTCATAATTTTTTTATATGTTGTAGTACTCGACCAGCAAAGCACAAAAATAAAAAAAAACAAGATAGGGAGCAGGATTACTTTCGGAAATATGGAGCTTTAAAGTTGAGGTGTTTTTAGGCTATATTTTTGAACATGTTATAAGTTTTTTTTCCACAACTTTAATGATTACCGACGAAATAAAATGATTCGAATCTCTATTTGTCTGGAATGAAACACCCCTTCTACCCGTATAAAAATGTTTTTATATGGTTTCTTTTGTACCATTAAAAAAGTCACTGATTTGTAAGTTTTAAAAAATAAAGAAAACAACCGTTTTTTAAAAAAATTACAATTTTGATTTTCTTTAAAACGAACGGCTAGATTTAAGCAAAACATTTTAAGCTTGAGTGGTAACATGAATTTAGAAAATGGTAGACACCTTTAATGTTTTTTTAATATTTTTGAAATATTGGAGAAATACGAAAAGTGATTTTTAATAACTTATAGGTAGGTTATACAAACTTTATGGACAAATCTAATCCAAAAGCTTAATACCAATATGGTGGCACCAATTAGTACCCATTGATACCTGCATTTGACCAATGAAGTTTTTCGTGAGATATATGCTTTTAGGCTAACTTGGGGTCGTCGATAAAGAATTTTATAACATTTTTCCGGTTATTATTACTGTTTTTTTAGAATACGGTAAAGTGTTTTCCTACTTAAGTGCGGAAAGTGGTTTTTACGCATGCATTTGCGTGCGTGCGGCTTTGTATTAAAAAAAAAAATCAAGCTCGGGTATGACACCTTGCCAACATCAAACTTTTGCTTAAGAAACGGCGCCATTTGCTGCCAGACCATTTTACGCATTCTGTTATCATGTTCGTTACCGGCAACTCCAAGTTAGCCTAAAAGCATATACCGTACGAGCAATTTGATTGGTCAAATACCTATCGGTACCAACATATTTGTATCAAGCTTTTAATTGAATTTGTCCACAAAAAGTTTGTATAACATACCCCCTTATTTCACCAATAGTTCAAAAATATTAAAAAGCATTAAAGGTTTTCCAAAAAGCTAACATTTATAAAAATGGGCTAAGGAACAAAAAAGTTATTATAAATCAAAACAGGCCAAAATTTTAAAGCCCACCCTATACAAGAAAAAAAAAACAATTTTTCATATAAAATTAAAAAAAAAAGGGGTGAGGTAGCTCTAGGTTAATATTAACTTAGCGACCCCACATGTTTAGGTACCATGGAATTTAAAAATTTCAAAAACCAGTATTATCTGCGTATTATGTGCTAATTTCGTCTATGATCAGAAAATTTTGTACTTTTATGGTTTCCGAGAAAATCGATAAAAAGGATATCACATTATCTTATTATTACCCTCGCAAAACAAGGTGCTAAAACGCCATATTATGGCACAGAGCCCTACTGTGGACTCATGAAAAGCCATATTCTAAAGGAACTCAACAATTGGGAAAAGGGCCAATTGGCAAAACACTGGAGGCACACTCCAGGACTAAGACAGGCAAAAAGGTTCATTACCACATCAAAAAAAAGAGCAGAAAAGCTCATAAACATGCACAGGGTATCAGAAGAGTCGTCGGACTGCTCACCGGACACTGTCCGGTAAAATATTACCTAAAGGTAATAGGAAGAGCAGAAGATGAGAACTGCAGATTTTGCGAAACCGTGACAGAGACCGCAGGACACTTACTCTGTGAATGCAATTCCCAACTCTGAAAGAGGCTTGAGCACCTCGAGAGGATACTGCCATATACCCAAGAAGTGGGCCTTAAATTCCTGGACACAAACTAAGATGTAGAGTCATGCACAAAATTTCTACAAAGGAAGTAGTTCCGTGCGGCTAAAAGAGCCGAAACGACTCCCCCTGCAATGTACAATATTATTATTAATTATTATTAATAACCTAGTATAACCCATCCAAAGTGACAAATTATGATTCCAAAATTATGTGCTCCATGAATATGTACAAGACAAATCCTAATTTTTTATTTTCATTGCAGTTTTTAGTGGGGTAGTTAGCTTAATATTAACCTAGCGACCTCATCCTAAAATGCGGTTCTAAAATTTTCTCGAAAACCAGAGAGTACAAAATTTTCTGATCATGGACGAAACTAGCATATAATACTGGTTTTTGAAATTTTTAAATTTTTTGATAACGAAACATATAGGGTCGCTAAGTTAATATTAACATATATAGCTACCCCACCCCTTTTTTTTAAAAAAAAAAAAACATAATTTAAAATGAAAAATTCGATTTTTTTTCTTATATATTCGAGGAGCACATAATTTTAAAACCAAAAATTTTTAGTTTGGCTCCATATTTCCTGGTGGGGTTTCTAAGTTAATATTAACCTAGCTACTCGATTTTCTTTTTCGATTTTTTGATTGGAGACGAAATTAGCACATAATTATGGTGTGACTAAATTTTGATTTTGATGAGTAAATGCATCAAAATCCAAGATTACCTATGTGTTTTCAGAAAGGTGGTTTTAACACCAATCATAGATTTTTGTTTGCAAATAACACTCTTGAAATTGTTATAGTTATTTACCTAACAAGTGCGGAAAGTGATACTTTACCGCACGCGACGGCAGACCGAACGAAGCGAAGCGAATTTGGTCAAGCCGGCAAGGGCGGTAAAGACACTTTACACATGTGTTAGGTACAAGATTTTATCTACAAGCCTCAAAAATTTCCGAGAAAATTTCCAAAAAATAAATATAAATATCTGTATTTTAATTTTCTGAAATAAACGTAGTCACTTTACCGCACTTATCGCAGTCAGTGCGGCACGCAAATGAGTGCGGTAAAGTGCACTTTACCGCACGCTAGGTAAACAAATATATGTACCTTGGAGTCACCTTTACTCCTACTTCTAAGTTTCACAGAATGACAGGAAAATCTCTCTATTTTCAAGTGTAAACAATCCATTAAATCTGCTCTTTTATTTCCAGGAAAGTCAAAAGCATTCTCAATCTCATCAAGACTTAAAATCTTTGTCATCTATGTTCTCAATATAAATTCCAGTTGCACTCCCAGCTGGACCCTGAGATATCTAGATACCCTAAGGCAGGTTTAAACATAATTTATAAAAAATGTCTATTCCTCCCTAGAAGTACATCCTCAGAACTACTTAGCTTGGAATTCAGAGCCATGCCAATCTCAACAGCCTTGTGGCCTCTATGCTCTCTATGCATGAAATCAAGTTACCTTTGATATGCCTCAGCCTCGGCCTCAGCTGATTGAGTCACCTGTGACATACAACTAGCTTTCAAAACTTAAAAGTGTACTTGTGGGGACAAGGTTTGATAGCATTTTTGACAAAAGTCTATCAGCAGGAACTCTAGCAAAAAATGATGTTGAGAAAACATTTGTAACAAAACTCATAGCGCAAACAAGATTTGCAAACAATCACCAATGCGCTTTTACGTTCTACTTAATCTTTAGTTTAGTTTCTTTATTGGTAATATTACATAGAGGTCTTTTAAAAGTTGAAGAAAATAGTTACATATATAGAAAATATTAATAAATAAAAAATAAATATAGGTTTATTTATCAACAAAATAAATAAAATAAAGATACTTAAAAATATAATAAATAAACAAGGAAGGGTAAAATCTTGTTCGTGGAAGGAAAAAAAATTGTATGCTACAAATGGTAAATAAAATAAAGAAAAAATTTCTGTTCAAGACATAACTTTAGAGAGAAAAATAAATAAGTGATTTCTTATTTTTATTTGACTAATCTCGTTTAAGAAAAATAACAATATATTGTAAGAAACTTGTGATAAAATAAATAAGCTACAGACTGACATAGTTTTTAAGTTAGAGGTTTAAAGAAATACAATACATAATGTTTGTTATTAAAATAAAATTGAATTTATAGTACAATTAAAAGATAAAATGAAAAAATATGGTAGCAAGTACATTCATCACAAATAGACTGAAAAATAACTAAGCAAGGCTTGACAAAAATCTTTCAAAATTCAAAACAACTGTTAAGATATCCTTTGAAGGCATAAAATGCATTTTTTATGAAGTAGTTTTTAGTTTTCTTAGTGACTTTAATTTTTGTAGCGAGCACATTCAAAAATTTAATTCCATAATAGTCAGTACCTCGCTTTGTTCGTTCTATTATGTGGTAGGTAGAAACCATATTATGTCTGTTTCTGGTATTAGTTTTCTTCCTTTGAGATACTCTTGAAAGACCTCAGATACTATACCTCTCACCCCTGAGCCACACATTTTTCCCCTTGCTCCATTTGGGTTGCGGACATGACTATTAATGACATCGAACGTTGCATCACAAGTACTGGTTTTGACTTCAAGAAGAAGAAACTTTATTGAACCAATAAATTACAAAGATATTCTAAATATGTCTATCCTCTACATGCTACAATCCAACAAAATTAGTAAACCTATAAATTTTAAGTTAATATTTAACTTTAAGTATTACAGTAAAAACAAGAAATTAACAACAATAATATAATAAATTTAATATTTTTTTTTAAAAAAAGGAAACTTTCATAAATTTTACTTGATAATTTCTAACTTAATTTAATGAAGTGAGAAAGAGTAAAGAGGTAGTGGTATCTTATTTATAATAATATCGTGGGATAATCTGATACCTACAGATTGTTTATTATTTTATGATTTAGATCAAATACATTTCTTTAACTTGCTTAAGACCCGCACAGCTTTGCCTGCCTTCAAATGGTCGTAACTTTTGTTCCCATAACTCGATTTTGATGAAATAAAACCCAGGAATCCAAAAAATCCAGTAGTAAAACTCCCTTCAAAACCCATTTAGTACTTTTTGCGTGATACTGGACAACCAAATAAACCGCCAAAAATTCTATAAATTGGATTTTTGGTATCTCTATAGTTTGGTAAGGAGCCTGCACCAAAATGTTTTAAAAAAATGTTGTATCTAGAGATTTATTATATGTATAGATTTGACTCTCATTGTTGTAGGCTGCACTCTGGGACAATGCGGAACTTCTTGAAGACCTTCTGGAAGGAGGTCAGGCTTCCTTCCTAAATTCTCAAGACAGTTGGGGCAGAACGCCGTTACATGCAGCTGCAATCACTGAGAGTTCAAAATGCCTACAAATTCTACTAAATTCTGGTGCTGATCCTAATATTAAGTGCGGTCCCAGAGGTGAATATAAGGTAAATGAAATGTTATTATTGATTTTCTGCCAGTTATCCAACACAGGTAGTTTGCAGGATATGTTTATGCTCATTCATAATAATAACTCTCACACGTGCTTATGGTTGAAAAATTCAGCCCCTGAGGGCTGATTCTTGAATTGTGATCATGTAAAATTCCATACGAACGATCGTCTGACTTGCGTTGGCTTAGGAGAAAATACTGGCCCTGTCCAACACCGTTCTCAACGACGGTGTTACCCACCTCCATAAACCTAGCGAGCTCATCTCATAAAATCCAATTTTTAATAATTCCAGAGTTATGTGCTTTTTATGTGCTAATTTCGTCCCCTTTTAAAAATTTTTGTGCTCTTTGAGTTTTTGAGAAAATTAAAAAGAAAGGTGGGCTCGCTAGCTTTATATAAACCTAGTAAGCCCAACCTTAAATAAAGGTTAAAAATATCCATTAAAGAATTATGTGCTTTTTATGTGCTCCATGAAAATATAAAAAAGGATAAAAATTTTTCACTTTTTTTTTATTTAAAAAAAAATGTTGTGGACTCGCTAGCTTTACATAAACTTAACAGGCCCAACCTTAAATAAACCCTGAAAAAAAAACAAAATATCTCAGAATTATGTGCTTTTATGTGCTCCATGTAAATAGAAAAAAAAATTTTCTAGCTAGCAAACTAAAAAAGTTTTTTATTTTCATGGAGCACATAAAAAGCTCATAATTCTGAAATATTTAATGCATATTTTTAATCTTTATTTAAGGTTGGGTCTGCTGGGTTTATATAAAGCTAGCGGGCCCACGCCGTTTTTTTAAAGTACCTAACTAAAATAGTTAAAAGTTTGTATTTTTTTCTAGTTTCATGGAGCACATAAAAAGCACATAATTTTGAGAGATATTTTATGTTTTTTATCAGGCTTTATTTAATGGTGTGCCTTCTAGGTTTGTATAAAGCAACTAGCGGGCCCACCTTTTTTTCTAATTTTTTCAAAAACTAAAAGAGCAGAAACATTTTTGAAAGAGGACGAAATTAGCAAATAAAAAGCACATAATTCTGGAGTTACTAAAATTTGGATTTTGTGAGGTGGGCCTGCTAGGTTAATGGATGTCCATCATTTATCCGACGAAATCACGATTTGCGACTGGTCTATGTAGCTGGCTTTAAAATCTTTTTTCATCCTCGACTGGCTTGGAAATTAGGCCGCTTCATGGATTTATTATGCCATATGCCGTTTTGCACCTCTATCTTCCTACTCCCTCCATGCGGGCTGTGGCTCTCTCCGGGCCTTGGTGTATTTTTTACGAAGTTCAATATATCTGCCCATCAATGCAAGTGAAGCTCTTTCCCCTCTACCGTAGGGAAACTTCACGTCAGCTCCTTTAATATGCGTCAAACTCTCCTATCAGGTGCTGATAAAGCCATTTAGTTCTGGGGGCGTCCGGGCCATTCACGAATAGTTTGGACTGTCTGCACCACCAGGACGATCTGAGTTCATTGTTCGCCCATTTATTGAGCTCAATTCGAACATTTTTCCATATGTCATTCCCAGAAGAGGTTCCGGTTCGGTTGGGTTCCGGCACCGGCGCTGGTTCGGAGTTAGTCTTGCCAATAAGAGATTAAATAGATAGAAATTTCTTGGGATTACTCCGTGCGATATGTTATTTTTAACAAGCAGAATTTCATGTGTGTCGTATATTTTATTTTGGTATTTTTTTTTGTTTTTTATTAGACGCCACTTCATCTATGTGCCGAATATGGACACGATAAAAACATTGAAGTGCTTCTTCAACACATTGCCGACATTCAACTCAAAGATGCCAACGGTCAAACGCCCTTTGATTTGGCAGAGAAAGGGGAACATGCCAAATGTTTAGAGATCTTAAAAAATGCTGCAGGTATGGTTTTTATCTAATACAATCTACCCCAAAAACTTTAGTAGGTGTTTTAAAAATTTATGCCGCTATTAGGGACCTATCGGACATTATAAGCTGGCACTTACACATCTGTTATGGGACCGCGCGGAGCGGCTCTCTTCTTGGTTGCCTACATTTGGTTTATCCAGCCAGAGCTTTTTTGATCGCGGCGCTGTCAAAATAATGTTGACTTAACATAATGTTTGTGCCTACCTTTAATAAAGGACGGCATTAACTTTAATTTGTCCTCTTTATGGATGGTATAATATGAGCATGTTTAGATGATATGTTTATGTGACAAAAATGTCAGAAATCTTTTAAACTTCGTGCGGAGCTGTCAAAAATAGTGTCCGATAAGTCCCTATTGTCAATATTTTTTATGATTAGTAAACTTGTTTAAAATCAAAAATATAATTTCTTTATCTTTTCGTACAGAGTAGAACCAAAACGGTGCGTGCAAGTGTTCAGTCGGTCAAACCAACCAGTGGGCTGATTCTTGAATTTCGTAGGAAAGATCACACGGGAACGGTCCTCTCCCTGATATCAACCAATAATAAGCTTTGAAGCGATCACAAGCTATCCGAAACCTATCCGATCATGACCGAAGCTCACCCGATTGCCTTGTATCATAAGAACTTTCCTACACTTTCATACATCTGGTCCGGGGGCAGGTGTATGAAAGTGTAGGAAAGTTCCTTCGATACACGGCAATCGGGTGAGGTTTGTGATCGCTTCAAAGCCTATTATTGGTCGATGTCAGAGAGAGGACCGTTGCCGCGCGATCTTTCCTACGAAATTCAAGAGTAAGCTCCCAGAAGAGCTTAAACGATGCATGCAGTGCACGGTCTCTTGAATAGAACGGTCGACGCATTTTTAAAGTCGCCATTTTTTTTTGACGTTATTGACTGTTCAGCTGATTATTATTTATATAAACAAAACCAATTTCGAGGTTAACACAAATTTGTTTTTTTTTATTTTTCTCAAAAGTGACCGCAGTAGCCTCAAAGAAAAACAATACAACTTAAGGCCCCAATCGGTCATCCTAGGTCACAGTTCAAACCCCAAAACTAATTAAGTTAGAAAAGTCTTTTTTTATTTAGACTTATTATATTTAATTCTAACCCTAATAATACATAGTGACAATTATAAACCGTGCCAAAAAAGGAGACTTCGTTTTCTTATGTAGGTACTTACTAGAAACTAGGGTCGGTCCACTTATTAGTTTTTAAATCCATTAAATTCATGTAAGGATTTAGTCATCCATGAAGTTGCGTAGTCTCTGGGAATGATTGCTCTCAAAACTACACATGTAAGGATCAAGGGCTCCTCATATTTCCTAAAAATAACAGAAGCAAGTTTATCACAAACCATATGATATTGATTATACAAAATGGCTCTACCTTTGTCTTCAGTTGACAAAACACCTGTTAGTTAGGGCTGGGCCAGATCAAGTTTGGAGCGTCTCGCCTGTCTTTGTGTGCTTGTTTTTAATTTAAAATTTGATATTTTCTGCGCTTTATACACAGATGTGACATCGGGTAGCCGATTTCATGCACAATTGCTTGAGGACCATAGGCAATCTCTACTTATTAAGATGGCTTATGGCTTACGTTTAAATTAATGGCTTTTTGCTATGTTTTTCATTTTTTTCGCCTAACTTTATCGCTTAGGTATCCAAATTTGTCCTTACCCTTTTCCTCTTATTTTTTATGATTTTAACTTTTTTTTAACAATTGACAACTTTCACATTGACAGAACGCGGTCAATCTCTTCTGGCAGTGCATTTTTTTTTTCACTTTCACTTACATTATGTATATGTTAACTCTGTCTGCATTTTATTAAACTTCTTTAAAAAAACTGGTTTATCTTACGAGTCTTTTAATTATTAATTCCTACTTTTCAACAATAATATAGAAAGAATACTGCCTGAATCAACACGAATGCATGGCTTATTACCAATCGCATTCGACATGCACATCTTATCACGACCAAAAAAACAATAAGTAGGTAGCCAATAAAGATACACGGTGAATTAATGTTGGGTACTGGGCCAGGTGAAATAAAGTAAGGGGGCCAGCCATAAATTAAACCACGTCATTGTGGACAAATTTTGACCCCCTAAAATTACGTTACAAAAAAAGAGATCTTCCCCTTGAATTCTAAAAAAAGAGCGGTTAAAATGTTGACACATTTCTCTTTGCCGTAAGAAATAAAAAACCGAAAAAGAATTGTGATGCCACGCTACCACCGACCCCCCACCCTAATGATAAAATGGACACCACTATTTAACAATACCAAAATTGGAATAAAAATAAGGGAGCGTTGATTTTATTTTGGGACGTAACTTTAGTGAAGACAGTCAGAAACGTAATGATTTATGGCAAGGTGAAGGGCGGCGGATCAAATTTGGCAACACTATTTTTGCAAATTTTGACCCCTCTCTTGTCACAAATAAAATTCTTCCTAAATATACCAAATTCAAGTTCTCCAATTTTGGTATTGTTAACTAATGTTACTAGGTCGGTACCTATTTTTAATTATAATAATTAATTATTTTCATTAGTATGGTGTAGACACCGTTCGTCTGTGGTAGCACATTTTTTAGACCCTGCCGCCGCTGAGATTGATCATGTTCTGTCAACTGATGACTATATTGGCGCGTAACGTTGGAAAATGGTGAAAATCTTTAAACATAATTGCAAAAAGAGACTGTTAAGATAAAATTGAATACCTAACCCAAGCATCATTTGGACTTTCTTTATCTTACGTTGCGCATACGTTGCCCTTGAGAAACGCGACTTCGGCTAGCGACTTCGTTTCGACTGCCTGACGACCCTCATTTTCACCTAAATGTGTAATACAGATTCGGGTCGCCTCGACGTCATTCTTCCTCACTAGCTTTACCAACGTTATTTTACGTTTAATTTCTCTCATCTAAAATTAGTTACTAAAGAAAAATATTACGTTTGGTTTTATTTCGACTACCTAAAGTATATAAAGCTTTTTTTAAAATAAATTCTTGAAGATTTACTTAAATTATACTTAATAAATACATATTTTACAGGCGGATCTTGATAGGTATACAAGAATAATATATAATTCTTTTATTTACTTTTAAAGCACCTTACATATAAAAATTTATAAACGGAAGGCCGTTTATTGATAAATTTAAATAAGATACTTCAAAAAAAACCTCAAAATTTAAAAAATCTAAGAAAATAAAATATAAAAAAAAATTGGGTCGAAATATTTTTTTTTAATGATATTGTTAGTTTTGTTGTAAAAATGATCCAACATTCCCCCAAAACCTTATTTTATTAATTATACTACATGGCACTCTCTAATTTTAGAGTAAATCTAAAAAGCAAATTAATTTACAATGGCCGACAGACGCCAACCTGTTCAAAATGGCGAATTTTCTTGCTCTACATAATCTGAAGTAACATTATACCAAGTCCGACCGGGTCCCCAAGTTAAGTCATCAAGCATAACTAAAGTTACGAAACCCGTCGATCCCAAACGTATTACGACGTACTAAAACCGTGCGACCGTCATGATGTACGAATTTAATGTTTCAAAACCTTTCGTGAAATTTTCCATCTTCCTGCGTACTTATTAGTATCGCACGTCTTGCACGCTGCATGTAGTATTAACCTAATCTATTTATTAGAATCTGAAGTCGTTTTTAGTATCACACCTAACTGTCAAATGTCGCCCGAACCTCACAGTTTTAGCGTTTTTATTTATTCTTGTTTGTGGTCGTGCCTCGTTATCATGAGTGATTACTTCAAAATTATTTATGTCAAAAAATTAAAAGAGATGAAGCCCATTCCCTACATGCAAGAGAAAAATGGGATATGCTGAAGGCAGATTTGAAAATACAAGCAACTAAATCCAGATTACAGTGATTTATAACTTCACTTTTTTGCATCATTTTCGTTGATAAGATACAAATTACAAGATACAAAATACCAAAACTGGTCACTGTATTTAGAATTTTTATTTTAACTTACAGCATTGATTTAACGGCTTTGAAAATCTGTCGCTAGTATCTAGTAGCTTGTATTTTTAATTGTGGCTTTAGCCTAAAGGAATCTGTTTGTATCTCGGATTTGTCGGAGGTTTTCATCTGCAAAAGTTAAATTTTTTTCTGTAGAAACCACTCGAAAGTTTAAAAGTCGTTTTGGCAGTTTGAAGAGTACTTTCAACTAGCAATAAGCAGATCCTGGATCCAAAAACTCCAAGTCCAAGAAAAAAAAAACTTACATAAAAGTTGGGTTAAAATTTTCAAAAAAGTTAGATTAGAACCAGAGAAATAAAAATTGGTGTTTTATGTTAGATCAAACGCACGAAAATGGACGTGTTCGTTTGGGACGTCGGTTGACGTAGGCCAGTTCCAACGAGCTACACGTTTTAAATTTCAACTGCAAGCAGACGTCGGTATACGGCACGTTGAAATTTCCTATGCACTGAAGACGTCGGCTTTGCAGTAAAAACGTACGTCGCTTTTGCCGACGTGAACATATCGGTGGGTTTTGTAACGGATAACTAAGAACGTAGCTTTTACCTCAAAAACAACGTTGGAGACAAACGTCCTTGATCACAACCTTAATTCTACCCGAAATTGACGTCATATTAAGACGCATTTGGTTGGAAGTAAGAATTTTGCTGCTTGGGAAGAATCAACAAAAGTAGGTGGGAATATTTTGAAAAGTAATAAAAAGCCATTATTTTGGCTACAGGCCAACTTAATCTGGTAGATTGCACATGGGCATTCTCTGATGAGATTGTCATGAGCATTTGTGCATGAAATCGGCTACCGGGTAACATTTTAAATGTTTTTTACTTTGTTTATCTGGGTCTTACCAATCGGAATTGACCTAAAAGAATCCGTACGTTAATGGATTTTCTTTTAGCATTTGATTATTTTAAAATAATAACAAACTTCAACTAGAATATACAAATTGGTTTGTTATACTCGGCGTCAGTCGTAGAAAACTGACGTGGCTAAAAATAAGTGATTTGACCAATTTTGTTCCATGGGGTAGTTGCAAATGACTGAATCCTTTGTGGCCCTCCAAAATTGGATGCGCATTGGTGTTTACCCATTCAGAACTTCTTTTATTTCTATGATAAGTACCCACTGATGATCATGAGGGTAAAATTGGGACAATCGGGGAGAACTCGAGTTACATTTTAGGTAACTGGGCAATTCCACATGCGATAAGATTTTTGGCAGTTTTTCGATTTTTGTATTTAAAAATATACAACCACCACAGAAGTGTCTGGGTGTCTATAAACGTGTAAAATCATTTTTAAGATAATAACTTTTCCCCAAATCATAAAATAATAGCCACTGGCCAAAATATAGGCCAACAAAATATTATAGTTTTATAAGAAATGTCCCGTCAGTTTTCACAAAATTAAATTTAACTTAAAATCGAGGCCAGCAAAGTAAAAATAATATCTTACTATTTTATTATATCTAGGAAATAAAAGTATATTTTAAAATAATTAATTTAAAACCAATTTTAGACTAAAAGGAAAAGCACTTTAAAGTCCATGATTTTTCTCTGCCCGTTTTACACGTCCCGTCAGTTATCACCAATTTTTTGTTATATCTTGGATCCTAAATAGAAAAATTAATTGGCCGTTACTTTTAAATTATTCTCTCTCCATAATGTAAGATTTGGTCGTTATGGAATATCTTTAAAAGAGAGAAAACTGGGATCAAAAAATTAATTACTTAAAATTTGTCCCGTCAGTTATCATGGAAATTTCCATCTGGCACTTTCTCGTTAGATAAAGTTTGGTTCTTGAAGGTTCGTTTACCCTTTCGGTAGCTGATTTAAAGTAAAAATAACTTTGTTTACCCAAAATTGTTGCTTAAGTAATTTTCGGGTGTCTCCTGAAAATTCAAGATTCGCCATGTTTTTGAGACGTTTGCCAAAACAAAAATAGCGTTAAATATGGTGTTTTGAAATGTTTTAAGAACCGCAGACAATTTTGAAAAAACCACTTTTTTTAAAATATATAAATTTTTGCCTTTTTTAGGGGCCTGTGTGTTTTTTAGGATTATTAAATAATTAGTAAGCCAAGCTGCGTTTAAATTTTTTGCTTATTCGGCGTGTTTAAATCACGTTTCTGTGGACAAATATTGTGGTGTTTTATTATTATTATTATTGACATGACATTTTTTTCTTTATTAGTTTTTCAAAACTCTTCCAAGTTTTTTTAAATGGACGTAACCTTTAAGTAAATCGTAATACATTTTTGTGTTATTATTAATTGTTTTATCTGTAAGTTCCAGTATAGTAACATTTAAGGAATTGGTACCCTTAACTCTATCCCAACTTTAGTAAAAAAACCCGTCCTCTAGCAGTTCCTGAGCGGTAATGCTACCTGTAAAAAAACCCATGGGGTTCAGTTATATTAGGTATCTAGTTATTAAGTAAAGAACCCTGCCATTTTCTTATGGGGGATGTGTTTCGGTTAATTTTTTTAATTTTTAATATGTTCTAGAGGGGGTCTCAATGAGCAATTTTCATCATGGGCATTTTCCCCAATATGTACAGGGTGAGCTAGAAATTAGACTTAAAGTTACAAAAATGGCCGTTTTTTACTAAACTTAACCTTCGTTTACGACAAAACTAAATATAGGATAATAATGGTTTCTGCAGATCTGATTCAACACATAACGACCTACATTTTTGATATTAGTACTAATATGCCCGTATGCGTACAGGTTAAGCCAAAAAATATGCTTGAAATTACTCAAAATCCCTTATTTTATAAACACATTGGACGCTTGTAGGAGCAGGAAAAAAATTGTTTTTGATAGCCCAAAAAGTGCCTTTTTTTGTTCACTCTGTATGCATTCGAAAGAAATGTAATCAGTAATGTTAAAATGTTGGTTGTGGTCTGTAAAATCATATTTAAAAAAAAAATGGTTGTAGAAAGCACGGATAGTTATTTTATGTTGAAAGAAAATGAAAATATCTCGAAAACTGTAGCTTTGAAAGATTTGAACCTTAAAACAAAATTTTCGGGTAATATTTACGAAAACCAAAATCTGAAAACGTTATGATTTTTTTAATATATTTTAACTTTTTTCCAAATAACTCTGAAACTAAAACTCCCACGAATTTGGACTTGATGACAAAATTTGTAGTCCATATTCATGGAAACCTAAATCTGAACCGTATATCGCTACTTGCTTTTGTTCCGAAGTTACAATTTTTAAAAATATTTTATCCCTCTTTTCACCCCTTCAACCCCCCACCACCCTACCCAAAAGATAATCAGTTCATGGTCAGCCGATAGAGGATTTTTGTTCCAAATTTCGTTAAAAATCGATTAAGGCGTTCTTGAGTTATCGTGTATAAAGACAGACAACAGACCGAAAGAAAACTTTTTTTTTCGTCGATTAAGGTGTTTTGGAACCTTAGTAACTCATTTTTGATAAAATTAAGAAAAGTCAAAATTTCACGATTTTATTAGTCATATTGGTATGGTGGACTAATAATTCCGTTGCTTAGCTAGTGTTGTTTTTTGTAAATTGAATTTTTAAGTAAAACAAAAGTTAACAAATTTCTGACAGGTTGCTGCAGCACTTTAACCTTAGTTTTAAGTAAAATGATACCATTTTTAATACCATTTTATATGACATGTCTTCACGAATTAAGGAGTGAGGAAAAAAACCTGCAAAAAAATTACTTCTAAGTATCCTGACAAATAATCAGAAAATGAGCGAAAAAACCTTTCTTCAACTAAAAAAAAAATATCTGAAAAGGTAGACAATTTTGCGCGATTTTTTTTTTCTGTTTGAGTAACGACAAGAGGTAACAAATTTTTGACAGTTTACTACAGTACCTTAACCTCAGTCTTAAGTAACATGATACCACTTTCAATATAGTAGCCTTACTTTTTTGTTTTAACTTATTTCCGCCGTATTATTGTCATTATCTCATAGCTTATCTCGTTATCTAATTAACCGAAACATGCATTGTACTTGATCAAACATAATACTGATAATGCATAGTTAAAAATTAATCTCAATCAAATTATCAACAAAAAAATGCTTTCTCTTTCGGATATATTGTACACTGATAACCTCTAAAGCTCAGTATTTAACCTGGCCTCACAGTTACTACAAGTAAAATAAAACTGTCAACTGAAATCGCGTTAAAAATTAAAAATTATTTTCAAAGATGAGCTGTAGTTACAAAGTAGTAGCCAGGTGCTGTTTTACCACTGTTTTGGTCGTGATTTTAGCTTATTTAATCGTATTGTTGTTAAAAAGGAAGTTCAAATTAGACGGTTGGTTTCAGTTTAATGAAAGCGATTGACGGCGTTCTAATGTTTTAATATTATTATTATTACTGCAAGTAAGTAATTCGAACGTGTAAAATTACCCATAGGTACATAACAAACCGCAAACGTTTTGATCTTGTTTTAGTTGATTTTTAAAGGTGTTATTGGGATTATAAGCCAGTGACGTTCGGGTTTCTCGCAGTATTGATTATCTAGCCCTCGCGAGTTTAGGAGTTTAGTTTTAGTGAGAGAGTCGGCGATATTCAATAAATCAGTAAACGAATCCTAAAATTCAAAAGAACAGAAGCTGTTTTTAAATATTTTGTTGTTATTTAAAAATTTGGTGGCGACAAAAGTTTGTGTGTTTCCGAAATTTATATAAAGATTATCGTTATTTAAAATAGTTTTACGAGTAAACAATATTTATTTCGAAACGCCTGAAAAAGAATATTTACTTATTTTTGTGGGTGGGTGTTGTGTTGGTTGGGGTAAAGTTGATCCAATTTTAAAGAGATCAAAATAATAGTGGCGAATAATTTTTTTATTTAAAACATTGTTTTCCATAAGTATAGCTTGTGAGTGTCCAACGGTGTTCGTGTAATTTAATGTAGACAACAAAAAGTCAATATTTATTTAAGTACATTGGATGGACCCAGCAGACACGGTTCCCTCGGGCCTTCGTCGGCCCGATGTCGATTTGCTATGTAGGCCCAATGTATGTTTGCCGACGCAACGTTAGACTGTAGCCCGCCGTCGGACCAATGGTAAATTTTACTTTTTGCTGACATCGGCATACCGTCGCCGTACGATTAAGGTCCGTGGTTTAACCACATGGTACCAACCAACCGCCCATATATCTGCTTAATTTGGTCGGTCTAACGTAGGCAAGATGGTCTCGGCCCGACATCTGTAAACTATTCAAGTCCGACATTGGTTTCCTAAAGCGGTCCAACGTCGGCGATTAACAAGGGTCCGTCGGTGGTAGCTTAAAGCGGCCAAACAATGGCAAACCACAAAGGTCCGATAATGGCTGGATAATAAGGCCCCACATCGGCCTCTCAAGGTGGGTAGGAAGAAACTATTAAGCAGTTTAAAAATTTTAATGTGACGTACCATCGTCTGTTGCAGGTTATCGAACAATCGAACAAAAATCTGAATAGGCCAACGTCGGTCCTAAAGCAGATAGAGTGCGTTTCGGCATAAAGTCGACTATAGTATTATTCTCGACCAATCAAACAAAGTTCCAATCGAACCATCGTCGGCCCTAAAGCAGATAAAGTGGTCGTCGGCATAAAGTCGACTATAGTAAATCGTGCCATCAACAGTTGCCGATTCTCGACCGATTAAACAAAGTTCCAATCGGACCATCGTCGGTCCTAAAGTGGTGTCGGCATAAAGTCGACTGTAGTAATGTGGACCTCCGTCAGTTGCCGATTATTCACCGAAAACTGAAAATCGCAATCTATCCAACATCGGGCCAGCGTGTAGTCGCCGATGCCGATACACTGCCGACGTTCTCGACATTGGCCTGATTCAATGCCGACTATTTGTGTTTGCTGGGGAATATGGGGCCGATGGAGGACGGAGGACGGTTTTTAAAGCCCGCACAATGACTTGTGTTTTTTTGCTTCCCTCGCTATGGGAAGTAATGCAATCATCTAAAAATCGTACTTCGAGATTTTCATGATCCTCCACGAATTTTGAGGTTCCGAGTGATAAGCACGAATCCAGACGCCGTCGCTGTCTGTCGGTCTGTCGGGCGATTTGTCGGTCTGTCTGTTGCCTACTTTGTAGCCACTCTAACTCAAAAACCCCTGCACCAATCATAACAACATTTTACATAGTGATTACTTGTATTGACGCGCACACCCCTATTGTTTTTGAGCATTCCCCTATCACACCCTTCAGAGCTAACCCCAAAAAACTTCATCACTAAAAAAAAAAGATTTTTTTTCCCACCGTGTGATACCTCTTTGGAAAGCTTGTAAAAATATCAGTTTAATGGCTTCAAAATTTTTGACTACATATATATATATCACATAAAAAATCCAAAAAACTTGAAAAATTCTATTTTCTGTGCATATATCTCAAGTTATGCAATGAAATTTTAAATAATTTTAGCCGTTTTTGCGTGATTAATGGACAAAAATGTTAGTTTATCGGCACTAAAATTTTTGACAACATATATGTATATATACAGGGTGGATTCTTTAAACGGAACGGTGCTTCTAACGGATTAAAATTTGGTTGAATAAAAAAATCCAATAACACGATAACTGAGATTTTTAATTTCCTTTAATCGTGCTGTCTTGGATTTTGTCTATGTCATTTAGTTTACGAAATATGGCAATTTTGTATTTTTTTAAAATGGGACACACTGTTTATTTTGCATTTTTTGAAATCTACAAAAAATTCTCTCTTCAGCAATACCACACAGTAGGATCTATCTTTTACGATAATCAAGATATTTTTTATCTAAATCTGTATGGAAAACTTCGATATTCATTCAAATATCCCCCGTAAAACAGGGCATAGACAACAATTCCATGCAAGTTTAAATTCCTCTATCTTGGAAACCATAAGAGATAGAGTATTAGTGTGTGTGGTATTATCAAAAAGATAATTTTTTTTAGAATTCCAAAATGTCAAACTATACAGGATGTCCTATTTAAAAAAATATATTTTTTGCCATACCTCGTAAACAAAATGACATAAAAAAAATCCAAGGTAACACGATTAAAGACGTGTTTTTGGGTTTTTTTTATAAAACCAAATTCTAACACGCTGGAAGCACCGTTCCGTTTAAAGAATCCACCATTTTAGTGCCGATAAACTATCATTTTGGTCAATTAATCAGGCAAAAACGGCTAAAATTATTAAACATTTCGTTCCATAACTTGAGATATATGGCACAGAACATTGAACATATAAAATGTATTGGAAAAGTCCGTCTACTCGAAATAAATTCTGAATACACTCTGGAAAAGTCTGGATACACCCTGGAAAGTCTGGATACATCCAGGAAAATTCTGGATATACCCTGGAAAAGTCTGGAAAGACCCTGGAAGTCTGGATACACCCAGAAAAAGTCTGGCTACACTCTAAAAAGTCTGGAAAGACCCTAGAAAAGTCTGGATACACTCTGAAAAAGTCTGGAAAGACCCTGGGCAAGTCTGACTACACTCTGAAAAAGTCTGAAAAGACCCTGGAAAAGTCTGGATACACTCTGGAAAAGTCTGGATACACTCTGGAAAAGTCTGGAAATAACCTGAAAAAGTCTGGATACACTCGGGAAAAGTCTGGAAAGACCCTGGAAAAGTCTGGTTATAATCTGGAAAAGTCTGGAAAGACCCTGGAAAAGTCCGGATATGCTCTGGAAAAGTCTGGAAAGACCCTGGAAAAGTCTGGATAAACTCTGGAAAAGTCTGAAAAGACCCTGGAAAAGTCTGGATACACCCTGGAAAAGTCTGGAAAGACCCTGTAAAAGGCTAGATATATCCTGGAAAAGTCTGGATAAACTGCGGAAAAGTCTGGAAAGACCCTGGAAAAGTCTGGATAAACTCTGGAAAAGTCTGAAAAGACCATGGAAAAGACCATGGAAAAGTCTGGATACGCTCTGGAAAGGCTCTACAAAAGTCTGACTATTACTGGAAAAGTCTGGAAATACCCTGGAAAAGTCTCAAGGCATCCTGGAATGGTATTTTATATATATGTTCTTGAGCGAGGGAAGTTTTAGAGTAAACCTTTACTCGATTTATTTGAATGAGACTTGGATCCCTGACTAACAGAAAAGGGGGTTGTCAGGGATAGTTAATCAGCTGTTTACCGGAGGGAAACCTTATGTGAAATCCGGTTAAGATAGCCGTCTCCATCTACTTTTTTTGTTTACAATATTTACTTCTAAAAATAAAACTGTTTATTTTTATATTATCTGTGATATATTGTTGCTTCTACTTATGATAATAATTAATGTTTAATTGGAAGTATGCTATTAGTAGTTGTTCGATAAGTGCAAGTGCTTTGACTGCGATGTCTAAAAAAGAAAGGCGCCGAAGAAATGCCGATCAAGCTTTTGACGCCTGCGAATATTTTACGGACGATTTTAGCTCGTTTAATACTAACAAAGGCAAGTAATAGCAAAGGCCTTGACAGTAATGTCAAAAAAAATCGAAAGAAATAATAAACTCGTTTGCATAAAATTTCGGACCGGATTAAAGCAATCTTTAAAGTATTTATATTTTGTTTAACACAAAAAAAATACTTAAGGTATGTGATTTCCGATATTCTAAAATACAACAATATTAAAACTTATTTTAAGATATTGTTTTTTTTTTGGTTTATTATGATTATTTACCTCATCCATTATAAAAGCGGGTTTATTTTCACATGATTAATAAGCGAAAATCGCCCGCTTAGAAGGGATAATTGTCACTAGGACTGCACCGAGTACCGAGTAGTTCGGTGCTTGGTCAGAATTTTAACCGGTGCTCGGTCTTACTCGTCCGCAAGGAGGTGCAAATAATAAAATAAACTAAGTAATAGTAATTACTTAAATTTAATAACACAAACCCAGTGAAATAATAATTTAAAACTTATAATCTAAAAGAGGAAGATTATGATGTAATGAAAAGCATTTATTTTTATCTCAAAGTGATTTCTTGCTTCTATTAAAAAAACGAAAATTCTACTACTCGGCAGCCGAGTACTAGGTACTCGGCCATTACCTTTACCTGAGTACTCGGTCAAGTTAAAAAACAGGGCTCGTTACAGCCCTAATTGTCACCCGCCAAAAATTGGTAATTTACCTTGTCAAAACTGATAATCGCCTTCCGATAATAATCATACAAACTATTTTTTTTGAAGGTTGATTACTTTTTGTCACTAAATTCGATAAATATTCTACAAAATACATACGGGGACGGGAAAATATACAATTTTGTTCCATTGAAAAACTGCTTTAGTGCAACAAACCTTCGGGAAGTTTTTCGATAATTTCCACATCCCTTGTGATATTACCATACAAAAAATGATCTGGAAGATGAATCGATTTTTTCAGTGGCGATCCCAGCCATTTGAAAAGAAGGGGAGGGCGGTGTCGATACGAAAAAAAAATAGAATAAAAGCATAGCTTTTATGAGGATTAAAAACTTAGTAACTACAAGCGCAGATTTGGCCTGAAATCTAGGGAGGGGGGTAATCAGATTTTAAGTCGTTTATTTTTATTACATTATATCAACGGTATTATAGCGCCCCAGGCGAAAATTTTTAAGATAATTGCATTAAATAATTCATTTTCTGATTTAAAATTAAACTAAAATTGTAAATATATCAATGGCTTCAAAGCGCAGCAGGCGAAAATTTTTAAGAAAATTACACTACAAATGCCATTTTTAACAGTAAATATCAAAGTTGTTATAGCGCCGCAATTTATGCCCTACTTTTGGTTTTCGAAATGTTTTCATAAAAAATTTAAAACCAGGGAAGGGGGGGTTAATTACCCCCCCCCCCCGTCCCCCTGAAATCCGCGCGTGAGTAACTACTTATAATTTTTTTAGATGTAAAAAACATAGATAACAAACAAACCACAAACAAAACTTAATAGCTAAACACTTTTTTTTTAAGTCTAAAAAGCTTTTTGGTGAAACATTACCTTTTATATCGCATATCTCAAAGATGACTATCTCAAAAAAAAAATCGTTTCCGATTTTTTTGGGCAAACCGGTCAATTTCAATATGTCTGTTGATATGCAGCAACGCTAAGCCCGTTGGACGAATTTCCCTCATAGTATTTTTAAGTACTTATATTTTCAATCTTCTGAAGCATGAGAAGCTTCTTTCTGACGGAGCATTACTTACTCGAATTTTCGTCATAGTATTTTTAAGTAACTTATGTTTTCAATCTTCTGAAGCATGAGAAGCATTACTTACTGGCAAAATATCCAAGAATGTTCTTGTCAACGAAAAAATATTGCCACACTTGTTCATTGCCTCGAAAACGCTATCAGGTATGTTTTGATTTAAGCTTTTGCCTACTTCTGACTAATATTGTTTCCAAATAGGTACTAACTTCTCCCAATAAAAGTTCAGGAATTTGTGTTTTGAATTAATCAAACAGTTTATAGTATTCAGAAACGACTTTATCTAATTTTGCCTTTATTTTGACTTCACGTTGTATAAAACTTGGTATGAATATGTTCAAGTCAAAAAGTCTAAAAGTTGTTTATAAATAGAAACTCTATAATACTGTTCTGTATTTCCAATGGTTTTCTTGGTGTGACGATTAAAGATCAAACTGTCCCAAAATATTGGGGAGGGATTCTAGAATGTCTTTAAAGGAACTTTCTGTAATTTCTCGTTTTTTCTCCAAAGACTTCAGGGTTATTACCACCAGCATCTTTGTTGTGTACTTCTTTTTGGAGCAAAGGGGGAGGGCACTAATTTTTTAAACTATTTTTTTTTAATTTTGTTATTTATTAGCTTTAACAGTCAATGATTGAGAATAATAAACATTATGCCCTGTTCTAAGTATGCAACTTTTCCATGCATCAAATTTTCTAATAACAGGTTAAAATCAGAATTTGATACATGGAAAAGTTGCATATCGAGAACAGAGCTTTAGGAATGATATTAATAACACAAAAAAAGTTACAGGGGAATTATTTTTTAATAATAAAAGTTGAGCAAAACTGCTCCATTGATTAGCAAGGTAAAATGTTTTTCCCTTCTTAAAACTACATATAAGAAATGGAATAGAATAGAATAGAAGCTTTTGAAGATATTATAAGGTAGCCTGAAATTAAGTAGGTACAGAGTTGTTTGTAGGGAATTAGTTAATAACGTTTGTTGTTTTTTCATTTTGTCTATAGATTATATTTTTATTGTTTTTTATAGAAAATATATGATAAACCTTTTAACGTTTTTGCAAAAAAAAGGTACCCAACGTACCTTGCTTTTGGAATGCAATTATAGAAAGCTAACAACATATTATGTTTATTTATTTTTTTATTTATTTACACTACCCAAAGGTGATACCCAATTACTGGGTAGGAAACTAACAGAATAAACTTAATAACAAATTTAACAAACTTTAACAGAGATTAAACAATGTAAATTTCATAATGTAATACTTTGTAGGAAAATATTAGAGAAGAAAATAAAAATAAGAATAAAAAAATATAAAAAAAAACAAAAAATAAAAAATATATTCAAAGAAGAAAACAAAAAAATAAATTCTACGCGATTTGCAATGCATAACATGCTCTTTTCATTTGAGTCAGTTCGCATTTGAAGATACCAATATCTAATAGATTATGAGTACTACACATTGTATAAAGTGGTGAAAAGCGCATTACGTTTACTCTTGCATTTTCATATGTTGTGTTTTAGTCTAAGAAGTTTTGGGTAATTCCATTTACCGATTTTTTTTTGCAGATGCAAAAGAAAAAGCCAAACTCGCCATTCACACCGCTATTAGCCACGCTACGTCTCATGGCGATACTCATACAGTCCAACAACTTTTGTCTTCTTTACAGAAAGATGCTGAACTTATTGTCAATATGGCTCCGAGTGGAGCTAATACTCTTTTGTTCATGTAAGTAACTACCACTAATCTAATCTTATAGCTTTTTCGAGAAAGATTTGTCTGTTCGATTATTGTTCACTGCTCCAAGCTGGATTGCTCAAACTTGATCTGAGAAATTCTACAGATCAAGCCTAAGCACGGAAATCCCGCGTAAAATTGACATAACCTAATTCAAATGGTGTTTTGTTTTGGTTTTGTTGTTTTGCTGAAAAAATGAGTATAAAAAGGAAAATTATTGAAGTAGAATCACTACGATTATATACATATTATATGTATATAGATTTATAAATAGGCATGCCGAGATTATTTTAAATTAAAAGTAGGCCAGATGAGATGAGATCAGTTTGTTAGACTTCTTATGTCCAGCCCTGTTTCCTGGCAAATTTTTCGTCGGATCTCGTTTTTCCCATTTTTGTCCAAATTTATACACCGTTAGTGCGCAAACTCAAGCTATAGGGAGCGCCAGTAGTGATGTGTATAAGTTTGATAAATATAACCAAGTCGAGGTCCGGTAAGCTGGAAACGTTGCGGAGCTCGCGTTGCTTCATTTTTTAATGTATATTTTTAACGATTTTTTCAGCGAAAAAGTACTGTTTAGGGCAAAAGCGAGCATTTTACTTTTGATTGTTTATAGGGAAAGGTATATTTTTGTTGACAATTTTATTAAGAAATATCGTAATATGCTCGGCTTTTTAATAAGGCTCCTTATTATACAGGGTGGATTCTTTAAACGAAACGGTGCTTCTAGCGGGTTAGAATTTGGTTGAATAAAAAAATCCAAAAACACCTCAACTGAGATTTTTAATTTCCTTTAATCGTGCTATATTATATTTTGGCTATGTCATTTAGTTTACGAGGTATGGCAATTTTTTTAAAAAATAAGACACCCTGTATATTTTGCAATTTTTGAAATCTGCAATACCACACAGTAGGATCTATCTTTTACAATAATCAAGATATTTTTATCTAAATCTGTATGGAAAATATTCATTCAAATATCCCCCGTAAAACAGGCCCGCATAGACAACAATTTTATGTAAGTTTAAATGCCTCTATCTTGGAAACTATAAGAGATAGAGTATTAGTACTTCAGAAATGTTGATATTTTTTAAGTTTTATATGGAATATAAAAAACTGGATTGAGAACTGGTACTAATCCTAGATTTGTTGCTAAAATAATGCCATTAATGCGCCGCAGGCGAAAATTTTGTAAAAATATACTGTTTTTTACTTAATTAATCAGCAGCCATAATTTGCTGTAAAACCGGAGATAAACTAAAATTCTAACAATCAACGACTTTATAGGGACTCAAGCAAAATTTTAAAGTTAAGGTACAAATTTTATTTTTTTCGCGTTTTTTGTAAATTATTTAAAAAAATTTCGCTTGGGTCAGCTACAAAGAGGGGAAAACAGAACGCGCGAAAGCTACCCAGCAAACATCGGGTTACAAGAAAAGTAAAACATCGAAAATGCGTAAATAGGTATACACATTTTCGTAGAATCTTCGCTCACGGCGCGGTTTCACATATTTCTCGAAAATAGTGAGTAGGCAAAGATATAAAAATATTAGTATGGTTGTAATGGAATAAAATAGTAATAAACTTTTACAAAAGTTGAAAAATAGTTATCTTTAAAATTTTTCATGCGTGATAGCAACGGGTTCGGACACCGGCTTGGGGGGGGGAAATACCCCCTTGTCCCCCCTTATCTACGCAGAGCCCTTAGCGTGTAAAGCCCCCGCCTAACGTCTCGTTTTTTTATTTTACATAACTATTTTTTTTTATAATAATAAATTGTTTATTTGCCAACAAACCTTAAGCATTAGTACAGGGAAGTAACAAAAAATATTAAAAAGCAAATCTAGTAGTCAGGTATATCAACAGGAACGAAAATAAATAAATTGTATAAAAGTCGAGATAAATTTAATAAATTTAATTTTAGCATTTTAGTCCATATGGCTAACCTGACTTGTGCCACATTGATGAGATCAATATCAATAAGTTCGAAACACATGGGTGTGGCTCATCTTAAGGTTTTTTAAGTTTTTTTTTAATGATGTGGGTAGCTTATTATATGTGTTTATTCGAATATAATAAAGATTTTTTCCCCAGAATTACTGTTAAATTGTATTGGTTGAAGTTGATTATTATGCCTAGTAAAATTGTTATTTGATGATGCTTCTAGGGCTTCCCAGACCGGCAACAGGGATATTGTCAAAATCCTACTTGACCATGGTGCTGACGGTAGATGTCATCCAGTGACAAAATACTCTCCATTATACATAGCTTGTTACCATGGCCATATAGATATTGTGGAGTTGCTTTTGCATAAGTTTCCCGAATTAGTACAGGTATGTATAATGACCACAAGTATATATGGTGGTGATTTTCTTTAAAAGAGAGAATAACTCCTTTCAAATTGTCACTGTCGCCAGCAAGTGTTTTGTCTACTCGGTTGGTCAAAACCGATTTTTTACGGATGTAATACACTCCAGTAAACTTTCGTCACGTAACTTTTCCGCCAAAAGACAATCGGGAAAACGAGGTTTAGCCCTTGCAATTGCGGTACCTCAATTTCAAAAGATCTGTAGCGAAAATTTGTATTTTTTAAAACCATACATGTTTTGTCACACAATTTTATCACAAAAAGTCGAAAAACTACCGATTGCAATGTCCTAGACTTTAATTTTAATTAAAAACCAGACCAATAAGGCAAAAAGTAGGTAATTGTCTTAACTTATTTCGGATGTTGGACGTTTTCAGACATTAATTTTTAATTTTAATTTTTAACTTTAACATCTGGTTTTAGCAACACACAGTGGAAAGATGGTTACCAATTCATGCCGCATGTATTACTGGCCATGCTGACGTTTTAGAGCTGCTTTTTAATTTTCCATATCCATCACACATCCTTAAAAAATTTAGGTAAGAAAAATATCGTATTATAGAAAAAGGCTATGAAGGCAACCTACAGAATCATAGCCAACCAATGGGGTGGCAGGGCAAGTTAAGTAGTACCAAACCCTTTAACGCGGGCAATTGAGAGCCACTGCACTGCCACTAGGGCTGCTACCGGATCTAATACCCGCAACAGTAAACAGCAAAAAGCTATACAACACTATTCTCCCAGACAGGGAGGACTGGACGACAAACAGAATAAGTTTCTCAAGTGAAGATAGCTGCTGGTACACTGACGGATCCAAAATGTCTTCAGGCGTTGGATCCGGAGCTTATTGCAACCGGGAAAATATCAGGATTATACATAGTCTTGGACGAATGGCTACAATTTTCCTCGCGGTACTCTTCGCCATTGAAATGAGCGCATGTTGGATGATAGATCATAACTGGCGCAAGAGATCCAACAGATAAAGATACTCTCCGACAGTCAAGCGGCCCTTAAGGCTCTTGAATCCTATAGGTGCTCATCGAGAACCGTTAGGAGCTGCCAGAACACACTGAACACTCTAGAGCGAATAAACACTGTGTCGCTGGTATGCATTCCGAGACATTCTGGGCATCGGGGAAATGAGACTGCCGACCAGCTGGCGCGTGAAGCAGCCTCTGCCGTCTTTATTAGCCCCGAACCAGCCCTTGGAATAGCATACAACACAATCAACACTGCTCTCTCAGGCTGGATGGAAAACAAGTTCCACCAATACTGAAGAGAATTGCCGGGACTGGCACATTCCAAAGAGTTCATTACAGAGCTCTGCAGGAAGAGGGCCGGGAAACTCATTGAGCTCACCAGGCAGGACATCCGGACAATGGTTGATCTATACACCGGACACTGCAGGCTGAAAGTACCATTACACAGAATGGGCCTAAGTGAGGACACCGAACGTAGTCTCTGTATGGAGTATGACGAGACTGCCAGACATGTGCTGTGTGAATGTCCGGCCATTGCACGTCAGCGTCAACGTATCTTCGGTAAACCACAGATCGACGGACTGGATCTGAATGATGCTTCACCAAAGCAAGTTGCGAGCCTCTTTAAGGGGCTGCATATTCTGTAGCAAAAAAAAAAATGTTAAAAGTGAGCCACAATAGACCCAATAGTGGTCGCAGTGAACAGTGCCATACTGGCACACTCACAAACGAATCAATCAATCAATCCCTATCTTTCCTTGCTTCGATTTTAAATTAAATGTATTTTAGTGATAACTCGAGGCAGATTTCTCATAAAAAGGTAATATTTTGTTTATAGATTCTATTCTAATCTATTTTATACAAGTGCACGCAACCACTTCTTTTTCACAATATTTTGTTTGCCTATATTTTGGCTAATGTCCATCCGTATACTAGTACAAAGTAGCTATTCTATATTAGTTTATGTCATATAACTATAGGAGATACTATAATGGCCCAAGTGTCGCAAAATGTGTAACGAAAACAACTTTGAGAAACAAAGCAGAAAATTCAAAATCGCGGTTGGCTTTGGCATTTTTTGGGCCAGGTCAAAGGCGAAAAATCTACTGCGCATGCACTAACATGTATATCATATCATATTCATATCAACGTTGCCCGATGTACCATGAAAAATAAATTGTAAGGATCTACAGTATAATTTTCATTTTAGAGCTTTTTAAACGTAAAAAAGTAAAATTTATCCGATTTGATAAAGAAACTAGTAGAAAAATGCACAAAAACAACATCAACATTTTTTGCTCTGAGAATTTTTGCACAACTTGGCATCGTCGAAAAGTTTACATTTTTGACGAGGTGTTGTTTCGCCATTTTGGTTATGTTATTGTGGTGTTTTCGGGTTTTAAAATTTGTGCTCGATTTTATGGCGTTATTTTCAGTGATTAGTAGCCTGTGCGTTATTTAAATAAATATGCGAAGCACAAGACCTCTTTTTGCATTTTAGATCTCCCCTCCTAATATAAACTACGCATTAATTGACCATTGACCCGCAAAATATCTTACTTACAAAGTCGGGGCACGGAATACCTACAAGATGCCGAACTTTTATGCAAAAATTTAAAAAATAAAGTCTAGTAGTCACCAATTAAGCCTCAAAGATCATGGTTTTTATTTTCTAATCTTGTTTTGTCCATGTTTAAATCTAGAGGAATCCAATTTTCTATTGATACGAAATTACGGGAAACACTTTTAAAATTTGTTCATAACGGGAGCGTCCACTCTATTAATTAATTTTCCAAAAGGAAACAAAAATATTAAACAAACCTAAATTTTCGCTGTCAGATGGTTGTCAGTTGCTTTCACTACTGATGCAATCGACGCGCTTGCCCGATAGACTCCTCGTCTCTGGATTATTTCCAGGCTAACTTGATGGGAGAGTTATTATCGGTACGCATTGTTCTCGGGAAATTCAAGTACAAGGCCGTTATATTAGACACTTGTAAATATTTCAACACATCAGTATCGGTATACCTAACTCGTTCGAAATAAAGCCAAAATACAATACATTTTTGACTTTTTGATGCGATGTTTCGAACGATACCCGCCTTTTTAAAGGGTGCGATGACACAACAGCTGATTTCACTCGTTGCGTACGGAGGGATGTACGTAACGTTGCGGACCCACGAACGTACGCAACGATTTCAATCAGCAGTTCTGTTATTGCACCCTTCAAAAAAGCGGGCATCGTTCGAAACATCGCATAAACAAATGAAATATGTGTTGTATTTTGGCTTTATTTCGAAGGCGTTAGGCATACCGATACCGATGCGTTGAAATATTTACTTTAGGTGTCTATTATCTCAGCTATATGGTTTATGTACATTTTAATTTAAATGTTGTTTTAGAGACGTAAGTGAACAATGGGAGTATTTTATGCCTTTTGATGTAAATGAAAGGGACGTAACAGGACAAAATATTCTCTATGTCGCCAGCCTTTTGGGAAACAAGAAGTTGGTTAATGTTATGTTGAAATTTAGAGTCAAGGCAACGCGGATAATAGAATCATGTTCAGTAAGTAAAGTTTATTTACAAACTTTGTACACTCGAAAAAAACCAAAACATGGTATGAGTTCCATATCGTTTCAAAAGTTAGAAGGCGAAAGAGATGTATCCCAATGAGCATTTTCAGAAACTTCTGGTGACAGATATTTATATAATTATTATAAAGAGGGTTCCATTGATACCCTAAAGTATTTAGAAGTTTCCTACAAGAATTGAGTTTGTATATTTGTTTTATTAAAGGGTCTAAATTGATGGTACCCTAAAGTAACATAAAACTGGCGTTAACAATATTTCCACGGACATCTTTATAAAAATTAAAGTAATCAGTTCAAATGTTATATAAATTGGTGTTAACAATGTTTCCACCAACATATTTATAAAAATATAAGTCATCAGTGACAAAAGTTATATAAATTGGTGTTTGAAATCTTTCTGTCAACCCACCTATAAAACCGTAAGTAACTGTCAATTAAAGATATATAATAGATTGGTTTTTAAAATGTTGCTATCAACCCACTTATAAAACATAATTAACCAACAACAAATTTATATAAGATAAGATTGAAAATATTTCGAGAGACACTTATAAAAACTTGGGAACTCACACACAATAGTTATATAAATTGGTGTCTGTAATATTCTTACGAACTCATTCATAAACCTTTTTTGCCCATAAGGTTTTTTCTATAATGTTGTTATTAATTTCTTTATGTAGTGATTTTAGAACAAAAAAACCATTTTTATTTATTTTCGCAATTATAATAATAAAACAAACAAGATTTTTTAAGGTTAATTTTGTGACATCAAAAGGCGCGTTTTTGCGACATCAAAAGGAGCGTTTTTGCGACTTCAAAAGACGCGTTTTTGAGAGATACCATACCATTATTATCTTGTTTTAATTACATCAATCTGAGAGAGATAAGAGATCCAAATCTTCTTGAGATAGTTGCCGATGACAGATATCGGGATCGAGTGCATTTTACACCCGATTTCCACCAGCGTTTCCCATGCGCAGTCACCCTGACTCAAAAAACTCATCACGTGGTCCGACATGAACTTGTATAGGCAAATCTCGCTTAGACCACGTGATACGTGTTTTGATTCGGGGGACCCACAAATGAGAAACGCATAGATGGGAACCGTGCTTTAGAAAAAGAGAACAATATAGTAACCGTGTTAAGGTCGCAAAAATGCACCGTGATACGTCGAGCGCATACGCTGATACTGCTGGTCGGCGGCAAATGTGAACACCCCGGAAAATACTCGCCTGTACACCCTTCGACCCCGCAATCTAACTATATTCTTGAGATAGTTACCTCTGACAGCCATGCGGGCTTGAAGTGTGTGGAGGCGGGTATTTTTCCTGGTATGTGTAGTATGCTGGATCTCTCGAGGAATGCATTTAGGAAAAGAGAAAAATGGTAACATGTTAAGCTCGCAGAAACGGACCATCAGTGTTCAACACTGCGCCATCTGCAGCCCTTTGTTCCAAGTAGCATCATTTTTTAAAAGGGTCATAGAATAGTGTTTGTCGAGGTAAACACTGGTATAGTTGTATTGTTTTTTTTATAGAATTGTCGCAAATTTTCGCCATTTTTTATTACAAAAATAGTTTTTTGGCCTAAATAAAAACGTTATTTATGGGGTTCAACATGTGTTTCAATCGAAATATTGCTTGTTAGGGTTAAGAACAACATACAAAATTCAATATTTGTTCCGGAAAGAAAAAAACGCTTATGAAAAAAAACTGATATTTAAATGAATATTTTTTTTCCCGTTTTCTCAAGTATTTTTGGAGCCCATGAAATTTACGTGAGTGTATTCAAAAACTATACAGTACACACGGGACCGCAGCTGATTTTCAGAGTAGGATGACTTGAAAAACAGCTTTTATTTGACTATAGTATATAAATATTCATATTCCTGCTTCAGCTTATCTCACTTTCATTTTTATTGTAAAAAGAAAAAGAATAATACATAACAAGCAAAGGGAAGAAAGATGGAAAATCTATATTTCTAAATCTATAAAAACCTTTAATTTGTTATGTAGTGTTGTTAGAACAGTTGTAAAACCTTTTTATAATAATCTCTATACTTGAGGGCTCATAAGGAAGTTTTATAAAATCTATATGTTGTTTTTCTATCCATTACTATGTACCATAAATTTTTATAAGCTGGTGTGGAACAGTTGTTTTTCAAGTCTTTTTTACTCATTTAAGAGATATATTAGAGTTATAAAATTATCACCAACACTAAATAATATAACTTGGTTATTTTATGAAGGTTTTATATTATTTGCTGTAACTTTTATATAGACAAAAATGCTCATTGGGATGCATATGTGGTGTGACCTCTCGCCGAGACGGATCAGTAAAAACAGTTCATCTACTTAAACAGATAAACCGCACATCAAAAATTAATCAAATTTTGCACAGCGAAGGCTTCTGGTATCCCCCACAGACCATTCCCGTGATATTTTCTAAAAATGTATATACCTTGTTTTTATTTAGTTTTTTAAAATAATCGATAATTTTTAGCGTGAATTAAACATTTTTAGGATACGTAAAATTATGTAAAAAACTTGAAATTATGCAAAATCCGTGAAATGGTTTCGAGATAATGCTTTAAACTTTCACCGTACAAAATTTGACACAAATTTGATTAACAGTTTTTTCGATTAAGTAGTTGGAAGAAGCGCATTTTTTTATTCAAATTCACCCTTAAACGCTGTTTAATAAAAATAGACACGAACTAAATCAACATTAAACTTACGATATCTTTCTATTTATCTATCTTTGATATAGATAGATACGCAATGGAAGTCGGCCGTGCTCGCTGCCATTTATTTAAAACAAACGTTTTTTTTCTTTTTATAAAACATTGGTATAAAAATTAATGTTGACTTCATTCCAATTACATCGTTTTAAAAAGGTGCTTCGTCTTTATTTTTTTAAAGTCTATGGCTTGGCCGTTTTGCTGAATCCTTCGATTTTTTTATTTTTCGATAAACGGGAGCTCCAAAAAACTTGAAAAAATGCATGTTTGTCAATATCTTCGAAACTAAAAAGTCGTATCGCGATCTGGATTTAAGCTTTCTTAATTTATGAGAAAAAAAAGGAAGAATGCCTCTGCGCACGTAAGTTAAATTACAGCTGCGATGCGTTTCTTCATATTTATGTAAAAAGTCAAAATGATGTGTGTAAACTTATAATTTTCAAACGTTTTTTATGTAGTACATATGCAAGAAGTTCTTAAGTATGGTAAAGACCTAATTCTTTTGTATTTTAGGATGATGAAATTACACCAAGTACCGAGCCAATAATAAGTCCAACCAGAAGAAGAATCTCGGACGGAATTATGAATATTATGTCAAAATTACATTTATCAAGAGGAGATTCAATGGAATCCGAGGTATAAATAAATACTGTATATATAAATACTGTTTGGAACTTTAACTTCTTGTTCTTCAGTGATTTAAACATCTGAGTACACTTCATACCAAATTCTCGGACCAATTTTTTGACAGAGACATTTCCATTCAGTTAATAACACCGCTATATTGAAATTGAAGGTGGTAGACAATGTTGAACTACTCTCAAGTTCAACTGAGTTTCGAACTTCCATTGTCTTATTTTTTCACAAAAAAACAAAGACTACCTAATCTTATATACTAGAATGTGTTCAGTGAACCATAAAGAAACTAATCTCTGTTCAGTGAACCATGAAGTTTACACTTGGTTGGGTTGGGTTGGGCTGTTAACTCCGAAAAGTATGGGTTTCCAAATATCCTTGATGGTGACGCTTTGTTGAGAAAACTAATTCTGGTTCCTCTGTATGAATGCTGTTTCTTTGAACTTCCGCTTGGCGACGATCTTTGCCTCTCCCCATTCCATATGATGTTGATTTTCCAATTGATCCAGTTGTGTCCCCTTGTCGAGTTTTACGTTTGTGTTCTTTAAGGCGAAGTTCCATGGGTCGACTGGTTTGTAGATATCCCCACACTCGCATGGTACCTGGTAGATGTAGTTCTTGGTGTTGTCGCGATATGGTTTAGTTTTTATTAATTGACTTCTTATTGTTGTGGTCGTTTTGAAGATAGTCCGAAGATGGTATTGATTGGTTTACTGTCATATTGAAATTGGTTTAAAAAATTTAGAATAAACAGTCGATATAAATTTTTTTGTCATACGCACCTTGTTTTATGTTGTTAAATGATAAACTGGAGACATTCTAAAAATGATATCTAATGGTTTCAGAAGAAAAGCATGATTTATTTGCTCTAGAACTCTCGTGAACGCTGCACTTTTGGTTAGCGGTCTGAAACTCGGAATATAGTTTTTGGAGACTAAGAAATTTTTTTAACAGAATGAGGAATAAATGTCTATAGTGGAGGTAAATATAAATAAAAAGGAGAATTTTACCAACAGAAAAATCTATTGGATTTTTGGCTTCCTCCACTAGTTCTACCACTGACTGATTTCAGACAAAGTCCATCCCCCAGGTGGGTGGTCCAATTTTTTGTCCGAAGTAATCGATTTTTCTTCCGACGGAACTTTAAAATGGTCGGAGAAAGTCGAGCGAGGCATCTTTTTCGCATATTTTGGGTAGGCTAAGTAAAAGTAGATTGTCCTTATGGGTATCTATGTTTTGGCCGAAAGCCCCAATCTTAAAAAATAGGGATTACTCAGTTTGTTTTAAGCGAGGTATCTTTTCCTCATATTTCGGCTATGGTGAATTAAATAAAACCGTCCCCACCCCCTCCGACCTATATTTTAATATATCAGGGTGTCCAGCAACCGGGAAAACTGGGAGAACCGAGAATTTTGTATCACACTGGGAATTTTACCCATATTTATTTTATTTATTACAATTACAAAAATGTAATTATAAAAATTGGCTCTTTTAAATTAGCTTGTCCATTAATCAAATGAGTTGCATCAACCCTTGGAATTTCTGACAACTCTCGGAGAAACTTAACAATGCTCATTTGTTTTAAGTGGTTACGCTAGTTTTCTCAAATTTTTTTACTATTATATAATTGACACTAGATTCTACTACAACCTAGTCCCCCTTGGTAGCTATCCACTTTAAGCGATAGTTATAAATCAGAGGTTTAAAATAAAATTGTAGAAACTGAGATATTAAAAAGAATTAGAATTAATTAAAAAAATATATTAAAACTAAAACAAATTACTTTAAAAAAAAGACAAAAGGAAAAAAGAAGGAACCAAGAGAAATTAAAAAAAAAACAACAAAAGAACAATTTAGGGCTTAAAAAGATTTGATGTGTATGCCTCCTCTTTAAAATTACTTTGTATCGGGTCAATATTCTCTCAATATTCTCAAGGGCATTAAGTTTATGCACTTTATGCGAGGTTTTGTTTAAAATATTAGGTTGTTTTTAACTCAAAAGTTGTGCGATTGCTCGCTCAAATGTAGACCAAAGGCTTATTTATTATTGTTAGAAGATCCAAGGGTAGTTAGATGTTCAGTAATCAGTTTTTAAAACTACTGACTGTTTGACCCATATATTGAGAATTTTAATCAATACACAAAAGTTTGTAGACCCCACTGCCGTCCAATGGCTCTCTCTTATCTTTAGTACGACAAAAATCGTCGAAAACGGGCAGTAAGGTCTAAAGGAAATTCTAATACTCTTTTCAATGCTCTGAATAACAACAAAAATATTGATTCTAAAAATGTTGATCATATGTAGGGTCTGTCTGTTGTCTGTAAATTTGTCTAAATTTTTTGTTAATCAATATGTCAATCAGTTTGATGTTATATCCATTGTTGACAGCTAGCTGATAAATAATATTTTACTCTTTTTGAAAATCAAGTGGTAAAAGAGGTATTGTAAAAAGGCGGTGAATATAGGAATTAATCTTCACTCTGAAGACCTCACTCAACTTAGCTATACACTTGTTTTAATTATTTCACAAAAAAACGTGAAAGAGATCCAACATTTTCAAGAATTTTCTGCTTAAAATGCAAAAAAATTTACCTGCGGCCCTAAACCCTAAAAAATCGTATTTTGACCATAATTTTCTCCAAATTATTGCCTGTGGGAGACTTTTAAAGCATGTTATTTAGGAAAAAATTTAAGGTAAAACAACAACTTGAAATCTGATTATCTAGGTTCGCCCTTGCATAAAGTGCATATTAAATAAAAAAAATAATGCTGGAAAAAAGTGTAGAAGGATCGAGAAACAGTATAAAATGACTGGGAGAAAACCGGAAATTTGTTCATGAATTTTTTCTGAATACCGTGAACAGTGATCCACATTTCGTAAAATAGAAGTTGACCGTGAGGTGTTAAGCGGGGTATTGATTCTGCCCCTTTTGACCATGGCAAGTCGAATAAAATCAGCCCGCTGCCCTTCGATTCAAATTGTAGTCAGAAGCCAACGGGACTCATTTATTGTTAGAAGATCCCTTGCTTGGGACGTTACTGCTACGTTATGCTTTTGGGTCAGAGGGTAGACTAGCCATGGGCAAAATATGCAGAACCGCTACCCTGCTTGATGCCTGACGGTCAACTTCAATTTTTTGAAATGTGGACCAGTGTTTTGCAGAAAATAGGCTTCTGGCCAAAATTTTGGTCTAAGGGGGATGAGCTGATTTTATTCAACTCGCCATGGCCAAAAGAGGCAGAATCAATACCCCGCTTAACACTTCACGGTTAACTTCTATTTTTCGAAATGTGAATCACTGTTTTGCGAAAAAGGGGCTTCTGGCCGAAATATGGGTCGAAGAGAGTTTTATTCGATTCGACAAAATATGAGAAAATTATACCTCGCTTAAAACACAGGCCGAGGGGGTAACCAGTAGTTCAGAAAATGCTTGCCAATTAGCTCCTCGACACATGCCATTTAAATGTTTTTATATCTGGCATCTAGTTTAAAAAAATGGGACTTCTGGCCATAATATGGATCGGATCCAGATAAGGACAGTCTAAAGTGTAAAGTAAATTTCGAACTTCCATTTTTACGTGATTTTTTACGTTTTCACAACGTTTCGATTGTCTTTATTTTTTACTTTTTCACAACCTTTCTAATGCTTATGTATCTGCAATCGTTTTCAGGTGAATACTAACAAATGACTAATGATAATTGCAGATACATAAGCATTCGAAACGTTGTGAAAAAGTAAAAAATAAAGACATGGATGTTCGAAACTCTAATTTACTCTCAAGTTCAACATTGCCTACCACCTTAAAAACAACAAGGTTAGTCTAGTTTGACTTGGCGTACCCAAAATATACAGTAAAGATACCTCGCTCGACCTTTTCCGACCATTTTCAATTTTTCGAAATTTAGCCGCTCAGAGGAGGTAACGACTATTGGCAATCATGTCACAAATCAAACCCTGAGTTGCAGACTCTAAGAGACCCTGGGAGTCTTTGGAAATCCCTCGGCAGTCCCCGACAATCACTGAGTATTCAACCAAATTGGCAATCATGTCACATTTTTTCAACTAGTGGCTACCCCCTCCGGCCGCCCTTTTGGAAAAAAGTCAAGTTTCAAGTTCCTTCGGCAGAAACATCGATTACTTCGGACAGTTTGTAGACACCAAATTTTTTTGGTGTCTACAAACTATGTTCCGAGTTTTAGAGCTGCGAATAAATGCGTACCGTCCATACTATTAAGAAAGTTCCATGCATTATGTATGGTACAAAATGCCCCTTTGATACGCACCTGTATCCAAACCAAACAAGCCACCATATTGTAACGATTGGCCGAAGTAGGGAATAAGATCGTTAATAATTCTCTATTATATTTTTAATGTGTAACACATACATATACATAATACACAAAACTATCAAGGTTTTATTTAAAAGATTGATAAACCGAAAACACAGTTAGCGGGCCAACGTTTGCTCAACAATCTTTTGTATGGGAAAAAGTCACGATCAAGAGATTGGCGAGAAAGGCTACCTGCTAGTTGATAGGAAAATCAATCGGGGATTCGGTTTTTAGCAATGTGCATACATTTTTCGAGTTATTTTTATAATTTTTTAAGAAATTACGTCAAAAGATCATAAAAAGTTAGATTTTAACTACACTGCTTTTAGATTTTCTGGTTGCATATTTATATTGCCCATGGTAAACATCTAAGGGTACAATTATTAATAATAATTATTATATTAAACGTTTAATTTTAGCAGTCCGGGAACCAGAGATCGATATGCCCCTTAAATATAGACCTGTACTGCAACAATAACACAGAAACCGCCCTTCATGTAGCAGTTAAAAAGAAACAGTACGATATAGTCCTTGCCTTGTTAAATGCTGGTGCTAATCCGAATGCCATAATTAAGGCGTCTCATAATCTTAACGAGGTAAGATAATATTATAGCGTTTTCGATCTACACTGCTCTCAGATCACCCCCAGCCAGAGCAGTGACATCACAAATCTGTCCGAGAATGATCTGAGGGCGATTCCGAATTCGAATCCTAGATGATGGCTGACCAGAGTCACTGCACTGCAGCCATTATTGGCTTATTGTGCACAATGGATACCGATGCAACTATGAATTGTTCAGAGGTCCAAATTTTTTTATTTTTTTAATTTGGGAAATTTATTAATTTTTTTGCTAAAAAATTAAATGTCCAAAAGTAAAGATATGGTACAAAATTTGAAAATGAAGTAGGCAGTCGCAAAGCAAATGGTCTTGGGTAACGACATAAGCCGTCCTTGATTTATAGTTTAAACCTGTCAATGGTTTTTGTGTCCTGTGTTTTTGTATGTTTTTTTTTTCGTTTTCGGACTCGTGGTTAAAATGTGCTTTTTTAAATATTGATTCTAAATCATGCATAAAGTATTTTTCCCGCCCTTGCCTGCTTGCCCGAACTTCGCTCCACGTCATTCGTGTCAACTGCAGTCGCACTAGTTAGGATAATAACAATTTTTATCGTGAATTTATCCACTTGATAACTAAAAAAAATGTAAGACATATTTCTGTTTAATTAAATAAAAAAAATCTGTTGTTCCTTGCTGACCACAATTAATTATCCATTTTTGGAAATAAATTTTTTTTCACACTATCAGCACGTTTTAACTTTCACAATTTAAATAATAATAACATTTCCTCCGAAAGATTCGTCTCAAAGGTCGTTAGTCAAAGGTTATAATTTGATTGGCGCTATACGGGCGGGGAATGGAGACGTGAGGAGATCAGCGAACGTGAGCACGGTCGGTTTTAAAGAAAAGTTAAAATTTAATATAATTGTGCATGCAACGCTTCCGCGGGTAAATTAACACAGCATTGTTTCGTAGGTAGTTTCTCTGTGGTTGAACACTAAAAACCAAATTAGTTGTGGCCGGTGCGAAACTAGTTCCTATAAGTTGAAAAAATATATGCCTCGGTCTTGGAATTTTAACTCGTTTTAGATGCTAAGTTCCTGCTCAATAGACGAAGATTCACAATATACGCAATCGACGGCTTTAGTGGAAGCTTGTAAAAACCGTGATGTGTCAACTGTGGATCTCCTACTCAAACACGGAGCTCGAGATGATGATTGTAGGTCGCTGAGTGTCGCGGTCGCCAACAGAGATGAGACACTTGTTGCCAAGTTGCTTTCAACGAAGGTGAGCAACATAAAAAAATAGTTCATAGTTTGGATGTAGGAAAATAGTTTTTAGCAACACTTTATTCATCATGTCATGTTTGAACTACGCATTTCTTTCAAATTAAATAAAATATAAACGTAAAGCAACAATACCTCTTGATTTTTTTTCTTCAAATATCAGGTTTGTTCTAAACCTCATTTAGTTTAAATCCTTCAAGAAAGATAAATGCTCTAGAGCTTTTAAAAAATCTTTAGGTATTTTTGTTAATAAAATTGCATCCAATTCTGATATATTAGTTTACAAAAATTAGAGGAAAAACGTGCTACTTAAAATATAGGGAGAAACCATGGCCTTAGCAGTTTTTTGTCTCTTTTTAGTTTTTTAATGTTAGACGAATTGTTTTCTATATGTTTTTTACGGAGTAGTTTTAGGAAAGTGATTAAAACATATGGGACTACTCCTACCGAGGTATTTTGTATTTAAAAAAGATAGATTTTTCTTAATTTTGTCCGGTGTTAACCACTTTGGTTAAAACTTATTTTGAATCTTGGCTTCCTTAAACAGTTACTATCTACGTAGAAAAACTGTAACAAGTCAAAAAATAAAGCTTGTCTTAAAATGTTACATGGGTTATTGGCTTAACTTTAAAACATCCACTGTTTTTTTTTTATAAAACAAAGCAAAAATATTGTTAAACACCTCGTCTATGGTTTAAGATAAGAGATACTTCGCGAAGCTGGCTGAAGTAGGGTCCTTTTCAGTGAGCTTTTTTTTTGTGATTGACAACTTCTTGATTCACTCTGATTTTGACTAATGTCGCTCGCAATGACTTCCAAAAAATACTAATTCTCTTTTATATAACCCCATCGAACAATCGTAAACATTCTGGAAGACGGTTCCCTTGGATCTACCGAATTTAACGATGCAACTGCCATAAAATCTTGAAGAAAATTTCTCGATCATTCCAGAACAAAAATATTGGCGAAGCTTTGGGACAACCTTATAAATTCCTAACATTTCTTGAAAAGAAACTCTAACTGTAATCGCAAGCGCTTTTAACTAGCTCCCTAAGCATCTATAAAATTTAGCAACACGCATCAATTTCCTACATAAATTCAACTAAAAAACTATTGCTTAGTCATTTTATAACATTACCCTTTTCTTTAAGACTGTTCGCCCCGAACAGCTTCACCAGGCGTCCTGCAGTGAATATTAAACCATGTGAACTATTTTTGGTGTCATATAAGGCGAAAACTAGATAAGCTCACCAAGTCGTTGGTTTTCTTTAAGCCGTTTTGTAAGAGACACTGGACATCTTTTGCGCCACTCTTTCACTTATTGACGGAATTTCACCTAGTAATACCGATCTCGAACTTGTGTTAAAGTTTGAGCTTCTCTGAAATGTCCTCTACTGCTACTGACGTGAAGCTCAGGAAGCACAGCATCTATCCTAGGTCGTATCAGAATTATTTGATATACGACCTGTTTTTCATCTGAACTCTTCCATTTGCGTGTGATTAACTAATATCCTTTGGTAGGTGCCGCATACCTCAAAATATTTTGCCATTCGGGCCAAACACCTTTTTCCAGCCATGATCTTACGATTTTCAGGTCTTCATTGTCTTTAATATTTCTTTAAGCCATTAAAATTAAGATGGATTTTCACTAACTTTATGTTCTTTTTTTGTAATTTCCTGGACAGGACCTTCAACTCTCGTAACTTCTTCTTCCTCTTGTCCTCGACAAAATCTGTAGGACTTTTTTACACATGTTCGCATGGATAGGCTGTCGGCATTTGCATGGCTGCTCTTTCTTCGATGTCTAGTACTCTGCGACTTTTTTCCAATCGTTGAAACCTTTATTTTGGTGACTGCAACGTCATCTGCTATTTTTTTCTGAATCTTTTCTTGATCATCACTTGGCTCCTTCTTCCATTCCTCAGAACCAGCCTTTCTTGACTCTACAGTTTCTACTTAATGTGTCCCCAACGATCGCAATTTTAAAACTCAATTGAACTGCTTCTTCTGTCTTTTTTCTCTAGAAGACTTTTAAGTAATTCTTTTGTTTCCCACTTGACTCCTTCTTCCACTCCTCAGAACCAGCCTGTTTTGACTCTACAGTTTCTACTTATGTGTCCCCAACGATCGCAATTTTAAAACTTAATTGAACTGCTTCTTCTGTCTCTTTGCTCTAGAAGACTTCTAGAGCAAAGAGAAGTAATTCTTTTGTTTCCCGTAATTCTTCCTTTTTACCACACATACTTCCCTGCTCCATTCTCATTCCTTCTGAGGCCGGATTATTGACCCGTGAACGCATATGAATGCGCATATGGATTATAATTATAATATTCTTGAACCAACGTTCACCGATCACATTCACGCAATAAACGTGCATACTTACTACTTGATCGCTTGGTCCGCGGCAGGCGAACAGATTTATTTGTAGAGATGTATCCATATAAATAACTATTTTATATATATTTATCTAATTTATTTTTGATAATTTCGTTTTTGTTCATCGAGAAGCATTTACTTCACAGAAGTGAACGTTCGTGCGCTTGGGATTGAAGAATTCAGCCCCTGGTACTGATATTTTTCGCCACTTCTATCTGCAAACTGACTGTGACCGCATCAGGGAGTATGTGGCCAGCTCAATCTTAACATTTTAGAAAAATAATGTGAAAACTTTTTTTTCAATTATAAGCTGTATTTTATTTTATATATGTAACCTGTGTTTTCCAAATGATACGAACCTTTAATGTATTTATTTTTATAATTTTTTTAATTTACCTTTACGTAGCTGTAGGTAGGATATGGGTAAAGCATATACTAGTTTGTATAGAGGTTTTATATAATTAGTATTATTTATAATATTTGGTTAACTTTTGACATTAGGTGTTATACGCTTTGTCCACAAAACTAATTGTTTTTATGACAATAAAGCATATTATCTATCTATCAATCATCCATGAAGTATTCAACCATCACTTGTTGTAGCGATTCTGGATCTCCTAAGCTAATCTGTCCAGTTCAATTGTCTAGTAAATGCTTTGTCTCGTACTCCTGAATTGGCTTTGGTAAACTTGCGATAGATGTGCGTCTCCATATCTCAGTTGTACTGCATTCACAATTGTTTCAAAGTCATTTTGTTTGACTTTCAGTATTTCTTGCAATATGTCCAGCGCCTTTCCTTACAGAGGCAGCATAAGGCATGTGCCTTTTCCCTCCTCATTCCAACCGCTGCCGCGCTGGTGTTAGCGCCGGCATCAAACTGACTTTGAAACATAAACCAGGAAGTTTGTCTTTCAAAAGTTGGAGGACTAACCTGTCTTAAAGGAAACACTCCTCTAGAACTGGTACACGACTTGACCTTTTTCATTTAATTGCTAACCCAATCTTGAGTTTTTTTTACGCACTTTCTCAATTTTGGTTTGTAATGTGCCCTGGACATTTTCTATCTTTGTCTCCAAAATACCCCGGATATCCTTCAACTTTGTATCACATGTCTCGATCTTCGTTTTCAATTAGTCCCGAACATCCTTTATCTTTGTATTAAATGTATCTATCTTCGTATCCAATGTGTTCTGAACAGTTTCCATATTTGTCTCGAATGTGCCCATCTTGGTATCGAATGTATCCATCATAACTGTGAAGTCTTCAAACCTGGTCACCATTGCTTGCATGTTGGATGTAACCAAATCTTTGATGCCACACATTAAGGTTTGAAAATCTTCTCGACTTCTTTCTTTTTCTTACTTTTCTTTTCATCATCTTTTCTTCTGACGTTGCTGCTCCAGATCTTCTTTCTCTTTCTGACGTCTTTCTTCTTCTCCCTGGCGTCTCTTCTCATCGTCTTCTTTCTCTTTTTGACGTCTTTCTTCTTTCATCTGTGGTTGCTGTTCCAAGTTGGTGTTCATGCCACTTACTTTGGATTTAATTCCCTCTTCATGTTGAGTTTGAGTCTTCCGTACTTCCTTCATTCTGACATCAGGGCCTACATAAATAGACGGGCCACGACCCTGAACTGTTTTGACGTCACGCACCCCACAATCGTGACGTCAAAAGGGCTTAGGGTCGTAGCCTTTCTGTTTATGTAGGTCTTATGAACTTGGCTGAAGTAGGGGTCTTATTCAATTCAGTGACCCTTTTATTTGTGATTGACAACTTCTTGTTAACCTCGCAATGATTCCAAATATTAACTTATTCTCAAAATTCGCGGGCTTGATTATATAAATCCATCGAACGCTGTTGAACAATCAATAAAATTCTATTAGACAGTTTCCATGGGTCTACAAAAGTTAACAATGCAACTATCATCAAATCTTGAAAAACGTAGAAATTTCTCGATAATTTCAGAACAAAAACCTTGGCGTAACTTTAGGACAACCTTACAAATTCCTAACTAACTATTTCCTCAAAAGAATATCTAACTGTAACCGTAATTATTTACTTTATAGACATTTTAACTATCTACCCAAGCAACTATAAAACTAATACATTAATTCAACTCAAAAACTATTACCTAATTCCTAAAACTTAGCTACTTTGTAACAATATTATATCAGAAAAGGATCTAAACAGAAATTAATAAAAATTCCGCGAAAAATAATATAGGCTGGAAACGTAAAAATCGGACTGTTTTGATTTTTAAATAAGTTTTTTTAAAATATGTCGCAGGATCACGCAAATGGGTTTGTTGGAACGTTAATATAACAGACTTGTTTGAAGGATACGAAAATTAAATTTTCTGAAAATTCAGGTAGTTCCATAGGCGAGGTCCATATGTAGAGCGAATGTATAATTGATTGTAAAAATACTTTTAAAAATACCAAAGTTATGTGCTATTTTATGAATGATTTTTTGTCACATTGGTACTAAATATTTTCAATTATCTATCCAAAAAAACATTGTAAATAACAACGGTCTATAAAGTAAACAAGTAAAAAAATATTAACGCATTCTTAACATTGTCAATGTAATGGTCTATTTACAAATAACACTACACTGCTTTCCAACTACTTTAAACAAAAGTCTCACAGTTTCAATTTATTTTATTTTTCGATATAAATCAAAATCGTTTGTTAAAAATAAAAACTGTCCCATTTTTACGTGTATTTATGTTTATAAGTTGCAATAATTTGATACTAGCACGTCTTAAAGGCGCTGTATACGATTTTTGACAGTTATTGTTTTACCAGAGGTGAGCAACTCGATTTGACACTTATTACGGAAATGTTTGAAATTGTGTATTGGCAATGATAGTTGGTAACCCCTGACAATAAATAACTTTGACACTGTCAGATTTTTGATTAAGAAACGTCAGGTTTGAAAATGGAGAAAGATACTCAGGAAAAGTGAAAAGAAAACATGCATTTACCAAGCTGGAGAATTAATAAAAATAGCCGAATTTGCAAGGTAAGTGTGCTACAAGCAGTAGTTACAAACATACGCATTTAGCATGTACTTCGTTAGTAAATAACACATTATGTTTCCATGTATTATTGTAAGTAACAAAAATATAGATCATAGGAGTCTTTATATTTCACCTATTATTTACATTTTTAATATCTACCGTGTGTATTCACTGTTTGTTTTTGGTTTTTTTTTGTCAAAGCTTGACATATTTTACTGACCAAAAAAAAAAAAATCTTTCGAAAACTGTCTGGAAAAATTATAAAAAAAGATAACAAAACATCAGTCCATTTCATAAAATCCATTTTACATGCAAATATGAAAAAAAAAACTGGAAAGAGAGGGCAATATGAGTTGCCCATTTCTGGTAAAACAACAACTGTCTCTAGTACGTATTAACGCCATATAGAGCATTATCACATTTTAATATACACATATCTCGGCGGTTAATGTGGCGAAACATAATGTCTATAATCCTGATTCAAATTATTTTTCTGTTAATTCAGGCACATGCAGACCCAGAACACAAAATCAACAAAAAAGCCATGACTGAAAATATTAACTCGACACAGTTTAGCATATTTTCAAACGTAGCCGGATTAACCTACTCAATATTATTCCCAAATACTCCTGTCATGATAAACTGGCACAACCAAAGATGCAATTTAACGGAAATCAAATCAAACTGGTTAACTGACGCAGCGCTCAGCCTCAATTCAAAATTAAAGCAAAATCCAAAAAGTTACGACATAGCCCTTTATGCTGTTACAAGATTAGATGTTTCAAACAATAATCTGCAGTCCATTCCTCTGGTCGTTTTTCAGTTACATAGCTTGAAATATTTAAATTTATCTCAAAACAGAATTGAAAAGTTACCTGTGCCTGTGATTTCACCTGTGAAAAAAGGTAAGATTTTTAAGACTATCTGAATCCAGTTACAAACACTTTGACTCCTAACTGAATTAACCTTTAACCTTTAACTTTAAAATTTAAGTGATTCCAAGATCCGCCTTTATATAAACTTCACAAAAACGTTTTATTGCACACGACGCGTTTCGATTTTAAAAAAATATATGTTCAAGTTTGGCCACTGTAAGTTTAAAAAGAATATTAGTGATAAAAATCTACAATAAATTATTTATTATGTAAAAGGACTTACAGCAAACAAAAATGGATAATTTTAGGGTAAAATCTTTCAGACACAAGTCACAAAAAAACCAAGGAAAATAGAACATATAGGGAATGGATATCACCAAAAAGTGGCAAATTTTGAACGAGCGGATGGAGCAATCTGAGAGGCATAATGGTTAGGTAAATTTATATTCCCTGGGTAAATTTTATCTCTGGTCTGACTTGACGTATAACCCTACTTTTTTGTTTACTTTTTCTTTTGTGTTGTTTACTTTTTAAAGTTGGAATTTCTTGGCCTTTTATTGAGTCTTTTCTCTAAAATATCTAATAAATTGCTCCATTTCAACTGCTAGAGTTGTAAGAAAATGTAATTGCCATTAAAACAACAATAAAATACGCCAATTGAAAAGCTGTTGTCAACCCCTTGTTTCAAAGCATAGAAAAAGTGACTTTTCCCCAACCGTTATGCCTTTTTAGCTATGAAACTGTCAATCATATCGTTATCCCTAATTTTTAGATTGGTCGGTTGGGATATCCATTCCCTATATATTCTATTTTCCCTGCAAAAAAACATACTTTATAAACAATAACTAAATACAAAAAATAAATAAAAAGAAAGGTTAGTGGCATATCGGGCACACATTTTGCTTTTCAATTCATTATGACCAGGCCTCCAAGATCTAATGCATAATCCAGAAACCAAGAGGCCTGTTTCATCCTTGCAACATAAGCAAGCACACCCAGCGAATTTAAACAACTTTCGTCGTTCAAATAACGCAGGATGTTGGTATGGCTATATGCAGCGCGCAGGCTGTTGGAATAAAGCGAAATGCAAAATGTTAAAATTTGCGAGCACGAAGAAAGAAGACCGTTCCCGTCCACCCCCAATTCGCGTACTACGTCGCCTTATATTAAGGCTCAGCAACAATTACTCCGGAGGAGGCTTGTTGCGCAAAACCGAGCCAAGTAAAATTTAAAAAAAAGTATATACTATGTCGCCCTCACTCCGGAGGAGTTGCCTTAATTTAAGGCGGCGTAGTATAAACTCCAATTGGAGGTGTAGTTGCTGCGAACGTTGTATTTTGAACGGTCTTCTTTCAGTAACCGGTACATTTTCGCAGGTTTCTACTTTTTTGTCCTGCTCGCAAATTTCATTCTTATTGATATTTGTATTCTTTAATATTTTGCATTTCGCTTTATTCCAACAGGCGGCGCACTGCATATAGCCATACCAACATCCCGCAATAGAACGACGAAAGTTTTTTACATTCGCTGGGTGTACCCTGTATGTTACCCTGATGATTCCTAACAAGGATGAAACAGGTCTGTAGGTTTCTGAACTATCCATTAGATCTTGGAGGCCTGGTCGTAATGAATTGAAAAGAAAAATATGTGTCCGATATGCCACGAACCTTTCCTTTTACTAACAATAAATTTTAAATAATAACGTTACAAAGCAAGAAGTAAATATCTGCATGTCAAAAAATATATTTTTTTACAAATTAATAGTACATTATAAACCTAGGGACTAAAGTGCTACTATTAATCCCGATGCGAAAGGTTTGTAACCCGACCGTAGGGAGGGCTACAATTCGCTAAGGGATTAAAAGACGCTTTAGTCCCGAGGTTTATATACATTTTATACACTTTAGGAAAATATTATGGTTAAAATCACGTTATTTCTACGCCAAATGGTTCGAAGACTACAAGAAAGGGTGCTAAGAATGAAATCTTGGCCAAGAGCAAGTGCTGTTTGGCTTGACTTGAGATAAATTTAATTATAATTTTAATTTTAATTAATTTAACTTTTAATCCCTTCTGGATTATTTTTTTTTTCTTGGGGATTAAAAATGCCACTTTAGCCCTAAAAAGAGAGATTAAACGTACCTTTTTATTCCCTAAAGTGCATAAAATTAAGAATTAAGTAAATAGAACATCTAAAAGCAAACAGATAAACGACAAGTTAAATCAATACAAAGTTAAAAAATGTTTGACCAAAGACCAGGATGCGGCTCGGTCGCTAAAGAGCTCTAAAAGTACATGTTTTTTACGTACATTTAAATGAAAAGGAAGATTAAGAGAAGGAAAGTCAAAAAATTTAAAAAAGTGTAAAATCCGACTTAATTGGTTACTTCATTGGTTACTTCCAGAAACAAACAAAAAGTAGAATAATTTAACTATTTAAGTTGTCTTTTTTATTATGATTTTACCTTCTGTGATTATATTGAACCTGACCTGTAAAAAGGACTTAGCTTAACTACCTATATTTTTCAGTCGTCATTTTTCGTGATTTTGGTTTCTATAAAAACTAGTTATTTTTGAAAATTGGTTTTTTTGCCTATTTTTAATCACTGTGATATTATAATTTTTTGTGATTTTAGTTTCTATAAGAAGAAAATTTATACTTATTAAAAACTTGTTTAACTTCAGGTACTCGGTTTGTTTTATTTATGTGCTTCCTTTTTATTTAAATTATTTAATACCTACCTACAAAAAACGCGCCTTTCAAAACAGCATGATGACAGGCATCCAACATTTTTGCTGAACACATCACGTATTCGCATTTTCACAAAAATCGCGCATCCATCATTTTTACAAATTTTTACTTTACTTTAACACTTGCGCTTAAAAAAAATATTGCCGTAAGTTCACCATCTATTGTTTCATATTTTTTACATATTTTAATTACAAAGTGGCTAAAAAGTATATATTTTAGGGCTTTAAATACATATAGTTTTTAATGCTGATCTGTCCGCACCCTGAAAGAGAGACATTACATATACATATATATTAAGAACTATTCAAAATAATCAATAACTTGTGCAATTTCTTTATAGTGAGCATTTGATGTGGTTTCTTTTAAGCTGACCGATAGATTGTCATTTTCTACCCTTTTGTGAGTCGTGAAGCATTTTAAAATTGCTCTCCAGGTTAAATGAATGACCTGTTTATTGTAAATGCATCCCAAAAACAGGACGTTTATCATTTGGTGATTTTTGTAAATTTAAGTGTTCACGGATTCTGCCCGGTTTTATCCACATATTTAGCAGGGAAATCACTACAAAGCACAAGAACCGAACTTGTAAATTTTTTAATATTCCTAATTTCTATTAATCGTAAAATTCAGTATACAATGGAATTAAGGTCGTAGTTACAATCTGGGGAATTGTTTTTAGCAACACTGTTCGGGAAATCAATTTAACTATGTCGACCTTATTTTTTTGCAAAATTTTACGTAATTTATTTATGTTTATCCACAGCGGGACACCAGAGATTTTTTAGCACCGGGTCAAAAATTTAGGGTTAGGTTACTTATTTTAATTTTTCGCGTTCCGCGCCGCTAAAAAAGCAAGTAAAATAAAAGAAAATCATTTATTGCCTAATTACCAGATAAAAAAAAAACGCTACTCAACTACGTATTAAAACACATTTTTGAAATATAAACATAACCTCGAATGGTTTTCTGTCAGAAAACGTAAAAATACTCTTTTGTCCCACTGCGGCCCGATTTAAAGTTTGTTGACAAAACACCTGCAGTTACCATGGAATCGTATAAATTCTGCGGTCTATCAGCCAACACTTGAACTGCGTGTGTCTCCCAAATTCAATGAAGTGTGTTTGATTAATAGGTTTTCTTTTCCGGAGTGCACAGACTTTTAGAAAAAAGGAAACTTAGTTTTTATTTTCGCTAAAGCAAGGAAATATAAAAAGGAAAAATGTAATCCAGAGGAAATTGTGAGTATTCCTCAATTTTTTTTTTTGTAAATCGGGTTTGTTCTAAAACGCAATTAATTTGAGGCTTTTGGGATAGATGACAGCACCAGAGCTTTTATTTTGAAGAAAAAATTGAGAATTTTGAAAAATCCTTCAGATATTTTTGTTAAGCATTTAAAAATGATCGCCCCTGAAATTTTTCATTCATTTTTAAATGCAATTTCAAGTTTAGTTTTCCCTGTGCACTCTGGCAAAAGATTAAAAAATTAAAGAACAAGGCGTTGCCAGTTGTAATTTTTTTTACTTAAAATCTGGGGAGAAGACAAAATAATAAATTACAATATATAAAAATAAAGACAATGGAAGTTCGAAACTCTAGTTTACTCTCAAGTTTAACATTGTCTTCCACTTTCAAACAACTACTGCAAACCTAATCAAACAGATAACGTTATTCCTTCAAATTCAAACCACTTAGTTGCTAATAAAATAGCTTCTTTTAATCCCATTATTCATCGCCTTTTTAACATTCCATTACTATCATTAGACTTTAAATGATATAAAGTTTCTTTAATTAGTAATTTAATTCGGAAAAAATACAATAATAATAGAATAATAATATACGTAAAATTAACTTTTTTAGGAAGCATTTCTTTACAAGTAGGCAATGTTTTAAAATTCTTGAATACTAACATTAAGGTGGTTTATAAATCTTTTGTGAGTCTGAAGAGTATGTTTTCTAGACCAAAGGACCCTATCCTAACCGTAGAGAAAAGTGGGGTTTATTTTTTATCTTGTGGTGATTGCCCTGCTAAATATGTCGGTCAAACAGGGCGTAGTTTTAGGCTCAGAATCAGTAAACATTTAAATTCACAAAAATCACCAAATAAAAAACGCTCTGTTTTTGGGATGCATTTACGAGAGACCGGTCATTTATTTAACCTGGAGAGTAATTTTAAAATGCTTCATGACCCACAAAAGTGTAAAAAACTTAATTTTTTGGAAAGTTTGTAAATTTCTAGTCAGTTATTGATTGTTTTGAATAGTTCTTAATGTATATGTGGGATTCCTATCTACTCGTTTCTAGTCAAAAAATGTTTTTTATTTATAAAGAAACATATTTTTTTGTCATGCGCACATTTACCTCTCGCTTTTTAACATTATCATTTAAAATTTATTGTTAATGTACGATAGTTATTGTTTATAAAGTATTTTTTGTGACCTGTGTCTCGAAAATTTTACCGAGGATTTTACCCTAAAATTTTGGATTTTTGTTTGCTGTTGGTCCTTTTACATAATAATTGATTTATTCTAGATTTTTTTATATTTTTTTTCAACTTACATATGACTCTGTAATTAATTTTTAAAAATCGAAACACGTCGTGTACCATAAAACATTTTTGTGAATATTATCCATCTAATTTAAACCTGCTATTTTTATTAAGACCTGATGGTGTTACAAAAATAAATAGTAATACTCGACCGACTTTTGCTCTACAAATAAATGTTACCTTATAATTGATGCCAATATGCACTGATATTAATCAATTGGCAAGAATTTTAGTTTAAGGCCCATAAGTGCGGAGTGATTATACACACTAAATGAAACATATTACACTTTACTATCGCATCACTTTTAGGTTTTAGAAGGAAAACCACTGTGCCAGAAAATCTAAACTATTCATGTCCAGTATTAGAAGAACTTTATCTACAAGACAATAGACTCCAGGAAATACCCGCTGCTATTTTTAAGTTGCCCTCTTTAGTGACACTGGTGGTATCCACCAATAAAATACAGGCGCTGCCCTACGAAATGTGGGTGTCGCCAAAGTTAAAAGAATTGAATGCTTCGCACAATTTGTTGAAGGAGTTGCCCGCTGCAGAAAGTGAAGTAAGTCACATAAAGTTGACAGAAGAAAATGTTTTCAATGAGCATCAAAATAATACAAAAATTAAAAAAAAAACACACAAGGGATTTATCACCAAATTTAGGCTTATTTGAATCTCAATTTAATGTGCACACTAACGTAACGTGTCTTTTTCCATTCTTTAAATGTAACCTTAACTATAATTTTTGGAACTATTGTTTGAAGCTTGAAACCTTGGTGGTACTTAAAAACTGTTTTAAAATCGAAATTTCAATATATTAAAACGATTAATTTTTCCAATACTTTATATTTTCCAATCTTCACACGTGTTTCGATAACTAGTTAGGATCTTCAGGATACTCAGACTGAATTTAAGAAAGTTATGTTACTTATAGCGGACAGTATGATATAAAATATATTTTTTTTAGAAGGAAGACCTTGATAAACTAAGTATTAGCTCTAGTGACAGCCAACTCTCAAGTCATACAGAGCCAGATTCAGAGACTGAAATCACGGAATTTGACAAAATCATATGTACAGAAGACTCAGTGACGTCGGTCAGATATAGGAAAAAAGAAAGATCATATTTGTAAGTTGTCTTTTTGTCGTAAAAAATATTGTCTTTCTAATTTCATTGAAGACACTTGCGCGCAAAAAGTATGTAAAAACGTAAAAGAATTAAACCTGAAACAAAAAAGTTGCTGTCGACAGTTTTATTTTTTTAATTTGAGAAACATTCTGTTTTTTTATGTAGAATAGATTTTAAATTTAATTTTTTTAGGCAACTTGATGTAAACAAGCATCATATCTGGTCAAAACACGTAGAAGTTACAGAACAAATTCTTCACAATGATGAGATTACTACAGAACGATGCTCAAAATTGTCAGCACTGAATTTGTCTCATAACTTGTTTACAAGTATTCCAACTATGTTGCCGTGTTTAGCTGTTAATTTGACTAGGTAAGCTAGACTAAGACAAAAACTTGCTAGAAATAAGAGTATAAAGTTTACGAGGTTAAGTTAGGTTCCCTAAATAAAACCCGTTTCGAAAATCTATCAAATAAAAACGTTTTGTATTATTCCAAATTCGTATTTTTTCAGAAAACGAGCTTGCCAAGATATAAAATGTTCTTTCTTTTTTAGGCTGAATATGGCTTTTAACAATCTTAGATCCATGTCACATATTACAAGCTATCCAAGTTCTTTAAAACAGCTAGATCTAAGTCAAAATCAAATAACCGTGTGGCCAAGTTTACCCCAAGTAGAGGCACAAGATAATATGGAATTGGCAAATTTGGCCTGTTATATGACAAATACCAAATTTAAAGGCAGATCAGCTGATTTCGGAGGTAAGTTCATATTATATACCTAATATATTGTGTAATGATAATGGCATATAACTGTGGCTTAGAATGTAAGACTATATAGTGTATTCTATTTATAAATTGAGTGCGCGACTGGTTTTGAGCTGTCAAAAAGTTGCCCTAGTAGAGTTTCAATGAAACTCTATTTTGCAGTAATGTAAATAAACTATTTAACATTTTACCATTGGGTTAAAGTATAAAGAGCAAAAAAACTTTAATTATCGGGTTACCACCTGTCAACAGGTGGCGCTCACAGGTACCACGTCTTCGCGGATTAAGAACTTTTTGTTTTAAATTGGAGAGGTATGCATGGTTGCCTGTGTAGCTTTAACTACCAGGTACAATCCTATGACTTCCCGATGATTATTAATAAGGATGAGACAGGTTTGTAGGAGTCTGGATCCTCCATAGACATAAACGCTTTGGCCAATATGCCACTAGTGTTACTTTTATTTTTTATTTGCGGACACGAATATATTATGGGGAGTAGGAGGATAGTGGTACACAACGGAGTATGGCAGAAAGGGCCCATGAAGCGGCCTAATTGCCAGGCGCACGAGCCGCCCCTCTCTACTACTACTACTACTAACTTGTAATATTATTCCGAGCGTCAAAAGGTTGGGAGAATTTACAACAACAAAGGATTGGAGATTTTTTCTCAGAGTTGTGCATCAATCTGATGCAATTTCCTCTTGTATAAAGAAGACTCAATCAATAAAGGAAGGATAAAAAGAGGTATACGTATACCCGCAGCGGATGTGCAGTTCTTGAATAATCTGCGGAAATTGTACCGTGATAGTGAGGTCATACAATCTTATGTTTCTACAGCTATACTACTCCAAGCCAATTAGTAAATCTCACAACAAACAAAACGAATCATGGAACATTGTTAATGAGTTTACGGGAAAAATCCAATGTTCTAACTCAATGTTGACGAGCCTAATGAGTATTGTGTGTAAACTTTGTGGGACTCAAAGGTGGACGGCCGAGGACCCCACCAAACTGGGTAGAGGAGACTAGCCGGTAACCCAAAAAAATGGAGACCTGGTCCTCTTCGAGATCGGGAATCCATGGGACGCAGCTGGACCCCGACAGATTTGTTAGCGGGAGTCGACAGAGGGTGACTTGAAAGAGGCGGTGGCACTTTCGGGTAGCAGGATTACTCCAAGGAATACGTCTAAATACTCCGATGGCGACCTCGACCAGCGAAACCCGGACTAAACCTCGATTTTCGGGTCAACGTATATCACGGCGGGCTGCTGGGGAGAAAATTCTACCGTCAACCAAGTTCTGCTGTGACGGTAGCGATGTTAGATAGATGCAAGTCTAACGTGTAGCAGAACCACCCTTCGGAGGGGATGTAAAGCCCGCGTTCCACTGTGTATACTTGCTACGCAGTCTAAAGATCCCTGCTATCAAGAGACAAGACAAAGAGGTGTCAGGCAAAAATTAAGTCCTCTTAGAGCAAGAAAACTTGAATTCTAAGGGGCACGTACATCAGTCGGGGATGCACGGGGATTTGTTAAAAAGGGTCTATAAAAAGGCCTACTTGATTGGCTTAATAAAGCCGCCCCTCGATTACTACTACAACTACTCACAATTTAACCAAAGATATACAGTCAATAAATAAAATAAATAATTTTCTCCTACATCAACACACGGAGTGGCTGAAACTGTAAGATCTTTGAAAAATAAAAAAAAAACGCCGGGGAGGATCATTTCCTTCCCTAAAAAACATAACATCATTGACAAAAATCAGTTTGGGTTCCAGTCAAGAAAAAACACAACTGATGCCATGTTCTTCTTTCTGACGCTTTTCCCATAGGGAATTAATAGTAAACAGGCTTCAGCAGCGGTGACTTATCCATAAAATCCCGATTGTGTGAGTCATGAAGTACTGCTGGGGAAACTGCATGTTTATGGATTCCGTGGTAATTCGAACACTTGAATTGAGGCTTTCCTTACTAAGCAGGATCATTTTGTATATCTGAACGGAAGGTCATCCAACAAACAACCTGTATCTTATGGCGTTCCGCAGGGGTCGGTTTGTTCTCTCATTTCTATAAATTATATTTTTAAACTTGATATATCTGGCGCTTTCACGGCTTTCGCAGTCGACACAAAAGTTTCATGGACCAACAAAGATGTGGCAGATATGTCTTCTGATTTTGTGAAAGTCAAAGTGTGGTGTGATACAAAACCTCCTTGTCTAAATTTATTTAAAGAAAATCTCATTAGTTTGTACTGTCAACAGCATAGAAGCTGATAGTCAACTGATTTCAACACCACATCATGAAACTCAATAAATAAAAAGTGTTTACAGTGTTCGAGTAGCTTTTCGGGAATTGGAGTTTTATTTTGCACGTAATATCTATTTTGCAAATATTATAAATAAATAAATAAATAAATAATACATTTATTTGCAACAAGATTATCATAGACGAGATTATACATTGGTTTAGCTTTAGTTGCAAAAAGGAGCCAAAAACAATAAAAATTGATCAAAGTTTGGCCCCTATTGTTAGTACCACAAAAATACAAACTAAGAATAAGTATCAAGTAAAAAAAAATAAATATTTACCTATACCTAAATAATTTCCAAAAAAATAGAATTACTAATCTAAATAAAACAAATAATACAAAAAAAAAATCGAAAAAGAGAACCTGTGAAATAAATATCTAAACAAAAAAGAAAAAAAACAAATAACGACAAATAAATAAATAATAACCGGGATATTAATAAATTAACATATAAAATAATTAAACAAGACTTGGTTAATATCAAAAATTAATACAGTTATTATAAACGACAAAAAGAACACTGTAGAATACTGTTGATTTTTCAAAAATGCACATCCGCAGAATAAATTTAAAATAAAAAAAAAACAGGACATACCACGGTCCAGGTACTTAGGAACTTGATTTAACCCTTAAACAAAAGCTTCTTTATTTCGTTCTTAAATCTTGACTGATTATGAGATTTAATGTTACGAGGAACACTGTTATATATTTTTGTTATGTTATAAGAAAATGATCTTTCGAAGAGACTGGTGCGATGTGGAGGTATTGTTAAGCAGTTTTTTAATCTCTCACTAAGCCCATAAGAACTCGTTCTAAAATTATTTTTTTTAAACAAATATGGGGGTTGTCTTGTGTTTATGACCTTATGAAAAAAGCACAAAGAAAGCAGCTTTCTTCTCTGTTTCATTTTTAACCAATTAGCATCTTTTAGTTTGTAGGAAATTCGGTCATATTTTCTTATAGAATAAATAAACCGTAGACATGCCTTTTGTACTTTTTCAATGCGCTCCGAATCTTTTGAGTCCAGACAGGGATCATATATTATATCGCAGTAATTAAACTGGCTTAAAACCAAAGAATCGGTCAACTTCCCTTTAAGACTCTCAGATAAAATATTTTTGTTAGGATACAACATTTTTAAATTGCAATATGCACGTTGAATGCATTTATTAATATGTGGCTTAAATCGCAGCTGGTCATCAAAAATAAGTCCTAAATTTTTTGCAGTTTTTGTCACTTCTAAGTGTTGACCATCTACTTTAATATTAATTGGTGTTTCCAACTTTTTGCCAAAAAGCATCACACAAGACTTTGCTGGATTTATTATTAAATTGTGAGATTTTGAATGTACTACAAGGCGATCAATGTCACTATTTATTTGTTCTTCTGCCACATCTTTATTTTCTTTTTTAAATGACTTTCTCAGTTGGGTATCATCAGCATAGGTGTAAGATTCACAGTGGCGCAAGCAATTCAACATTCCAGAAACGTAAATTGTAAATAATAAAGGTCCTAAAATTGAACCCTGCGGCACGCCACTGGATATCCTACCCTTGTCCGATACACCACTTTCTGTTTCTACAAACTGAAATCTGTCTGTCATATATTCCTTTATAAGACTGATGGAAAAGTCTGAAAATCCAATGTAGTGCAGAATCGCAAATAATAGATTATGATTTATTCTATCGAACGCCTTGGAGTAGTCTAGTAAAACTAAAGCAGTGCTGTTTCCCTTATCCGATTCTCTGATTATATCATCCGTTACATCTAAAAGCGACGTTGTACAGCTGTAGCCCGATCTAAATCCAGACTGCTGCGGAGGTAATATGTTATATACATTCAGATGTTGTCTAATTTGCTCATTTAAAACCTTTTCCAACACTTTTGATAAAACTGGCAGTATACTGACGGGGCGCATATCATTAAAAGATTCTGGTGCGTTTTTTTAGGAAGTGGTTTAATACGTGCGATTTTCCATTGTTCCGGAAACTGACCACTCAACAAACATGAATTTATAATGTTACTTAAAAACGGCAATATTCTTGGACAACATAAAAGAATCATTTCAATATTTATACTATCCACTCTAGCTGAAGCTGATTTTATTGAAAACAAAAACTTTTTCACCTCGTCCGTGTCAACTGTGTGGAAGTTAAAATTGGAATTTATATCGGTCTTTGTGTTGTTTTTGTAAAAGTTAATTAAATTATTATCAATTGTCGGATTTCCAGAAGATGTCTCCAAGAAATAATCGTTTAGCTCATTTGGTTTGTCTAGAGTTGTTGGAATTGCCCCCAAAGATTTTTTAGAGTAAACACCGTATTCTCTTAGCTTTTGCCACAGATATTTTGGCTTGTTGTTTTGCCTTAATACTCTCTCAAAAAATGCTTTTTTTTCATTATGAACAGCGATGTTGACCTGGTTTCTAAGTTGTTTATAGTATGACCAATTTTGCTCCGTATTTGATTTTTTACACTTAACAAAAGCCTTGTTTTTTAACTTAACCATTTGTTGTATAGTCGGTGTAAACCACCCAGGATTTTTATTTTTACTGATAAAAGATTTAACAGGAGCTAAGACGTCAAAAATATTAGGCACAATTTGGTTTAAGCAATCTACTTTTGAATTCACATCATTTATTAAAATAATATCCTCAAATAGTGCCATCTGTAAAAAACTTTGCAATAATTCACGATCGATATTTTTCAAATTTCTTGTTTTTGACACTGGTTTAGATTTTTCTATTTTATTTTTAAGAGTACAGTAAACTAATGAGTGATCTGAGATATATGAGGTTTCTTTCGTTCCCACAGCAAAATCCTGAATTTCTTTTGGTATCATTATATGGTCAATTAGAGTGCTGGATGTGTTGGTGATTCGCGTTGGCTCATTAACTATTTGTTGTAAGTTAAAAATATCTAGAACTTCCTAATATTTCGGTGTGGAGTTACTGTTTTTTAAAAGGTCTAAATTGAGATCTCCCCCGCATATGACAGAAAATCCCGCAAAAGACTCAAGCAAGTTTTCAAAAACATTAAGAGAATCTGTAAAGTTTGACTTTGGACTTCTGTATAAAGTACCCACTATCAAAGGTTGCCTAAAGATTTTTAATTTTACCCAAAGTTGTTCCAAACAGTCATGTTTCCCCGTATTCAGAACCTCAAAATCAAATTTTTTGTGTAGATACATTGCAAGCCCAGAGCACCTTCTACCCACGTCTTTTCTGATCAAAATGTAGTGTTTGATTTGTAACAGATCGCTCGAAACATCATCCCTCAAAAATGTTTCTGACAAGCCCAAAATACTATATTTGCATGTTTCTAAAAGGTTTTTTACTTTATCAAAATGTGCCGGTAAAGATTTAACATTTAAAAAAGCTACACTGAAATTTTCCATCATTTTTGTAACCTTGTTACACTAAACAAATTCTAAAATGTAATAAGCAATCAAAATATGACAATAAAAACGTTTTTTTCTATAAAAAACAAATAAAATTAGGTTTAAGTAAAATGATGAACAACAAAGTGAAAATTGTACAAATTTAAAAAAGTTTAAAAAAAAAGGGATTAAAAGCCTATCATAAAAGTAAACAATAAATATAATTCTTGTTTAATTATTTTGTTTTTGTAGACGCGACGAACTTCTTTGCAGTGCCACCGTATTTAAAGGAGACCTACCCGTACTGCTTGATTTTATTTGTTGTCCTCTTTTAACGCTTTGCACAATCGACTTCTTTACAGCTGTTTTGCTAGATTTATTAATTTCTATAGTCGCAGCTAGGCGTACAACTGCGTTGGGCAAGGGTGTGTCTGCCGTTGGCATCGGTGCTGCTGGTGCGACAATCTCAGGCTCAAGTTCTTCGTGCTCGGAATTTTCTGTTTCCAGTTCGGTTAGTTTGACAGGTGTAGCAGGTGCGCTCATAGATAACCTAGGAGCAGGTGGGGATGGTAAAGATACTATGGTGTTCTCCGTTTTTCCTTGCTGTTCCCACTTGAGCAAATCTTCGTAGGTATAGCTGTCTTGGTCGATGTAGAGTATATTTTTTTTGATCGATGCGTTTAAATTTTTGCTTTTAGCGTCTTTCAGATGAGTTACTAAGAGCTTATTTACTTTTTGCTCCTCCCTGGTTAAATCCTGCCTGATAAACTTTCCAGTGTTTTTTAATTTATGTTTATTTTTCAACACCAGGTCTTTGATTAATTGGTTGTTAAATTCAATTACCAGAGGGGACGATTTATTTTGAGTGTCACTTTTTCCTGCAAAATATACGTTTGCTATGTACTCAACCTTGCAGTCTATATTGAGAAGCTTATTCAACTCCCCTATCAACCACCTAGCTAAATCAAAGCCTTGTTTTTTATGATGCTGAAAGCCAAAAATCACTATGTTCCGTTTCTTATTATAGCGTTCCAAATTCTCAATTTTACTCCTTAACTCCTGATTCTCGGCTTCAAGTTTACAGATTTTTATGTTACAGGAGATGACGTGGTCGCCTAATTCCTGTTTCAAACTATTAATTGAACTATTAAGCTGCGTTGTGTTAGCAGCAATAAATTTTTTAATTTACTCTAGTGCGTGAGTTAGATCGTCTGCCATTATAAGTCGGTACTTGTTTTTGTATGTTCCCTAGCCACCTACTAAATTCAATGACTGAAAACAATAACAAGTAAACAAGTACGAGAAGACGAACTTAAAAAATTAGGTTCTAGCCTTCAAGTTTTAGTCGGCCTTTTCGTAGCACGACGCGGTACCTCTGACGTGGTGCTGTGCGACTCTAGTTTGATTTGCGAAAGTAGACCTTATTGAAATATTTGGCGCGTTGGAGTGTTTCTATTTTCGGCCGATTTGTTCAGTAAATATATATATTTTCCACTGACCTTTTTCGCGTTTCTATGTTTCATCAGATTTCTCTCAGAATGGCACCTAATTTTACATTTAATCAACACTATTTAACCCGATTCTTGAACTAAGCATTATTTGTTTACATTAACAACATTACACACCACAAGGTTGAATCTCATCTTAGATATGCTTTTCATTTTTAGGGAGTCGGTTTACTAGATCTATTTCAATCTGTTTTTGTCATCCAAAAGAGAGCAGTTAGAAATTTAAATAATGCTCACCCAGAGCCCATTGTAGGCAGCTTTTTGTTCAGCACGTCTAATCCGTAAGAAGAGAAATCACTTTTCTGATAACCAACAAGCGCACAACACAAGACAACGGAATTTTATCCCTCTGAGGTTAATCAGAGATTCCTTTATTTACAATGGTATAAAAATATATAATCTTCTGAGTCTGGAGTTAAGGAGAAAATTATTACTCACACGCTTACCTGAAGTATCATCAACTTATATGCGTTTTTTTGACCAGAATGAAATTTAGGTATTTTATACTTTTTGCCTTTTCTCAATTTATACTTCCTTGTTTTTGTTTGTTATTATAATAATATGTTCTAGCGCGTCCTATTTTCATGTATCGTGTAAGATTGAAAATGTTTGTTGTATTTTAATAAGTTTCTTTTTTGTAAATTTGCTTTCTTAATATTATCTTTTATTTAGTTATGTCTTTTAAGGGAGTTATTTCTGAACCTATCTCTTCCGCACCATCTCTGAAAGTAGACTTGTGTTTCGAACTTTCATTGTTTTTCTTTTTTTACTTTTTCACAACTTTTCGATTGCTTATGTATGTGCAAGATGTATCTGCAACCATCATCAGGTGATAATGATATGTGTTCAGTAGACCATGAAAGAACCCCGAATATGAATGAAATAACTTTGAAATTTTATAGTACTAATCATGGTTTAAGAGATATGCAACTTTTATCGAGATTGTATGTCTTGTTCTTGAGATATTGGGGGTCAAGTTCGGAAAAATGCGTTGCAGTGGTAACTTTGCTGACAAAAAACAACTATTTCTCAGCTGAAATAGTGACAGGTATAAATAAATTTGTTGTGTTGTTGAAAGATGTTTCATATTCACCAAATAACCACTACTGCTAAAAGATGTTTAGTTTTTAAACGGGGTGTGTGAATATGCATTTGACATTAGTTTAGAAGAAAAAACCAAAAATGCACCAGGATTCTTGTATCTGCATCTATTGCAGATAGTTGAAATGGGATCACTTCATTTTTTGCCCATGCTTTTCACGGTACAATTTTTGAAAGTTTGACTGACATGGTTCAGATCTTTGAGCAATTTTGCCCCACTTTTAAAATCTACTATTTGCCAATGTTAACACATTCTTCGTATTAATTTTTAGCATGAAAAGTTGGTGACAGAAAGTGTTTGTTTTACTCGGGGTCCATGACATGACGAATGCAAGATGTATCATTTTACCTTTACCATTAATTTCTTCTTTAGTCCCGAGGCGTTCGTCGAGTTCCGTACGGCACTCGGTTCTCCATTCTGTCTGCACCCATAGAAGGCATCTCAGGTTGGACAACTTAAGGACCCTGATTTTGGCTGATAATCAGTTAAAACGGATTCAGTTGACTACAGTTGATAATGGGGACTCGTATGGCACGGATGATGAGGAATTGGAACGAGTAAGTAATTTAGCAAGTCTAGGCCGTATATTTTGAATTAAAATTTTAACACATTAATTTAGACCCACAATGTCTTAAAATCTACTAAACCAAACTGATCGCGCTAATTTTCTTTGATATGTAATAATGGTTGTAGTAGTGAATTATTTATTTCAAATAAATGTCTAACCATGATTTTTGAACTTTGTTCGGCATAAGTGGAAAATATGTTTCTTTGGCGCACTTTATCGTTTTGGGACCATGCAAATCAAAAAGTGTAAAAAAGTCATCCGCCCTTGCTTTTAAATAAAATTAAGTATTTTTTTTACACACTAACCCAACATCTACTAAACTGCCCGGACACCTCCTTTCTTTAAAAAAATCTGCGACGGCCACTGGAATACCCCCATACTCTTTTAAAACGGTCAAGCATTTTAATATTATATTACTTTAACTAAAAAAATTGTTCCTTTTTTGTAAATTAACTTGAATTTTTCATTCTATTCATAAGTTTGTTTTGGATGAAAAATGTTTGTGTGAAATTTCTTTCTATGAACTTTTATCGTTTTTGACTTACTTACCAAACAACATTTTTTTTTTCTATATAAAGGGACACTTTTTTTAACTTAAAGTTTAAGTGATTCTTTTTGCCTAGAACTTCCCGTGTTAAACATTGCTGTGTTATTACTTTTTATTTAACTCACCTTTTGTATTTGTCATTTATATTTATGTTTAACCTTATTTGAAATAGTTTGTACATAAAAAGCTTTTTATGTTTTAGTTTGGATTTATTTTGGTGGAGGGCAAAAAGGTAGGTACAAATTTATTTTTGTAATTATTCAACAATCATATTTTTTTTTGTTTACTCCATATAATCTTGCATATTTTTGTTTGAATTTACATTTTCCGGCTTATAAACACGATAAATTTTAAGTTTAAAAGTAGTAGTTATTACTACTTAATTTTCAATTAGTAATTTGTGTAGCAAGTTTAAGAAGTACAACTGTTTTGCACAGGACATAAATGTCGTCAAACGAGACCGTATCAAGTTTGACAACAGGTAAAGACAAATTCAAAAATAGTACTTACGTAACAAGTGAGGAAAGTTCGACTTGTCCGCACAACGCGTCATCGCGCAGCTAGGCCAGCAATCATGTGGGGAACAGTTACTTTTTGCACATATGTGGGACACTTTTTACTTCTCTCGCTAAGAGAAGTAGTGTAATTATCTAAAAATCGCACTTCGAGATTTTGATGAATCTCTACGAATTTGGTGGTTCCAGCCGTCGTCGGTCTGTTTGTCGCTCACTTTAATTGTGACCACTGTAATTTAAAAACTCCTGTACTATTCATAATGCAATTTTAGATAACGATTACTTGTGTTGACGCGCTATTGTTTTTGAACTTTCCCCCATTAAACCATTTGAAGCTACCTCCAAAAAATATTTTTTGCTACCTTGGGATACCTCGTTGAAAAGTTTATAAAAATGTTAGTTTAATGGCGCCAAAATTTTTGACAACATATATACAGGGTGTTGCAAATTCGATGCTCACCATGGGGATCTCCTAAACGGTAGGAGATACGAAAAGGTTTAAATTAGGGCAAAGTTAAAACTAAAAGAAAATTAACAAAATTCGGGTAGTTTCGGAGATACACAAAAGAAAAACAAAATTAAAATTTTTTGTTTTTATTTTTCTGTGCCTTTATTCTTAACACTTAATACAAACACTTTTCTGACATCTTTATATAAAGACTGTTCATTGCCTGCTTATAGATTGAATTGCAACATTGTATCGGCCACCGAGAGTTATCGACAATCAAAATATGTCAGCTTCCGATAGTTTTTCAAATTGTTTTTATAATTTTGATTTATTATTTTTCTTCTTTTTTTTTGTTGAAATTTGCCAAAAATGGATTGAAAAAGCTGTGATTCTCAATGTACAAGCAATTATGATAGCATAATTTAAAAAAAAACAATAAATTTCCGAGGAAAGCAATCAGAAAAATATGAGAAAAATGTAAAGTTTAGTTCATACTTTTGCAGTTAAAATATACAACACAAGAAAGAAGCCAAAAGCCAAATTTTTCAGAAAAGCAGCTAGAAAATAAAATAAAATCTGCTAGTTTAACTAAGTATGGTGTACGATTATAGATGGTGCGCTGAGGTTCAAATTCTAGCGAATGAAGTTCTTTGTTTCTTGTGTTATATAATCTATATAATGCTATAACAACTAACTAAAGAACTATAATCTTTTCTTTAGACTCTATACAAGTCAGAACTATTTTAGGTACTCCTTGTCTTTATAATATTTCTAGATTTTTAAAGCCGCAGTAGGCTTTAAAGATCACCTCACTACTAACAAATTAATCGGACGAAAGGAGTTCCGAATAGCCAGTCAAAACCCCATGTTCTCGATAGCTCAGTTAGTAGAGCATTAGACTGGTATTCTAGAGGTCCCGGGTTCAAATCCTGGTCGAGGAAAAACTTTTTTCGATTTATCGCCTCACCCTTTTCTGTAAATTTGTAAGGGCGCTACAATTTTCCCTTCATTTTAAAATATTTTTTTTTATTAAATATTAAAAAAACATACTTACGAGATTCAGGAGTGAAAAGGGGTGCTGGGCGGGGTAAAACCAATACAACAAAAACAAGTCATACAAATCGTCTATAGGTATAAAAATATTTTTTATGAATTCAAACGAAAAAAAAATGGAAAAACTTCCTTTTTATTTTGAAAAAATCAAAATTAATTTGGCCGTATTAAGCGTCAAAAACACGACTAAATTCGGCGCGGCCCGATACTGTTGCGAAGTTGCCACGTTTCTCAAAATGTAGCCGAAATTTACCGACACTGAAACTTGTTTTTTCTTTTTAACTAAACCAACCCAGCTAAAGTAAACTCAAGTCATACCAACCCAACCCAATACAAGTAAAAAATCTAACCCAGCACACTATTTAAGGCCCCTACATAGGATCGAAAAATAAATAAATAATAGGCTACATTTTATAATAACTATTTATTTATCAAAAACAGTAAATAAGTAATTACATAATACTGTAAATTCCAAATCAACATAACAACAGCGCAATTTACAAGAAAACCGACCCCTGCTATGCTCAATGAATAAAACAAAAGGTAGGGGATATATACCTTTCTCTTGTATTTCCGCTAAGTGAAAAAAGATAAATATACACCCATATATAATTATTATCGTTTGGAAGAATATCGAATAATCAAAAATGGTTATGTTCTTCTGCTCACGAAGTAAAATAAAAAAGTGCGCTTTTTTATTATTTGAACAAAGAAAAAGGCATATTTTTGATAAAATATGTTTTGATATAAAGTTTTGTATATGTTTAGTTTTTATTGTGCTGTTTTTGCCCCGCCCAGCACCCATTTTCACTCCCGGATCCCGTAAGTTTTTTTTTAAATATTAATAGAAAAACCAATTTTTTTGTTTGTGCGTCAATATATTTGTACACCTTACAGACAGTACTAAGTGTCTGTACAAAGATTTTTTCATAAAACACTATTATGTTGGGAAACACTATAATAAAAGAAAACCGTATACTACATAAATACCAATATTTTTGTAAGCAATATTCCTAAAATAGTTGACTTGTATAGATTCTAAAGATAAGATTATAGTTCATTAGTTAGTTGTTATAGTATAGTTTATTATGTGAAACAATAAATAAAATCACCTCATTCTCTTGTATTTGAACTCCGTCTATAATCGTACAATATTTCTCTTACTTTTCTGTCTGCCTCGATTCATTTTTGGCAAATTTTAACAAAAAAAAAAACGAAAAAAAAAACAAATCAAAATTTTAAAAACATTCTTGACAAGAGCTGTTGGAGGCTGACATATTTTGATGTTTAATAACTGTCAGGGGCCAATACAATGTTGAAATTCAATCTATGAGCAGGCTTTATATATAAGTTTGGCAGTATGCAACCAGCGTCACCTAGAACAAAAGAAAAAAATCTCTAGGTGGCGCTGATGCAACCTTATATTGAAAAATCACCTGACGTTTTGGGTTAATTGAACATCATCAGCCCAAATTCAATTGTTTCTTTTAACTTAAAATTGGCAATATTTTAAAAATACATTTTGTTTCTCGTTTTTAGTTTTAAAATTTTATAACTTATCGTATTAAAATGTTGACAATTTAAACAATATGTTTACATTTTATTGTCATACGATTATGTCAGTGAGTAGTATTTATTTCCAACGAGGTATCACAAGGCAACACCGTCTCAACTAAAAAGTCAGTCAACTCCTTTCTCTTCAGTGCCCTTTAGCCTACTGTTGCCGCCATTTTTATAACCAAATTGACAGGTAAAACATGGATTTTCTGTCAGCTAATATCAATGAGACCGCGATACTAAGCCAAAGGATACGAAAAGGACAATGAGTTAACTGGCTTTTTAGTTGAGATAGTGTTGTACAAGGTATCTCCTTAAAAGTCCTTTTTTTAGGGACGCAGTTTTTTGGGGGTATAATAATAGGGGTCTGTGCGTCAACATAAGTAATCCTTACGTAAAATTTCATTGATTGGTGCAAGGGTTTTTAAGTTACAGTGGCTACAAAATGAGCGACAGACATAGAGGAAAAACGTGCTTATCTGGATTCGGAACCATCAAATTCTTGGAGACTCCTCATAATCTCGAAGGGAAGTAAAACTATTAAACTAGATAACGTCATTTATGTGAACGATATAACTATGAAATGCTATAACAACCCTGCCCTTGCATTTTCCGAAAAAAAAGCCGTAGCGATAATATGAGATACTATAACGGCCCTGCCCTTGCATTTTCCGATAGCGATAATACCTACTACTCCTAAAAATAAAATAATAAATAAATAAATCCTTATTTACGGCTTTGCTGTTTTACGTTGTTAAATTTATAAAGTAGTACATACAATAGAATGTCAGTAAAATCTTTTTTTTTTTAAACCAATCAAATTTAAAAAGACTATCACATTAAAAATTTGTACCTATACATAAATTATAATATAACAAACAAATTTGATCGATAACACGCTTAAAACATTACTTAAAATAAAAATAAATAGAAAGGAGTTACACTCAATTTAATCACATTATTTAAAGCTTGATTTTACAATCCCTTAAAACTAATGTTATATATATCAATTTCACATCCCAGAATAATCTCATTAAGAGAGAGACAGCTTCTTATTAAAGGAGAATGGAACCAATAATTCGTTCTATGATAACCTAGCCGTCTCTGGCTTAAACTGTCTAATTTAAGAAGCAACATTAGTTCATTGTAACATACGGACAGGGCTAGCATACTCAACTAGAGATCTACCAATGGCGCAAAAAGTATTTTTTAGGGTATATGTATTATTAAATGATTTTAAGGATCTAAACATAAAACCCACTAATTTCATTGCCTTCTTATTGGCAATCATTTCGATGTGTTCTGTAAAAGTAGCGCTGCTATCAAACCCAAAAATCACTTAACCTCTCATCATTATTTAAAAAAATAATTATGTAGGTATCTAATAATAACTTTACATTTCTCAACATTTAAATAAAGTTTGTTTCTAAAACACCAAGTGGAAAACCTTTTCAAGTCCATTTGTTATAGCTGGGCATCTTCAGGATCTTTAATAATCTTAAAACATTTTAGATCATCAGCCAGAAAAAGAAAGGCAGCATTCAAAAAAACATGTGACATATCATTAATAAAGAGGCTAAAGAATAGAGACACATGTCTGCCCTGGGGTACACCCGAAGTCATTTGACAAACTGTGTAGATAAAACTTTTTATTTTTACAGCTTGTTTTCTACCTGTAAGTAGATCCTCAATCAGACTCAGAAGAGACCCATGCAATCCCAAGGCAACCACCTTCCCTATCTGTGGAAGGCCTTGGAGAAGTCAGTGTAGACAAAACCAATATGACACCTATTCTCCAAGCCCTTCAACATAAATCAGAACATTCGTCAGAGTGGACGAGCCCTTTATAAAGCCATGCTGTTCTAGAATAATAACGTTTGAAATGTGGTGTAATGTGATCTGTTATTATAGACTCAAATAATTTTGAAAAAATAGAAATTTTGGAAATAGCCCTATAGTTTTTAATGTCTTCTTAATCTTTCTCCAATTTTATAATTTGGCCCAAATTTAAAAAGCTTTATTAAATAATTTACACAATATATCAGAAAGAACAAAACTACAATTTTTTATAAACAAAACCGAAATTTCATGTGGACCACTACCTAACCTAGTTTAGAAGCTATCTTATTATAATAATATAATATCTGAATATAAAACATTAAGAGGACTTATTTGGAAAGAACAGATCGCAAAATTGTTCATGTTAGGATAAAAATTATTTTGATTACTGTTTTGAATTATAATTATTATCTTTGAAAAGGTTTACAATTTCGTGAGAGGTGCTACCCTATACATAGAACTTTGATATTCACTATTTTTTTTTTAACATATTTCCAGAATCCATCTCTGTCCTGTATTCCATATTCCCTTCAATATAGCAATAAATAATAAGACGACCGGAAAACGGAATATTAAATAATCGCTCATATCCAGACTACTCCTTGCGGCCAAAAATTGCAATTTTCATTGACTAGATCAAAATATTAAGCTTAAAGGATTTCTAACTTTCAATTTCTGTACTGAAAGGTCACTATCATTAAGTTTTAATCTATCCGGAACAAACTGTTGCACAACAGCATCACTAACTTCCTCAGAAAACCGACCCAAACAAAGCCCGATTTCTTTGAAAGTGGGATACTTTTTAGGATATCTGTTGACTCACCAGTGCCGACATGAGCACCTTGAAAACTGTCTTAATACTAGCAGTTCTTGGAGGTCCCCCATAATGGCTTGAAGGTTCATTTCTCTTTTCTTATTGCTGGACCCACAGAATGAAGATGTATCATGGTTTCCTTGTTTAAACCTGAATGCAGCAGGACTATATTTTCCTCCAATAAGTGAATTTTGGCTCGCAGCAGGTCATTCGTATCTTATATTTCAAAAAACAACGATGTCAAAGTGGCATTGTTTTCTTCAAGAAGTTTGCAACGTTCCTCTTAAAATAGTCCAGATTCTTCCACATGACCTGAGGCACGATCGCAATCAGGACACATAATTTTATTATATTTGATAACCCTAAATCCTTTCACATGTACAATACAATAGCTATGGTAGCAGTTGTCGCACTTGTCGCATTTAATCAAGGCCTTTACCTTCTCTTGCACAACTGGATAACGTCATCAGAGTACTGTGTAATATTGTAAATACAACACCTAACCTCACAAAACAAACGGTAGTTTGTTGTCTTGAAATACACCAAAAAAAGTTATGTACTTCCCTATCTACTTTTGTTTATTAATTACAAAACACTAGATACTGTTAAAAAAAAGTAAATAAAACTTTTAAAAATCAGGTTTTTATCAATATTTAGAATTCACCATGCTTAATGTAATCATAACTTGAAAAAAATTGTTATGTTAGGCCGGAAAAAATGCAGAGCCAAAAATTCTTCTGGGCGTGAGCAGACTGCGTCAGGCATGCGCAGTAGATTTTTCGCCTTTGGCCTTGGCCAGGGCAAATCCTGATTTTGACATTATTTTCTTTGTTTTTCAAAGTTATAATTGTTACATATTTTGCGATCCTTGGGCCATTATAGTATCTCAGGTATCTCATAGTTATATGATGTAAGCAGACGAGCCACATTCAAGAGGCGGCAACTGTATACCTGAACAAGGTGATATTTTATACTACAAAACCTCCTATTTTTTAAAGTTAAAAATAAGGTGATGCAAATATAAACAAGTACTTTGCATCAACCATAAGTTATCAACATAATCACGTTAATCATCGCTTAGATGTAGTAATGGGACACATGGTTTATTTGTTTGCACCTATCTGGGTACTTAACTATGAAATACCATTCAATTTTTGTCCTCTTCTAGAATCCTCAAACTCAAAAAGCAAGACTGATTTTTCCAAACCTATCTATGTTGGATATTAGCAACAACAACTTAAAAGAAATACCCGCAAATATTCACGAACTAACAAATTTGTCTGTGTTGAATATCAGTGGAAATTTGGGTAAGTCTACCCTTGCTAAAAGCAACCAAAAGAAAACAGCTATTAATAGTTAAGCCGAGTTAAGCGTTAAGCTATGTGCATATCAGATACCCCCAATGTATAAGACCCATTGATAATGTGTTTCACACACTATTTACGTTTCTATTAAGTATTTACGATATCTATCTGAAATAAATGAGATATCACAAATACAGGGCAAATTGGTTTAGCCGTTTTCATTTGTCGTGGGTTTCATTTTTTCGGAGGGGTGAAATTGACCGTTAAAATAAAAAATCTTAATCTCAATATTCTCGGGTTTAAAAAGTTTGCCTTCTTTGGGTGCAGACATTTAACGACAGCTGAGGCAATATGCAACCTTGGTGGACACTTATTTGAGCTGTTTGGTTCCAGTATAGGTTGGCAATTATATTTAGATCTCGATCATCCAAACCAACGATATTCTACGAATTTTTTCTGATTGGCTTGATCAAAAGCTTTCACATAATCTATGAACCAGGCATTTACTGGCACCGACACATCCCTAGACCGTTGAACTATGACTTGAATACCAAATAAGGCGTCTCATGTTTCGAACCCTCCACACAATAATCTTTATAAATATTTTCAGCATATCACTCATTGGGCTAATAATGCGGTAATCACTACACTTCTTGGCTAAATGTTTTGCATAACCAATTTTGATTTCCGCCAGTCAGCTGAGATTTTACCGCTGCGAATAATTCAAGTAAAAAAATGTAACCAGAGTATTCAGCGAGTTCTCGTTTTTAATGAGCTTCTTGCCCTACGCTTTTTATTGTTGTCTAAAGTTATGGTGTGTTCTTCTTAATAAGTTATTGCTCCCTCTGACAATCAATTGATTTAACAATTAAGCTAGTCTTTAGATTTTCACTTTCAAACTTAAATGAAGCGAATGCCCTTCATTAATTTTACCATTGCAAATTACAATTTAAACCAGATATTATTTAATATTTTAGATATTACCGATCTTCCACCTCAAATGGGCCTGCTATCCCGCCTGTGGAACCTTAACACCAGGGGATGTTCCCTGCAGGATCCTTTAAGGTCGATGATCGAAAGCAAGAAATACAAAACTATGGATATTATTGGTTACTTGAAATCCGTTTTGGAAGATGCCAAACCTTACGCAAGGATGAAGCTGATGATTGTGGGTGTACATGGTATTGGAAAAACGAGCTTGTTGGATCAGATTAGGCAGGAGGGGGTTACCAGAAAACGACCAGAAGTAAGAAAAATTAACTGTCATTTTGTATATCAACGGAAAAATACATTCTTCAAGAATTATTAATGAAAAAGATGCTTTTTAAATTGTTTAAAACGTTTTTTCTGATTTCCTATAATATTTTTTAAGGAAGTAACATTTTGAAAGATTAATTTGATAACGGCAAAATAGTAGTAAGGACAAAATACGAAAAATAATCAAAATTGAAAAGAGCTAAAACTTCATTTTGTGTAATGGATTTTTTTTTAATAACTGTTTAAATTAAACTTGAAATTAAGAGGTCAAAATTCCGATAACCACCTTTGAGAATACGTGTGGGTGATCATTTATAAAGTATCCTTTGGGAAAAGTTTTTTGTTGTTGGACTTGGAAAGAATATTTAAAAAGCAATCAAAGAGATGAAAATATTCCTACATTTTAAGGCATTGATGTCAAATTTGACACTTAAATTTTAGTAGTAAATATAGAAAAATTACCGATTTTTTAAAAATAAAACACCCTGTATATTTTTACATTTTTGGAAGGTTCTGACTAAGCCCTTTTTAGAAACATCTTCAACAACACTAGCTTATCAACAAACAGATAACTAATCTATTAAAATTTAAATTTATTCATAATACCAATACATAAAACATAAAAAAGTTATAGGCAAAACTAAACTTTGAATAAACTCATTTTTTTAAAACCGCGCTTCCAAATTTTGGATTTTAGAACTTTTCTAAACAATTTTCTACTAGCGGGGGAAAAATGCACTTCTTCGGACGCATTTTAGTTTTGAATGTGTCGATTTTCTGCACTAGTGCGGAAAAAATTTTCTTCCGCACACATGCGGAAAGTAAATTTGCTTAACTTTCGGGGAGTACAGGGTGTCCCATTTTCGATGGGTTGTTAAGAAAATCTCCGTTAATATTGAAGATATCAAGATGCCGCCTACACATTATGGACCTACTTTTTCGAGACTTAAAAAAATGGTCTTATCAGATTTTGGATGGCCCTTGTAGTTTCTGAGCTACGGGGGGAAATCAAATATTTGGCAATTTTAATAATTTGCCATATTTTCCATGCTAGAGATTTTGATTCTGTAATAACTTTTTTGTTGCAACTTTTAATCGGAAACAAAATGGCGCACTCAACATTTTATTGCAACGTTTCGTTTTTAACTGACCGAAAACTTCATTACGGACCTGAAACTTTTTTTGCGTAATTTTGAATAGTTTGTAGTGCTTTTTTTAATTGGTTAAACTTATGTTTTAATTTTACGACGTTTCGACCCCAAAAACCATCATCAGTGCTATATTTTTAAGTTTACTAATTGGGACGGGCCTGGAAAATTGAATCTGTTTTTATTTTAAACTTACTGTTTTGGATGCTTTAAACTCCTTATAATAATCCAACTACCCACCAAAGAAATATTTGTTTGTTTAGCTTGATGAATAAAAAATAATTAATAATTTAAATATGAAGAAAGAAACTTAACCTGCAAAACAATAAGTTTAAATTAAAAAACGGATTCGATTTTCCAGGGCCGTCCCTATTACTAAAACTCAAAATATACCACTGATGATGGTTTTTGTGGTCAAAACGTCGTTAAATTAAAATATAAGTTAAACCCGTTAAAAAACCATTACAAACTATACAAAATTGGTCAAAAAAAATTCAGGTCCGTATTTAAGTTTTCGGTCATGATAATGATAAGTTAAAAACGAAACGTTGCATTAAAATTTTGAGTGCGCCATTTTGTTTCCGTTAAAAAGTTGCGAGAAAAAGGTTTTTACAGAATCAAAATATCTTGCATATTAAGGAAGATATAACAAATTATTAAAATTGTCAAATTTTCGATTTTCCCCCGTAGCTCAGAAACTACAAGGGCCATCCAAAATCTGATAACGCCATTTTTCAAGTCTACTAGAATACAGGGTGTTCCAAATTCGATGCTCACCATGGGGATCTCCTAAACGGTAGGAGATACGAAAAGGTTTAAATTAGGGCAAAGTTGCGCAATTTGACGCTTTGCTCAAAACCAAAAAAAAAGGTTACAAATTCCGGGTAGTTCCGGAGATAGCCAAATTATTCTTCTGCGCCCTTATTCTTAATAGTTTCTACGATACTTAGCTTTTTATCATCCAACAATTTTTACTATTAGTTAACTGCGCTAATGTCCGGTCACCGTGTTTTTGGACAAGTCAAAATCTAAAATATTTTGTTTATTTTGACGTTAACAAAATAGGGCAAAATCGAAAAAAAATTTTTTGAATAAAATTAATTTATGTAAAATATCATTTCGGAATAATTATTTTCCGCAGCTGACTTTGTTTACGCATAGCTTTTGGTTAGAAATTAATTCTATATGTTATTAAATTTATATTCTATATAAATATATCACTTTTGAAAAAATCATATCTTATGCCACCTACCTAACCATAACAAAATAATGAATTATACTAAATTTTAAATGAGTTTTTACTCTTCAAAAATTGATATCTTCGAATAAGGTCTCTAATGGCGTTTATAACAAATTCAGGATTGTTCTGAATGATATTCCTGCCTGTTGGCCGGCCACCTTATAGGTCCATTCCGTCCTATCCACTGTTGAAAAAATTCCGTGAGAAACTCGCGGACACGTGCTACATTGTGTGGTCCGGCCCCATCTTGTTGGAACACAATCCGGTTCAAATCATCTAGTGGTAGGTCTTTTAGAGCATCGAGTAATTTTTCTTTTTTTGCTAAAATTCCTTTGTAAGTCGTAGTTTTGAACTGGTTTTCTTGTACACTTTTATACAGCTATTAAAAGTATTACAGCAATGTTGAATCTTAATTTGTTAGGTCTGTGAACTGCACTTTCTAAGAGAAGAAGTTGAAAGATCCACAAAGTTTTATTCCATCTCTGATGATGAGTATGAAGTGCCTGTAAGACATCCAAGATTAAAACCTAGTGAGCAAATTTTATTAAGAATTTTATTTATGTGTCGGTCCATAACAAAAATGACTATAGCTGACCTGACCTGAACAACAAACAAAAAATAAACTAGGGTTTTATTTGGTGGCACATAAATCCTTATTTATACTTTTTATATGTTATTCCGTCCCAGTTTTCCGGGGCCCCAAAATATTTGTCAAAGGAACAAAATATAATACATAAATAAGAGAAAGTCCTAGTTCCAAGAGACTGAGATTGGAAAATGATTCACTGCAGAAGGCAATAGAAGACAGAATCGAAACAACAAATAATTATGTTGAGGAGCAGTCATTGACAAGTTTGGAAGATGTATATGAAAAATTCCGAAACAAAAATATTAGTTCATGGCTTTTTAATAAAACCGAGAAATTTGTTTATTTTTTCCATATCATGGAAAATTCCTCGGAAAATTTATTTCCAGAAGTAGACCACACAGTGTATGTAGATCTAAACATGAACCTCTCCATTAAATATAAACAGACTGAATTAAGATTTCTTTACATCGATTCAAAAAGAAATTGCCCTTAAAAATTAGCAACTGTAATTTTTTTGAAAATATTCTAGAAACTTTTCATATGCCAGACGGAAAAAAGCAAATTCCTAAGCAATTACTGCAAGAAAAAATTGAACTCGTCATGAAAAATTTTAAATTTTCTGATTGAAAAAATACCCGAGAAACAATTGTCATTGAATTTTTTTAAAGAACAAATAAACTTGGTTCTGTGTCACGACAACAAGGGGCTTTAAGATATTCTTATGAGACGCTACTTTTTTGTAGCTTATTTTTTGCCATGAGTCCTCACGCATATAAGTTTGTTAGAAGTTATAATTTTATGACATTACCATGTGTAACAACAGTGAAAAAAATTTGTAACAATTCGTTAACATATCCTCGTTTAGAACAGTCTGACGAGGGGTTTCTTACATATATGAAAATGAAAGTTCCACTATTAGAAGAGAAGGACAAGCTGGTTAATTTAATGGTCGATAAAGTCCATCTGTTACCATTTATGGACTACAAAGCAGGCAATGTAGTTGGAGGTGCAGTTAATCAATTACTGCAGTGTGCGAGTACAGCCTGCAGCTTTATGATAAATAGCTATTTATCTAGCTATACCGATGTAGTCCATGTTGCCCCAGTGAAAAATTTGAACGAAACTGATTTAAACAAATATATCAAAAAAGTAATTTCTGGTTTGGAAATGTTGGGCTTTGAGGTACTGTCCATTGTCACTGATAATCACAGAATAAATAGGAATGCTATCTCTAGTTTAAGTACCCCACCTACTTTAAGTACGACTTACAAAAATCCTTGTAACGACAGACCACTATTTTTTGCAGTTGATCCTGTGCATTTACTGAAAAATATTAGAAATAACTGGTTGTTAAGACAGCCATATGACTTTATATATCCTGATTGTGACAACTTTGCTTTAAAAAAAACTGCAAAATTTACAGCATTGCGAGAAATGCACCAGAAGGAGGAAAATCAACTTTTGAAGTATGGTAATAAGATAGATAATTTAATTAAAATTTTTATGTTTTTATTATTATATATGTTTTTTAATTATCTCAAAACTATTCACTAGAAATCTTTTTTTTGTTTGTGCCTTTTTTCTGTCTATTTTTAAAATCAATTTTTAATTTTTATTGATATGATATTTCTATAATTAAACCTTTCTTCTAGCTGTTTTTTATAAATACAATATTTTTATTTATTTTTTACTGGTTTAATTTTATTTTCACATAAAAACCCTAAACAATCATAAATTTGTTGCAATTTTTTTAAATTTCCCGCTATATACACGCATTGAAACGGCCGTCGAGTGTGGCGGCCATGTTGGATATAGTTGCGAGGCTTTCCGTGTAGAAGGTGTTGGTTTAACATGTAAGTTGAAAACTCAACTCTAGCTATCTTTTGGATTGAAGTAAGCTTTTGCCTTATTCTCATTTTGGTGTTCCTTTAAAACTGATTGAATTTTTCCATAGCCACATAGGCCTCCCAGATTCTCTTGCTTTAAAATTGTGGAAAGCTGCCTGATAGATTGCCTTCCTCCAAGTGTAGGAGAACATTTAAGTCAGCATTTTCATTTCTCCTTACTCTCCTTCTTCTTCTCTTAACAGAAGATGTGTCCTGAAATAGTTTGAAAATTTTCCTTATGGTTACTTTAGAAAGACCAACCCGATTAGGGTATCTTGTTTGGTAGTGTAGTTGGTTCGTCTGTGCTGCATTTTTTCCGTTTCTTATATACAACATTAAAATATCGCGCTTTTCATCATCTGAAAACACCATTTTAACAATTTTGACAATAAGTCGCAATATGTCAATTTGAAGGGAAACATAAACTTCAAACCCACTGGCAACGTCAAAAAATGCATGGTGATTGACTGATCTTAATAAAAGTTCTGTAGTGCAGCTAACTAATAATAAAATTTGTTTTATGATAAAAAGCTAAATATCTTAAAAACTATTATGGATAAAACAGTGTTGAAGATATTTCTAAAAAGCTCGCGAAATTGTAAACAAATATAGGGTGTTCTATTAAAAAACCCATCATTTTAGTATATTGCGGAAAATACAAATGTCAAATTTGAAGCAGTGCCTTAAAAGGTAGGAATGTTCTGCTCTTATTGACTGCTTTTTAAATTACCTTTCCAATTCCAAACGCAAAAAACTTTTCCCAAAGGAAACTTTATAAATGATCACCTTGACTTCACAATACGTTTGTTGTTCTAAAGTGATATTTTCGTTTCTAGCACTGGGCAAAACGCATGGGCAACAAAAACATAAACGTCAAAACTTCCAGAGGAAGTAATATGTCGACAGTGGGCGTTGATATTGGTGATTGGGTATACGAGAAAAAACTGAGGAATCAATCTAGTCATGGAGCTGTGATATTTAGAACTTGGGATTTTGGTGGGCAAAGAGAGTAAGTATTATTTTCTGTTAACGAAGTCATTATTTAGAGACTGACCACCGGATTTATCTCTGAATCCACTAACGCTAGGAATTCAGGAAAAAAACTCAGCATAAAATAGGATCCTACGAGTTCACTAAAAATATTTTTGTCTGTCTGGTTGTTTCATGTGCAAACAGTATGAATAACATGCATGCAACGTAATCCTGGAAAATTCTACACAATTTAGACCCCTCATGTGGCGAGAATTAAAATATCACCTTTTATTTAAAAGTTAATTACTCTTATGTGTTTAGTATTATATTATTTTTTCCTTTGTGAGGTTTACTAAGAAAAGCCTAAAAAAATATATTTAATATTCTCTAAATATATTTGGAAATTTTTAAATATTTCCAAAGCTACGAAACTAAATTTACCTTTGAACTTATCTAAAATTCTAAATGGAAACCCATTAATATTTTCACTCAATGCTATTAAGAATAGCTAATTTAACAGATTTCTGAAAACTGAATAGTTTGTTTGTTTGTCTTAATTTAAAGTTTTTTTTTATGTGGGTTTGATTGTTATCATATATTCAAAAAAATCTGTTAAAAGTAATAACGAGTGACAAGTATGAAAAAGAACAATTCTCATCACATGAAGACAACACTTTTTTTAAATATCTTGAAAATAAAAATTAGCTTTGCTTAATCACATTAAGTACAAATAATAATCTCAGTCATTTTGTACTTACAACTATCTTAGTTGTCTTTTTTATCATGAACTTGCTTGACTTTTTGGAAATTATGCAACTCACCAATACTTCTTGTCAAAAAGTAGTCTTTACTTAGTAGTTTGGAAAAATCTGACGGACACAAAGGTATAAACGAAATTTTTCAATTGTTGTCTTTTTTTAATCATGAACGTGCTTGATTTTTTAGATATTATGCAACCCACCAATACTTCTTGTCCAAACGTAGTCTTTACTTAGTAGTTTGGAAAATACCTGACGGGCACAAAGGCATAAACGAAATTTTACAATGGCTAGTGAATATACAGGCAAGAGCCCCAAACTCTCCCGTTATTATAGTGGGGACACATTATGACGTGGTCCAAGAAAAGTTTAACCAAAGCAGAAGTGAGGAGTTCCAGCAGTTAATCAGAGATAGGTAAGCATAATACTGCACATGGCATTTTGTATAACTGAGGTAAAACATAAACATTACTTTAAAAATGTTAATAGAATTCTGTATTTTAAAAAAAAAATACATTTTTATTATTCAAGTAATTAGTTGTGTAGTTTTAAAACTAAATAGTGCATCATAGTTATTTACCAGAGGTTTACTTGATGTTTTAGATTCATAAACATTGTCGATGCCGAAAAATGTGGCTTGCCGAGGGTACTGGATACGATAGAGATTAGCTGCAAATCAAGACATAATATCAAGTTACTCTGCAATTTGATTTACGATACCGTATTTTCTTTAAAACCTCCAGGTGAGAAATTTGAAAGTTTTTATAACTTATATTATCATTTTACATAAATTAATAAACTACACGTATAAAAGACAGTCGGGGTATTAAGTATTTAGGATATACAGTGAGTAACGTAAATGTCTGTCAATTATGATTTAAATACTTTATCTATGAGCAGTCTTCAAAAATATTTAAAAAACTTCTAAAAAACGATTAGTTGATTTCCTTAAGCGAAACCAAAAAAATCAATATGGCTTCAGGCCAAAGAAAAACATCCAAGATGCAAAATATCTGATTGCGTTGTTTTTTAGAATTGTCCAACGCGTTCGACACGGTTGACCACAGTATACTGCTATGTTTACTGTGCTGGAAAATAGTGGTATAAAAGCATATACCTAATATTTAAAATATACGCTAAACTTGTAAGCAACATCTATTTTCTAGCCAGCTAGCGAAATATGATAACAAAAGACATTGGCTTATCTCCAGCCTTTTGCACACGCGCGAAAATTTATCCGTCCTAGGGGTTTCGGTCGATTTCGGCCGGCTTCGTGGCCTAAGTCATACGTCTTTAATAAAGACGACGTCATTTTTGTTGTTTATTTGTTTGGATTCCGTGATTTTTTTTTAATACTGGGACTTTCCATCCATTATAGGATCAATGCCCAGTGTTAGTCAAGTTTATGCAAAGTTAAAAACAAACACAAAATATCCATGCACGTAGCCCGGATTCGAACCCGGAACCTTCCGTGCGGCAGGCAGATACGCTGCCCACTGCGCTACGGCGGCGGCCGTTTATTCCGTGTTTTCATTTGTGGTGCGCTTATTTTTCACTGTTAAAAATTAGAAAAAAACGGGAGTTAAAAGATGTCGCTTCGTATTTATGGAGAACATTAGGCATCGAAAAAGGAGCGACACTATCGGAGGTATCGAGTAAAGAACGTCCAAAGGTTGGTAGCTTGTTTTGTTTTGGGAAACTGCAGTTAATTATGTTTCTTCCTTAGTGGCACAGATTTATATTTTTTCCTTCGAAAAAATACAAAAATCCAATTTTGATAGAAGTAATACTTGACAAATACCGAATTCTTTTTGTCAAACAACAACGATCGGCTACCTTCGTGGCTTTGGGTCTTAGCCAATGATACTGGCGCGGCGCATGTGCATGTTCAGACCAGCGTTACTAAGCCAAACGAGATAATAGGAGAGAAAGGGAGATAATAAAGCATTGGAAGGGCGTATATTTAAGCTAATAGGTATATGGGTATAAAATTATTCGGGAGTTAACTAACAAAACACAAACAACGAACATAGTTCGGAAGAAACAGTGTACTGAAGAGTTCCTTAGGGGACTGTGTTAGGACCGATCCTGTCTCTGCTTTACAATAACGGACTTTTCTTGATAAACTCCAATGGCCTATTATTAAGTTTTGCAGATGACACGGACGTTCTCTATATAGGTGACTTCTGGGAGCTTGTGAATGAAAAGGCTGAGGCAGAGTTAAGTGATATTATGAACCGGTTTAATTCGATTTTCCTCACAACAAACCAAGAAAAAACTTTTTATATGTCTTATGCGCCATACGCAAGCCATCTTCCAGTATACAACCAACTAGAAATTCATAATACAGAAAAAAACCGTGAAAATCAGGCAATCATCAAACAAACCTTAATATCTCGGAGTCACACTAGATTGTCACCTAAGATGGAATTTGCACGTTCATCAAATAGTAAACAACCTAAGGCCGATAGTACACAAATTTATCTATTTAAGAAACATACCTAATACTAAACAAATGACTCTGTACTACGACCTACTACAATCTCGAATCAGTTATGGAATTTTGGGGTGGGAAGGTGTGTCACACACACACCTCAAAAAACTAGATGTAATTAAAAAACTATTTCTTATAATAATTTATAGAAAAAAAAAAACAAAACTTTCTCTAGTGATCTTGTTGATTAATATAAAAAAGCAACTAAAGTGAAAGAAATCGACCACAAATGTATCAAAAAATTGCATGTCTAGCTGAGGGAGCGTATTTGTAATAACTAAGAGTAGTTTCTTAAAAATCAAATACATCATAATACATCGCTTTTGTCTTAGACTGCTAGTTTATTTCTTTGGTACACCATCACTTCAAGTAGCTTAGTAGCTACGCACAGGTAATACTAAATAAAACAGATTTTTATTTATTTTCAAGTGTATATGTAACCGTCTGAAATAAACTTTCTATTATTATAGTATTATTATAATTGACGATACTAACAATTTTAGTTTTTAAAATCACCTCTGAATCACCTGCTTGTTTGGTTTAGTTTACTAAATAGTTTTTAAATAATTTAAGGGACGACCTTTTTATTCCATATCGTGTGAGTTTTTTTTACAGTGTCATGACTGCAGAGTTTTGCAAGAGTTGGAATTTGAGGATTAAGTAGCTATAGTAGAAAATTGGTCTATGCGTATAGCATTTTTTTTGCATGATAATATAGTTCCTATCATTATTTCGTTTAATGGCGTCGGTCTGAGATAGATCGAGCATATACTTGCATCCCAGATTTAACTATCTGAAACAGATATGCGGGGTGAAAGGATTGGATCAAATTGGCTCAGTCTAACAGCTCATTTTATGGTCGTAAAATATTGCTAGTGTCTTTAAAGATATCATAAAAAGGTCTACAGTCCTCAGAGTAATTGTAGGATTAATTTATTTTTCTGCAGTACTTGTGTACAGATGATTTCCGTCTTTAATTCTGTCCTAATTTCTGAAAATGTTTAATAAAAACTTAATAGTAGAGAAGTGGGGTGGCTCGTTGCCTGGATTTTACCATACAACACTCCTTCCGGTATCTCTCCTCTGTACCACGAGTGCTGACGATATTTTTGAAGATCATTTTTATTATACTAAACCTTATTGAAATAGAAAATCTAAACTTGTTAGAATCTGTAAGTTGTAATAGAAAATAGCTACCAAGATTCAATTCCAAATAGCATATTGTACTCCTTAGTCTTAAACAAATAGGTAGTTTACCACGCCCACGTTTTACATCCAGTAAACTTAAACAAATTCAGTTTTAATCTTCTCTTAAATATTCTTATAAACTTAGTTATCGAAATACTTGTAGAGAGTTGGTAAAACGTTTTAAAAATACAATTACATCCAGGTTTCTTAAAGAGTTTCCAGAAATTGTTAATAGCGAATACCCTTTAGGAGAGAATGTTAAAATATTAGATTGAACTAAAAGTCTAGAAGTTTTTTCGTAACAAAGTCATATCGAATAAACGAAGTGACGCTTAAAGTACTAACAAGTAAAGAACATCTTCATAAACATTTGGGGACGGTTAACTGCAATACACTGAATTACCCACGATTTACATAAGATAGCTTCATTCTCGTTACTAGACATTATGCCATAGAAATCGAAAACGAAATAAATTTAAAATTGTAAAAAGAATGTTGGTGTTTAATTTAAAAAATTCTGTCTGCATGTAGCAAAGAACTCCTTCTAGAACATAAAAGTACTTGCCATCTGTTTAAAATCGTAAAAAGAATCTTGATGTTTGATTTTAAAAATTCTGTCTGCAGGTAGCAAAGAACTCCTTCTAGAACAGAAAGTACCTGCTACCTATCTTGCCTTAGAAGATATTGTCTACTATATTTCGACGGAGCAAAGGCTGAACGGTTTGGATCCTGTACTAACTGCCGACGAATTTAAAGCCTTGGCTACCACTGAAATTCAACATAGGTTTAATAAGACCTTTAGAGATTGGGCTGAGCTGCATCAGGCCACGTTGTTTTTACACGACAATGGTAAGTAAGTAAGCACATAACATTACTAAATGGCACTATTTATTAACCGACTTTAAAAAAAGACGAGGTTATAAGTTCGACTATGTTTTTGTCATAAAAAATAGATTTGTATTCGGGAATTTAATTACATGAGTACTTAAAAAAAATTTTAGAAAATTTTGCATAAGTGTACTGCCTAAAATCTACACGAGTAGCAACGCTATTGTCAATTATAAAACAGTAAACGTTACTTTCAATGTCAAAATGACAACTTCTGATCTTCATTGATAGCTAATTTTTTAGTTGTAGAAAATTCGTTTTTACATAAGCCAAATTAAAAAGGCGGTCTAAAATTTATTTGTTCCCTTTGCGTTTCTATGCTATTTATCCGATTTCGAAGATACTGCGTCATTTTTTTGGGTATGCTCGCGAACGTTTTCTGAATTATTATCAAAACAGTAGTAGGTTTTTTTATTGTCAGAGCGGGGGCGGGTTGGGTTGGGGTTTGGTCAATTCAGGGTGAGGCGACTTGGGAAACAAGCTTAGGAACCGATAGCTTTAAGCTAAGTAGGCTTTAGGTTAAGGTTATATTTTTTCCTGTTTTAAATTTTAGGAAAAAGGGAGTTAAGATAATTTTATATTTTGTTTAAAAGAAAATCAGGTCTTCATCTTTTTTACGGCAAATATTCGGATGTTGGAATCCGGCCCAAGATTTGTAGGTTGCGTCATTTGTCAAAACATCTACACAACATTCCTTACTACATTGTTTTTAGGCGTTTTGCTCCACTACGACGATGCAACCCTCAAAGATCTCTACTTTCTCGATCCTCAATGGTTATGCGACATGTTAGCCCACGTGGTTACCATTAGGGAAATCAACCCATTTGCTAGGTGTGGAATCATGAAACTGGACGACCTTAAACATGTTTTTAAGGCTAGCAATATTGGACCAATGGATACAACGGGTGAGTGACATATGGATGATTTAGTTTGTTTGTTTGACTTGCGTGTTAAACGAGTAATGGGTTTGGGTCCTGAAACATCACAACGGTACTCTATTGGAAAAACGAAACTCACGCCAGAGAGTTTTGCACTAGTTACCTTGAATTAATGTATAACAAAGAAATTATCTACTAAACTACAGACCCAACAGATTTCATGTAATAATAAAAGCCGGAAACCTTGGTAATATGTTGTTTAACGCACACGCTGAATCGGAGTTTGAGTTGGAGCCTGTTGGTGATGATGTATCCTGGTCGATCTCACAATTAAAATCAAATGCATCTGGTGTCGATGGCGTGTACTTGGAGATGCTCAGATTATATTGTCCTGTCATTCTGCCGGTTCTGACACATATTTTTAATTGTTACCTACCTAAGGTCAGCAATCCCAACGATTTTTCTGAATTTCGCCCAATAAGCCTTCTGCCAGTACTGTCAAAAATGTTAAAAAAATTACTTTATGAACAAATAATTAACTACTTTACCTCTAATAATCTATTGCCGAACTTACAATTTGGATTTCGCAAAGCTACAACCCTGTTGAAGGTATTGGATGATATCCTTGTGGCTGCGGACAGGGGTGACAGTACAGCTTTAGTCTTGTTAGACTATAGCAAAGCCTTTGACACCCTAAATCACTCCCTTCTCTATGCTAAATTAAGTCACCTTGGTTTCAAACAAAAAACAGTTCAACTCATTCGCAATTACCTGGATGGGAGGTCTCAAATCGTCAAAGTTGTCGATAGGGTTTCACGCGCTCTTTCACTGGAGAGGGGAGTTCCGCAACGATCACTCCTTGGTCCACTGTTTTTTATTATTTTTACTGCGGATATGTCGGACTGTTTTGGTGAATGCAGTAATCATAGATACGCTGATGATACACAGGTTTACCTTCCATTCAAAAAATCTGATGCAATGGAAGCCGCATAGAGGTTTAAAGTTAAATCCCAATAAGTCGGCCATTATTTATTTTGGAGCGGCTAAAGATTGGGCAGCACAGAATTTAAATATATCCATTAAAAACGTTAAAATTCCTATCGCTAATGAATATAAAAACTTTGTTGTAATTTTTGATGAAAATCTTAGATTTAGAACTCAATTATCAAAAATACTTCAAAAGGCGTACTGCAATTTAAGAAATCTATACAAAAGCAGAGACATTCTGAATCTTAGGCTTAAAAAATCTTTGTGTGAGTCCTTAGTTCTGTGTCATACAAATTATTGTAACTTTGTTTTTGGGCCTTGTTTAGACCTAAATACAAAAAATAAGCTACAAAAAATTCAGAATGCATGCATAAGATTTATTTTCAATCTCAAACACATAAGTTGCTCAAAACTAAAAATCCCCCGTATTTATTTAAAAAGATCAAGCGTAGGAATACCGTTCACTCTCGAGGCACTCATTCCAGTTCGTCTTATACCAAAATTTCAGAAAGCCATAAGCCAGGGATCTTTTTCCTATACCTCTGTTAAACTGCTTAACCAATACTGTGATATTAGTAACCTAAAAAATGTTTCTTGTGATAAATTTAAACAACATTTCAAGCGAATTTTATTGAATGAGAATACCTAGTTAATTTTGTTTTTGTTTTTGTAATTTTGTTTTAGTACTCAATGTTATCTTATAATTTTAACAAAGCTCACTTTTTATCTTAATTTACGTTAAATTTATCTTAAGTAAATTTTTTTTATAATTTTTAATTTATAGATTTTATTATACTTCGATTATTCACATCCTATTACATACACCAGGTAGGGATACTTCGTAGCACGTCATACGCAAGTTTTAGAGATAAGAAAAACATACCGCCATGGCATCCTGCCTGATCTCTGCTAGGTACTTCAGTATACTTCTTGCGCTGTCATGCGACTAGTGAAGACGGTATCGCGCGCGCGAATTGTAAAAATACGCTTTTAAAGAAAAAAATCTAACAAAAAGAAAACGTGAAAAGCAAATGGATTACCTAAAGAAGAAAATGAGGAAGTTGAAAAGGGAAATGAAGAGGGAGTCTTCAAGATATAGGCAAACTGTCAGTTTTTAAACAATGAAGTGAGACAAATATTATGCTTTTGGCTAATATTTTTTGGCATGGGTTTGTTTATTCTGTAAACACACATTTGTTTTTATTACGCATAGTTTCTGACTTATGCCCGCTAAATTAGTCTTAATAAAAAATTCCATATGTTTACTTACTAGCACGTGGTTTTTCATATATTATATGTGACGACGAATCTGACAGAACGAAAAATGCCGAGAAAATCTAACAAAAGAAAACGTAAAAAGCAAATGGATTACCCAAAAAAGAAAATGAGGAAACTGGGAAAGTAAAGGAAAAAGAAGCGCCCTGATTCAAGTAAGTAAGACGCATTGTCAGTTTTAAACAGTGGAGTGAGAAAAATATTAGGCTATTTTTTGGCATGGGTTTGTTTATTCTGTAAATTCTACAGTTTCTCAACTCGTCAGACACTATTAGTTCCTCAAACTCTAGCATAGAAAGGCACCCCTTAGAAAGTATATTAGGGGGACAGATGGTAGTACATTGAGTCCAAATATATCAGCAGAGCTAGCTTGCAGATGGAAGAAGCATCTTTCTATGGTAATATATAGATAAGGAAACTAAAAATAATCTCCTCGAAAAATACAAATTTCCCTGAAAAATTGTAAAATTCTTCAAGGACCCAAATTAAATCCAGGATGCTAGTATCCACAGAGCAAAAAAGAGATACGTAATTCTTGAAATTGTAAACCATTTTGGGAAAAGGTTTGACAGCCTTAGAGCGGGTTTTCTCTAATTTGGCCTAAACAACGAAGCATTTGATGAAGACTTTTTGGGTCTTGCCGAATCGGCGCAGTTGTTTTGCATTGTCCACAATATTGGTTCATGCAAAAATATAAAAAACTGCTATTGCGCAAAATTTAGATCTTTTTTTTAGCGAACGTTTTGCCGAAAATTGAAAAAATATAAAAAATGGCGCCGAGAGGAAATATTAGAGCTAAACAGTGAAAGAACGTATTCCTGTGGAATAATTTTTTTTTTCAGAAGAGTGGAATCAAATAACTCAAAATAAATTAGCTTTGAGTTGGACAAAAGGTTACAAAATTCCCTTTGCGGACAAACCTTCTCAAGTTTTCACCCCCAAAACATAAAAATTTACCAAAAATGAGTTCAAAATTTATTTGAAAAGCATACAACATTTATAAGTTGGAGCAGTTAAAACTGTTAATAAGAAAACTACATAAATTTCTTTCGCCCACCTCGTTTTCAACTGGAAGATATTAGATAACTTAATTACTAAAAACTGCTTCCAAAAATATTGAAGATTTTCTTTTCAAAACAAAAGTTGAATTTCAATGATTACCATTCGGTCTAGCCACTGAACTTTTTTGTTCCACCCTTTCAGACCTATTTCTCTTATCTAAAAGATTAGGTTTTTTATTAACAATTCAAAAACTATACACGACCGACTCAAGAAATACAATTTTTAGCATTTATCGTTAATGCAAAAAAGATGTGGATATATATCGCACAAAAAAGAATAACAAAAATGAGTCATTAAGATTATTAAAAAAAAAAATAACAATTAAAGAGGTTTCGCAAATTATAAGAAGGCTAGCCTCGGTTTGTACAGAGTACGGCTTGTTGTACGTAAAAACCCTTGAGCGAGAAAAATATCGTGCCTTAAATGCTAACAGGAACAACTATAACAAAAAGATGCTTGTTAGGTCCTTAGTTAAAAATGAAAAGTGGTGGTTAAAGCACATACTATTTTACAGCATAATTATAACAATTTTCTCCGATGCATACAAATCGGGATGGGAGCGTGTTGCAATGGAAAGCAAGCAAAGTAAAAGGGGGTTTTTTGGCAACAATGTGAACAGGAGAAACACATCAACATTGAAATAAAGGCAGCTTTTTATGGCTTAACAAGCTTTGTAAAAAATTTAAAAAAATGGTCATATTTTACTAAGAATTGATTTCTATTGGGAGAATAAAGTGGCAGTGAGCTTAGGTATATTTTTTGTATTTGCCACGTACATAAATACGTTGGATAATCATATAGCGGACAAGAAATCTGTAACAAAAATTGTATATTTATTTGCAAGCTATCTGAACTAAAAATGCCACCAGTTTGAGTCGTGGCCTCCAGTGGAATTCTTATATATTTCCTCCTTCCTCACTGTTTCAAAAAATGTAAAAAAAAGAAAAAATTGAAAACGATAATGCGATATGTCTAGTGGTTTATTATATCTGGAGAACTCAAGCATGGTATTCACAATTAGAATCCATGATTCACTTAAAAGTTATCGGTTTAAATCCGAAAGGTGATTTACTCTTATCCTCGTTTAGGGAACCCCACCCACTATGAAAGAATTTTGCCCTGGGGGTAGCAATCTTATCAAGTTGGCCTATAGTAAAAGGGGCGTTTGAGAGGATGCAATTTTTCCAAATGATGGAAGTTTTGCAACAATAATATTGAGACATTCTTGCAGCCTAATGTAAATCAAGTTGTATCCGTTTTAGAAACAGAATCTCAAAATACTGGGAAATATTGAACTCTTAACACACACAGGTCTGCCTTAAATTTAATTTGCGAGCAGAAAAATCAGAAACGGTAGATAGGTTTATGAGACGCATTTTTAAGCCGCGCCCTCAGTTGCCTTTTTATAAACTTGGTATCCGGAACCAGTATTACCTTATATAGGTAAATTGTACCCTTTGGTAAATTTAACATTCGGGTTATTAACTATAAAAATGGTGCTTCTTTTGACTCTTGGTTCTGCTCAAAGAATTCAGACATTTTCTATAAGTTAAGTAACATCAAGGCTAACGGAAAGGGCATAGAAATAATTCTTAAAGATATTTTAAAAATATCTGGACCCAGAAGAATTCAGCCTTGGCTTAGGTTCCCTTTTTCAAAGAAAATTTACAGTTCCATTTGTATTTTACCATTATATATTGCATACAGAAAACAAAACTATTTCGAGGAACAGAGGATACACTGATTGTAACAATTAAAAAGCCTCATAAGCCCGCTATATACCAAAGCATTAGCAGGTGAATTTAAAAGGGTCTAAAACAGAACATGGGGTGTCTTCCGCAGCATTAAGGGTTGGTGCATCAATCAAAAGTATTAGAAAGTCTGCGGGATGTTCGGAAAAAAGGAAAACGTTCAATCGATTTTATAACAAACCTTTAATTTCAAAGATTTCTTAGCTAATTATATTAAGAAATATATTTTAAACACTTGTGGTTTCCTTATTATTATTTAACCTTTTAACTTATATCGCCATATTCTCTAAACAACTACCTAGTGTATCTAATAGGATGTGCCCAATCGAAGTATAATTAAGGATTAAACGACTTACCTTTAAGGAAGTTCAATCCAAATTATACGAGATTGGTCACATCCTATTAGAGGCCCTCCCATTTATATATTCATGTATTTTTCATGCAATTTATTTAAGTACCAGTCAACCCGCCCTTGGTGATCTTAGTATTTCAGGAAAGCTTTAGAAGTATACTGAAGTACCTAGCAGAGATCAGGCAGGCTGCCATGGCGGTATGTTTTTCTTATCTCTAAAACTTGCGTATGACGTGCTACGAAGTATCACTACCTGGTGTATCTAATAGGATGTGACCAATCTCGTATAATTTGGATTGAACTTCCTTACAGGTAAGTCGTTTAATCCTTAATTATCATGGTCAATAAGTCTACTGTAGGTATTTGTACGTTTTTTTTTGTCGCTACTTTTTTTTTCTTCTTTGCTATATTTTGTATTTACATGCTGGGTTAAGCAAACAGCATTAGCTGACCTTCGCCCAGTCAAAAATAAAGGCATTTTTATTTATTTATTTATTATTACATACAACCGTAGTTATAGTCGCGAATCATTGATGGTCCATATCCTGACATACCCGTTTCGATGTAAACAGTGTAATGCTGGAACAACACACTCAACCAACTGTTTTTCTCTAGTATATTTGAAAATAGCTGCCCTCTTTGTTGATTCTTTTGCGCAGGTTAAAGTCCATTCTTTAATCCGTTCTATTTTTATGGAATGGCATAACTAACTTAAGCATGTGATAAATGGAGTTTGACCATCAGAGACCCTCATTTTCCTGGTCTATTTGGGGGAGTCAATAAGATTTTTTTGCTTCACGAAGGTTCTTATGTCTCTAATATATGGGTTTACAATGTTTTACCTAACTCGATGTAAAAATATTCAGCTTGCTAAAGCATAGTGTCCATGCCCACTTTGACAACCTGTATCTCGAAAACGGCCCGGTGTCCCTATCTCGGTTTTTGTGCGGATACTCTCAGAGGACCATGGACTTCTACATACAGCAATTTCAGCGATTTTGACCGAGCCCGATTTTCTGTGTATTTAGTGCGACGTAATAGTGACCCGATTTAATTTTTGAAATTAAAAATCTCGATTATTATTTAAAGTGGTATTAAACAATGAAACCGTCTTTTCTTCTACAAAATAAACACAACTTGTATTTTTGCTGCAGTCCCCCTTCAAGCCGATTGATTAATTTTGTTTTTAAATTTTAGGCTACATTGTAAATTTATTGAACAAATTTGAAGTCGCCTTGACTTGGGATTCGAGGACTTTGTTAATCCCTTCGCTTTTACCTTCGGAGGAGGATATGAATGTTGCACCCATGCATTCCATGGTTAAGGTTTGTTATCTTTAAACATTATTAACTTAAATGTAAACATTAAAATTAAATTGAAGTTGTGGATTTATGGGTTTGGGAATCTTTAAAATTAAAACGTCCTTTTTTTGAAAATGTCCACGTTTTTGCAAAATTTGTTCGCTTCTTCCAGGCTCTAAAATTGAAATTACAATCGAAATAATAAGGAATAAACCAAAATAATAATTTTAATATTATTAAAAACACACAAAAAAAATACTTAACGGGTAAAAAAAAATATTGAGTCTTAAATTTAAGACGGCCGTTCCATGTGTCAATTTCTTTGCCAAAAGACGTTATGCTTAGGTAAAAAAGCATCATTTTTGTTAAAGTTGCGTAAATTGATTTAAAAAAAGGACATAAACAAAACACCTTAAATTAATTATTGTTAAAAATACAGAGAGTACTTCGTAAGCCAAGCGATGGGGGGTTTCTATTTGCAAAAGGCCGGAAAGAAATAAAATTTTGTGGAATGGTGGAGATAGGTAGATAGTACATCTAATTTTGCGACCTCGGGGGCGTTGCCGTTCGAGGGGTGGGGGGATGAAAACTCTGCTTCGCGGTGCTTGAAGGAAAATAGCACCGTTGGGGTAATTGTGCACAACTTTCGATCTATGCATTTTTTCGCTCCGATCAATAGTTTTCGCTCTATGGCGCGCCAAAGTTGGGGGGTAGTTTGCAATTTTTAACAAAATAAGAGTTTAATCGCGGATTTAGTCAAATATGGCTACCAAACAATTCTGTTATTTCTTTTTTTTTATAAGAGTAAGTTTTTCCAAGTAACCAGATGCTTGATTCGTTAAATTTGACTTTATATTATAAAATATATGATTTTTTGACATGCGCCCTTACATACTTCGATTTGCGCATTTGTCAAATCAGAGTTTAATCGGGGACTAAAACAAAGATGGCTACATATTTTATTTGAACTTTTTTTTATAGCATCTACCTCAATGGTGCTATTTTCCTCCACGCGCCACAAAGCAGAGTTTTCATACCCCCACCTCTCGAGTGGCAACCCCCCGAGGTCGCAAACTTAGATATAATATCAGGGGACCTATCTATACCATCCCACATAATTTCATTTCTTTCCGACCTTTTGCAAATAGAACCCCTTATTTTGTACCCATCGCTTGGACTATTTGGTCTAATTTAGTTTTTGTACTGATATGTAGCACATGGGTATACGAGGTTGTTTCTTTCCCCTCCCTACGTTGCTATTTTGATGTTTTTAAGTTTCTAATGTCAGTTATTTTATTTATTGAGTTAGGAGTCTTTTTTATGTGCAACAACTCGGAGAAAATCCTTTTTTTATAGTTTTTTTGAGTGTCCAGGATTCTTGTTTCCTGAGAGTTAAATATATGTCCTTTTTCTTGGAAATGTTCAAAAAGTGCCATTTTTTTTTGCGCTTGAGGCAGTCTCTTATATGCTCTTGTACCCTTGTTTATAAGTACCTCTGCGTTTTTCCTACATATACTTCTTTGAAATCGGTGCATTTTATTTCATAAATGGATTTGCACAAACAAAATCAAACACTTCCATTTCTTGACGTTTTGCTAATTAGAAATAAACAAGGGGAAATTATAACAGACTGGTACCACAGTTCCACTTCCTCTGAAAGGTTCCTCAACTACCATCCCACCCACCCACACAATCAAAAAGTTAATACAGAGCATTAAAACTATCCCACCCGTTACTCCATCAAAAAAATTAAATCATAAAAACCTATTTAACTAAAAATAACTATCCCAAACACATAGTCAACAAAATCTTATCGATACCCCATCCAGCATCTTCACAACTGCACACAAATCAACAGTCTAATAGAAGGCACTCTTTCACACACATCAAACACCCTTCAAACACAATCGCCAATTTAATTTCAATCTTAGACTATTTTAAGAATCCATACTATTTCGATTGTAATTTCAATTTTAAAGCCCTAAAGAAGCAAATAAATTTTGCGAAACTTTAGCATTTTCAAAAAAAGGACATTTCAATTTTAAAGATCCCCAAACCCATAAACCTACACCTTCAATAAAAATTGAAAATAGAATCGTTAAAACCCTGCAGATAAAATTAAAATTGGTTATTTTTTTAAATCTCCAGGAACATTTCATTACTGTTCGGCAGATATTTTTAAAGAAAACAGTGAAATTATTTTCGTTTAAATGCTCCTCTTCTGCATTATTTCTTAGTTTTCTTGTTTTTATGTCTGGTTTGTAGCTCCGAAAATCCTAAGGCGCTAAAAGAGGTGCTTTTTAACATTCAGTCTTATAACCAATATTTTATTTTTTTTTGTTACAGGTTAGAGTGCCACTGAGATCTCGAGGTTGGGCTGTTAGAAACAAAAAATTAACTGTTTCGCCTAAATCTGTCCTGTACAGGGATACAAGTATACAAGATTTTCAGTTAAGCATGCCTGGAAAAAGTTCGTTTTCTAAAGAAGGTAATTTTGGCGTCCTAATTTGGCGATCAGTGGAACTATAAAAAAAAACTCACACTTAACTCAAATGTTTTATCGAGTGTTTTATTTATTTATTTTATTTGCAAAAAGAATTTAGTTACAATTTACAGTATTTCTTCAATTGATATGTAGTTTAATTTATCTTGAAATAGGTTTGGCACTGTGTAAGACGCAGACCAATTTGAAAATATACAAGGCTTCAAAAAGTTGGAATTATAATCTAGTTTTTTGTCAAAATCTAAAAAAACTTTAGCGCAAACCTTAAGAGATTCATAATATTTTTTCAATATTTTCAAACTTTAAAGTCTATCGAAAAAATCTTATGTAATACTTTTGCGAATTTGTTTAAATCGTGTTTTTATATTGTCTAGACTATATTCTTAATTTTTAGATGAAAAACCTCAAGAATTCTACCACATCATATCGAAACGATCTGACAGGTCCATCACGCGCCTTTTACTGATGTCATATTTTCCTTCTGGTTTTTGGTCCAGGCTAATGTCAAGAATACTGGCAGATGATTCAATAATCGACATCATCAGATCGTTTTTTATTTGGCCCAAAGAAGTTGCTCAGGATCTACATTTAGTCAGGTAAGTAGTACAGAGGCGGCTCTTGGGCCTGGCAATTAGACCTCTTCATGGGGCCTTTCTGCCATACCCCGTTCGTTACCCCTATGCCCCTACTCTCTCTCTCTCTGTGCCTCCCTGTCTTCTTTACGAAGTTCAGTATGTCAGCCCATTTGAGCGAGTGCAGCTCTTCTTCCTCTATCGTGGAAAATCCCAACTTCAGCTGCCTGGCATTTGCATCGCACTCTGCTATCAAGTGCTGCGCCGATTCCTCTTCGAGCCAGCAAGCAGGACACATGGGATCTCTTGCCACTCTTATTTGCGTCAGATGTTTGTTCAGGCGATTGTGCCCAGTCAGCATCCCTGTCAGCAGTCCAATGTCCTTTCGGGTCTTGCCTAAGAGCCATTTAGTTCTGGCTACATTCGGACCATCCACGAATAGCTTGGACTGTCTGCACTTTGACTCTTGACTCTAGGACATCTTCAGTTCATTGTTCGTCCATTTGTTGAGCTCACTCTGTACCTGTTTTCGTGTTATTCCCAGAAGAGGTTCCGGTCCAATGTAAGTTCGTCCGCTTTCTCGTTCCCTGGTATTCCCTCATGACCTGGGACCCACATCAGTGTTACCCTCTTTTCTTGAGCCAGTGTTTGCAGTGCTTCAGCGCACTCCTCCACCAGACTACTGACATTTTGGGTGCACTTAGACCTTGAGGGCAGTCTGGCTGTCGGAGCATATGTATATGTCCCTCCTGACCTCCTGTAGGTTTGCTGCCATGATAATGGCATATGCCTCCGCTTGAAACACCGTAGCGTGTTCTCCAAGTGGATAACTTTTCTGAACTTCTAGGCTTTCCGCGTACACTCCTGCGCCTGTTGTCTGCAGACCGTCGCCTGTCTGCTTAATTCCGTTCGGAATTCTTCCCTTTGCCACTCATTCCGTTCTGGTGCCTTGTACTTTTTATCGAACCTCCATGGTTTAAGCGGTGCTTTCACTGGCAGTCTTAGGAGGGGCAACTCTTTCGTCGCCAGTCCCTCGACCGCCAGATGGCTCTCTTTTTCCTCCCTGCCCTTCCATAGTCCCTGGTCTCTTAATCGCAGGTGCGTCGTCATCGCCTCCTTGATCCAAGTTGAAAGCGAGGGGAGACCCAATATTGTTTCCAGGGCTTGGATGGGGATCGTCCTCATTGCGACGGTTCTCCCTCTGCAGAAGAGCTCTTGTAGGCTCATGAGCTTTTTGGATATGGTCAGCTTCTCTACAGCAGTCCACCAGACCACTGATCCGTGTGGGATTCTTGGTCTCATGATAGCCGTGTATATCCACTCAGCGCAATTGCCACAATGTTGCCTGGACTTTAACGGTTATTCTGGCAACATGGTCACTCCACTTGAGTCCAGCGTCACCCCCCAATACTTAGGTTGTGATACCAAAGTTAGGGGTCTGCCCTACATTATGGGAGCTCTGAATCCCTCTAGTCAGGTAAAGAATTGTTCTTACTACAGACCATTAGACTTAAAAAAAAAGAGACGAAGCAAAGTCAATTAAAACAATGTAATTTGAATGAAGCCAGCCTTAATTTTTATATCATACCAATGTGTTAGAAAAATGACGTTTTAAATAAATGGCAACAATATTTAAATACAACGCTCACAAAAAAATTCGTAGATATCGATAAGTTAATTAAGTAAAGTTTGTCCATTAATAAATATTCCTCTCTATTTTTTCAGTCTATGCATAAACCGAATAATAAAACTTACAAGAAATGACTTAAAACCGAATTGGTTGTTTAAAAAAACCGCATACATGCATTTTTCCCTATATCTCAAACTTTGACTTCTTATTAGTGTGTACGCAAACACACCACCATTACGATGATGTTATGTCATATTGATAAAATAAGAAATAAAAAGGCCTCTAAATCAAAAAAATGCCATAATTTAAAACAAATAACCTTATTACCCAACTACGCAACGCAAAGAAAAGTTTTAGTTTAGTTTCTTGTTGTTTTCTTGTTTCTAAAATCAATCAAAAATCGCCATTTAAAAACATTGTTTATTGCAAGACAGTAATTATCTCTCGAGTTACAGAAGACGGCTGGTCTATAAGGAAAGCGGCCACTCATTTTGGGGTTGATAAAATAGAGATAATAAAATGAAAAAAGCGATGGATTCAAAATAACACAAAGGATTGGAAACAACTAAATGTTAAATATTACTTAAAACAACAACAAAAATTAGTATTTAGGAGGGGCACCATTCTTTTCAATAACACTCTGCAAACGCATTGAAAATCTCGGAAAAACTGAAATTTTGAAAATATTCATGAACTTCTTAGAGCACCTCCAATGCGTGATGAATTGCATCGCTTAACTCTCCAGCATTTTGTGGTCTGGCGAACAACATTAGCCTTGTGCACGGGATAGTTGTTCTGCTGGTAAACGAAGTCGTTGTTTTCGTTGAAAATCTGCACAGATGGCAACGTAACATCCTCAAGAATTTCAACATAATATCTTCTTCCTTCGATTTGTCAAAACATACCCAAACCTCTAGCACTAAACCAGCCCCACTGAAAAATGTCGAGCTTTCTTAATTTGGTTGGTGTATTTTGGATCAAACCTAGAATTTGGTGGACGGCATGATTTTGTTCTTCCGTTAAATTTTTTTTTTGCAGGAACTCGACACGAAATTTCAGATTTTTTAGTCCTTCTGTTAATAGTTGATAAGGAACGGGAACATCGTTACATTAGATGCTTCAACGGATGTGGCAAAAGGATTTTGTCTGAGGTGGTCGATAAGCCTTTCATCTTTTATCTCGTCGCCCTAGATGTGAATGGTCCTAATCCACAAAATATTCAATTTGAAGTTTATGTTGACAAAGCCCTAACCTTCGTTTACTTTTTAACTTATTACTTTTTTTTATGATAGCGAACGAAAAAAATAACCATTCTTACGCTACAAAAAATGTTTAATCTTAGTTTACTCAAAACTAGTGTTATGTGGATTACTTTTATTTCCATTGACGTCTAGAGCGACGATCTCAGAACTTACAGGCTTTTTTCCTGATTCATGTTTTCTATTCACCTAATTATTTTGCATCCAGCGCTTTTTCCATCTTACTATCGTGTTTTATCAACCCCAAAATGAGTGGCCGCTCTCTTTATAGAACAGCCGTCTTCTATAACTCGAGTGACTCTTGTAATTTCTTAAAATCAGTTTGACGCATACCGTCAGCTATTTTAAACTGGTGAACACTATTAGAAAAGTAAATTTTGCGAGATAGGAAAAACGCACAAATTCTTTGAATCGCGTTATTTGAAATTGATTTTTACTAAACTTTGATCTAAAATAACTTAAATGTTGTCAAATTTTATCTTGTTAAATTAGAGTTAAAGAAATCTATCCTGTCACTCACTTTATTGCCTAATCTACGTATTCTTAGCAGAGGCCCAAGCAGAATTTGGACGTTATCTTACGTTAGGACGACGTAGCGAATAAATGACTCGACGTCAGCCAGCAACGTCGTTTTGACTTCCTGTCGAACCTTATTTATGCCTAAATGGGGAATACGGATTCACGTCGCCTCGAAGTCAGTACGATGTCAGGAAATTAGGGATGAGCTTTCGCCAATTGCCAACGTTGTTTAACCTTTGATTTCCTCCACTCAAGATTACACACACCATTGCCCACCGATGAACGTAAATTGTATACTTGTAAAGATATAATTTTGGAAAACAATATAGCCTGTTTGCAAATACCCAAAAATATAAATATTCTTCAATTAACATTATATAGAAACACTTTTAAAATGCAAGAGAAATTCAATTGTTGCCGACGAAAGATTGATAACTGTGATTAAGATGTTTCCAAAAAAAAGACGATCGCCTCGAGAATTATTTAGTATAGAGTAAAAAAATAAAATAAAAAGTAAATTATTTTTTTTTATTTTTTTCGAGGGGCGTCTCACTATGCAAACAAGTGAACTGCGATAAGCGATTTCCAAAGAAAAATACGATCCAAATCTATCACGATTTCCAGAAATCACATGTTTTTTTTGAGTAAAAGAGTGAATTTTGAAATGTTTAGTTTCGAAAAAAATGCATTTAAAGTTTTTAACTTTATTGAAAAATACAAATTTACCTTTGGAGTTTATTTTGATAAATAATAAATAATTTAAAGTACTAACACTGATTTTTTTCAAGAAGGTAAAAAAAACCTCCGAATCAGTTACTTCAACCAAAAAGAATCTAAAAACAAAAGATCAAACAAAGATCTTGGGTGGAAAAAACGAAAATTTAAACTTGGATGAGTACCCCCAAGGAACACACAAATGACCAAAGCGAAAAGATCAAATGATAGGGTTACACGCTAAGGAAATTTTGGAAAGATTAACACGCCAGGACGAACCCGTATCATGTGACGTAAATAAGTGCCAGTGCGGAACGATGCCTATTTGTGACTGATTTAAAACTGGAAATCAAAGTGCATGATGGTGTTAAATGATGTTTGGGGAGGGTGACCAGTAGAACCACTGATGGGCCCACGCTGGTTGCCCAGGGCGAAACATCATTTGATATTTTCTCTTTTCGCTTTGGTCCTTTGTGTGTTCCTTGTGGGATACCATCCAAGTTTGAGTTTTCGTTTTTTCCACCCAAGATCTTTTTTTGATCTTTCGTTTTTACTGATTTTTTCGTTTGAATGAGATTCCCGTATATTTCTTGATTTTCACGGTTTCCAGACATCCTTCCTTACTTAGGGAAAAAAATTGATAAATATCGATCACCAATAAGTCAATTTCTAATTGCTGGTAACGAAAAATTGGACTGGATTTAGAGCAAATAGTTTTTAACGTTAAAATCAACCACAGATATATCAATTTGCTTTTTAAATAGCACTCTTTACAAACCAACATTATCCCAGCTTTTAACATTTTTGTTTCAAACGAGGCCCGATTTTATGATGAATGCGATGACATGACATATGACTGCAATCGTTGCTGTGGCAGCAACGTTACGTTAGTATGCTGTTCTGTCATCGCATCCACCATAAAATCGGACCCCGTTGGAAACATGGGATAAACAAGTCAAAAATGTAGTGTTATGAACGCGTTAGGTATAAGTGTTCATAAAATGCTAATAATAATTTGCGCAACGACCAAAACCACTAAATGATTGTTTTCTAGTGCGGGCAACGCCACCTATAGGAGAAATTTTCCGTAAAAGAGCGCACTGAGAGTAAAATAAGGAATTTTAAATGAAGAAATTCCGCTTACTTAATATTTATAGTTTTTTGAACAGCAATTCGTGTTAACAAATTAATTCGTTGAAAATTGCCTGCGATTTCCGAAAATCTATTTTCAGAGAGAGTTCCAGAAATCTATAGGATTTCCAGAGCGATTTCTCGAATTCTTTTAGGATTTCCGATTTCTGCGATTTCCAAAGGATTTTTCAGCAAGTGAAGTGCGATTTTTGAAGTGAGACGCTCCTCGATTTTGTTTTAAGGGGTGGGGTGTGTATCCAAGTGCTAAATTATTATTAGACACTTAAAGTAAATATTTCAACGCATCGGTATCAGTATACGTAACGCGTTCGAAACAAACTCAAAATACACTACATTTTTGACTTTTTTTATGCGATGTTGAAACTCAATGTGCAAAAAATAAATTCCGTCGATTGTGTTATATAAAAATATAATTCCCAGATACTTAATTTGTTTCCCTCATTCATAATTTGGTATTGATATTTGGTGTTTTTTATTGTGGGTTATGGTTGAAAATTTTCAAATCAACGGACGAAACCTCCTAAATAAAAATAGTCTTCAAAACATTTTATTAGTAACTATTACTTTTGAAAAAGTAGTAAAAATCTTAAAACAGAAAAATACTAAAATCATCGTGATATTTTTATTTTTTTTTAGGTTACTAGATTTCAAAGCAGAATGGGTGCTCTGGCAGACAGGTTTTCAATTAAAATATGGCGATATAGTGTTGTTTAGGATCAAAGAAATTCTGCATCACAGTGTTTCTCGTTACAGGCAGCTTAGGTAAGAAGAAGTAATTAGAAAGATAAAATTCTTGGTTGTTTTTCACAATAAAGTTATTCAAAATTTGACTTCTCCAATTTTTGTTTTAATTCAAAAGGATGACTATCCACGAACCTCTGAATAATCGCAAAAAAACCCTAAAAATAAAATAACAACTTAAACTTTTTTTCACGAACTTTAGTTAGTGTTAGCTGTTTTTTTTATGGTCCGTATACTTTGAATTTTTACTGGAGTTTTTATTTTCGTAAAAAAGGGAGTAGTACCAACCTAAAATGTTGGTTATTTTAATGCCAAATTATTAATTAGTTTATAACATTTTGTCACCGAATCTTGGCACACTCTTACACTGTTCCAATAAGGTCGCCCAGAATATAGTCAATTTTTTAAGAAACTAGATGCTTCTATCACCATTATTTGATCGATCCGTAATATCTACGAACTCACATTAAATATGCTCAAAATTCGACCAACCGTTAATTTGTTCAAATGGTCATTGGACTTGCCAGGATACACTTTTTAATTAAGTCTAGAACAAGTTAAACTCTCCCATACTCTGAAAAAAAAGTCTAAAATTGAAAGTACTTCGCCAAAAGTTATTTCGTTCCCAGTTTCTTTGGACAGCCACAACCCTATCCTAGCCTATGAAATAGAAAGGTCCAGCGACGACTCTATCAAAATATTATTTTACCATCTTGGTAATTTGAGAATTTTTTTTTCTATAATGCATCGTTCGCTGTAATTTTTTCAAAAAAAGTTGTTGAATACTTTTTTTGGGGTATAAAATTACCCACCCATAAGATAAATTTCGTAAATCGTTTGTGTAAATCTTATTTTACCGCCTCTCAATTTTTATAGAATTAAAGGAGTCGTATGAAGTAAAACAGTGAAATTTAACCTCGTCTCGTCATACTATTTCTAGTCCAAAAGACGATCGCGAAAACAAATGCTGAGCCTGTGCAAGGGTGCCAACTTTCAAAACTAAAAAATATCGCAATTTCGACAGGTCTGTAACAAATATTTTTATTTTTTAAAATAACACTTTATTATAAAAACTCAAAACAAACCAATTCAATCACCTGGACTGGAATTAATCGCGTAGATATGAAATGATTATGATTATTTCAAAAAATTATTTTGCGCAATTTTCATTTTAATAAAAAGAAAGCAGACGTGGCTTTAGCGCAGAAATAGTGTAGCCATTATAGCGGTTCGGACAAATTAGTTCGGACAAATTAGTTCGGACGATATAAAGGCCAAAAATTAGGCCAACATACTCAGTGGACCCTTATGAAATTCAGGACCTTATGTAGGCCCTGGCTAATTTTTAAGATATGTAGCCACCATGAAGTCGGATTTAGAGGATCTCTATTGACGAAAAAAAAACGCACAATTCGTCAAATTTTAAGAATTTATTTATAGTAGTTTACATAACAAATGTGTTATGATGGTCATTAAACACGAAGATGAAGTTTGAGACGAGATCAGCAGGCGAGTGTCCTAATTTATCTGAACGTGTAATGACCATAACAAGCGAGTTAATGTACTATACTTTACCCACGACCTATGAAAATGTCATCATACTTATCAGAAATTATTAAAAATATCAAACGCGAACACTCTCAAGTCATAACCTGAAGTTTCACTGACTTTCTATCTAAAACGTCAAAACAAATAAGGTTACTAAGGGCGTTTTCATATATCTTTTTAAAAACAAGGTTTTTTTTTCTTAAAAATGCGTAATGTCAATTTAACGGGACTTATTTTTGATTAGGTGCTAAAATTATATTGGATTTATTTACGTGTAATAAATATTTATTGTCTTGAAAATATAGAAAAATAATTCACATTTTTGCGTCAATTAGTGCTCTTGTAAAATAAAGTTTCATCGCTTGTCACACCATCTTGTGGTTTACGTCTAAGCTTTATTGTTATCCTAGGACCGTAAATGAGCCACTAAAATCGAGTCGTGAAATTATTATTATTCGTTGGTCGTAGGTAAAGTTCATTAAAGTCAAGGTCCCATGCTGAGGGTCTGAACTCTTGACGTTATACAAAAAAAAACAGGAAAACTCCAAATTATCAATAGTGACCCTCCAAAAAGCGATAGAGCTACCAGATTTGGTACCAATATTCCTTTCCTTATGAACTCTTTTTGGAGGGTTGCTATTGATATTTTGGGTTTTTCCTGTTTTTTGTTTAACGTCAAAAGTTGAGACCCTTAGCGAGAGACTTTAAGTAAATACCAGATATTAAAATGGTGGAGGGACTTTAATGAACATGTGTGTCAAATATAATCGCTCCACCATAATTTTTTAAAATTTACGAATTTTTCGTTGTTTTCGGGAATAGGGTCCACTTACCATGCTTGCCAAGTTTTATTGCTTAATAATTTTTTGCAAAGTTGGACCCCTTATCCTCGGGACTAAATTGAAATTTATCGGGACTGATCTAAGCGGAGAAACATTTTTGGACCCTAGATATTTATATAGTTATATCCGTTATTTAAAAATACAACATTAAAATAAACAAAAGTTAACGGTAGAAGTGAGGTTATATTTTAGCGGCTTCTTGTTTGCAAAAGCTAAAAAAATTAATTGTATACAGGGTGGTCCAATAAGACTGGTCACCGGATTTATCTGGGAAAAATTTTACAGCCCTTTTAGAAGGCACAACAATATTTTGAATAAAAGGGCAGGACCCAATTTAGTTTTTTTAAAATATCCCAAGTTTGTAGGGGTTATAGTTTTCCAGATAAATCTGGTGGACAGTTATTGGACTACCCATCCCCAATGACAAAAAGCAAAACAGAAGTAAGGACAAGAAGCTTAATGTGGATTAGGCATAAAAGTATTGGTTTCCTAATCTAATCCCAGAAACTTGGCATTATTTGTTTTCTGAAAATGTTATTTTAGATATTATCTCGGATATTATATTATATACGTTTCTGATTATGTTACTACGATTGATCCCAAAATAAAAATTTGAACGATTTTGAAAGAAAGTTTTATTAATTATCTTTTTTCTTAACAGAAGTTTGTCAGAATTCGATATACTATGTGTTACGGTAAAACTCACGTTTTACGTAACTACTTTATTACCACTAAAATTCGTTAAAAAAAAACTTAAAATCTAATAACTTTAATTTTATAAAATACGCACAAATACAAATATTATATTATAATAATAAAGTAACGTGAGTTTTACCAACATATTTTTAGGTTTAAAATTAAACAAGACGGCTCATGGTGCGACATCGATCTACAAACTTCGTCTATTTTGGAAATATTTTTTCCGTTCGACTCAATAGTAGTCGATCCGATATTTAGTGAGGAATTCGACACTGATCAGTGCAAAATCAAAGAACAACTCGTCATAGATTGCACGCCTGAATCAACTGCTCAACTTTTGGCTTTGGTGGTGGATCATATTGATGTTTTACTTGAAGACTGGTAAGTAAAAAAAAAAAACAATTCAAGAGTAATAAAAAAAAGGTCATGGAGATAACTTTAAAATAAGGCTTTAGTAACTGATGTTGTTGTGCTTTAATGGTTCTTTTCTGTCTTTGATTCAAGACATTTATTTGACCCGCGCGAAAAAAAGGAACATGTTAAAAAATCCCGACTGACCCTGTATACATACAAATAGAAGTTAGATGTCAGATTGCATAAGTGGTGGTCAGCACTCTTTCGGGAGCCGGCCTTGCACCCCAATAAGCATTTTCAGAAACTTCTGGTGACAGATATTTATATAATTATTATAAAGAGGGTTCCATTGATACCCTAGGGTATTTAGAAGTTTCCTACAACAATTGAGTTTGTATATTTGTTTTATTAAAGACTCCAAATTGATGGTACCCTAAAGTAACATAAAACTGGCGTTAACAATATTTCCACGGATATCTTTATAAAAATTAAAGTCATCGGTTCAAATGTTATATAAATTGGTGTTAACAATGTTTCCACCATCATATTTATAAAAATATAAGTCATCAGTGACAAAAGGTATATAAATTGCTGTTTGAAATCTTTCTGTCAACCCACCTATAAAACCGTAAGTAACTATCAATTAAAGATATATAATAGATTGGTTTTTAAAATGTTGCTATCAACCCACTTATAAAACTTAATTAACCAACAAAAAATTTATGTAAGATAAGAATGAAAATATTTCGAGAGACACTTATAAAAACTTGGGAACTCACACACAATAGTTATATAAATTGGTGTCTGTAATATTCTTATAAACTCATTCATAAACCTTTTTTGCCCATAAGGTTTTTTCTATAATGTTGTTATTAATTTCTTTATATAGTGATTATAATACAACTGTTTTTAGAACAAAAAAAACAATTTTAATTTATTTTGGCAGTTATAATAACAGAACAAACAAGATTTTTTAAGGTTAATTTTGTGACATCAAAAGGCTCGTTTTTGCGAAATCAAAAGGAGCGTTTTTGCGACATCAAAAGGCGCGTTTTTGCGAGATACCATACCATTATTATCTTGTTTTAATTACATCAATCTGAGAGATAAGAGATCCAAATCTTTTTGAGATAGTTGCCGATGACATATATCGGGATCGAATGCATTTTACACCCGATTCCCACCAGCGTTTCCCATGCGCAGTCACCCTGACTCAAAAAACTCATCACGTGGTCCGACATGAACTTGTATAGGCAAATCTCGCTTAGACCACGTGATACGTGTTTTGATTCGGGGACTCACGCATAGATGGGAACCGTGTTTTAGAAAAAGAGAACAATATAGTAACCGTGTTAAGGTCGCAAAAACGCACCGTGAAACGTCGAGCGCATACGCTGATTCTGCTGGTCGGCGGCAAATGTGAACACCCCGGAAAATACTCACCTGTACACCCTTCGACCCCGCAATCTAACTATACTCTTGAGATAGTTACCTCTGATAGTTATGCGGGATTGAAGTGTGTGGAGGCGGATATTTTTCCTGGTATGTGTAGTATGCTGGATCTCTCGAGGAATGCATTTAGGAAAAGAGAACAATGGTAACTATGTTAAGCTCGCAGAAACGGACCATCAGTGTTCAACACTGCGCCATCTGTAGCCCTTTGTTCCAAGTAGCATCATTTTTTAAAAGGATTATAAAATAGTGTTGACGAGGTAAACAGTGGTATAGTTGTATTGTTTTTTTTTTATAGAATTGTCGGAAATTTTCGCCATTTTGGATTACAAAAATAGGTTTTTGGCCTAAATAAAAACGTTATTTATGGGGTTTCAACATGTGTTTCAATCGAAATATTGCTTGTTAGGGTTAAGAACAACATACAAAATTCAATATTTGTCCCAGAAAGAAAAAAACGCGTATGAAAAAAAAACCTATATTTAAATTAATATTTTTTTTCTCGTTTTCTCAGGTAATTTTTGGAGCCCATGAAATTTACGTGAGTGTATTCGAAAACTATACAGTACACACTGCAGCTGATTTTCAGAGTAGGATGACTTGAAAAACAGCTTTTACTTGACTATAGTATATAAATATTCATATTCCTGCTTCAGCTTATCTCACTTTCATTTTTATTTATTTTAGAAGATTGCTAAACACCATTTTATAAATTTTTTTATTGTAAAAAGAAAAAGAATAATACATAACAAGCAAAGGGAAGAAAGATGGAAAATCTAATTTCTGAATCCATAAAAACCTTTAATTTGTTATGTAGTGTTGTTAGAACAGTTGTAAAACCTTTTTATAATAATCTCTATACTTGAGGGCTCATAAAGAAGTTTTATAAAATCTATATGTTGTTTTTCTATCCATTACTATGTACCATAAATTTTTATAAGCTGGTGTTGAACAGTTGTTTTTCAAGTCTTTTTTACTCATTTAAGAGATATATTAGAGTTATAAAATTATCACCAACACTAAATAATATAACTTTTGGTTATTTTATGAAGGTTTTATATTATTTACTGTAACTTTTATATAGACAAAAATGCTCATTGGGACTGCTTCCTGTAAGCTATAGAAATTTTGTGCCCACGTTATCTACTAAGTTATTTTGAATGGTAATTGGAGCACATACCATCTTAGAGATCAAAACTCCTGCAGATCATAAAAATATGATAGAGGCTCCAAAATGCCTCATTTGTTTGCCATCCAAATAAAATACATACAAATAAGTCAAGTAAAGTTTTAAAATAAAATAAATAAAGAACCGAACCGCCTGGCTTGATAGATTAGGGCATATTGGGAAGTTGGAAGGTTAAGATAACCAATCATACGTCAAAACATACCCCGTTTTCCTTTACAAAATTACTTTGTAGTTTGGGGTTTGAAAATAAGTTTTAAATTGGAACAAATAACCTTAAGAAACGGTCATTATATACACGACATTTTAAAGGTTTTCTTTTAGGATATTTTTCGAATTATTTTCCTCGTATCATGACTTCAAAGTTGTTTCGAATATAAAGTTAAAAGAGAAGGTAAATTGATAGTAAACTTGACTTGAGATTCTACTCTGAAGTACCCGCCTTGTTTGGGCATTTCTTGGTCAAAATTGCTTGCTCAAAAAGTTTTTAGTAATGTCCTGAAGAAATCCCTCAATGTTAAGAACTTTTTTGGTTTAAAACTGAACTCAAAGTTACTTATTTTTGACCTGCAGTGATTCCTCAAAATTAGGGTTTTTTTTTGACCAAATAAGTACAACTTAAAAATATGTTCGAACTTTATGGAAAATTATTCTATTTTATTTAATCATATGGAATATTAAGATTTGATTAGGTTAAAACTTCAGTTTTGTTTTTCTTGATGGAAATAAAGTAGTTCTGGTAGAAAACAAGAAAACTCCTTTGCGTCATGTGTCCTCTAACGAACTGTCATGATCAGCTGTTTAGATTAATCAATTATCATAACTTTCATGTTCCCTATTAGGCTATTAGACACCTACTCTCCTATCATAAAAAGAGATAGAAAAAACCAGATGGTAGCTCAAAATTCAAACAAAGAAAGTAGATATTTAGGTAAAATTTGGGTTAAAGGATACTATGTGTTGATGTACCTACCTAGTAGTGGTGATCCTGACGAAAAAAAAAAAGTGATAGTGGGGACCCAACAGGTCCTTGTGGATCTCTACAAGTGCCGAACACAACCAATGTCATATGTCAAGTTATGACATTTGCGAGCGTAAACGATTGTGTGTATTCCCATATGACGGAACTTTTTCGAATTGTTTGCTTGTCTAATTGCTCACCAGCGTAAATCCGCCTTTATGTCAACAATCAACATGACAACTGATCACCGAACAATGGACAGGGGGTGTGCGGGGCACAATTGGCAATGAATTCGAAAAATGGATAAAATGCCCTTGATGCAAAATTAATAAGAAATTTTGGATTCAAAATTGGAAATTTTGTGTTTGAGGGACACGACTTTTAGGGCACGCTTGCCAGAAAAAGGTAAGGCGCCATGTTTTTTCTCTTTTTTAACAAGTTTTTATTATTTTTATGGAAAAGAAAACTACAAAAACTTTATGAAAATGATTTGCTTACACTTGTTTCATACCCAAATATTAAATTATGATTACAAATTGGAAATAATATTTAATTAGTGTTTTCCCGAAGCATAATGTTAGTGAATTTTATGGAAGTAAAAGTAAACAATTCAACAAAAAAATTTGCGGCGCATGTCGGTTCCCTGCCATTAATAGTTTAAAATAGTACTTTAACCCCTATGATTTAAATTTTTATTTCCAAAGTTGTTGTAGGCCATGGACATTATTATTTTTCTCTTTTTTTATTGTCATTTTTTTACTGTCATTTAAAAATATTTTCATCTCCTTCTATTCTGACACGTAGAGGGCGCTTCAGTCACAGACAAACAAGAGGGCACTGAGAGGGCATTGTGTACAATAGGACAGAAATTAGGTTGAGCATTTTTGCTGATGTGTACATGTGTTCCAAAAGTTGGTAAAAAGTGTCCTTTGGGCAAATTCACCTTCAGGAAAAAAAAATTAGTTACCTATTTTATCCCATCAAATTATCTTGGTTTTTGTCCCTACTTTGGTAAAAAGCCGGGAAATTTACCTCTTTTTTCTCCTCACAGTTTTTCATAAGAAAAAATTACTAGCTTAACTCGGGAATATTTTACCGAATTTTAACAAAAATGTTACTTGGGTATCCGTAACATGCAAAGTCACGTGAATGCTCTGACGGCTTTCAAGTCATAATTCAATACTGTTATTCTTACGTGTTCTTAGTTGTAGATTTACATGTAGACAAGTTCTATACCTTGTACTTGTATTTTCGCACAAACTTCTCATATGACGGTAACATCAGTATTTGGCATCAGTAAATACCAAAATGCACCTCTAACCATGAATTGCATTTCGATATTCAGTTTACGCATGTACAGTCCGAATTGCTATGTTTTTTTTTTCATTTTGGCCCCAAACTCCTTTTGAACATAGTAACCAGAAATCAGGTAAAAATTATATAATATTACGCCTCGCAGTGCCCAAAATTAGTTGCCACCATACGTATTAGTTTTTTTTTAATTGACGCTCAGATTTTCGTCATTTCTAAATACAGGATTGCCACAATCCTTGAAAACCGGGAAATCTGGGAAAAAGACGGGAAATTTACTAAGAATCCAACTGGTTGAGATTCGCTTATACCTATATAAAATTAATATGTAACTTTTTTGCTGCCCTCCGTAGCGCAGTAGGTAGCATATTTGCCTGCCGCATGGAAAGCCCCGGGTTCAAATCCCGCATAGGATAGATATTTTGTGTTTGTTCCTGCAGCGAGCGCTACCTTTACAATATTACACACTACTTTTTGTAAAATTTGACACTCTGCGGTATTCGTTTCGATCACAATATCAGATCATTTTTTTCAGTAGGCAATCGCCCCTCTCTCCTTTGCACCTCGCCAGATCCAAAAGTTTCGACAAAATTTGCTTTTGACGCTTGCTATAATGTCATTGCGATTGTTACAATTTTAGTTAACAGCTTTTATCAACAACATTCAAAACGTGTAAAAAAATGCCTTTTTAGTATAACTTTTTAAAAATTTTTGCCTGCGGGCATTTATGACGTTTCGCCAACACATATAGGACTGAGACTAGGTCCCACCCCAACTCAGCGAATCTGAATCCAAATTTTTAAAAATAATAACGAAAAACTTGTAAGACATCTTATAGGTATGTCCAGTAAGAATTTTTGTCTGCGGCACTATAACATCATTACATTGATTGTTACAATTTTGGTTTAATTTTAAGCATATACACCAAACCAGCATTTTCTGCTTAGACTGCAAAAAAATTGCCTGCGGCTCTATGACATAGGGATTTTTTTGAAAATAATTCGGGAAAAACAGGGAAAAAGTCGGGAATTTTATCTAGGGAATCTTGTGGCAACCCTGTAAATAAAAGTTTGTAAAAAATTATCATATTTTGGTAAAGATTTGACAGATCATCTTAAAACTTTGGCATCGGCATTTCAAAAGTTGTATAGGCTGGGCTGCGTGGGTTGCGGTGTGTCCGCAAGTGTACACACCACCTATAATCTGTAATTCTTGTCTAATGTCAGCTAATTTACAAAAACAAAACAAGGGGATGTTGGGATAAATGATAAAATAGGCTTTTTGTTTCCTCTTATTTTAGAAAGTTGGGTTGGTTTCTGGGGTTGCTTTTCTGTGATGACATGATCTAATAAGAAATAACGCAAAAAAATATATTTTTTTTGCGCTACAAGTGGTTAGAAAAATCTAAAAATAGGCTTTTTGTCCTCTCTTATTTTCGAATGATGGATTATCCAATGACCAAAAAAAGGCATGTGTTTAGGCTACAAGTGAGCAGAAAAATGTTTTTTGAAACCGTCCCCACCACTTTTTTATTTCTTAATGGTTCATTTAAATATGAAGTCATTGAAAAGCTACATAAAAACATACCAACATTTTGAAAATGATCAAGTATCAGCAAGAACTTTTTGAGACCTCCTATAAATAAAGTATACCTATATACTAGACTAATAAGACATCGCATTAGAAAGAAAAATAAAAAAGTCACGTTTTTCTTTACTTCCTATATTTGTTAGGTGTATTGCCTTAAAAACGACTCTAGAAAAAAAAAATCATGAAAAAACCATATATGATACAGAGTTAGTTAAAAAAAATTGTCGTTAAAAATTATCCAAATTTTACCATATTATAACCTCATTTAAGCACACCAACCATCTCCCAAGTCGAAACTGGGGTAACGGTGTGTTGTGATAAGCTCACTAAAATAGACATAAATATGTGCAATGTTAGTGGACTTGCTAATGATGCTATAAACGCACCAGTGGACACACCACCATGCACCGGTGCGTTTTTTACACTGGTGTGGACATTCTGAACGCAGCCCAGAGATGTGGTTGTTTTCAATTATTTAGGGCTATGTTCATAGTCATTCCGAAGGCTTCCTTGGGTACTGTAAATTATTAAGGCGAAAAAAAGAAAAAACAAAAAAAAATCCACGCGTTTTTTCTTTTTGTGAAAAAGGTAAAAATAAGTCGGAAAAGTCGCGTTTGGAGAATTAAATCACGTATTTCAAAAGTTTTATGGGCAGAGATGAGGTTGTTTTGTTTTCAATTATTTAGGGCTGTGTTCATAGTCATTCCGAGGGCTTCCTTGGGTACTGTAAATTCTTAAGGCGAATGAAAGAAAGAAAAAAAAATCAACTCGTTTTTTCTTTTTGTGAAAAAGGTAAAAATAAGTCGGAAAAGTCGCTTTTGGAGCATTAAATCACGTTTTTTAACTACATAATAACCTACCGATCCGACGTCATTCTGCCAATTTTTCTTCTTCTTCTTCACTGGAGACAATGAGCTTCGGGCCTGCCAATTTTTCTATTATTTAAAGATTTTTTTTTCATTAAAACATAATAAACACAGGGAGACGTACACATAAAAACGTATTTTATAAGGGAGGAAACAGATAGTATTTTCAAAGAAGCTTAACATTTTTTAAGCAATTCCGACAATCTATAAACAAATCAAACATATTTTTTTGTCCATATTCGAACAACTTCATGACTCATTCTATTTCTCCTTATATACCTAAAGCTTAGTGTTATCAAGTTTTGTCATTATTTTGTTTACTTAATTAAGATGTGTATTAATGTTATACGGACTTAAGATAAGCATTATCATGTCGTTTAGGTTTATCTGTTGTCAGAAATAAAAACACTGGGTGCCCTGAAACAATCATTATAACGCGCTTGTAGGTCAATCGGTATAGTGAAGAAGTGATAAATAGTTTATTTTAGTAGCTTATATCAGCAAGTTGTTTTAAACGTACAGATAATCGTATTTAAGTTATTTATTTCAAGAAATAGTTTTAAAATGAGTTGTGGAGAAGGAATTGCAAAAACTCTGCTTATTGTGGCAAATCTTGCCTTTGTGTTGGTGGGCATCGCGCTACTCGCCTTAGGAGTGGTTGCTAGACTAAATATTGACGATGTGGCAGAAGCTATCCCAGACGACGTTTCCAGCACGGGCACTTTTAACTTTTTGATTGCCATCGGTGTCATTATTTTCTTCATAGCTTTCCTAGGATGCTGCGGATCTTGCAAAAACAGCGTTTGTATGATAAACCTCTACGGTACCATCCTAATTATCATATTTTTGGCACAAGTGGCTTTGGGCATCTACGCATTCGTTCAAATTAAGAACATCGACGATCTTCGAACACAAGTTACCAATCAAGTAATGAAATTAGTTAACAACTATCAGCAACATCCTGATGCTCTTGACTCCATCCAGCAAACTATGCAATGCTGCGGTGCTAACAATGAGTCCGATTATGCTTCTATACCAGATTCTTGTTATGAAAACAAAGATATAAGCCGGACTTTATACACCGAAGGGTGCGCAACCAAGATCACAGATCTTCTTGAGAGAAGTATTAGAATACTTGCCATAGTAGTTATTTCGGTTTCCGCAGTTGAGGTATTTGGAGCCATACTGGCGTTTAGTCTTTCCAGCTGCATTAAAGACAGGAAAAGAGCCTACTAAACCAAATTTCTATTCATCTGTGTTCTAAAGACTAAATATTTGTGAATCTTATACCTTAAAAACAATTAATAATGTGATTGTTTAATTTTTTGTGTGTCGATCTTGAGGCTTGTGAAAAAATCGCGCTAGCTGTAGACTCGTAGTATATAATTTAATTTATTATAGTTTACTTTTAATCAGTCTGAAAAAAGGTAACTTTGGTTGGTTGGAAACGTCTCCTTTAACGTCTGTTTAATAAAGGAAAAAATACCAAGAGAGATCGAAATAGAATATATTTTAGGTTCCTCGTTTTTTATTCATTTTTTAAATTCAGTTGGCAAAAAAGTAGCAAGTGGGTAATAACTTGACGTTAAAGACTTTTTTAACGTCAATATGGCGACTAAATTTTGTTAAATTATTTTTTGTGACAGTGCCGATTTTAAATAATTAACCTTTTATGATTCGTTACTTTTAGTCTTGTTATGTAAATAGTTATTTTGTTTAATCGAGAACATTATGGGCTTGTTTATAATGTTGTTATTTTTGTTAATAAATGAATAATATTTTTCATACATATGTTTTCTTTTATTTTTCTTATTATAAAGAATAAAGCAATACATTGCGTAGTGTGTGAGTAATTTAACCTTCATTGGCAAAAACATGTTCTTGGACACCAATGTAAAGAAAGTGACAAATTTCACACGAGCGTGAATGTTCTGAACGAGGCGCTAGCCGAGTAAAACAACACGCGAGTGTAAGAAAGTTACTTTCTATCGAATTATGTACGCTATTTTTCCTACGAACACTGATGAGTTGCACTAATTTTTGTAAAAATTGGTCTTTAATTTTGCACAAATCAAATGAAACTGCTTTTCTCCACATGTGTGGAAAAGTACTTTGCAACACATGTGCGGAAAAGTATGGTGACAGTTAACGCCATCTTACACTTTTCCAACTTTCACGCACCATGCATATTGGGCACTAATCCAAATACAAAGTTATTTAATAGACAAGTTTAATATTTCAACGGATGGGTATTAGTCCTATAAGTATGAGATACTAAACTGGACGCACTATGAAACGCATACTTTATATTTAGGAGAGTATTTTAAAACCTCTGTAACTTTTTTAGGTTTTATTATTTTTAAATGGTGGTACAGCTGATATTTTTTTCTATAAAAAGGTTAAAACCAAAGTTTGCCATTTTGTATTTTTTTCGGTATAGAAGGTGTGACAAAAAGTACTGTTTTTTTTGTCAAAGTTTAAAGTTAACGAAAATTTAAAAATAAATGGGAAAAATTTAAAATTATCAAATTGGTTATCAAACCTTTCTTAACAAAATTAATTCTTAGATTTTTTATTTTTCTTTTGATTTGGAGCGTATTTTACATTCTTTTGCCTCGTGGATTTGACCGGATTTCGCAAATCATTTTAAATATGCATTTTCGCAATCTCTGGTAGGCCTATTAAAAATAAAACGTACCCAAAGTTATTTTGAAAATTAATCTTGATTACCAGTGGCGTCCAAGTTGTGGATTGTAACAGATGTTTACAAAAAATACTTGATATATTTCACATCAAATTTGTTGCTATTCATTAAAAAAAAAAATATATTTTTTTTCAGTTATTAGTAACTAGTGACCATTTTTACCAAAGCCGTTTTTTTTTTTTTTTTAAAATGTTAACCAGGGGCGGAGCTACATTTTTTTTCAGAATATACTTTTATTGATATAAAATATTTACATAAATTAGAGAAAGCAGCTTATATTTTTTTAAATTATTTAAAAATTTTTTTTTATAACAAGCACATCAGGGGCGTGCATAATTTTTTATTTTAAAAAGTTTTTATTTAAAAATATTATGTTAGTTCTGTGTGATCCTAAAGTGAATCAGGGAAGTCAATGAAATTTTGGTATCGTTCGAAAGGTCTAATTTTGCACAATTTTGCACACCTATTTTGAAATTTTAGGGTTCTCGAGTAACGAGGCTGGCCCCCTCCATTTTTCAAGATTTCAAAATTGTGCAAAATTAGACCTTTCGAATGAAACCAAAATTTTCAAAAAATATCTTCGGTGGGGGGGACAGCCTCGCTACTCGAAAACCCTATTGCGGGTTCCCACGGGGTGTGCAAAATTAGACCTTTCGAATGGTACCAAAATTTAAAAAAAATATCATCTAGGGGGGGGCAGCCTCTTTACTCATGAACCCTATTGCGGGTTCCCATATAGGATGTGGAAAATTTCAAAATAGGTGTGCAAAATTGGACCTTTCGAAAGGTACTAAAATTTTCAAAAAATATCTGGGGAGGGCCAGCCTCACTCGAGAACCCTATTGCGGGTTCCCATGGGGTGTACAAAATTTCAAAATAGGTGTGCAAAATTAGACCTTTCGAATGATACCAAAATTATCAAAAAACCTTATATTTTATGATTGGTTTTCACTAATTCACTTTAGGATCACACAGAACTAACATAATATTTTTAAATAAAAAAATTTTAAAATAAAAAATTATGCACGCCCCTGATATGCTTGTTATAAAAAAAATTATTTACATAATAATTTAAAAAAATATAAGCTGAACCTGCTTTCTCTAATTTATGTAACCCTTTTTTATCAATAAAAGTGTATTCTGAAAAAAATCTAGCTCCGCCCCTGCTTAACATTTAAAAAAAATAAAAAACCGCTTTGGTAACAATGGCTACTAGTTAATAATAACTGAAAAAAATATAAAAAAATTTTAATTAATATCGAGAAAATTGATGTTAAACGTATAAAGTATTTTTTGTAAACATCTGTTACAATTCATAACTTGGACGCCACTGGTAATCAAGATTAATTTTCAAAATAACTTTGGGTACGTTTTATTTTTAATAGGCCTACCAGAGATTGCGAAAATACATATTTAAAATGTAAAATACGCTACAAAACAAAAGAAAAATAAAAAATCTAAGAATTAATTTTGTTAAGAAAGGTTTGATAATTTTAAATTTTTCGCAATTTTTTTTTTAATTTTCGTTAACTTTAAACTGAATATTTTCGAAATCCGGTCAAATCCACGAGAAAAAAGAATGTAAAATAAGCATAAATTTTGGAAAAAAATCATATCTCCAAAACAAAAGAAAAATAATTTTTTTTTTAAATTTTCGTTAACTTTCAACTTTGACAAAAAAAATAGTACTTTTTGTCACACCTTGTATACCGAATAAAATACAAAAGGGCAAACTTTGGTTTTAACCTTTCGTTTAGCAAAAAAATATCAGCTATACGATACCAAAAACCCCATTTCAAAATAACAAAACCTAAAAAAGTTACAGAGGTTTATAATACTCTCCTAAATATAAAATATGCGCTTCATAGTGCGCCTAGTTTATAAGGGCTCTGCCCTTGCATTTTCCGAAAAAAAGCCGTAGTGATAATAACTCCTAATCAAGTTAGCTTAGAAAAAATGCAGACCCAAAGACTTTTCAGGGCGGGCGCAGAGTGCGTCACGTATGCGCAGTAGATTTTTCGCCTTTGGCCTTGTCCAAGGCCAATTATTAACAAAATTCTGCAGATAGGGAGGACAGGAAAAAGGTGCGGAGGGAGTGAATAACGTGTGGGAAGAGAAATTCGCAAATATTTCCAAAACTTGTACAGCGCATGCACGAATTCAAAATTAGGATGCAGGTGTGAATACTAATTTGGGGAAAATCTGTGACTAAATATGATGTGTTTTGTCAGATTTTCATTTAGAAATAATAAAAAGCTGAAAAGCACTAATGCCCAAAAAAAGAATCCTATTTCAAATGACTTCGAATTTTTGGGTCACAAAGTCACATGTTGATTTTATTATTTAACCCTAACCAAGCCAAAAACTATCAAAGATAAACACAAAGAAGATTGAGATAACTCTTCTCACTTGCCCCCTTTTGCATGTCCATACACCTATTGGAAGTTTTCAACCCTAGGTCCCACTTGCCCCAACCACCCCTGTACACACAAGGGTGCACATAGAAGCCAATGGGCCTGTCGATTCGTAAGTCTTAGCTTTAGCTTGAAGCAATAAACAAACAAATATGAAAAAAATATAAATCGGCCCACAAAACCACTAATTAAGGGTAGCAATTACCGGAGCATGGGTGTCGGTGGAGTTTGGTGTACACCTCTTCGTGTCTTGCAGGTCTCTTGTTAGTGAAGGATGTTTTTCAGACACGTGCGAGAATTCACTTTTTTTGGTAATGCGGAATGGCCGCGAAACTTATCCGATCTCGTCGAATAGCGCATTGCAAGTGCACCAAGGTGTAGTTTTGTGGGGTATAAAATTAAATATATAAATATACCACGAAATTTGAAGACAAAAAAACTACCAAAGATTAAGAATTAAATCTGCCTTCATATATAAGTATATAAAAATAATTAGAAGATTTATGTAATAAGTTGGGTAACTTTTGGTGTATGCCAATGCGGATTGAACAACCCCCTTTGCCATGTTCAGACACATATTGGAAGTTTTCAGCCATAGGTCCCACTTACCCCACCTACCGGGATAATTGGAAGCTAATGACATGCACAAAAAATAGGTGACACGTTAAAAATAAATTACTTTTAGTATATTTTAAAGTTATCATAACTAGATGCCCTATTCTACACAAAAGTTGCAAACATTTTTATAAAGTTTCAAATGGCGTACACAAGAGTTCTCAACTGCAAAGCGTGCCTGTATATTTTTTTAAAATTTCAATAGGTCTTTTGTTTTTCATTCCAAAAATACTTACATTTGTTTTGAACGATCTTTCGACAAATTAACAAAAACTTTGCCATAAGAGTAATGTGTTAAACGAAGAACAACCCAAACTATATTTACTTCTCTAACAAAATGTACTTATGGAAAAGTATGAAGAAGTTAATGTCAAAATTTGACATTTGCGATGACACCTCTGCTAATTTTTTAAGAACGTCACTTCAAAGTTTACACAAGATTATGCTACTTCTGCTACTGCTTTAATAATAAGGTAGGTAAAGGGAGTGGTCATCTTCATCCTGTACTACTCATTTGGTTGTTACCCTTTTAGCCCCATTTGGTTATTTTTCATAGACAGAAGTCAACCTTTTAAAATTCTGGGTCCGCTTTCCCCACTTCACCTTATTTATTTTATCCTCCCCCCATAATTTGTTCCAGATTGAATGGTCAACCTGAAATAATGCGCGTTAAAATGTAAATTCAGAGGACAGAATTCTATTTTAGCGATAATTTAATGTTGATGGTACAAAAGAAAAAGTTTTTATTTGCAGCATATAGTTAAAAAACAGTAAATAAATAATAATTGTACACATTAAAAAAAAAGTAAACCCGTGTCAAAAAAGTCACGAAATCTTTCAAAAACAGGGAAAATAATGTCGAATTATATATAAAAAAAAAATTCGTTTGAGCCCAATAGTTTCAGTTTATTTTTAATTGAACGCTAAAAACCATTGATGTTTAAACGACAAAAGTATAAAAAAAGATATATGACTAATTTTTGTACGTATAATCAAGTCTTGTATTTTTCCATACTTTTTTCATTTTCTACTGAACTTTTTTTCAAATTTTATCAGGGTTTTGTTTAATCCCAGTTTGTACGATCCGATAATATATAATAAAATCAATTTTTATTATGGCGTTTATAGCCGCCAGTAAGACGTTAATATTGTTCATAAATTAATCAACATTTTTGGAGCATTAGTATGTAGCTGTTCTTAGTTATAAAAATTCTTGATATAGTAAAATTTTGTTAGTTTTTATAGGTCAGAAAAATTAAATATACAAAGAAATGGTTTGGTTTTGGCGTTAAATATTTATTTAAATGGAAAAGTATGATAATGATTTAAATGAAAGATCCCAACCGAGATCAAAAAGCAATTAAGGCATTCCTTGATAACTATCGTTTCCGACATGTTGCTGGCATTATAAAAATGTTTTTGTTATTATGAAGCCCATAGTTAAGCTTTTTCAAACAACGATAGTAACCTTTGCTTAATATAAACTAATTCAATCAACGTATTAGCCCACCTCCCTAAATTGTAGAGTGACTCATTTGACTTGCTTATATTACATACAAAGTTTTAAAATAAAACCTTTTATTTTAGGTATCCCACATTAGGCACACGATTCGTGCACACCTCTGAGGGAAAATTCCTTGTGACGCGCCTAGTTCCTTGTCCAGAATGCCTAAGTCAAATATCAGAAGTAGACACCACAACCAGCGATCTTAACCAGTCATCTAGTTCGCAATTACAAGAACTTTTAAACATAGACAAAGATAGGTAAGTCTGTGAATGACAAGTGTGGAGTATATTCGATAAGAATAAACTCGCGGCACCTAATTTTTCGACCCAATCACGATCGCGAAAACAACAGATAGTCTTTGAAGGTTGTACACTTGATATAAAAAAAAAACGCATTCATGCGGTCACAAAATTGACCTTTCTAAAAGTGTGTAATATATACGGACTACTAGGTAAAATACCTAAAAACTTCAAAATGTTGTTTAAAAAAGGTCTCTAAAACTGAAAATATTTTTTTACTTAAATTAAAGGCAACCTTATTTTTATATTAAATTTTGCATAATACTAAAAAATCAGCAAAAATAATGTTTTAGTAAAGTCTTTATTGAACAAAATCAAATTATCACTCTAGTAACGGACGAAGGCTGTTCTATAAAGAGGGCGGTAACCCATTTTGGAGTTGATAAAATAACAATAATACGATGGAAACAGCGCTGGATTGAAAACAATTCGACGAATAGGAAACTTGGATTAGGACAAAAACGATGGTAAACTTAATACTAATTATTAAAAGAAGAATTATTAAAAAAGAACTAAACTAAATAATTTAGTATTTAATAGGATCAACATTTTTCTCTATTACAAGCTGCAAACGTCTGGGCATTGGAAAGGTTCAATTTTGAAAATACTGATGGTCTTCTGAGTGCTGATCCAATGCACGATAAATAGCATCGCTTAACTCTTCAGCATTTCGTGGTCTCCAATTCCTTTGGTATATTATTTTAACGATTCGACCCCATATATTTTCCATTGGGTTAAGGTTAGGGCTGTTGGCTGGCCAAGGAAGTGTTTCTATATTATTATTCTGAAACCATTGACGAACAACATTAGCCGTGTGTACTGGACAGTTTTCCTGCTGATAAACGAAGTCATTATTTTCATGTAAAGCCTGTACAGATGGCAGCATAACGTTTTAAAGGATTTCAATATATCGTTCACTATTGAATCTTCCTTCGATTCTCCAAAAAAAACGCAAACCTCTTGCACTAAACCAGCCCCACATGTTTACAGAAAAATGTCCAACTTTTTTAATTTGGTTTGTATATTCGGGTTCAAAAACCACCCTCTCCCAGAAGTCACAAAGAACGTTGTTCAGTGCAAAAATCACTCTGGCCTGTTTTTGTTCTTCTGTTAGAAAAGGCTTCTTTGCAGCAACTGGACAAGAGACTTCTGATTTCGTTACTCTTCTATTTACTGTTGCTGAAGAACCCGGAAATAATGTTACATTAGCTGCTTCAACCGACGTTGAAAAAGGATTTTGTCTGAGATGGTCAATAAGTCTCTCATCTTGCACTTCAGAACTTACTTTTGGTTGTCCTGATCCATCTTTCCTATCCGTAAAATTATTTTCAATCCAGCGCTTTTTCCATCGCATTATCGTCATTTTATCAACTCCAAAATGGGTGGCCGCTCTTCTTATAGACCAGCCGTCTTCTATAACTCGAGTGATAATTTGAACTTTTGTAAATGTTGATATTTGTGGCATTTTTAAGGATATCACACTGAATTTTAAGCTGTCGGGCATACTAAGCTGGTGGTGCCTTATAATAGTATACACTAATGGAAAGCTAAATTTTGTGGCATAGAAAAAAATGCATGTATGAGTTTTTTTTGAAATCAACTGTAATACTTTACAAGTCAAATAGTACCGCAATTTCGAAAGGTCCTCGATTTTTTTTTAACATACTAGAAAAAAGAGGAATTCCTTAGCTTAGCCGATATTATTATTATTTTCTTTGCAGTTCTAGGTTTATGGGTTGAGGGATCTTATTAATGAAACGTCCTTTTTTTGAAATGCCAAAGTTTCGCAAAATTTATTTGCTTCTTCGTTCTATTGCCAAAAGACGTCATCGTATGGTCAAAAGGTATTATTTTTACACAAAGTAACGTAATTTTTATTAAAAACCTTTAAAAAAGACGTAAACAAACGCATTAAAAATTTCCTCAATAACTTTGCTTATACGGGCCTCTTAAAGCGCTTTTATATAAGGGCGGTTTAAAAATTTTGTCGTGTAAACACCAATAAAACCGCTTTAAGCACTAAATCGATTTTATTTTAAAGCGATTTAAGCAAGCCCTTTAAAACCATCGGGATTTAAAACGGTAGAAACACTTTAAAAACGCAAGAGCGCATTGCTTCCAACTTAAAGAAATACTTAACTCTGGTTGTTTTATTTATTTTCATTTTTAAAGTGACATTTAATGACATTTAATGAAGGACTTATAAACCCTCGGAGAAAGCGATTTTATATAAAACCGCTTTTAGGTGCGTATAAACGTAGTAATTGATAGCAATTTGAAAGGGATTTTTAGGTGCTAAACTATTGTAGCAAAATATTTCTTTCAGATATAAAACAAATAATATGAATATTTCCATTTGTGGTATTTATATTTTAATTGTGCAATGTAGAAATAAAAAAAAAATATAAAAAAGGGGAAAGAATGTTGAAGGTTGGTGATTGGTCAGCTTAAGGGGCGGCGGAGGCTGATTTCTTCCCTCTTTCTCTCTCTCGTTATATACATGTAAATTACACATTTTTTTTTTCACTTCCATTGGTGGGTCGGCAATTTTTTTAATTTGGTTTCATTTTTTGCAAAGAAATTCTGTGGACACCCTTGCTGCTCATCAGAGAACACAACAGCCCTGCGACCAACAATGTAGGATCATTCCATAAAATAAGGGCAAATCGGTATGAGGTGGGTTCTCAGAATTAAAAAAAAAATAATCATAGGGTGACTACACCTCAAGTAGTTTTTTTTTGGAGAGGAGGGGTCAAAGTTCAGTTCTAAGCATTTTGTAGAGGTATTAAAAAAAAATTCTATCTGCTAAACTGAGGAGGACAACAACGTTTATTTTTAATTATATTAAGTTTACTAAGGCACATACATGTTTTTTAAATTTGCAGTCCAAAGGGCCCAATAATTTTTTTCGTTAAAAGCAAAATTTTTCAAATTTCTTTAAATTAAAAATTTTGTAGCCACTCAATGGCAAAAAGTTTTAGCAAGCCAAAGTAATATTAAAAAACTCGAGTTTCTTGCCTTTATATTCATGTAAAAAAATGTGAAAAAAGTTTCGTCTTCATGACTAAATATTTTTTTTTCTACAAGCTATTTGAAGAAAATAGCGTTTTTAACGATTTTTGTGACAAAAGAGCCATGTTTGACTGAACCGAATTCAATGAAAAAAACACTCGAGGCAAGCTTAGACCTTGGTTTGGAATAATGAAGAAAAAAAAAGTTGTGTATTTTTCGTATAGACTTAAATTTTGGGTGAGTGCCCTAACTGTTTTTCATTTCAGAAAAATGTAAGTAGCTCAATTTGCGTAGTCATTTTTGATTTATTTAATGAAACATTATTATCTAGCCTTACAACTACTTCTTTAGTATTTATAAGATACAACAAAATAATACTATACATTCAAAATTATATTTAATATGATTTTGATAAGGAAAATATATGAATAATTATTAAAAACCATATTAGAGAGATATTGGAATAGTGCAATCCATTATTAAAACCGTCCTTATCGGTACATAAAGTCGGCATAGGCTCTCTTTAATAAAGACGGCACTATTTTTGACAATTACGCACAAGGTTTAAAGGGATTCTGTCATTGTTGTTGTCTAATTATGTCATCTTTGCTATCAAAATAATGTCGACTTTCATAATGTTTGTGCCTGCCTTTAATAAACGACGGCCTTAACTTTAGTTTGTCAACTTTAAGAATGGCACAATATGAGCATGTTTAGATGACATGTTTACATGACAAAAATGTCAGAAACCTTTCAACCTTCGTGCGGAACTGTCAGAAATAGTGCCGAGTCAGACTATGCCGACTTTATGTACTGATAATTCCCTATTGACAAATAGTGGCTGACTTTAAATTGTTTCAGAAAATAGAGTTATTGGACGTATGTTCTTGCAGGAATTTATCCCTAACCTTAAAAAAATGTGCGATTGTTCCTAACCTACAAATATTTGTTTGTGTTGCGAATAAAGTGGCTGCCAACTTGAAGATTTTTTAAGGTCTGACTTTTTTAGTAGCAAATTTGTACAAAATTGCAATTTTTTGGTAAATAAAATGTTGTTGATCAATTATTCTTAGAAGGTGGGCTGTAAATGCTATAAATTTGACAAAACATCTCTATGGCTTATGCACCTAGAAAAAGAAGAGATAAAGTCTGGCTGTGCCGCGGCGTAAAGCGTCTACTAATAGTGGCAGGCAGTAACTTTATTAATTCCTGGCTTTATTTTTGTGTTACTGCGCATGCCCAGGTGTCAAATACGGTCAGGAATTATTAGTGCCTGGCGCTATTGAACCCCCAATATCTGTCTATTACATAATAATCATATACGTTAAATTAATGAATTTTTTTATTTTGAAAAAATAAACAAAATAAAATGAATATGTATAAAATAACAATAATTCATAATATAAAAAAAATCTTGTTCTACATCAATTCAGAACGTAAAAATCTTAAAATGTATTTTTTTGATGTACACACATAAAAATATTTTTTGGGTGGTTATGAAATTATCGTTATTTTATTTTTTTTAATTACTCATTGTGTTTTGTATGTATTTTTAATAGTGAAAAATACTTATATGTTTATCTTTAATTTAATATTAATCCTATTGTAGCTTTTACTAAAAAGTACATTAGTTTTTTTTAAGAGTAACAAATCTAAATAATGTTAATACAATATTAACATTACATAAAATTTCATAGATTTTATTCTTGAAGTTTTATAATATTATGAATTATTGTTATTTTATTGTTTGCGTTGAATTACATATCGATTTTATTTTGTATATTTTTTCAAAATAAAAAATTTAAATAATTTAAAGTATATGATCAGTATCATATAAAATATAAATCATTTTTAGTGTATAATATTATTTTGTTGTACCTTATAAATACTAAAGAAGTAGTTGTAAGGCTAGATAATGACTACGCAAATTGAGCTAATTACATTTTTCTGAAATGAAAAACAGTCAGCGCACTCATCCAATATTTAAGTCTATATGAAAAATACACAACTTTTTTTTTCTTCATTATTCAAAATAAAGGCCTAAGCTTGCCTCGAGTGTTTGTTTCATTGAGATCGGTTTAGTCAAACATGGCTGTCTTGTCACTTAAATATCGTTAAAAATGCTATTTTCTGCGAATAGCTTGTGGAAAAACAAAATATTTCTTCATGAAAGCAAATTTTTTTTTTACATGAATATAAAGGCAACACACTCGAGTTCCTAAATATTACTTTGGCTTGCTAAAACTTTTTGCCTTTGAGGAGCTACAAAATTTTTAATTTGGGGAAATTTGAAAAATTTTACTTTTAACGAAAAAATTTTTTGGGCCCTTTGGACTGCACATTTAAAAAACATGCCCATTTTCCCTTATTTTATGGCATGACCTTGCAGTGGGAACAATAACTTCCACCCATATTATCTATAATAGACATGTTCTTGATTAAATATCGATATCAAATTGTCCAAACGCAAAATTGATTTAATTCCCACTGTATTTGCTTTTCGTTTAAATTTATGTAAATGTATGGCGCCTTAAAGTTATTTTGCTATAGGCTTATGAGCCCCTCTTTCCAACTTATAGCAGATGTCTGGTCACATTTACCTATCTTTTTTCCTTTTTGCAAGAGCTGAGACTTATAAAGGCCTATCGGGTATTTCTCTCCTATACTCCAACACTTAAAGAATAATGAGACAGGTTTTCCTACAATATAGGTTATCAAACAAATAATCATCCCTAACTCCTCTTTTTTCAAATATCCGATTTTTTCTGCTTAATATCAGAAACTTGTTTTCGTAGTGTTTTGGACATGTTTGCTGTAGTGTTACCGGGCTTCGAGTTAAAATATATTCTTGATTTTAGGGAAAATAATCAATTTGGCAACGAGATCTATAGGAACGATAGAATAAGGAAATCTCAAGAGTCGTATACATCTGAATGTGACAGTGGAGTGGGGCCTGACTCGAGTTTTTCTAGCAGAAATGTCTCTATTGAAGGCAAGTAAATTTTAATAGGACTTTAAAAAAAAATTAATACACCACGTTTTTAACATGGACTAAAAGGTACTAAATGATTTTTCTTAGCTCTATAGATAAACGACACATGAAAAACGTGGATCGCATGAATTTTTCAATTAATAAGTCACTAACGATTTTATTACTGTTTTTAGTAAATCAATACATCGCACCCTTTATTCCGTTACTCGCTAGCTAGCTTACTTACTAGCTCCCCCTCGAGGACGCGCGCGGCTCTGTTTCGCCATAACTTGAGAACGAATTGACCTGCAGCGACGAAACTTGGAAAAGTAAAAGTGTAACAAAAATAGGCAAAAGTGTCAAAAATTGGCCTTTTTAGGGTGTATCTCCGATGTTCCGCTCTAAGTGTCCAGATAGTTGACTAATCGTTTTCAAATTTTGCACGAATTAGGTTTTAAATGCAGTGACGAAGCCTATTTTTTTTTCAAGGGTATCAAGGGGAAATCTTACATAAGACGCCCGAACTACTTTCCTGCCAGAGTCATTTCTCCTCTACCAGGAGAGCCCGGGTAGTGTCGGATTCCTACCGACTAAAACCCCCCGATTGTGGCTCCGACCAGCCTGATGGCTGGCCAGAGTCACTGCATTGCAGCCATTACTGGCTTATTGTGCACCCTCTGATCCTAGTTTAACCACTCAACTCTCCTGTACGAGTTTGTACAGGTCCCTAATGGAGCAGTTCCTAGTGTTGATTCTAGTTTAACCACACAATTAAATTTTCCCCTGTACGAGTTTGTACAGGTCCTTAATGGAGCAGTTCCTAGTCGTTAGTGGGTCTAGTTAAACTTCCCCATAGGGTTATACCGGCCATATTCGGTCGCCAGAGCCTCGTCTGTTTTAGACAGGGAGCACCACGAGAATCATCATATCAATCAATCATACCGATCGAAAAACTCTGGTCCCATGCTCAGTGGGGGTAAGCACGGTCTCCAACTGTTCCGAGCAAATATGAAGGTTACATTATATTCGCATCACTACCCCTTACTCCCCTAGACAAAGTATTTTATTTTGAGACTTTTCTGAAGCCCCGCGGGGCCCCATTTTTCAAAAAGTTGTAAATTTGACGAAATTTCTGCCGGTTTTTAAAATATATCAAATCATTACTCGAGAAGTAGTCAACCGATAGAAACCAAATTTTGTACTAATATAAGGCCGAATGTTTACTCGGTAATGTATAGTTGGTTTTTGAGATTAGTTTTTAGTTTTTGAGTTTTGAGGATTTTTCGAAAATTATGTAAAATGGTTGCAGTCAAAAATACTCGATCGAGCGGTTTTTTTGCCCCTTCATTTTTTGGCGGTTTCTGAACTGCTATTTTCTTTAAAAAGGTCTAAAATAATTTATAAACAAGTTTTCGGTACGAGTCTGAGGGCAAAACATTCAAAAACACGCAAAAAAAAAATTTTTGGAAAAAAATGAATTTTTATAAAAAACGCTATATCTCAAAAAAGGCAAGCTTTAATGTGATGAAAACTGCACAGTTCCCTTTGTTGAGGGTTTTTACATAGGAATCAATCAAAAGTTTGAGCCGGTTTGTAGATAGCGCTGACGTAGTTCACTTAATGTTTGTTAAAACGTGCCTAATTCCAGAGAAAAAACAATGAAATAAATAATTTTTTAAATATTCTTTAAAATACATATGTCACGAATTGTGAGTAATTTGTTTTTAAAGATAAAGAAAAAATACACAAAATGACATGTATTACTATATGATCAGTGCCGTACGTGAGTCATTATAACGTAAAAATGGTGCCAAAACGGCAAAATTCCATAAAAATTAAAAGAAAACTGCAATACTTTTTCAAAAATAATAGTAGAGTTAACATAATCAGTGGCGTACGAAAAAATACGACATAAGTCACTATATGATCAATGCCCTAGGTGAGTCATTATAACGTAAAAATAGTGCCATTTTAAATATAAACGAGCAAGCAGGTTAATAGCTTTCTGATTTTTTAAACATTAACAAAATTATATTAACTTTAAAGAACAAAATATACATTCATTCATACAAAAGTTAGGTTGGAGAATAAATCCTACTCATATATATATATATATATATATATAAATGTGTATGTATGTTTGTCCCCCAGCTAAATCAGAACGGCTGAACCGATTTGGATGAAATTTTTTAACAAGATATATTGTAACCTGGATTTTTTGAGTAAGAAAAAATCAATCATCATTATTAATTTGCGAAAGGCGTAAATCACCCGTTTTACAAAAATCTCTATATCTTAAAAACGGCAAGCTCTAATGTGATGAAAACTGCACAGATCGCTTTGTTGAAGTTTTTTATATAAGAATCAATCAAAATTTTTGCCGGTTTGTAGATGGCGTTGACGTAGTTCACTTAATGTTTGTCAAAACGTGCCCAATTCCAAAGAAAAAACAATGAAATAAGGAAATTTTAACATATTTTTAAAAATACATATTCCACGACATTGTGAGTAATTTCGTTTTAAAGATAAAAAGAAAATACGCAAAATGACGTGTGTCACTATATGATCAGTGCCGTACGTGAGTCATTATAACGGAAAAATGGTGCCAAAACGGCAAAATTTTATAAAAATTAAACGAAAACCGCAATAATTTTTCAAAAATAAAAGTAAAGTTTACAAAATCAGTGGCGTACGAAAAAATACGCCAAACGACATAAGTCACTATATGATCAGTGCCGTACGTGAGTCATTATAACGCAAAAATAGTGCCATTTTAAATAAAAAATATGCTAGTGCCTTTCGCGACCCGAAAACGAGATATGCATTAGTTAAAATAACTAATGCATTAGTTAAAATAACTAAGCAGGTTAATAGCTAAATTAAATAATTAACAAATTTATATTAACTTTAAAGAACAAAATATACATTAATTCATACAAAAGGTAGGTTCTTTAAAAGCGTAAATCAATACCTTAACAGTTTTTAAAGTGTTGGAGAATAAATCCTACTCATATATATATATATATAAGTCTAACTAACTAATTCAGAACGGCTGAACCGATTTGGATGAAATTTTGTAACAGGATATATTGTAACCTGGATTTTTCGAGTAAGAAAGAATCAATCATCATTATTAATTTGCAGAAGGCGTAAATCACCCGTTTATGTTATACTCTTTGTGCGTGAATTTTTTAACTAGTTATAGGACCTATTATTATTATTATGTTAGTAGTTTTATCTGTATGAAGCTAGAAAAATTATTTTATACCTTTTAATCCATCTTAAAAACGTGGTATATCAAAAATTTTTTTAAGTAAATTTTTCTGCTTTCTAGTATGTGTGTTAATTTTTGCAATATTTTTCTACCACCCCCACTAACATGGGTTTGTAGCAGCTTTAGTTTAATAGATATGAATTTCTAAATATATTTACTCCCTCTTACTCCCATACTACCCAATCGCCGTAATTTTTCCTTATAAAATTAGGAAATATTTATTGAAACATAAATCTGAAAACTGCATATTCGTATCAGCTTTGGATCAAAATTTAAATTTGAAGACATGTTAAACCCTCTCTCATCCCCTTACCCTACCCTCACACCAACGTCTTATTTTTTGTTCAAGGTTAGAAAATATTAAGTGAAACTGCATATTCGTAGCAGCTTTAGTTCAAAAGTTATAAAACTTAAAACATATTAACATCCTCTCGCCCCCTTAACTACCCCTCACCTACGTAGTTTTTCCTCCAGAATTAGGAAATACTTAACAGCTTTGGTTCAAAAGTAACCCCCCCCCCTAACCAATTTCCCGCCAACGTTGCTTTTTTTCCAAGATTAAGAAATGGTAAGACAAAGTAAAATCTGAAAACTGCATATTCGTAGCAGCTTTGCTTCAATAGTCATGAATTTATGAATAATCAAATATATCACCCCTTCAACTTCCCTTCACCTACATAAGTATACCAAATTTCATTGGAATCGATAAACAGGAGGTTAGTTTAAAATCGAAAACATTAGACAAATCATACATCTAGGCTAAAATTCCAAAAATTTAGACTGCGGTTGCCGAGTTTCCATAATTATCCCTTATTTTCCCATAATTACGTAATATTGCAATAGGTAGCGCAAATATAGGGTGGGCCAAAAAACCTTGCACACTATTAAATTTGCTATAACTTTTGATCCAATAGCTTCATTTTAAAATGTTGTAACTTTTTGGAAAGACAAGACATGAGCCTTTTCCGATCCGATAAAATTTGACATTTAGCAAAAATCCAAGATGGCGGACCGTTTTGAAGAACGGGTAATTTTCACCCCCCTGCAAAAAAGTAATATAAAGGTATTATTTATTTAAATCGGTTAAGAAATAAAAAAATTATGGGCTTTTGAATATTGACTGGTGTTACTTTAAAATTGTAGTTGATATAGTATTTCGTATTTTTTGCGTTTGCTGTAACTTCTGATAGTTGTGGTTTAAAATTTAATATTTCTTAAAAATCCATGATGGAGGACATTTTTAAATGAATCTAGGAAAAAAAACTCGAAAAAAAACCCTGGAAAAGAAAACCCAAGAAAAAAAATTAAGCTAGACCCACCACGTAACGCAAAATAATATTTTTTATTTTAACTTATTTTTAATAGATAAAATTCAATTTCTCCAGGAGGGATTTATTTCCCGGGGTTTTTTTTTCCGGGTTTTTTTCTGAGGGTTTTTTTCCCAGATTCGAAAATGACCCATTATTCAATACGAAAGACACCTCCGAAAAAAAAGCAAAAAAAAAACAAAAAAAAATGTCCGGAAAAAAAACCACCCTGAAGAAATTGATTTTTATGTATTAAAAGTAAGTTAAAATAAAAAAATATTAAGTTGGGTTAGGTTGGGTGAGTCTTTTCAAGATTTTTTTCCGAGGTTTTTTTTTTCTGGGTTTTCTTTTCCGGGGTTTTCTTTCCGAGGTTTTTTTCCTAGATTCATTTAAAGATGTCCTCCATCAAGGATTTTTGGGAAATGTTAAATTTTAAACACTACTATCTGAATACGAAATAGTATATTAACTACAATTTTAAAGTAACACCAGTCAATATTCAAAAACCCATACATTTTCTTAACCGATTTAAATAAATAATACCTTTATACGAAGATAAGGGACGGACCTTTTGTCGCCATTAGTTAAATTTTATCCAGTGTCGCACACAATTTTTTTGCAGAGGGTAGGTGAAAATTTTCCGGTATTCAAAACGGTCCACCCTCTTGATTTTTGCGAAATGTCAAATTTTGAGCCGGATCGAAAAAGTCTCATGTCTTTTCTTTCCAAAAAGTTACAAAATATTCAAATCATGCTATTCGATCAAAAAATATAGCAAATTTAAAAGTGTGCAAGGTTTTTTGGCACACCCTATAAAATACATTAGTCTAATAAAGTAGATATAGTGCCGAAAAAGTTCAGTTTAAAATGCATAAGGAAGTTTATTTAACATAATGTTTTGTTTTATCTTCTAGAAACAATTATTCAAATCAGGATTAGGACATTTACTCTCTACAATCTGACAACCAGGGCAAAAAGGTTATTGATTTGTCGAGGCACGTTTTGTCATGTTAGGTCTGACCGATCCGTCTGGTTTTTGTTAGTTTTTTGCAATTTTTATTGGTATATTTTTGTTTTAAGACTTATAAAAATGCATAAGAAGTGTGCGTTAGGTGAAAAAAGTGCCGAAAACTTGCCGGAACTATCTTTTCACGGGTAAACAACACATCTGTATGAAACCTCCACATTTTAAATATTGCTCAGAACCCATCACAGCACAACTCTACAATGTTGCCATAACTGTTCCTCAGCAATTTCCTGAGATTTGGTTACTGATTTGGAAAATTTGCCCTCAATATATGGAGTGAACCTTCTAGTTTATTTTAATTTCTTTGGTACCGAACAGACAGACAAAGAAAGCGAGCTAATAAAAACGTGATAAAATGCCCATTATGTTACCTACAGTTTTTAAGTAATCATTCATTCATAACATCAATGAGTTAAACAAGAAAATGATATTCGGTGATTCTTTGTCTAACTCATTGGTCTTATTAAAAAGTTTTTGCCATTTTATTTAAAAACCGTTAGAAAAAAAGGTAACATAATTAAGTATTTTTCTAATCAGAAAAAAATCGCTATAAAATATAGGGTGTCCTATCTAAAAAAAAAAACAAGTAACATTGCCGCCAAAGCTATCCCGTGCGATAAATAACGATTTTAAGATTCGTTTAAATTCGGTGGGGCTATGATTCTCTTATGAATCCTAATAAGGATGAAACAGACCTGTAGGTTTGTGTTTTCCATTAGAAAGCCAGTTTATTTTCTGAGGTAAACCGAGATTTTAACTATCAATGTATGAAAATTATCCGTAGGACATCCCGGGTTGCAAGAAGACAAATCACTGTATTATTCCTGGATGGTGGAAGAATGTATTTTGGCAGCTTATAATGACAAGAAAGTCGCTTGTCCAAATCATGGAGAAATTGGTTTGGCCAGGATAGCTCCCGATACTGTGAGTATTATTGCTGTATTTTGATATTATTAGGGACGAAATATATCGGTCCCTGATATTATTCAAAAGTTTTTTTTTAAAAAGGCAACTGAAATATGGTACCATATAGCTAAGGACGCAGGCAACCAAGAGTTTTTAAATGCAGAAATAATTTTAGGAATAGTTTAAACTCTTTGATAGGTTCCAAGCAGCTTTTTAGTTTAAAAATCAGATTTTCTACTGTTACTAACTTTATATTAGTTTTCTGCTACTATTTTAACCGTGATTTGTGATTTAAACTTAAATTAAATTGAAATATTGAATTTGCACCAAGACTATGATATAAATATACATAAAACAATTATAAACCGTTAATTTTTAAAAGTTTCCTCGAATATAACCTTATATAAAATCAAAAATATAAAAAAACGTTTTGTAAATGTTCACTTGATAGAGTATGATGTTTGCAAATATTTGAAATATGGAATTTGGAGAAAAAGCCTGGCATATATTTCTAAAAATATAAAAATTTTCTCAGGTATTAAACAAATAGGTACTACTACAACTACTTCCTTTTAATAGGGAGTTTTTGGTCAGCATAGAAAAATAACAACCTTTGTGGCTGTCGTTATTTGACAAGCCGTCAAGAATAAAGTTATATCGGCTTATTTTCCCAACTGTTCTTACGTTTACCCATAAAGCAATATATATTCTGCATCTTCCTTAATCAAAAACTAACAATTTCAACATTCGTTTTGGAAAAAATTGCCAAAAATGCAAACACTTGACGTGGATTGACAGAAGTAAATATAAACATAATAAAGAATTTTACAAAAGGAATGCTCTAGTTGTAAAAACTACTACTTTTTAGATATTTCTGGACCTAGGAGAACGTTACATTATAAAACCAGAAAATATCAAAAGAGGTCGCCTGTTAGGCAGAGGTGCTTTTGGATTTGTTTTTAAAGGTAGTTGTAAAATGAAATGCTCCAACAACATTATCGATGTTGCCATGAAGATGTTGCAACCTGTTCAACCTGGTGAGTTTACTTTTAGTTTTTTTATTTAAATTGGATTACTATACTTTAATGCGTAATTTTCATTTGCTAAAACATTAATGGCAAATTGCACCGGAAATTCATTAAATCTAGATTTGGCTAAATCCTAATTTAATTTTGAATCCGGATTTAAGAAAATTTGTTTGCACCAGATTAGATTTAACTTTAAGACGCAGACACTCTGGCAGCACTGGAAGTTGCTGAGAATGCATGGTTATCCGCCCCAACTGAAAGCCCATTTATGGTAAAAAAACAATATGAGTTATTTTAGCAGAATTCTTGTATTTTTTTATTTATATTTGCAACAAGCGACTTTTCGTATTTTTTTCCTTCTTACAAATCTTTAAAAAATGAAATAAATATAAAAAAACAATAAAAACAAAACACAGGTCATTGACCTTTGTGCAAACATCGTTTTTTTTTTAACCGGTTTTTTGACTCTCCTCCAAAAATCAGCGAACAAACCGCTTTTATCCAATTTCCAAAAGAACAAACTACAATAAAAAAGTATTTTCACCAATAGGAAAATCACTTTAAATTATACCGTGGCTAAAATTACGACAGTCGCGAAAACCCCGTTTTTTACATTTTCACAAAAAAACCAACCCCACCCAACACAAACACAACACCAGTAAACCACACACAACACAGAAAAAGCAACCCAACCTCAAAAACGTTTGTAGTAACTCTAGATACGACTATCGTAACTCTAGATACGACTGTCGTAACTTTAGATACGACTATCGTAACTTTATCCACTGCCTTGAAATTAACGTTGCATCTTTTGGAAAACCGTTTGTTTGCCCTCCACAACACATGATCGTGACAGATCGTTGGGCCCTTCTATTTTAAAATTCATTGTATTAACCAACGCACTCAAAAAATATGAAAACAAAACAAAAGCTGATTGAATTTGACATTTTCCGTCAACAATGTGACCAATAGGAACCAAGTTTTATGCTAAATCTGGATTTAAGAATTTTTAAGCCTTGCCGAATGAGGAGTTAACCAAACCGGGTTTAACGGCCTTTAAATCCGGTTTTAAAATACGGTGCAAATGGAAAACGGCGTCTTAAATTAAAATATGGTTTTAATAAGGAATACAATAATTAATACTAATAATATACCGTGATTTAAAATTCACTTAGAAGGGCTACTACTACTACTAAACTACCCAAATGTTTAATTTTTTTATCCAACCTTGGGTGTTGTCAGATTTTTGGACAATAAAGTGGTCCTAGCGGGATAAAGTACCAAGTTAATCACTACAGTGGCATAAAGCATCTATAACTCACTACTTTAGTCTAGTGTCATAGACCACTTTATTGACACAAAAATAGGGGTTGCACTTTGCAAATCGTTTTAAATGTTAAAGATAAGCGCTGGAGACGAGCGAGACGTAAGCAAACTTGTTCTTAGATCTTGCCATTTACTTTGAAGTTTTATTTTGAAACATTTTTTGACGCTCTTGAGCTTAAATTATTTTACTCCCTAGTCTAGTAAATAACTATTATGCGCCTTTGCTATTATTGTACATTTGGTTAAAAATAGAAGTGTACTTACCCCGAAGTAATTATTTTTTTAGGAATATGCAGTAGTTTTTTGCGTTAACGTAGTGATCAAAATCCCAAGGAAATTAAAATATCTCGAAAACTGTAGCTTTGAAAGATTTGAACCTTATAACAAAATTTTTGTGTAATATTTACGAAAACCAAAATCTGAAAATCGCATATCAAGAGCTGCTTTACTTCTAAAGTTAAGATTTTTTAAAATATATATTAACGTTTTTTCAAATAACTCGGAAACTATTCATGGAAACTTAAACCTGAAAACCGTATATCGCTACTTGCTTTTGTTCCAAAGTTACAATCTTTTTAAATATTTTTATCCCCCTTTTTCCTCTTCAACCCCCCACCATCCTACCCAAAAGTTAATTAGTTCATGGTCAACCGATAGAGGATTCTTGTACCAAATTTCATTAAAATCGACAGAAAACTTTTTTTTTTGGCGATTAAGGTATTTTGGAACCTTAGTAACCCATTTTTGATAAAATTAAGAATAGTCAAAATTTCACGATTTTAATAGTCCTCCATACCATATTGATATGGTGGACTAAAACCGAAAAAAAAAACGATCTCTGCATTGGTACAGCAACTTTTAAAGTAAAATTCTCGAAAACTAATCGCTAGTGTTTAAATTTTTTTTTAAAAAATGCATTGGCGTGATCGAGTTGTTTTAATTTTAATTTAAGGTTCCAATACCCGTCAGTCAGCCGTAATGGCTTACAAAGCAGCGCAAGGAAAATGGGACCGAGATCCTTTACAATACGCCTGCAAAGCTTACTGTACTGCAAGGCAAGAACTAAATATTTTACTAAGTTTGAGGCATCCAAATATAGTACCGTTTATTGGTGAGTATTGAATTGACATATAGATAACGTATTGTCCTTGAAATTTTTTTTTACATTATAATATTAAATGAAATCCTATCGATAAGATAATTTTTTTTCAAAACCGTAATTAATCTTGTAGGGTCATCATCAAGTTCAATAATCAAGCGAAATGCTAATTAAAAGACACTCAAACCATTAAAATAATGAGAATAAAACTACCAAGTTATTACACTTATTACCTTTCTTAAAACTCAGACATAAGTCCTTGGTGAAGTAAAGTTATGCACGCTACCAAAAAAAAATTCTTACACTGCCATGAAACAATAATACACATGGACTTTCGATCAGTCACATATGGATTTTAAAGCAAATTAAAAAGTTATGTTGGAGGATAATTAGTAAAAACAAATATTCTCGCAAATATTATTATTGAGTTCCAAGTGGTTTTACGTCTAACAAGACCAACAAAAATATATATATCGTAAGCTCATTTTTTAATTCTATATGGCTACTGTTTTTGTAGGCGTTTGTACCAGCCCACTAGCATTGGTATTGGATTTAGCTCCGCAAGGAGCTTTAGATTTGGTTTTAAAAAATTATAGAAGATCAGGAGCAAAATTGGGATGTTATATTTTGCAGGCCATTATTTTGCAAGTAAGTTTTGATTTTTATTGAATCATGTTTCATAAATTGTGGCACTCATATCTAGCGGGTATTTTTTGTTGATTGCAAGACAGGGCAATAATAATTTTTGATGTAGCTAAGTGTTTCTGGGTCTTAAAGGAAGAGTTTCACGCCTGCGGCGTGGAAATAAATCACGAGCCGTATGACAGTCGCATGTCAATTATTGTCAAACTTTATTATTGTCAAGAACTTTAAGTGGGTAAAAGGCCAAATAGCAAAATTATTTTTAATTCACAAGACAAAGAACTAAGGGAAATTCGATTAAAAAACTTAAACAAGAAAGTTATTGGTTCTTCTGAATAAAATTAAAGAAAAAACACACATACATAAATGCGATTGGAACCAACCCAACACTAAAAAATGTTTAACAAGTAAAGCATAAAACCTTTTTTTTACATTATTTCACTTTTTAAGTTATCACAGACTTATATTTATTTTCTCACAGCCCCTTTATTCTGTCTGTATTTCAAATACGTTTTTTACTTACTAGGTAGCAAAAGCAGTAGAGTACTTACACAGACAGCACATAATATATAGAGATTTAAAGTCTGAAAATGTACTGGTTTGGGAGATGCCGCCGCCGTTTGTTGATCATCCGGAACACCCTGTACATATTCGCGTTGCAGATTATGGTAAGAACGTTTAGTCATTTTAGCACATAATTGGTTAATTAGTTACTTCATAAAAAATTAAAACTTGTTCAAGCCAGAAGCTCTTTATACATTTGACAGTTGTTATTTTACGAGAGGTATGCAATTCAAGATTCAAAAATAGCTTTATTGTTTTTAAATACATACATTCATTAAGAAAGCCATGCTTAACATAATAAAAATTTTATACTCACATTGCCCTCGGTTTCTAGTTTTTTCATATAGCGTATTCCATTGTTTAATTGAGTGCGCCACTCATTGCGCACTGACACCTGTTTAGAACCGTCAAAAAGTTGCCCTAGTGCAGTTAAAATGGAATAAAATTTTGCAATAATCTAAATAAACATTTATCATTTTACCACTGCCCTAAACTATAATAAGCAAGAAAAATTTAATTATCGGATTTAACTACCGACATGATAACAATATTTTAAATTGTTGAAAACTGCATCGAGTGGAGCATTTTTTATCGCTCTGGTACATATATATGAGCTTAAAATTTTTGACATGTCCTCTGCCATTATGAATTATAATGTAATTAGTTCTTGATTTAGGCGTTAATGATAAATGTAGAATAAATGTTTATATTTAACTATTTATTATTTAATATTGTTATCAAAGAATTAGAAATCCTCTTCTGTAAACGGAGTCCTTAATTTCAGAACTTTCAATTTCTTGCTTTACGATGGTTTGTATTTTTTTACTTGTGATTTTCCGCTTGCTTGCTCTTTTTTTTTGTACAACATATCTCCTGAGTATCCTGTCTTTTGATTGTTTAGGTTTTCTTAACAGGCACTATTTTATTCCTAAAACTCAATACGGAAAAAACCAAAAAATTAAAAAAGGAAAAAGTAAAAAAAACTGGAGAAACTACCATCCCAAGCAGCATTTATCTGACTTCCAACTAAATCTCACGTAATGCGACGTTATTTAAAGTCACTACTTCGTTATTTGGTAAACGATGTCGCTTTTATATTAAAACCGACGTTGTTAAGCGTAAGTCAGTCAGAGTATTGAATGACCCGTCGACGTCGCATACTGTGATGTAACTTTCTATTGATTTCTTAACGTCGGGCTCACGTTGGTCTCTCGTATACTATGACGTAACTTTTTATTGATTTCCCAACGCGTCGGTCTTATGTTGGTTTTTATGATGTTAAATAAGTTGTCCCGCCGGACGGCCAATCGTCGGCGGAATCGATTACGTTTAGTGCTGGTCAATATGTTGTGTTCCATTGATCTACTTTACGTTCCTCTGTTTGACCCATATACCTAGATATTAGACACTTAAAGTAAATATTTCAACGCAGACGTGAGCAACTGGATTTGACAGTTGTTAGAGAAATGTTTAAAAACAAATTGTGAGTTGGCAATGATATTTGGTAAACACTGACAATAAATAATGTTGTCACTGTCACATTTTTGATTAAGAAACGTCCAGTTTAAAAATGTAATTTTGCTGTATAAAAACTGTGAAAACACGTGTCTCGACGAATTTGTATTGTTCCGTTGTCCAACGGAGAAAGAAACTCAGGAAAAGTGGAAAGAGAACATGCATTTACCAAGCTGAAAAATTAATAAAAATAGCCGAATTTGCGAGGTAAATGAGCTACAAGCAGTAGGTACAAATATACGCATTTAGCATGTACTTTGTTAATAAATAAAACATTATATTTCCGTGTTATATTTTAAGAAAAAGAACAACAAAAATATAGATCAATAGATTTATATTTTACCTATTATTTACATTTTTAATATCTACCGTTTATATTCACTGTTTGTTTTCGTTTTTTTTTGTCCAAGCTTGACATATTTTACTAACCAAAAAAAATCAATCTTTCAAAAACTGTCTGGGGGAAATTAAAAAAAGAGACAACAAAACATCAGTCCATTTCATAATATCCGTTTTACATGCAAATATGAAAAAAACTAGAAAGAGAGGGCAATATGAGTTGCCCACCTCTAGTAAAACAACAACTGTCAAATAAATGAGGGACTCTAGCCACGACCATAGGTAGCATCGTACATGCATCGCATTGATAAGCACTATTAGTGCGAAACTCAAGTCTGCGATTACCATTACCTTTTTGAGGGAATGCTCGCTGTTCTTTTGTTTTTATTTATGGGTTGGCTTGGACTAGAGGCCCTGTATACAGTTATTGTTTTATCAGAGGTGAGCAACTCGATTTGGCAGTTGTTAGGGAAATGTTAATTGGCAAAAGTTATTTAAATAAATATTCGAATCACATGCACCTTAGACCTCCCCTCCTAAAATAAACTACGCTTTAAAATACTCACCAACTAAGCCTCAAAGATCTTGCTTTTTGTTTTCTAATCTTGTTTTGTCCGTGTTTAAATCTAGAGAAATCCAATTTTCTATGATACGAATTTACGGGGAATACCGGATAACACTTCTTAAATTTTTTTTACGGTAGTGTCCACTCTTTTAATAAATTTTCCCAAAGTAAACAAAAATATTAAACATAAACCTAAATTTTCGCTGTCAGATGGTTGTCAGTTGCTTTTACTACTGACTCCTCGTCTCTGGGGTTTTTTTCAGACCAACTTGATTGGGAGTTATTATCGGTACGAATTTCTCGGGGAAAGCAAGGGAAGGGCCATTATATTAGACACTTTTAGTAAATATTTCAACGCATCGGTATACGGTATACCTAACGCGTTCGAAATAAAGCCAAAATACACTACATTTTGGACTTGTTTATGCGATGTTTCGAACGATGCCCGCTTTTTTGAGGGGTGCGATGAGAGAACTGCTGATTAAAATATTTGCGTACGTTCGTGGGATAGGTACGTTTTCCTTGAAATTCTGAAAGTCTCTGAAGTTTAATTCATACGTGTTATTTTTTAGGCTTCTAAAAATATCTTTGTTTCAATGGTTAGCCTTAAAATAAACATTTTTTCTTAATAACAAATTTTCTTGACCATTTTGCTAAATAATTGTTTGGATACTTGTCAAATTTGTCATTTTTATGTCAGTTTTTAAGATGTCAGTTTAATAAACAGGCGTGCAACTGAATTCTGCTATCTATGTTTAAGTCTTTTTTATGACCATAAAATAAAAGAGAATTCAAAAAGGACTTGGAGTATTGGAATAAATGATTTTAATAGTTAATAAAGCCTAATGAAAATGGGAGATGACAACAAACATATAACAAATCTCTAAATAGACCAATTCTGCACTTGCATTACGTGCGGTGAGTGTTATATTTTTTCGCCAATACGAGTCGAATGCGCCCGTAACGCACAACAAACAAGCCAACGCAATCAACGTATTAATTTTTGATGTCGCTGTTCATATAGATGTTTGCTGTGGACAGCGAGGGTGTAAATACAATTTTAAATACGCGAACGAAGTCGCGGCCAATATCGAGTGATAAATAAAATTGCTCTCTCCTTTTACTCCTTAATAAATATTATCATATTATTTATAATAATTTTCTTAATCACCTTTTCACATAAATTTTACCAACATCTTTGCTTATTTTGTTTAACATGCCTAGTAAATCTGGCACTTATAATAGTTGGCCATGTTCAGTACCATTTTGAAACTATTAACTTGAGGTTACTCCTAAAATAATTAAGTAAAATATTTTTAAAAAAATCATTATGTTCATCAAAAGTTTTGTGTGTGGATTATAAAACGGAATGCAACTAATTTTTAGGCATAAGCAGACTAACGCTTCCCTCCGGAACCAAAGGTTTTGGTGGTACCGAGGGGTTTATGGCACCTGAAATTATGAGATATAACGGAGAAGAAGAATATACGGAAAAAGTTGACTGTTTTTCGTTTGGAATGTTTATTTATGAGTTGCTGACTTTACATCAGCCCTTTGAGGGACACGAATCGGTAAAGGAATGCATTTTAGAGGGTGGAAGACCGCCTCTTACGTATAGAGTAAGTATTTTTAGGCTTATCCTTTTCTAATGAATATATTTTACTTTAAATCGCTTTTTTTATTCACCATGTGTTTGTGTAACGTTTATTTTAATCATTGTTTTGCAGTGAATATAGAAAATATAGGGAAAGGATATGAACAAAGATAAAGTTGTAAATTTTGAATAAAAGTAAAAATGGTCGCGCTGAAAAATGGGTTTGAGAATTTTGCTCTATGGTTAGGATAACGTCACTCGTAAACAAATTGCTTTTGTTTGGTTACTGGATACCCTCAACTAATCCCATTTTCACTATTTTGTTTTTGTTGCTGTTTGTGTGTATATAAAACTATATATACAAAATTCTTTAACAATTGATAATGTTATTAAACTTAATATGAAAAGTGCAGATAATCTCTATATTGAACTTTCACTGTCAAATATTAAATTTTCGATTTTAGCTCTATATATCTTTATTTTTAGAAGAACTAAAAAAAACATAACTAGTTTGAATTTAAAAATTCGATTATTACTGGTGATATAAACATAGACATTTTAAAAAATACAAACAACTGCAAAAAATACATAAACGTTTTAAATGAATATGGGTGTACAGTTAATTTCAGATAAAATTCTTTCTTCGTGTAGATGCGTCATTTCACACTATTCATTTTGCACCCGTCATAGACCATGACATATTTTATTTTTGATTTAAGTCAATCATTGTCAAGAATTTTTGACTTTAGTCAAAATTACTGTTTGAAAATGGTTCCGCAACTTTCGGCCTTTACGAAATCGCAGATAATAACTCGACTGCAAGATGGATGGTCAGTAAGAAGGGTCACCGAAAATTTTGATATTAATAAAGCCACTGTGGTCAGAATTTCGAAACGATCAATTCCAAGAACATCAGTCTTTGGATCAAAAGCGGAGTACCGTTTTGCAAAATAAGGTGAGCACAGAGGAACAGAATGGACAATTATTGAAAAATTTGCGAGAAAACCCATTTTCCACAGCTGTCAAAGCCATCAAAACAAATGGTTTTCCAGGTTCCCGATCTACAGCATGCAGACGAGTGAAAAATTCTGAACTTAAATGTCGCATTGCAGCAAAGACGCCTCTCTCAACAGAACAACAAAAACAAGCACGACTGATCTTTGCTCTCAATCACGCTGCAGAGGATGAGGAATATTGGGAAAGGGTGATTTTTACTGATGAAAAAATTTTTCAATCTTCTTCGGATAGTATATCGCCCACCTCGAAGTCAGTTTATTGAGCGATTTACCCACCAGGTTAATAGAGCAGGACACTTTTTAGTGAACATGTGGGATTGGATGTCTGCTAGAGGGTTAGGTGTTTACTGGCAAATTAAAGAAAGATTTACCGCAGTTAGATATTTGGAAATTTTAGGAGGGGTAATGGTGCTATCCAAACAATGAAATAATTTGTCCTGTTCACACAGCTAATGCTGTGCGTCGCTGGTTTCAAGACCAAAATATAGAAGTGTTGCTTTGGCCATCGAATAGTCCCGACCTTAACACCATCGAAAATATTTGGGGAAGATTAGTCAAAATAATATATGAACATAATTGGAGGCCGCAAAATGCCGAAGAACTTTTAAACGCTATACTTAATGCATGGGATTATGGTTTCTAACGTTGAAGAATATTGTCGAAATTTGGCTTATTCCATGCCACGTCGATTGGAAATGGTTATTGAAAAAAATTTAGCCGCCATTAAGTATTAGTTTTTCTTTGGTTTTTATCTTAATATTACATGAAATTCAAATAATTTGTTTGTTTATGAAAACGCATGCATAAACCACTCTGTGTAGTTCGCTTTTGACTTTTGAGTCCGCTAACTTGTTGTTGTTAGTTTTTAGCCTTGTTTAAAAATACTATTTTCTATTGCTAAAAAGTTTAAATTAGTTACTAACAAAATAATAAATAATCCTCCTAGAGTTGCAGTTTTTAATAATTAGGTTAATCTTTTTTTTAAATCATAGGTAAACTATAACAATAATAGAAATATATTAATTAGCAGTAGTAAATAGTAGTAAATACACTGAAAAAAAAAACGTAGTTGGGTTTTTCATGTACGCATTTTATGTGAAACCAACTGTACATCAGTAATTAATGAAATAACGCGTTAGAATAAAAATATATCAAAAGGAACATGTATTGATCATTTTTTTGTTAGAAATTAGAATGTTTTTAAAATATCATCAACAATATATATACAAATTCATATTAATGAACAAATTAATATAAATAAAGAAAATTATAAAATTATTGAAATTATAAATTATTTTAAATTAAAAGATAACATACAAAATCAAAATGGGGAATATACCTGTACAATTAGCGATATCGATTTAGCATACAACATTTCGAAAACATTTTAAATAACCACATTAATCAAGAAAATATAAAAATTAATGCAAAAAAATTTAAATTTAAACCATGGATGACAAATGGCCTTTTAAATAGTATAAGAAAGCGGGATAAATTAAACAAAAAATATAAAGCAAATCCGAATAACTTACAAATGAAAACAGAATATGTTTCCTACAAAAAATCTTTAGACAAATTAATTTGGTTAACTAAATCACAATATTATGAAAACAAAATAATACAAGAAAGATGTACTAAAAAACATTGGGAAATGTTAAAAGACTAACAAGATATAAAAATAAATAAATTACATATTCATAATAAAATAATACAAAATGAAAAAGAAATAAAAAATTAAATATTTTTTTTCTTTTCTAAAGTAGGACAAAAAGTTGCCTCAAAATGTGAAAAAATAAGATAAGTAATAAAAAAATTGAAAATAATTTCAAATAGCAAATTATCAATTTAGAATTTAAATGGGAAGATATAACTGAAAATGAAGTTCTTGAAACCATACATACACTTAATCAATATAGATCTCCTGGAATTTTGCCAGAACGACTAAAAACATTCTTATTAATTCCAATCTTTAAATCTGGCCAAAAGGAAAATCCAAGCAACTATAGACCAGTAGCTTTATTATCTATTTTCTCAAAAATATTTGAAAAAATAATACACAAACAAATAAAAAATCAACCGAACTTGCATTAATTAATTTTACAAATGAAATTACTCAAAATTTGGACAAAAATAAGAAAGTGAGTGGATTATTTATAGATATACAAAAAGCATTTGATACAATTTCACATAAAAATTTAATACATAAGCTTTCATTAATAGGAATAAAAGGAAAATGTTTACAATGGTTTTCCAGTTATTTAGAAAATAGAATTCAAATTACAAGAATAAAAAACAATACAATAAGTGACAGCGAACGAATACTGATTGGGGTACTACAAGGTTTAGTATTAGGACCGTTAATATTTGTGATATACATTGACAGTTTATTTTTGTCTGAATTTAAAGGTACAATTATGGCTTTTGCTGATGATATTGCAATTATATATAAATCAACAAATTGGGAAACACATAAAACAAATATGCAGAATGATTTAGAACTATTTCAAAATTAGTATACAAAAAATAGTATGTTTATAAACTCAATGAAAACAGAATATATAAATTTTACTTTAAGAAACAATTATAAATTTTCTAATCCCTTAAAGTATCAGTTAAATTGTAAAAATATTCAAAATTGTAATTGTAAATTAATAGAACAAAAAAATAAAGTTAAATATTTAGAAATAATATTCGATGAGAACCTAAATTTTAAAGAACATATTAAATATGTAACAAATAAATTAAAATATATTTTGAGTAGCTTTTTCTTTATAAAACATATTATACCAGTATCGTTAAAAAGAACATTCTATTTTGCAATGGTGCAATCGATATTAAGTTACGGAAACAGTATATGGGGTGGAATTTATGAGGAAACTTTATATAATTTAAAAATTATTCAAAAATCTTTTATTAGAATTATAGAGGGATGGAATAAGAGAGAGCATATAGCAAATCTTTTTAAAAAACATAAAATTTTAAAATTTTCTGAATTATTCTGCATAAACGATTGTAAGATTATTAAAAAGAATAGTGAATTAAATCTTAAAAGAAATCATTATGATCAAAATTATTTTATACCACGAGTAACAAAAACACATAGTCACAGGATGTTTATGTATTTATAACCAAAATATTGAATTCAGTTCAAAAAGAAATTCAAATTTTACCGTTTAAAAAATGTAAAATAAAGATAAAAGAATTCTTTTTTTCAAACTCCATAGTAGAAGCAATTTTAAAAAGACAATAAACAAACAAAAAAGAGTGTCTAAATAAATAATTAGCAATAATTTTAATTTATTTAAATTAACATTTAAAAAATTTGAAACCTATTATATGATGTTTTCTATTTTTTACTAATTTTAAAAAGCACACAGGATGAATTTCCTTGCTTTTTGAAATGAGAAAATACTATGATTATGTTGAAATATCAAATACAAAATGTGAATATAATAATTTTAAGGAAATTTAGAAATAAATAAAAAATAAAAAAAAAAAGATCTCCGTTTCCTATATATTCTATATTCCCTGTTATTTTTACTAAAAATTAATTTTTTGGGTCAAATAAGACCTAAATACAAAATTTTGTGATGTTGTCTATCTATCTATCTATCTATCTGTCTGGGATAAAAATTCGGCACAATTTTTTTTTGTACCAGAAGAATTCAAGAATCGAAGCAGCTAAGTACACACGGTTTTTAAATTTAGAATGCATTTTTATATTAAAAAGCTATACTCATGTTGAAGTATGTCAGATCCGTAGTTTCAAAGTAGTGGACATTCGAAAAAGAAATGCATATATTTATAAAAAAAATCTTAACTCTCAACTAGCGAAACACGGTTTTCATATTTAGATGGACAATTACATTTTAAGATATTAAAAAAAATAATATGTTTAACTTGCAAGATAGAAACAATTATATTTTGAACTCGAATAGTTTGTTTTATTTATGAGCATTAATTATTCCTAAACATTTTTAAAAGGTTGTATGGAGGACTATTTTATATATTTAACGTATTTGCATTTTTTTTAAAGTAAACCAATTGTGTGGTTAATTTTATTTTGTGGTTCAATAGATTTTTATAACAAAATTCAGTGTTCTAGCTACCAAAGATAAGCAGTAAAGTGTCCATGTTATTTAAGTTTATGTTTCTGTCACAATATTTAATTTAGCTTAATATATAGGAATTTAAAAAATTACCCCAAAAAATATATTTTTTTTAGCCTTTAAACATTTTTTTTTTTACAGGAGACCTTATACCCGAGCTATTTCCTAGATCTCATGGTTTTGTGCTGGTCACAACAACCAAAAGATAGACCGTCTGCCAGTCAGATCGTTTCCATCGCGAGTGCTCCCGAATTTACTCATTTAAGTGACGTCATGTTCCTGAAACATCCCGCTTCGGTGGTTGCCAGCACGAGTACTTCTTTGACGCATGTGACAGATGACGGCATAACGGGCTCGGAACTCTGGCTTATGTGTGAAAATTCTAGAGTTGATCTGCTGCTAGCCGCCGACAGAAGTTGGCTACAATATCACACTATGACTTTGGCCATCCGGCCTTCCGCCACTTGTACCGTGAATGATACTGTTTGGGTAGGGGATTGTGCTGGAAAAGTGCATGCCTATTTGTAAGTACCCATATACTACTGCCCTCAATTTTGGCTCATAGAAATTCCGGCGTTGAGATTTTTCAGGGTGGCCAACTTAAATCTGGTTAATAAAAATTCCTACTAGACTTCATCTTTTCTGGGTTGCAGTCAGGGGACGATGCTTCACAATCATTAAAATATTTGAAATTATTTATTGATATAAAAGATAGGAATTTGGCAGTGGTTGTACCAATGATTGATTGATCACATTTCAAAGAAACTTGAAGCACAAAAACAAAAAGTTTAATACCGTTTTGGTTTTACTTTTAGGGCCAGTGACGGAAGAAAAATATTCTACTATTCCCTAGAAAGTGACCCAGCCACTCACGTCCAAACCTTACTCTACCTTCCTTCTTTAAAACGAGTCGCCTGCGCACTGTCAAACGGTAGATTGTTTCTATTAAACTCTGATATCAGACCTGCCACACCGACGGCAGCTGAAGGCACTTTTGTTATGACTGAATTGGGTTTGAATTCGGGGATTAACTGCATGTGTGCTTTGTTCAACGATTCTGACCAGTAAGTAAATTAACCTATTAAGTGTTTTTAATTTTTATTCCACGGCAATTTTGATGTGATTCACCACATATCATAAAGTAGACGTTTTAAGAAGGAAGGTAAGTTACTATATATTATCCACAGGTGATAAGTCATCAAAAATGCCAATTAGCGGATTCATCTTCTTCAAACTGGTTAAAAAAATAGTGCAGTGATAAAACCGTAACGAAAAGTGCTAGAGACACAAAATTTTTGTATGAATCCTGTATTTTCGATATTTAAATTCTTGCCATTTTTTATTTAATTTTGAATAAGGAGGCAAAATTTCGGGTCTCTAGCACACTCCGTTTAAACTATTATACCTGAACTGGTTTAAAAGTTTGAGACAATGATGTGTTTGAAATTAACTCAGTGTTTCGGACTTCCATTGTCTATATTTTATTTATATACGACGTTTCGATCAGTACAATCTCTGATCATCTTCAGGTGCAAACTGCAATCTATTCCTAAGGCTACGTACTTATATACTATGGGAAATCACTCAACCGTGAAGTTTAAGAAGTTGGAATATTTGGAATTTCAACACTTGGTTTACTGAAAATACCCTGATTCTGCCCAATAAAAGCAGCTTCAAGGAATTTTCGTTTCTTCCAGTGTGACTCCTTCTGCAAAACCTTTGCTTCTCTCCACTTCATTCGGAGTTGTTTTGACCATGCACGTTCGGCGATTCTTAATTTCGTTGTTTCACCTCTTTGGTAACTTGGTAAATGCATTCCTTATTTTGTTTGTTATCCGGTTTTTTTTTTGGTAAGATGCCTTCGAATTTTATTATTAGATTTAAAAACTTTAATAGTTCGCTACACTTCGAATTTTCGCCGATACTCCTTTAATGTATGGAATTGTTTTAGTCTTGTGATCTCTGTCCTGTTTGCTGAAATTTAGAAATAGTAGAATTGTTACAAATTTGAACTTCTCTGTCATACAAAGTTCTTATTATGCTTCGTTTGGTTGGAGCAGAATGATTTGAACCTTGATTTAAATATTGTCCTGTGTGAGTGGGTTTACGATATACTGTTGTTCGGATTTCGCTTTCTACTGGTTTGAAGGAATTTGACAATTTTTCTACTCCATTGTGAATTTAATGGTGAAATTCTGAAAGTTGTTGGTCATTCCCGGACCAGACAATAAAAGTATCATCAACATATATCAGCCAGAGCTTAGGTTTATATGTTGCGGTATCAACCGCGTGTGATTCGAACCATTCCATGTAAATATTGTCCACCACTGGCGAAAGCGATGAACCCATTGGCAGACCGTTATCCTGAGCATAAAACCCATCTTTCACGTGAAAATAAGAGTTACGTAGACAGCATTCCAACAACTCCATCACTCCCTCCAGCAACAGGCTGGTACGTTCATAAAGGGATTGGTCATCAACCATTCTCTGTTTAATCTAAACACTATTTCTAAATTTCAGCAAACAGGACAGAGATTACAAGACAAAAACCAGGAAAATGCATTTGTTACAATTTCATACATTAAAGGAGTATCATAGAAAATTCGAAGAGTAGCGAACAACTTTAATATTAAAACAGCTTTTAAATCTAATAATACAATTCGAAGCCTTCTTAGTAAAACAACACAGGAGAACAAACAAAATAAGGAATGCATTTACCAAGTTCCTTATGAGTGTGGTGAATCATACATAGGCGAAATAAAAAGACCACTATCTGTTAGGCTTAAGGAACATCAGACGAATATGCATGGTCAAAGGACACCGAATGAAGTGGACAGAAGTAAAGGTTTTGCACAAGGAGTTACACTGGAAGAAACGAAAATTCCTTGAGCGGAGCCAACTTCTTAAACTTCACGGTTGAGTGATATCCCATAGTATATAAGTACGTAGGCTTAGGAATAGATTGTAGTTTGCACCGAAGACAATATAGACAATGAAAGTCCGAAACACAGAGTTAATTTCATCACTGAACTTGATTTACAAGCGCTGACCTTCCCTCTGACTTTTGGTGTTTAAAGTTATAATTTTGACTAATGATCTTTTAGAATATATTTGCTATCGTGAATTTGACAATGTTTTTACAACAAAACAAAAATTTACTTTGTTTATACGGGCCTCTTAAAGCGCTTTTATATAAAGATGGTTTGAAAATTTTGTCGTATAAACACCACTAAAAGCGTTTTAACAACCAATGCTCGTACCCGCCAACGCAACAATTCCCCGATTAGGTTTTAATCGCAATTAGTTACTAATTGGTATTTAGAATGTGGTGTTTTACATTAATCATGATTAGAGCTCATCGGAGAATTTTCTAGTTGGTGGATATGGGCATAAATCGATTTTATTATAAAGCGATTTAAGAAAACGGTTTATCGCTTTAAAACCTATTTAGGTTCGGTATAACGCATTTCTTCCAACTTAAACTGACATTTAATGAAGGAGGTGTAAACCCTCGGAGTCCATTCTCTCGGTGGTTTCTTTTAGATACATTGGAATTTTGGCTAATAACACAATAGTTTAGTAGTAGTACTAGTAATACAGAAGGAGCGGCTTTTTAACCCAGGCAAATAGGCCTTTATAAACCCTTTTTACTAAACCTCCGTGAACCCCCGACTGATGCACGTGCCCCTTAGGATGCAAGTTTTTTTTCTCCAGGAGGGCTTAATTTTGCCTGACCCCTCTTTGTTGAGCGCAGGAATATTTCAACTGCGTAGCCAGTATACACAGTGGACCGCCGACTTTACACCCCCTCCGAAGGGTGATCTGATACATGTTATACTTGTAACTATGTAGCTTCGCTAACTTCCCAGCAGAACTTGGTTTTGACCGTAGACTTTTTCTCCCCAGCAGCATCAGCAGGCCGGAGTCATATAGGTTTACCCGAAAATCGAGGGTCAGTCCCGGTTTCGCTGGTCGAGGTCGCCATATCACTTGAAGTGTACCCGCTGCCCGAAAGCGCAGTTTACGCCTCTTTTAGTTCACCTTCCGTCGTCTTCCGCTACCAAATTTGTTGGAGTTCTCGGAGAAGTGCAGGTCTCCGTTTTTGGGTCATCGGCTGCCATCAGGGTCTCCTCTACCCAATTTTGACGGCCGTCCACCTTTGAGTCCTGGAAATTTTTCGGTTTTCAACCATGCCGCCTTCTTTTTCCTCGTATGTTGTTACTCTGCTCAACGTGGACCACAGAACTGCTGAGAAGAGGGGGCCGCCCGTCGCATCAGGTCGTCTTCGGTGTTGTGTGAACCAATGTGTGCTTGTTAAAAATTTCAAAGTTTCTGACATTTCGAAATTCATAATGCCGGACATTTTTGTTCATAGCTGAATTTTTCTCCCAGCTTATAATAAGAGTGTTTTTTAGCATGTTTTCTAGATATCATCAATACAATAATGCCCAATTACACCGCATATTTTTCCAAAAATTCGTTAAAATTTAATGAAATGCTGTGCAGTAAAAAGTACATCTTATTTTATTTGGTTAAGCATTACGCATTACGCAAATTTTATTTTTTTATAAGATTTATCTATAAATATACAGTTTTATGCCCAAAACCGATGCGTCAGTTCCACACTTTATTATATTTATTTATTATTAAAAAACTTCTAGGCACTGTGAACTTTGGTGTGGAGGTGGCAATGGTAAAATTACAATTTACACCATAAAAGACCATGGAGTTGCCGGACACGAAATACTGAACCATCCCGAGCCAGTTTTAAACTTTGTTGATGTCATGAATTTAGTATCAGGTAGGTCACTTTTCAAAAAAGAGTATAAGTGGTAAAGGGTAATATACATCACATTTTTTTCAGTTTTAATTTATTTTGTGGTACCTATATTTAAAGGTAACAATTGGAATACCTTTTGTATCATCTTCTCTTTAGCTTGTATTTTTAGTTAAAATTGCTTTACTTTTTTACTTATTACAGGAACCTCGCAACTATCCAAGAAACGTGCTTTTTTGTTTATTTAGCCTTTTTGGATATAAAATTCAAGTTAAAAGTAGGTGAAAAATATATTCTGAGATTATGTAAAGGAATTATGACTTAATCAGCAAAATTAATTAAAAATACATAAAAATCAATCCTGTAATATTTATTTTTTTAGTTGACAACTCAGTGTGGTCCTACGTTAGACCAGGTTGCATTGTGTACCAGTGGGACGCCAACTCGAAATGTATCATAAACAAGTTAGACTGCTCAAAATTAGTTCCTTGCTCAGAAAGTTTAAAGTCAATTGCTATTGAAGAGCACTTAAGCCCTTCAAATTGTCAGGTAACTGCAATTATTTATTTTAAAAAAATAGTTTAACCGACCTAGAAACCGAAACCGGGTGTTACTTATTCGGGTAGTTCTACAGAAAAGGATAAAAAAATAAATAATTTTTGGCACCGACTTTTTTTTGAGGAATGGTTTAAAACATATTTTACTTCATTTTCGATCAGTATTTAAAAGAGCTAATTTTTAAAATATGCCTTTCTTTTGGTCGGTTGTTGTATATTGTATTGCGAAAAGCTCTTATTTTTATTTAAATAATAGAATGTTTTTGGTCAGCATACAAAAATACCAACCTTAGTGGTTATCGTTATATAAGCCGTCAGGAATAAAGTTATTTTTTTATTTTTCTATACTGGCCTATAATTTTAATTTTTTTATTGCCTATTTTTTTCTATTTGTATCTTATTTACGCTTGCTTTCTTCTGAAGATTCCTTGGCTCTAAAAGATGAAGACACCTACAAGAAACTTTTGAGAAACATCCATCACACGAAAATGTCCAAAACTTCCCAGAACCAAATACTAACGCAACAAATAATTTTAGCTTTATTTTTTCAAATATCAAAAAAGCCATTATCTCTTTTAAGCCTGGTTCGGCGGCGGGTCTCGATGCACTGACTCCGCAGCATCTTAAGGATCTAACTAATGATAATTTAGATACATTTTCTACAAATCTTCAAAATTCTTTATCCGATTTTATTATACATCTTCTTAACGGTTTTGTCCCTGAAAGTATTTCGCCAGTTTTTTACGGAGCTTCACTTTGCGCCCTTAATAAAAAAGATGTCGGGATTCGTCCAATTGCTGTTGTACTGTGTTTTCGAAGGTTGGCTGCAAAATTAGTATGTTTCATAATTCATGACACTTTGGGAGACATGCTACGTCCATTTCAATTAGGATTTGGTACAAAAAATGGCTGTGAAATAATAAGTCATTCTTTCCGTCGTTTTTAAAATGCTTTCAATATGGTTAATCGAGGTACCATTTTATCTAGAGTTAAGGAATATATTCCTGACTTTTTTCCATTTATTTCTCAATGTTATAAAGATCCTTCTTTTTTGTCGTTTGGGAAAAAATTATTTTATCACAAAGAGGCGTTTAGCAAGGTGATCCACTAGGTCCTCCGCTTTTTTGTTTATCTTTATACCCCATCATTTCAAATTTAGAATCCAATATCAATTTATGGTACCTAGATGATGGTATGTTAGCGGGAGATCCTCGCTGCGTTCTTGAAGATTTTGATTTTTTGGAATAAGCCTGTATTGATATAGGTTTAAAAATTAATCTTAAAAAATGCGAGTCTTCAATTTTTAATAATAAAAATCAAAATTTTTTGAATTCTAACAAAAAGCTTCAAAGTCTGTCAAAAATAAATGTTAATGACCTAACTCTTTTAGGCGCACCATTTTTTGACAAAATTGAAAATTTTTTGGACGCAAAGTGTGATATTTTTTTAAAATTCTCTGAAAAACTGAAATTATGAAATTTCCACACAACCTATTATCTTTTAAAACATTCTTTTTCAATTCCACGCATTACCTATCTCTTACGGACTGCACCATGTTGGAGAGTCTCGCAATGTTTACAAAAATTCCACACAATTTTAAAAAACAGTTTGGACAATGTACCTTACCAGTTAAACTAGGTGGTTTAGGTATAAGAGACTCTTCAACTCTTTGTTTTTCTGCTTTTCTTGGCTCTTTAAATGATTCTTCATATCTATTTACAAAAATTCTTCCTTCAGAAATTCTATCACATCCGGATCTGGCTTTGGACGAAGCGTTAAATAGATACAAAAATTTAACCGGCCTTTGTGACACACTAAATTTAAAAAGTCAAAAGGATTTTGATTTGCAGATGTGTAAAGTACTTTTTGATCATCTTTTTAATCGCGCGCGTCTTCTAGTTCTTCAAGAACCAGAGAGCAATGCATGGCTCAACCCCCTACCCTTTCCTTTTTTGGGAAATTTACTGGATGACCCGTCCTTTCGTATTTCTGTCGCTCTACGTCTGGGTCAGCCGGTTTGCAAGCCTCACTCTTGCACTTGCGGCGAAGTAGTTGACAAATTAGGCCATCACGGCTTGAGCTACAAGAAAAGTGCAGGACGTTTGGCTCGCCATAGGTTAATCAACGACATTATCAGACGGTCTTTGGTTTCAGTTGGATTTCCAGCTCAACTGGAACCGTCTGGTATATGTAGAGGCGATGGAAAGAGAGTGGACGGGATCACTTTGGTGCCTTAAAAGGGGGGGAAGGCGTTGGTTTGGGATGCCACATGTAAAGACACCATTTGTCGCTCCTATCTTGTTAAATCTTCTGAGAAATCAGGGGAGGTGGCAAAGATGGGAGAAAAGCAAAAACGACAGGAAGTGCAAAGAGCTAGAAGATCGGGGATTTTTGTTTTGTCCTGTTGGAGGTGGGTGAGGAGACACTGGGTCCGTGGGGTGACGAAGCAAAATCTTTAATTAGAGAAATATCAAAAATAATAAAAAACATGCTTCATCACCCAGCGGATTAGTGTGGCCATCCAAAAAAGAAATGCGGCTTCAATGCTAGGGAATTTACCAGCCGAATCAGGTTTAGAAGAAGTGTTTTATTTATAGCTTTTATATATGTTTATTTTTATTTAGTTTTTTGAATTTTTATAAATTTAGTCTATATTTTTATATTTTTAATTTATTACTTATTATAATAGAATTTTAATAAATAAAATATAGGAAAATAAAAAAAAAGCTATTAAAGAAAAAATCAAATAAAAAAGGGCATTCCATAAGAAAAATACCAACTTTGTGTTGTAACTCAAAAACTTAAAGTGAAAGAGAAAATCGAGTTTGACACTCGAATTCTGCTTTAAAAATCTACAAAAAAGCCATTTATATCAAACAGAAATTTTTACAAATAAAAAAGTTATAGACTTCATCTCAAATGCAAACTTTTCAAAAAGCCCGCGTAGCTCGAAAATGGATTGACATATCAAGATGCGGTTTTTACTTTTATACTTCCGTTAAAAATGAAACCTCGAAAGTGGGAGTCAGTTTTTTTTTCATCTTCTCTGGAAAATCCCGAAACCCCCCAAAATCATCGAATTTTGGACAACCTGTACAAAGCGCAAAGATAAATGTTTGAGAAAAATATTTTTTCATGTTCTAGAAAAAACAATATCCAGAGACTGATAATTTTTTTCTCTATTGACATATTGACATTGAGTTTCTTAAACGTACCTTAAAAATACTTACTTATTGCTTTCGTACACACACCAATGTTCGCATATTGTTAGAAGAACTTGAACTATTTTATTATTTATTGCATGCATTTTTTTTAAATACTTGACACACAGGGGACTGATAACAAAATAGGGGACACACACACATTGTTTTTAAATTATTTGTATATATTAAAAGTTTTTTTTGCATTATTTTATAAATCGTAAAAGAAAACATGGTTTTGAATTTTAAGATAACCTCTTAAATTGTTAGCAATAATATTTATTGCTAATTAGAAAAACGAGAATTAAGTTTTGACAGGTGTATTTATTCCCCGATGAATCTCTCCTCTTATGTAAAACGTTGCAAATTTTTAATTCACGTAAATTTAAAAAAAAAACTTTTATAATGCCACGAGTTATAGATTGGTTGCATTTTTCAGTAGCTTTGTAACTTTTAGGAAAACTAAAAATTTTGTTTTTTCACCTAACGAATTTTTAGCATACCTGCTTTTTTGTGGCCTACTACTGATAGTTTCTTTTTTATCAGCCTTAAACTGTTAATTATTTGTAATATTTACGTTTGCCTTGTAGGTCTCAAGCCTGGTAGTATTAAATGAAGAACTTTATATTGGCACCACTTGGGGCTGTGTCATCGTCGCCGAAAAAAGCACTCTTCGGCCCATTACTATCTTCAGGCCATACGAAGAAGAGGTGAAATGTATCGTACCTTTAGCCTTTTCGATAAGCGTCAACGGTAGTAATGAATGTACACCTATGCTAGCTACTATAGGTAGGGGTTATAGAAATTTGTTGGCGAGATATGCAGAGGTACCGAACAGTTTAAAAACACCTTTAGCAAGTCCGGTTATGGGGAGCGCTCCAGTTGTTTCAAAACCGAATATGTTTGTTTTACTTTGGAGGGCTGAACATTGGAACGCAGTTTAAAGTAAGCAAGAAATTTCTAAGGAATACTCCTAGACTATTATCAGTACCCACGGTTTATCAAGAAGCCTTTTTAATTAAAATATGGCAATATAACTCTTAGAATGAAAAATAACCAATAAGGGAAGGGGTAAGCATGAAGATACATAATAGTCGCCGGGACTAGAAGTAATATTGCTTTTTTCGATTTTATAAAAGTCGTCAGCGGTGGTCATGAAAGTCACCTATGGTAGCTACGATAAATAGGAGGTTATAGAAATTTGCTTTTAAGATACCGGTTGTTTCTTAACCAAATATGTTTGTTTTGTAAAGTAAATATTTCAACGCATCGGTATACCAAAACAAAGCCAAAATACTCTACATTTTTCACTGGTTTACGGCATGTTTCGAACGAGACCTGCTTTAATGGTGAATGCGATCAGAGAACAGCTGATTCCACTCGTTGCGTACGGAGGAATGTACGTAACGTTACGGACCTACCAACGTACACAACCATAAAAGCGGGTCTCGTTCAAAACATAGCATAGACACGTGAAAAATGTAGTGTCTTTTGACTTTGTTTTGAACGCGTTAGGTATAGCGATACCGATGCGTTGAAATATTTACTTAAGTGTCCAGTTATAAAATAGTATAGACGTTTGTTTTACATTGAAAAACGTTCCACGTTGGAGAGTGGGAATTCAAATTTAGTATAGACGTAGTGTGTAGGTTTACATCTCCCACAGAACCTATATAAGGTGGTAGCATCGGCGTATCAAATAGATCCAGGTGCAAACCTATCCAAGACTTTATGCTTGTGTTATAAACTTAAAGTCAATTTAATGTTCTCTATATTCAAAGTGGATCTAAAGTTTATCTTACCAACGTTTAAAATCTTTGACAAAAAAAAACAAAATACGAACTCTAAATACAACCCGTAGTTATATAACTACGAAAATATGCAAAAATACTAGGTAATTTTTTATTTTTGCTTTTAAAGACAATTCATAATATTTATTCACCAAACAAAATATTGCTAAGACACACACAAAAAGCCGAAAAACCAAGATCTTATATGACTTTTGCGTAGATAGTTTTTCTATCTACGCTTTTAGGCTTTTTATACAAACAGAAAGAATTGTATGATTATTAATTAAATAGGATGAAGGGAAAAATTCTTATTTTAGAAATTTTGGAGAGGTGATTTTTTTTAACATATTAAAGTAAAAAAGAATCTGATAAAGTTATATTTAAACTCGAACATATTTTTCTCTAGTTTTAAAAGTTTTAATCAAATTAGGGAAAAAACTAGTTTCTTATTAAGCGCGAATAAAGTTTATGACAAAAACATAAAACAAAGCACAAATCATAACTTACTACGCGTAGGTACAAATTAAAATAGTCAACTTGTCAGGCAACTGGTGGCTCTTAAAGTTAATAAAAATGGACACAAAGGTGAGTTTGTCATAAATAACAGAAGACAAGATACATAATTTTACAAACCGACCTTAGCTCAGGAAATGTAGAAATATTGAAACATTGGAATCGTTGGCCTTAGAGAGAAATTTTAGCTTATTCGGCATTCCATTCAAAGTTCAGCCAATTCTGATATTTATTTGACTCCAAAAAGTATGGATATCACATAACCCGTTTTGAACGTTACTTCGACATTTTCTGAGCTAAGGTCACTGACAGAAAACAAAATCTCTACTCTGAATAAAAATTATGAGAAAGTCGTATCACAGTCATTTGTCAAATATATCCATGCATCAAAAATCACTTGTCGACTTTTATATTTTATTTGACTTTAAAAAATTAATGATTAATGTTTTTAGTTGTAGAAAAACCGAGAAACTGGGATATATGGTCCGAATATTGATCGTAAAGATTTCTCTTTGTTCAGTTTCACGAGAAACAAATCATTTAAATCATATATATGACGTACTAGTAACCAATAAATACATTAACCAAATAAAAATAACCTTAAAAAATGTAAACAAAGAAGTTTAACCTAGAGGCCCTCTATACATTTGGCAATTATTGTTTTACCAGAGGTGGGCAACTCATACGGTCTTCTCTTTCTATTTTTTTTTTTTCATATTTGCTTGTAAAACCGATTTTATGAAATGGAATGATGTTTTTTTTTATAATTTCTCCAGACAGTTTTTTAATGATGATGACTTTTTTGGTTAGTAAAATATGTCAAGGTTTGACAAAAAAAAACAAGTAAGATTCAGGGGAGATTTAAAAATGTTAATAGTAGGTAAAATAGAAAAAATATTATTGATCTATCTTTTAGTTACTATTTTTCTTGAAATAATAGTATGTTACTTACCTCGCAAATTCTACTTTGGAGGAAGATTTGGAACAAGCTGTGTTTGAAACCAATTTTCAAAATTTTTTAAACGCTGGATAACAATTTTTCCCTTATTACTATTCCTATTCTATAAAGCAAAAGCTTCCGTTACCTTTTACTGTAGAAAGTAAAAGTTTCCGTTACACTTTCAAAAATGTAATTGATAAAATCATTGTTTGATATTCAGGGTGTCCCAAAAGTTCGAGTCCACCCTAATATCTCCTAACCCAAAAGAGGCAAAGAAGTAAAATTTCACATTATTAGATGGTTTACAAAAAAGTATCTTTTTGGATGCTAATCGCACCCGTTATCAAGGGGGCGGAGCTAGAGCGGCGACGATACTTTTTTTAATGAGATACCCTGTATATTTTGGAAAATTTAAATGGACCTTTTCCTTCTGTTTCCAAAAACACCTAACATGTTACTGTTTTCTCTAACGGGTTTTAAATAAAATGGGAAAATCCTCTCCATAAGACCAATGAATTAAACAAGAAAACAGATATTCGGTCATTCTTTATCTAAATCATTGCTTTTATTGAAAAGTTTTTGCCATTTTTTGGAAACAGAATAGTAATAAGTATTTATTTCCAAACAACTTAAGTAGTTCATTACAGGGAATAAAAAAAAACATAAACATTTGGGTACAACATGCATTAAGTAAATATTTCTAGATATTATTAAATTTAAATTATATTAATTGTAAAAATGTTAAGTAAATTAACATTAAATTTAAAAAATTATATAATAAAAAAGTACTAATAACAATAATAATACAATTAAAAACCGGGAATACAACAATTACATCATTTTAAAAGATGTTTTTCTAAGTCTTTTTTAAATTTAATTTGTATATTCTTATTTTTTATTTCTTCTGGGATTCTATTGTATAGATTAATTCCATCACAAATAATCGATTTTTTACCAAAATTACTTATTAATGCGTTGCAAATACGTTTTCTGTTATTTCTTGTTTCATATGAATGGTAAATATTACTTGTAATTAACTTAATGTTAGATTTTTTACTTTCACAGTAAATTAAATGAATTAAAATGCCTAATTTTAAAATATGTAGATTGTAGGTAGCCCTTTGGTTTATAAATGTTTTCTGTGGGTTCTGAGAATGGAAATTTATGAATGCATTTGATTGCTTTATTTTGTAGTTTTTTTAGTGGTTTTATTGTGGTTTTATTTGGAAATCCCCAAATAGATATCATGTATTGTAATTTGGAGTAAATTAAAGCATAATAAATGTTTTTTAGGTGTTTTAACGGTATGTAATGTCTTATTTTGTAAAGAACACCGATTAAAGGAGAAATAGAGTTTCTTAAATGTTCAATATGTGTCACCTTAATCTTTCATCGATGTATAGTTCCAAAAATTTTATAAAATATGTATATTTAATTTCCTTGTTATTGAATTTCATTGGTTCTATTTTTTGATTAATTTTCTTTTTATTTTTGAATAATATCTAGATCAAACAGAATATCACTATAAATTTGGGAATAATTATTTGCAAAATAAACTATTTTTGTGTCATCAGGAAATAATTTTATTTCACCTTTTAGCCTTAAATTTGTGGTTGAATTGATGTATATTAAAAACAGAATTGGACCTAGGGATGAACCTTGTGGAACTCCGAAAATTATTTTTCCTTTAGAACTTTTATGATTTCCAATTTCAACATATTGGAGTCGATTTAATAAATAATTTTAAAACCATAAAAGAGCTTTGCCTCGAATCCCGATGTTGTTTAGACAATTTATTAAAATTTCGTGATTAACAGTGTCAAATGCTTTATACAAATCTAAGGATACTATGCAGCACTTATTATTTTGGTCAACATTATGTTAAATATTAGTTACCATGTCAGCTACTGCTATTTCAGTATCGCTAAATTTGCGGAAACCGTATTGACATTTGAATAATAATTTTTTAGATTCTAAATAATTTTGAATTCGGTTATTCATCATTTTTTCTAAAATTTTTGACATTACTGGCAGTACTGAAATAGACCTATAGTTATTGCTATTGTATTTTTCGTTATTTTTATAAACAGGTAAAAAGTCCAGTTCTTTTATGATTTCTTCAATTTCTTCACAAGTTGGTTTTTCTAGATAGATTGAATTTAGATTGGACGGAAAATCATTTATTAAGGTTTTCGGTATTTTCTTTGCCAAATTTTCATTTTTTTTCCATTCACGATTAAATAGTGAATGTCAATCTTATTTTCTTTATTATTTTTTGTCAAAAGAAAATTTATATTTTTCCATATTTTCTTTGGGTCGACAGTTGAAAATTCTTTTTTTTAATATTGTTGTTTTATTTTTGTGATTTCTTGTTGATTTTTTTTTATTAATTTGTTGATATTCTTCTTTAGATGCTAAGTTTTGTGGAAATTTTTTTGTTTTTTCATCAATTTCTTGATTAAACCATTTTGTTATCGTGTTTGATTTTAAAATAAGTTTGATAAGAACATTTTCTAAACTTTTCAGTAAGTTCGTCATAAAGATCATCACAGTTTTTAAATTCACTCAATTTTTGGTTGAAGTTGAATTAATTCCTGTTTTAGTTTATCAGTGTCATAATTTATTGAAGGTATCAATTTATTTATTTCATTGTTGGCGTCTTTTTGATTTGTAATAGATAATATTTGAATAAAGTGGTCGCTAAGTGGATTGGTTTTTATAGATAAATCTATAACGGCTAAAGAGTTTGTTATAATAGGGTCCATTAAAGTTGAAGATTTTTTAGTTACTCTTGTTAGTTTGATAGTGTTACAAAGTTTAAAGTTGTTGGCTTTGTAAACATCTAAAAGTATGTTGCTAAATTTGTCTTTTTTTAAAATATCAATATACATATCAGCTAAAACAAAGCCTTTTTTATTTTTTACTGCATTTTTGGTCTAAAAAATTTATAAAATTATCTTTTGCGGTTCCAGGAGGTTTTTATATTCCAAAAATTGTTGTTTCTAAAGACTTAATTTCAACTATCGCGAATGATATTAGTCCATTACTTTTTTCAACTACTTCATACTTAAGATTCTTCTTTATAAAAATTCCCAATCCGCCTCCTTTTTTTTCTCTTGTAGCATATACTGATTAAAAATTTTCGAAATTTTAGTATTTTATTTAATTTTTCTTAACCCAGGTTTCTGTAATAACTATGATATCAATTTTTTCCTGATTTACATATAATTCAATTTCTTCTAATTTATTTTTCATTGATCTGGAATTTATGTAAACTATTTTCATTGTTTTGCTAGTTGTTAGAATTATGAGCTCTAATTCTTATTCTTTGGTTTTAGAAATATAGTATTGATGAGTAGGACATGCAGGAGTATTAGCTTCATGGTTATAGTGGTAGTTTGTTGAAAATTTGGTATTTGCGTTCATACAGTTGATACATTTCGCATATTCTATAAACAAACTCGTTTAGCGTTACAATTTTTTTCTTTATGACCATATAGACAACATCGATCACAAAACCTAATATCTAGTGCTTCCTTTATTTTACATTGTTCCCATCCTAGCCTTAGTTCTTTCTTTATCAATTATATCACTTGTGGTTGATTGTATTTTGATTTTCTACTTCCGACAATGTTTATCCTATCATCCATATTTATATATTGGTGTATTCTAAGTTCTTCTACTAGTTCCTCAGTTTGATAGTTTTTTCTACATCCTATTATTACTATTTTTGGTGCTCTATTCAAATTTTCAAAAATACACAGGGTATATCAGATCATTTAACAAAGTATTGTCTCCGCCGTAGCTCCGCTCCCCTAATGAATGGTGGCACAATTAGTATACAAAAAGATACTTTTTTGTAAACCATCTAATTATGTGAAATTTTACGTTTCTGTCTCTTTTGGTTCTGAAGATATTGGGGGTGGACTCGAATTTTTAGGGCACCCTGTATATGGAAGTTACACAACCTTATAGACAAAATCGTGGTGCAAATCATTAAATATAATTAAATGAGTCGAACACTTTTCATATGTACAGATTTTATTTTAAAACCTATCCAAAATAGAACCTGTATGAATTGAAAAGTGTTCGATTCATTGTGTCCAAGATATTTAATTAGTTGGACCAAAAAAAGTGTCAACTGTTTTGTCCATAAGGTTGGCCGACTTTCCTATATTAGACAATGATAAAATATAAAAAGTCGATTAGTAATTTTAGATTTTTTTTGTGATATTTTATTTTTTAATTATATTATAGTTTTTAAATAGTGCACGTACTTTTTAAGTGATATAACATCCCAAAGTTTTAAAACATTATTTGGTTTTTAAATAAGAACTGCAAACTTTTTTTTACAATAAGACATGTAAAATCTTTTTTTTAAGAAGGATATTATTTCTTAGCTAAGTTAGGTTAAATTAAATGATTGTGTAATATTTAAACTAATTTTATTGGTTGTGATAGTTTTGGTTGGAGCTTGATATGTAATTTTAATATATATGTATTTTAATTTTTTACCATCAATTGTTACAAATTTTACCACAATAAATATTAGTGTTAAATGTTATATTTTGAGTCATTTGTTAAACGTTAATTAAAAAAAAAAATACAGTCTAAAGAGCGATGCCAGGCTATTCAAAGTGGTGCTAATAAAAAAAGAACAGAACACAAAAAACGGGAGAAACGTACAAAAAACTAGAACACAATTCATTGACATTTGTGTGCAAAAAAGGCCACGGTTTTGTTATTAGCCCACGGCGATTAAAATCCAGTTTAAAAAAAAATAAGAATGTTATGGTTTGATGTCTCGCAAGGAAAATATTCATGCAAGCTAGCTCTCCATTATTCTTATTACTAAACAGAACCATTGGCCTCAGGCTTAAAAATTTGCAAATTCGCATTTTATCATTATTTATTTTGGTTTAAAAAAAAATACGTGCAAAAGGTAAGGAAATAGTATATTTCATAACGAGAGAAGAAAGTGATATTTCACACGGGTGTGAATGTTGTGAACGAGGCGCTAGCCGAGTGAAACAATACGCGAGTGTAAGAAAGTTATTTTCTATCGAGTTGTGTACGCTATTTTTTCCTACGCCCACATTAGGATTTCCTTCGTATTTTTTATTATTATTTTTTTATCATTTTCATCTCAATAGAACAAAGTATTTTCTTCTCTAGGGACGAAAATGGTTTTGGTCTATTTCCGACGCTTCTACAAATCATAGCCTACTAGATACCTACATTGTTTGGATGGTTTGCTGTCATTCATTTCGTCACTACAGAAGAACAAAAACGAAAATAAAATTGATATGCGTGTGAAATATAAAATTTTCTGAGGCGGGCGTTATAGAGTGCACATTTGGTTACTTTCATGTGTGGTCGTAGGAAAACCTTTTTTAACGGTTTTTCCGTTAGTTGAATTGTAAAATTCCTTCTTCGACCTGTAAATTAAGTTAAATTTTCCGGTCTTGTAACGTAATAGCTATTTACGTAACTAGACCGGAAACGTAAACTTTACAGGTTGACACAGCAAATTTATAGGGCGAACAGTAAGCGAGTCTTGTAAACCTGTGAAGACCTGTAATAGGTATTTACGTTACTAGATCGGAAAAGGGAACTTTACAGGTCGACACAGAAAGTTTATAGGGCGAGCCGTTGGACCTGTAAATCTGTGGAGATCGCTAAAGTGAGTTTCCGGTCATTATTTTTTTTCAACCAACTAATATTCGCCTAATTTTACACCTCAGGTCATTAATAAACTTTTTAGTTTAAAAATAAAAAAAAAATCAAAAAATCAAAAACAAATAAATTTTTAAAATAAAAAAGTTTTAAAACTTTCAACACAAGTCAGAGTCAACTTAGTTAGTTAAAAGTTAGAAAAGAAAAATGTCGAAAATTTTAATGCGAGTATGCGGTACGGCACTTTTTATTCGCTCAGTTTTTGAGAAATTTTTTAGACTTTGATTTACTTCTTTGCATTTTTTGTGTCAGATAACTCTAAAATGACGTTTCTAGCAGATTTGTGCAAAAGTACTCCTTTCCAGTATCTTTATATCTAAAAATATAAAAAAATTTTGCTACGATGTTCTTTTGAAAAGTTTCCGATTTAATTTATTCTTAAGATGCCAGTTAGTAACGACGTTGAGGTTTAGTGTAAATTAATGTAAAAAAAATATCTACACTTGACGGACAATAACTACACGTTACTCATGCCGTCACAATTGCTAATTAAAGGCAGCTTAGGAAGCTTATTAGCTATAGAGATGCATTAAAAATTAAAAGATATTAAATATATAGAAGAGTTGGCGATGTATAGTAACAAACTTTGATTTGAAGTAAAAACCCTTCATTCTATCAAACCCAACAGATAGCTGAGTCAGCTTGGCTTTGGGAGCTGAGCTATGGGGGTCTTTTTAAAATAATTAAAATGTAAATATGAAGATAGATGAGCAATGTATATCAACAAACTTTACTGATTTGGAGTACTAGACATTTATTCTATCAAATCCACCACATAGCTGTGTCAGATTTGCTTTGGGAGCTGTGCTATGAGGGTCTTTTAAAATCATAAAAATGTAAATATGAAGATAAGTGGGCAATGTTTATCAACAAACTTTACTGATTTAGAGTACTAGACCTTCATTCTATCCAATGCACTACATAGCTGAGTCAGCTTTGCTTTGGAAGCTAAGCTCTGAGGGTCTTTTTGAAATCATAAAAATGTAAATATAAAGGTAAGTGGGCAATGTTTATCAACAAACTTTACTGATTTGGAGTATTAGACCTTTACTCTATCAAATCCACCACATAGCTGAGTCAACTTTACTTTGGGAGCAGAGCTATGGGGTACTTTTAAAATCATAAAAATATAAATGTATGTATATCAACAAACTTTACTGATTTAAGGTGCTAGACCGTTACTCTATCAAATCCACCACATAGCTAAGTCAGATTGACTTTGGGAGCTGAGCAATCAGGGTCTTTTTAAAATCATAAAAATATAAATATGAAGTTAAGTAGGCGATGTTTATCAACAAACTTTACAATTTGGAGTACTACACCTTTATTCTATCAAATCCACCACATACCTGATTCAGCTCGACTTTGGGATCTCAGCTATGCGGGTCTTTTTAAAATTAAAATATGTAAATATAAAGATAAGTGAGTAATGTATGTCAACAAACTTTCCTAATTTTGAGTACTAACCCTTCATTCTATCAAATCCGCCACATCGCTGAATCAGCTTAAAATCATAAAAATGTAAATATGGAGATAAATGGGCGATGTATATCAACAAACTTTACTGATGTGGAGTATTAGACCTTTATTCTATCAAATGCACTACATAGCTGAGTCAGATTTGCTTTGGGAGCTGAGCTATGGAGGACTTTTTAAAATCATAAAAATGTAAATATGAAGATATTCGGGCAATGTTTATCAACAAACTTTACTGATTTGGTGTACTAGACCTTTATTCTATCAAATCCAGCACATAGCTGAGTCAGCTTTGCTTTGGAAGTTGAGCTATGGGGGCCTTTTAAAAATCATAAAAATGTAAATATGAAGATATGCGGGCAATGTTTATCAACAAACTTTACTGATTTGGTGTACTAGACCTTTATTCTATCAAATCCAGCACATAGCTGAGTCAGCTTTGCTTTGGAAGTTGAGCTATGGGGGCCTTTTAAAAATCATAAAAATGTAAATATGAAGATATGCGGGCAATGTTTATCAACAAACTTTACTGATTTGGTGTACTAGACCTTTATTCTATCAAATCCAGCACATAGCTGAGTCAGCTTGACTTGGGGAGCTGAGCTACGCGGGTCTTTTTAAAATCAAAATATGGAAATATGAAGATAAGTGGGCAATGTTTATCAACAAACTTTACTGATTTGGAGTACTACACCTTTATTCTATAACATCCACTTCATAACTGAGTCAGATTTGCTTTGGGAATTGAGCTATGGGGGTCTTTTTAAAATCAGAAAAACGTAAATATGAAGAGAAGTGGGCAATGTTTATCAACAAACTTTACTGATTTGAAGTACTAGACCTTTATTCTATAACATACACCTCATAACTGAGTCAGCTTTGCTTTGGGAGTTGAGCTATGGGAGTCTTTTTAAAATCAGAAAAATGTAAATAGAAAGATAAATGGACAATGTTTCTCAACAAACTTTACTGATTTGGAGTATTAGACCTTTATTATATCAAATATAACACGTAGCTTAATCAGCTTTGCTTTGGGAGTTGAGCTATGGGGGTCTTTTTAAAATCATAAATCTGTAAATATGAAGAAAAGTGGGCAATTTTTATCAACAAATTTTACTGATTTGGAGTACTAGACCTTTATTCTATAAGATACACCTTATTACTGAGCCAGCTTTGCTTTCGGCGCTGAGCTATGAGGGTCTTTTTAAAATGATAAAAATGTAAATATGAAGATAAGTGGGCAATGTTTATCAACAAACTTTACTGATTTGGAGTACTAGACCTTTATTCTATCAAATTCAGTACATATGCTATGTTTTCATGGGTATTGAGTTCGTTTTCAAAACTCATTCTATCTTTTTCTTTTATATAGCGTGTTCTTGGTCTTGATAAAGAACACGCTATATAAAAGAAAAAGATACAATGAGTTTTGAAAACGAACTCAATACCCATGAAAACATAGCAATAGATGAGTCAGTTTTGCTTTGGGAGTTGGGCTATGGGGTGTTTTTAAAATCATATAAATGTAAATATGAAAAGAAGTGGGCAATGTTTATCAACAAACTTTACTGATTTGGAGTACTAGACCTTTATTCTATCAAATTCAGTACATAGATGAGTCAGTTTTGCTTTGGGAGTTGGGCTATGGGGTGTTTTTAAAATCATATAAATGTAAATATGGAAAGAAGTGGGCAATTTTTATCAACAAACTTTACTGATTTGGAGTACTAGACCTTTGCTCTATCAAATCCACTACATGCTGAGTCAGATTTGCTTTGGGAGTTGAGCTATGGGGGTCTTTTTAAAATCAGAAAAACGTAAATATGAAGAGAAGTGGGCAATGTTTATCAACAACCTTTACTGACTTGGAGTACTAGACCCTTACTATATCAAATCCCCCATACTGCTGAGTCAGATTTGCTTTGGGAGCTGAGCTATGAGGGCCTTTTTAAAATCATAAAAATGTAAATAGGAAGATAAATGGGCAATTTTTATCAACAAACTTTACTGATTTGGAGTATTAGACCTTTATTATATCAAATATAACACGTAGCTGAATCAGCTTGACTTGGGGAGCTGAGCTACGCGGGTCTTTTTAAAATCAAAATATGTAAATATGAAGATAAGTGGGCAATATTTATCAACAAACTTTACTGATTTGGAGTACTACACCTTTATTCTATAACTTCAACTCTATAACTGAGTCAGATTTGCTTTGGCAGTTGAGCTATGGGGGTCTTTCTAAAATCAAAAAAAAGTAAATATGAAGAGAAGTGGGCAATGTTTATCAACAAACTTTACTGATTCGGAGTACTAGACCTTTACTCTATCAAATCCACCACATAGATGAGTCAGATTTGCTTTGGGACCTGAGCTAGGGGGGTCTTTTTAAAAACATAAAAATGTAAATGTGTAAGGCGATGTATATCAACAAACTTTACTGATTTGGAGTACTAGACCTTTATTCTATCAAATCCACCACATAGCTGAGTCAGCTTTGCTTTGAGAGTTGAGCTATGGGGGTCTTTTTAAAATCCCCAACCCAACCAAACCCAACCCAACCTAACCCAACCCAATAAATTTTGAAAAATTATTTGTTAAGTAGAATAACAAATTTAAAATCATAAAAATGTAAATATGAAGATATGCGGGCAATGTTTATCGACAAACTATTCTTTGGGAGTTGAACTATGGGGGTCTTTTTAAAATCATAAAAATTAAATATGAAGATAAGTGGGCAATGTTTATCAACAAACTTTACTGATTTGGAGTACTACACCTTTATTCTATAACATCCACTCTAAAACTGAGTCAGATTTGCTTTGGGAGTTGAGCTATGGGGGTCTTTCTAAAATCAAAAAAACGTAAATATGAAGAGAAGTGGACAATGTTTATCAACAAACTTTACTGATTCGGAGTACTAAACCTTTATTCTATCAAATCCACCACAAGCTGAGTCAGATTTGCTTTGGAAGCTGAGCTATGGGGGTCTTTTTAGAAGTGGGCAATGTTTATCAACAAACTTTACTGATTTGGAGTACTAGACCTTTATTCTATAACATCCACCTCATAATTGAGTCAGCTTTGCTTCGGGAGTTGAGCTATGGGAGTCTTTTTAAAATCAGAAAAACGTAAATATGAAGAGAAGTGGGCAATGTTTATCAACAAACTTTACTGATTTGGAGTACTAGACCTTTACTCTATCAAATCCACCACATAGCTGAGTCAGATTTGCTTTGGAAGCTGAGCTATGGGGGTCTTTTTAGAAGTGGGCAATGTTTATCAACAAATCCACCACATAGCTGAGTCAGCTTTGCTTTGAGAGTTGAGCTATGGGGGTCTTTTTAAAATCCCCAACCCAACCCAACCCAACCTAACCCAACCCAACCCAACAAATTTTGAAAAATTATTTGTAAAGTAGAATAACAAATTTAAAATCATAAAAATGTAAATATGAAGATATGCGGGCAATGTTTATCAACAAACTTTTCTTTGGGAGTTGAACTATGGGGGTTTTTTTAAAATCATAAAAATTAAATATGAAGATAAGTGGGCAGGGTTTATCAACAAACTTTACTGATTCGGAGTACTAGACCTTTACTCTATCAAATCCACCACATAGCTGAGTCAGATTTGCTTTGGGAGCTGAGCAATCGGGGTCTTTTTAAAATCATAAAAATGTAAATATGTAAGGCGATGTATATCAACAAACTTTACTGATTTTCAGTACCAGACCTTTATTCTATCAAATCCACCACATAGCTGAGTCAGCTTTGCTTTGAGAGTTGAGCTATGGGGGTCTTTTTAAAATCCCCAACCCAACCCAATCCAACCTAACCCAACCAACCTAACCCAACCAACCTAACCCGACCCAACCCAGCCCAATAAATTTTGAAAAATTATTTGTAAAGTAGAATAACAAATTTAAAATCTTAAAAATGTAAATATGAAGATATGCGGGCAATGTTTATTAATAAACTTTTCTTTGGAGTACCCTTACTATATGAAATCCACCATACAGCTGAGTCAGATTTGCTTTGGGAGCTGAGCTATGAGGGTCTTTTTAAAATCATAAAAATGTAAATAGAAAGATAAATGGGCAATGTTTATCAACAATCTTTACTGATTTTGAGTATTAGAACTTTATTATGTCAAATATAACACGTAGCTGAGCCAGCTTTGCTTTGGGAGCTGAGCTATGGGGGTCTTTTTAAAATCATAAAAATGTATATATGAAGTTAAGTAGGCGATGTTTATCAACAAACTTTACTGATTTGGAGTACTAGACCTTTACTCTATCAAATCCACCACATAGCTGAGTCAGATTTGCTTTGGAAGCTGAGCTATGGAGGTCTTTTTAAAAAAATAAAAATGTAAATATGAAGAGAAGTGGGCAATGTTTATCAACAAACTTTACTGATTTGGAGTACTAGACCTTTATTCTATCAAATCGACCACATAGCTGAGTCAGCTTTGCTTTGAGAGTTGAGCTATGGGGGTCTTTTTAAAATCCCCAACCCAACCTAACCCAACCCAACCTAACCCAACTCAACCTAACCCAACCAACCTAATCCGACCCAACCCAACCCAATAAATTTTGAAAAATTATTTGTAACGTAGAATAACAAATTTAAAATCATAAAAATGTAAATATGAAGATATGCGGGCAATGTTTATTAACAAACTTTTCTTTGGAGTACCCTTACTATATGAAATCCACCATACAGCTGAGTCAGATTTGCTTTGGGAGCTGAGCTATGAGGGTCTTTTTAAAATCATAAAAATGTAAATAGAAAGATAAATGGGCAATGTTTATCAACAATCTTTACTGATTTTGAGTATTAGACCTTTATTATATCAAATATAACACGTAGCTGAATCAGCTTTTCTTTGGGAGTTGAGCTATGGGGGTCTTTTTAAAATCATAAAACTGTAAATATGAAGAAAAGTGGGCAATGTTTATCAACCAACTTTACTGATTTGGAGTACTAGACCTTTATTCTATAAGGTACACCTTATAACTGAGCCAGCTTTGCTTTGGGAGATGAGCTATGGGGATCTTTTTAAAATCATAAAAATGTAAATATGAAGAGAAGTGGGCAATGTTTATCAACAAACTTTACTGATTTGGAGTACTAGATTTTTACTTTATCAAATCCACCACATAGCTGAGTCAGATTTGCTTTCGGCGGTGAGCTATGAGGGTCTTTTTAAAATCATAAAAATGTAAATATGAAGATAAGTGGGCAATTTTTATCAACAAACTTTACTGATTTGGAGTACTAGACCTTTATTCTATCAAATTCAGTACATAGATGAGTCAGCTTTGCTTTTATCAACAAACTTTACTGATTTGGAGTACCAGACCTTAATTCTATCAAATCCACTACACATCTGAGTCAGCTTTGCTTTGGGAGTTGAGCTATGGGGGTCTTTTTAAAATCATAAAAATGTAAATATGAAGATACTGATTACTGATTTACAGTACTAGACCTTTAGTCTATCAACTAGCTGAGTCAGCTTTGCTTTGGGAGTTGAGGTATGGGAGTCTTTATAAAATCATAAAAATGTAAATATGAAGAAAAGTGGGCAATCTTTATCAACAAACTTTACTGATTTGGAGTATTAGACTTTTATTCTATCAAATCCACCACCTAGCTGAGTCAGATTGACTTTCAGAGATGAGCAATCGGGGTCTTTTTAAAAACATAAAAATGTAAATATGAAGTTAAGTAGGCGATGTATATCAACAAACTTTACTGATTTGGAGTACTAGATTTTTATTCTACCAAATGCGCTACATAGCTGAGGCAGCTTTGCTTTGGGAGCTGAGATATTATGGTCCTTTTAAAATCATAAAAATGTAAATATGAAGATAAGTGGGCAATGTATATCAACAAATTTTTCTGATTTAGATTACTAACTCTTCATTCTATCAAATCCACGATATAGTTGAGTTAGCTTAGGTTTAGGAACTGAGCTATGAGAATGTTATTAAAATCATAAAAATTTAAATATGAAGAAAATTTTATTGAATAATTTATGTAATAAAAGTAAAACTTACAAAAAAAAACATAAAAGGAGTTTTTTTCAATCGGAAACTCAACCGAATCGGTCACTTAACCGAAAAAAACTTAAAAAGAAAAGATCATAAAGATCATGGTGGAATTAACTAAATCCAGAGTTGGTTTTTAAACTTTTAATTGTCGTTATTTTTCAACTCTGATCTCTTTTCTTTTAAAAAATAACAATTTTAAGAGGTAAATTTTTTAGGCATAATTCAAGTATCACAACTTGAAATAAATAGTCATTTGGATCAAATTGCTCTTTAAATAATTCTGCCATGCAGTTGATTTGATCAAAATCAAACACGCTCAAGCTAACACTTTTCAATAATTCTGATTGCAGTCTTTCAGGATATTTAGAATGCCTATCGGAAAATATCGTGACATTCTTTATGCCCTCCAAATATACCATGATTCCCTTAGAATATTCTGTTATTGGCGATGTTCTCTGCCACAAACAAGCTATCTTCAAGAAGTGTGGGTTCTTTAATGGTTTGGGCAGCTTTAACTACGTGTCCAGTTCCTTTTGTTCTTTCATAGCCATTAATTTCGTGAAGAAGAATTTAGAGGCCTTGTTTTCTGGGTGGCCTATAAATTCTTTATTTTCTGATCCACTCGGGGAGGACATATCTCAACTCTGAAAAAATGAGATGGGTACCAATAAGTTAAAACAAATTTTTTGTCCAAAATCTTAAACTGATTTATTACAAGGCTAGATTTAGAAAAAAGTGCTTAAGAATTTCATTATAGAATATTGGTTTAAAAATAATTTCTCTACATGAGTGGGACATAGATCCTCATGTCTTATTCATTTACATACAGGGTGTACTTCAAATGATGCTGCAAAAATCTTTAATGAGTTAACCGTTAATGAGTAATTAAATAATTAATTTAATGAATTCAAATATTATTTTATTACTTTTTTAAAAAGAAGAGTTGTTGAGAATATTAGTGGCAAAGGCATTACATAAAACAATATTTAGATTTTTTCACAAACAAAAAAATACAAATACTCTTAGTTTCTAATGCAAATACAATAGCAAATTTCTAAACATCAAAATACTAAAAAATGTTGATATTCATGGTTTGAATTCCTATCAAATTAACTTCCTGACGGACTTGAATGATTAAATAAAATAAAATTGGTAGTGCGCATGGTAGGTACCTAACCTATGTGGCAGGGCCAAGTACAGCGACATGCGAAATTATTAAATTTAAGTTTATCCCTCCCGGGGAAAACTTACACTTACTCTTCTTGGTCAACAGTCAACACACTTTGTTGATAAACATTTCCCACTTCTCTTCATATTTACATTTTTATGATTTTAATTAGACCCTCATAGCTCAGCTCCCAAAGCAAATCTGACACAGCTATGTGGTGGATTTGATAGAGTAAAGGTCTATTACTCCAAATCAGTAAAGTTTGTTGATAAACATTGCCCACTTCTCTTCATATTTACATTTCTATGATTTTAAAAAGACCCTCACAGCTTAGTCCCCAAAGCAAATCTGACTCAGCTATGTGGTGCATTTGATAGAATAAAGATCTAGTACTCCACATCAGTAAAGTTTGTTGACATACGTTACCCACTTATCTTCATATTTACATATTTTAATGTTAAAAAGACCCGAATAGCTGAGATCCCAAAGTAGAGCTGAATCAGCCAATACTCCAAACCAGTAAAGTTTCTTGATAAACATTGCCCACTTATCTTCATATTTACATTTTTATGATTTTAAAAAGACCGTCATAGCTCAGCTCCCAAGGCAAAGCTGACTCAGCTATGTAGTGCATTTGATAGAATAAAGGTCTAATACTCCAAATACTCAAATTTGTTGATAAACATTGCCCACTTATCGTTCATATTTACATTTTTATGACTTTAAAAAGAACTTCATAGCTCAGTTCCCAAAGCAAAGCTGACTCAGCCATCTGCTGGATTTGATAGAATAAAGGTCTAATACTCCAAATCAGTAAAGTTTGTTGATATACATCGCCCATCTATCTTCATATTTACGTTTTTATGACTTTAAAAAGACCCCCATAGCTCAGCCAAGCTGACTCAGCTATCTGGTGGGTTTGATAGAATGGAGGGTTTTTATTTCAAATCAGTTAAGTTTGTTACTATACATCGCCAACTCTTATATAATATCTTTTAATTTTTAATGCATCTCTATAGCTAATAAGCTTCCTAAGCTGCCTTTAATTAGCAATTGTGACGGCTTGAGTAAGGTGTAGTTATTGTCCGTCAAGTTTTTTTTCCATTATTTTACGCTAAAAGCCATTTTTTCACGTTTAAAATTTGTTTGGTCTGCTGTAATTAACTGAATATGAATATGAAGATAACTTCAATGTCGTCAGTTAGTACTTATTTGAAGTTTTTTTTTATGCTAATACACCGGACTATTAAAAGAAAAGATTCCCAAGAAACGCCCCGAGAATTTTCTTAGGTAAAAAAAAACTTGTACGTTTATGAAATCATGGAAATATTTATTAAAAAAAGATGAAATTATTCTTTGAACTTTCGTTTTTTCTGAACTTGTCAACGTGGGTCAACCAAAAAAAAATTGAATGCCTTGAATAAATTTGAGATTATATTTTTTCGAGAATTTCTTAGTGAATTTTTGCGCAAATTTTTTCGTTAATTATTTTCTCCATGTAATTGCGAGCTTGAAGTTGCCCGACTGGACATAAAGAATAGAATACATAAACAAAGTCTTAATGGCGATGCAATAACATTTTTTTTAGACCTGGGCCCGAGAACTACTATTTTTTATAAAAAGAAAGGTTCGTGGCATATCGGACACACATTTTGCTTTTCAATTCATTACGACCAGGCCTCCAAGATCTAATGGATAGTCCAGAAACCTACAGGCCTGTTTCATCCTTGTTAGGAATCATTAGGGTAACATAGGACTGTACCTGGCGTATGAAGCATAATATAAACAACCACACCCAGCGAATTTAAACAACTTTCGTTGTCAAACAACGCGGGATGTTGGATGGCTATATTCAGCGCGCCGCCTATCGGAATAAAGCGAAAAGTAAAACGTTAAAGGATGCAAATATCAATAAGAATGAAATTTTCGAGCAGGACAAAAAAAAAAGAAACCTGCGAAACGGTACCGGTTACTGAAAGAAGACCGTTTAAAATAAAACGTTCGCAGCAACTCCACCCCTCTCCTCTCGCAAAATTCATTCTTATTGATATTTGCATCCTTTAACGTTTTGCTTTTCGCTTTATTTCGATAGGCGGCGCGCTGCATATAGCCATCCAACATCCCGCGTTGTTTGACAACGAAAGTTGTTTAAATTCGCTGGGTGTGGTTGTTTATATTATTAGTCGGTTTTGAATAAGTCGATATTTAGGATCCGTAGGAAACTTCGTGAGGATTCAACAAGAGGTAGACCAAAATTTTCGTAAAACTCTGTAGATTATGATTTTTGATGGTTACTTTCTTACTTTCTCCTAGGTGCGACAGAGGGTCGCTACCCCTCAAAAAGTGCGGTGGGGAAGGGGAAATTCCCATTTTCCACATTTTTGAAAAAACAAAAATCTTTTCTTCGCTTGGGAACTTATCAATCGAAAAAAGAAAAAACCTCAAAAGTACTCCTTAGTAGGGGAGGCAACCCCGAAAAAACAAGAAATAAAACATGATTTTTTTCAACTTTTCCATATATTATTAAATTAGGACCACAGTTTGTTTTTATTCTCAAAGCTGTCTGATTTATTCAATAGGTGAGGACTAGTCCACCAATTCAATGTATTACGAAATTTCCTTCCCCCTTTCGTTCCAACCCCTGAGAGGCGAGAACCTCACCATTACATGCCATTTTAATTTTTAGATTGTTCTGATTCTCTGATTAAAATATTGTCCAAGTCACATTGACTATGAGAACATTTTTTGATAGAATATTTATGTGCTTTCTACTATTTAGCTTCTTAGCTACCTAAACAAAACCTGTAGCTGTCCATAAGGACCTCATTTTCTGAATTTGTCAAAAAAAAAATCTTTTTTGAGGTTTTAATGTAATTTAAGAAGTCACCATCAACGCTGGGAAAAAATAAATAGACAATTTTGATAGCCCATGGTATCCGGATAAAAATGAGATACAAATCAGTTACTATATATATTGGTTCTTTTTTTATGACAGCTGGAATCCTGATATATTAAAAATCGCATGAGAAAGTGTTCAGTTGAGGGTATTTTTGAGGTCCAATTATTAAAACAATTTTTGGAACTCTAGGATGTCTTTTAAAAACAGCTTTAATTATGTGTATTGCACAGCTACATAGCTACCTCCGTTCCGATGATAAATGCTTCAAAGTAAAATAAGAACCATTTCGAATTTGTCATGAATCTAGTATTCACGCCGAAAACAATGTTTATTGGCATAATTGGATAACAGTTAGCTACCTGGTCAACCAATTGGTTCTTTTTGGTCGTATATTTGGCAACGTGGTCCCACTTACCCGTTTAGGCCATGCCCACCTGTGTCTGACATGCCCTTTGTGGCACCTCTCCCAGGAAAGTTTTGTGTTCATATCAAGACAAAATCATCGCAACAACTTCGTTTGGTGATATGGATTTTCTCTGTAGTTCACACGAGGAAGCAGACACAAGATTAATTCTGCATTCAGTAAATGCATCAGAACGAGGTGCAGATGTTTTGCGAATTTTTTCCCCTGATACCGACGTCTTAGTCCTCTTGACACGAAGAGTTCCGTTGTTGCCCGTCGATACCGCATTTGTTGCTTTGGGATCTAACGTCAGAGAAATTAAGTTGGGTCCAATTTATAATGCATTAGGTCCAATGAAACCCAATGCACTTCCAGGACTTCATGCTTTGTCAGGAGCAGATGTCACTGGTGGAGTGAAAGGCAAATCTAAATTGTCGTTTTGGAAAGTTTTCGTGGAGTCGCCTAAATCTACTCTAATAGCATTTGGTGAATTGGGAAAGTCCGATGAAGTAGAAGTGTCTATTCGTCTTCAAAGAAATTTGACAGTCTTACTCATTTGAGATGGTGGCAGTTTACCTAGAAGCAAAATTCGTGTGATAAGTTACCACCTACGTTAGCATCTCTGAAAACTGCTATCAAACGCTGCCAATATCAGTGTATGGAGTGGAATAGAGACATCATTCCTCATCCCGAGTTACCTTCGCCTTTGCAGTATGGCTGAAAAATATCAGCCTATTTTGTCTGAGCTTCCCTGTGCACCAGAAAAAATTCTTAATCTTGTAAGGTGTTCTTGTACAAAAAGCACGTGTAATCTTCGGTGTAAATGTGCAGAACAAAATGATCGGTGTACAGAAAAGAACTCGAAATCGCTGATATTTTTGATTCATGGGATGACGAATTAAATGAATAGTTTTGGCAACTTATATACCCCTACAAAACTGCTGAACGTATTAAATAAATAGTTTTCACTACTTATATACCCCTGCAAAACTCCTGAAGGTCAATTTTGATCTTTCCCTTGTGTAAATAGATCTTCGTTTATGATCATTCATCAAGGTTTCTGGAATGGTAACTGGCGTTGTCCATTACTATTACTGAACCAGGAGGTATTAGGTCTAACATTTGCTGAAAGTATTCTTTAAATGTATCGCTACTCATGTCCTCCTGATAATCGCCAGTATGGTTTGACGGAAAGACCAAAAGACCTCCTTTTAGAACCCTTTTTCATTGCCAATATGAACAATTATCAAACGTTTTCCCTTTCCTGACGGCGGCTTTATCCCTGTCGGGCACTTTTCACATTTTTATCTTGTCAGTGTTTTCCAACAGGGTGACCTTGTTTCTTGACCAAGTTTCATCAAGAAAATATATATTTTTGTCCTCCCTTCGAAATTGCCTAATTTGCCTTAAATATTTTCTTCTCCAGCAAACTATCTCGTCACTTTCTATTAAAACTGCCTTTCTGTTATGTTTTTTCCAAGAAAAATTAATTTCTCTTAAAGTTTTCCAAAATTTCGTTCCTCCAATATTTGGAAACACACCATCTTGTTTTATTGAAGCATAAACTTTATCAACAGTGGGAATTTCCTTTCTAAAATAAAAGGAATGAACTAACCGCCTTAATGTATTTTTTTCATCCTCATCAAATTCTATTGGTTTTCTCCCAGACTTTGATAGCGGCGATTTTAATGATTCTAATTTTCTTTCATGTAGTATTCTATAAATAGTTGATTTTCCAAATTGGGTAAAATCAGAACACTTCGTTACCAACTTATCCACTGTCAATGTTTTATAGTCGTTTTGCAGATTATCGAACACACTAAGAACTGTTCGTTTTTCTCTAAGCGTGAAATGCGCACGACTTTTATTTGTACTCGGAGTAGAACCCATATTTTTTTACTTTCTAGATACACAAACTGCACACACTTTAAAAGTTAAAACTATAATAAAAAGCAAAGCAGATTGGTAGTCAACTTTAATGTTTCAGAGAGAATTACTCTTAATTACCTAATAAAAATAATATTTAGAACCAACTCATAAATACCTATAATACCAGGAAGAAACAAAAATTGCTAATAATCTAAAATTCTTAAAATCATAAAATTATATTATTACATTGGTATTTAACCCTCACTTAAACTTAACCCTCTAATTATGCACCTGAAACATTATGGCATTATCTGCATACCCTACGTATTATAGTGCAAAAACAGAACACGCATAATAAACAATTTCTCTATCAGGTTAAAATATAATATATATTTTTAACTGCTGTCTTTTTTCTATTTTTTTTGAAAATTTAAATATTGGCAAAACACCTACGCCAATGGTACGCTCGAGAAAATGGGTTTTAAATCGTTTTATTACTCTTCTTCTTTATAAATGGACTTTTTAATAGCTTTTTTTTTAAAGACCGGAAAGTACACTCTTTTCGGTCGTATTTATAGCCCGAAAAGTTTTTATTTACAGGGAGTTCCCGAGAGGACCTTTTTTATTTTTTTTCAACAGACCGGAAAGGGCATACTTTCCGTACAATTTTTTGTACGGAAAGTGTAAGTAAAGATGGGAAATAAAACATAGACCAGAAAAGGAAGAATAGACCATGAGACTGGTATTCTAGAGATCCCGGGTTCAAATCTTGTTCGAGGAAAAACTTTTTCTGATTTATTCCCTCACCCTTTAGCCTCTACGCCACAAATCTTTTCTAGAAATTTTATTATTTGTAAAATTCTTCATTAGGGTTTTCCGTACATATATGAATTTTCTTGAAAAACAAATAAATATAAAATTATCGTAGTTTGACTAATATCTGATAAAATTAATTTTTATGACGTCATATCTGGAGAACGGGATGACATAGAGCTTGTAGCTTTTTTTAAAGCTTAGAGATTCCTCTTTCAGCAAAATCAAAAATCTTAGATGCATCCAAGTTTGAAGTTTTTTTATCTTTCTTGGGGATAAGACACAGGACTATAATGGAGTGAAGAAAACTCGTATTTTTTGGCAAAATTATATTTAATTATTCAATTATCAGCGTCCGCTTTCGGGCATGGCGTCGGCCCATCCTCATCAGTCTGATACTGCGGAGGTATATGCGTATATATAATATAAAGTAGACAAAAAATGTTGTTTAGTTTTTAAAAAATCTTATGTTGTTAAAAGCCTTAATTTGTACTTGCCCGTCATCTACAGGTAGATACGCATTAATCCCAATTTTTTTTTATAATTTTTTTTTTACAAGAGTTGGTTTAAATAACGAGTGCAGCGAGGTATTTAAAAACGCGAGTAAAAAAAAACACAGTTTAGCCGCGAGTTGTTAACACTCACTATTTTTTAATACCTTTATCAAAAAAATCCAAGAAAAACAGAAAAATACTTTTAAAAATCTCGAACGAAGAGCACTTCTCGTAACACACCACCTTTACACTATAAATCAAGGCGGCTGTAAATGAAATAAAAATGGCTTCCATAGCGATGTGATTTTTTCTTAAATACTTGGTGAAAACTGACGGAAGTGGCTTAATTTTTAGGCAACAATAATTATATTTTTTTAATATTACTATTTTCCGCTATTTCTCTTTAATTTTGGGTAAAAAATGGACAGAAATCTTTTTTGCGATCGTGATCAAAAAAAAAAGTTTTTTACATCGGTTAACCAAAAAATCCATGTTTTAGTTATCTGCAGACAGTTACTAAAATCATGTTTTAGTTGTGAAAACTACTATTTGTCTTAAACTCAACAAAGACGAAGCCTAGTTTTTTTAAAAATTAAAACGCTATTTGACCAAATATATTACATTATTACAGCCCGCTGCACTATAAATAACACTTGAGTAATCACAAAAGCATAAAGGAAACCTCTGCTTATTACCACATTATAGTATTTGTCGGTGGGTATAATAACTGCGTTACTCTTCATCCCCTTAGTATAAAACGCTTTCGCTTCGGGGTCTTATACCTTCGTATGTCAAGGAAATAGATAACTAAATGTGTATTTATCCTAAACTTGTATATAGGGTGTTATGGAAATCATGTCATATATTTTAATTACAACATGGGTATCAAAAGTCCTTTGTTTTCGAGATACAGGGTGTCAAAGGGCGCGTTTTTTTTTGTAAATCCTGGAAAACAACTGTAAAATGAAAAAGTCAAAAAAAAAACCTGGAAAAACTATCATTATGTGACATTATCATCTGGAAAAATGATGCGGATAAATATTTCTCCTTAAAACCTTTTGTTCTTTTTTTTCTGCCTTGCTTCAGTTGAAAAATATTTCACACCCTTTTTTCAAACGCTAAAAACACAACATTTTTGAAGAATTTCTGGTTTGAATCTCAAAAATTTTGGATTGGTACAATTTTAGTTTAGTATAATTTTCTGAACATTTTCGCCTGCAACGCAACTATGACAGGATTTTGGCATAAGCCTATAATTTTTTCACGAAAAACCGTTCCAATTTAAAATTTCATGTTACATTTTTGGTTTTTTAAATTAAAAACTTGATCCCTTCTGACATGGTCAGAAGGGAATCATGTTATTTGATATACCCAGTTACGTTATTTGTGTTTTAAAAAGTGATGTTTAAAATATAATGTTTTTTTTTTCTTGATTTTCTTGATTACAGTTCTTCATAGCTGAGAGTACTGATGGTCCGTTGATTCGGGCCATTTAATTTTCGTTTGTTCTTGTTACTGCGGCTCAAACCAGGGTACGCGATTTCCCAGCAAACACAAATCGTCATCATTGAATCGAGCCAATGTCGATACCGTCGGCAGTGTGTCGGCATCGGCGACTACACGCTGACCCGATGTTGGACAGATTGCGATTTTTAGTTTTTGGTCAATAATCGGCAACTGACGGAGGTCCACATTCCTACAGTCGACTTTATGCCGACACTATTTTAGGACCGATGATGGTCCGATTTGAACGACGAGTGTATGCCGACGCCCACTTTATCTGCTTTAGGGCCGACAAAGGTCCCATTGAAACTTTGTTCAATCGGACGAGAATCGGCAACTGACGATGGTCCGAATTACTACAATCGACATTATGCCAACGCAAACCTTATCTACTTTAAGGCCGATCATGGTCCGATTGACACTTTGTTTAATCGGTCGAAAATCGGCAACTGACGATGGCCCGATTTACTATAATCGACTTTATGCCGACGCCCACTTGGACGATCCGATTGGAACTTTATTTAATCGGACGAGAATCGGCAACTGACAATGGCCCGATTTACTACAATCGACATTATGCCAACGCAAACCTTATCTGATTTAGAGCCGATGATGGTCCGATTGGAACTTTGTTTAATCGGCAACTATTGATGGTCCGATTTACTATATATTCGACTTTATGCCGACGACCATTTTATCTGCTTTAGGGCCGACGATGGTCCGATTGGAACTTTGTTTGATTGGTCGAGAATCGGCAACTGACGATTTACTATAGTCGACTTTATGCCGAAACGCAACCGACGATGGCCTGATCAGATTTTTGTTCGATTGGTCGATACCCGGCAACAGACGATGGTACGTCACATTAAAGTTTTTAAACTACTTAACAGTTTCTTCCTAGTATGTAGACATGGCGCTAATGTCAGTTTGTTCCCTGTACAGTGGAAGAAACTAGAATGCGAACAAGATGGTGGTACTTCTCTACAAGAATCACCTGGTTAAGCATCCGCATTATCGAAACTTTGTAGTTTGCCAATGTTGGATCGTGTCAAGCAACCACCGACGGACCTTCGTCAATCACCGACGTCGACCCGCTTTGAGAGGCCGATGTGGGGCCTTATTATCCACCCATTAT